>CM077156.1:161763755-162506493 GCA_039583875.1 Platanthera guangdongensis
GCACACTTTTTTTTTCCGCGCAACACACACCTCTTTTCTCCAGTGCGTACGAGCGCATGTTTTCCTCCACGCTCGTGCCTACTGTTTTTCTCCCGCACTCGACACGTCTGTTTCTCTCACGCATGCACCCTGCGGCGTACCTCAACAACCTTTCTGCCGCAACACATGGCTGTCGTAGCCCAGGACCATCCAATGTCGCGCCCTAGGAAGCACCCCCGTTGCCGCAACACCACCCTCTATTGTGCCCAAAGCCGCTTCTCGGAACTGTCACTCAACTGCGTAATGTGCCACTTTGCGAATATCATCTCTTCCCTCAGTACTCAAGGGCACACCTACCAATTCCTCCTCTTCCTTCCTTTCGGCTTGTTGGGTATTGCATCCACAATAACCCTGATTGAAGAAGGGTCTCGTCAAGCTAAGATGAATTGAGATTGTATTTGATTCACGGTTTAGTTTTGTACTTGCATGTTCACATTGCTAAGTATACACCAATGTCAGGTTACATAGCACTACACAATGTAAACACAGCACTACACAATGCAATTCTCATTGTGTAGGTCAAAGTGTTGACTCACGTGTAATTTCTTTGTCGGGTGTGTACTTCTATCCCAAGTACAGGAGAAGCTCAAGGATGGTCTAGGGTGAATCCCAGGAAAAATAGGAATTTACCTAAGTAAAATTCGGCGAGTATGGCTAAGCATACACGTCGAGTATCGTCATTGATACACGCCGAATCGTCGAGTATATACTTACCAATACCGTCGAATTCGTCGTATATACTTAGGGTAAATTCTTTGGAGAAGTGAAAAATCTCAAGTAAAATTCGGCGAGTATCGTCCAGATACATTCGACGAATTTGACGAGTATGCACAACGATACTTGGCGAATTTCACTTGGAGGATTTTTCACTTCTCCAAAGAATATACCCTAAGTATATATGACGAATTCGACGGGTATTGGTAAGTATACTCGACGAATTCGGCGTGTATCAATGACAATACTCAACGAATTCGACGTGTATGCTTAGCCATACTCGCCGAATTTTACTTAGGTAAAATTCCTATTTTTTTTTTGGGATTCACCCTAGACCATCCTTGAGCCTTCTCTTGTACTTGGGATAGAAGTACACCCCAATAGAGAGATTACACGTGAGTCAACACTTTGACCTACACAATGAGGAATTACATTGTGTAGTCCTGTGTTTACTAACTCACGGTAACCTGACATTGGTGTGTACCTAGCAATGTGAACCTGCAAGTATATAACTAAACTGTGGAATCAAATAATATCTCAATTTATCTTAGTTTGATTGGACCCTTCTTCAAATCAGGGTTATTGTGGATGCAATAACCAACAATCTCCCCTTATTTGAAAAAGTCAAAATCCTACAAGCTAAGGTGAATTGCACATAATGAATAATAACTTTTTTAAAAAAAAATGAAATTAAAAATACCACGCATTCCAGATAAACAAGGAAATCATATAAATATATATATATATATGTATCAAATTGTTAAGCTTTTAAGAGGGCAGCCCACAACATTCAACAATATACATATGATTCATTGATTTTGTCTGTTCTGACTCTTCGCACGCTGTCTTTCAAAATAAGCCCTTGGCTTTGGATAGTATCTAGGAGGGGTTGGAGGCATCGGATCAGCACCTTGGTTGTTCCTGAAATGTATTCTCCTCTTTGTTCATGCCACGTTGTATTTGTTTCACTCCTCTTGGTCATAGTGATGTCGATGCTTTTCTGCTCCAAGATCGACCAAAGAGAATGTTTCCAATATGATTCCTCTGGAGATAGGGCTCCAGACCTCCTCCATTTCTCTGAACGGTTCTTCTCTTTCTAGTTCTGACCTGACTTCAGACGTGCCTTCCCCATATCTCCTTCTCTTATAAACTGGGGGAGCAGGGTCTTCTGTCCTCTGAACCTCTGGGAATAACGCAGTAGCAGCAGCAATATCCTGATCAACATTATGTAGATTCTGAGCGTCTGACCAGTACTGAGAGTAATCCTGGGGAGGATGAATCTCGTCAGGTGATGGTACAGACACAACAGGAACTTGATTTACGGTAAGCAGATTATATAGTCACTCAGTATTATCATATATGTAGTCATTTGTTGTCTTGAAGTTTTGTCCATAGAAGTTCCCAGCAAATCCACCTTAGCTGTCAGGGCATTCTCCCCCTTTTTGGCTTCGGCGGCGATGACATTGGCATAGTTGTGCATTGTAGAATCAAAGAGTGTCATCGATCTATTGTGAGCATCAATCATTGTAAGAACATTTGAATCAGCATTTTTCAATACCACCATGTTGTTTTTCAGTCCTGACAATGTGATAGACAGCTTTGCCTCCCTGAACAAACCATGAATCCAGCTTCTTATCCATCTTGCTTATTTCAACTTTGACCTCTGTCAGGCCATTCAACATATATTTTTCAGAATCCTTAACTCTGTTCATGCCCTTCTGCAACGAAGCCTCAAACTTACCTTGTTACTTGGCCAACATCATTTCAACTGCTTTCAGAATAGAGTCATTTACACTGGAAGATGGAACCTCAGCAATCTGTGGCACTGGAACATCGGCTGAGATCTCAGAATCACTGTAGGACTCTTCGGTCGGAGAAAGATGAGCTTTAGAATTCAGTATATGATCCTCAGCAGCTAGGACAGGAGTATGCTCTTCTGAATCTCCTTCCTCATTAGAAAGATCAATTACGCCTTCGGGCACCTCTGGCATCCTGCCAAGTCTCTTCTCCAGGTTGCGGATGAGCCGGTCAACCTCAGTGGAGACAGAGATCAGGGACTAAGTTGCCTCCTCCTCAGAAACTGCAATAGGAGTCATCTTTGGGAGAGGAACTAGTAGGTTGTCCACTGGCATTGGCTCAGCAACAGCAGCAACACTTGTACTCTCAGCAGCAGCAACATCAATAGCAGCATACTTGTCTGTATCAGCTATATTCTCTTCAGGAGCAATCTCAGATTCATCAGCAGTCTGAACATCTAATTCATCATCATCCTCTTGATCTGATGAAGCTAGAACATCTTTGTAAGCATCCTCTTCTAAAGCATCAGCAGGAACTGACTCTGGGGCTGGAAGCACTGTATCCTGCATCTTTGTCACTGTCTCAAACACCAACTCCTCAACAGCAGTAAGAGCAATCTGAGCCACCTATGTCAGTAGATTCTCTGTCTCTACAGCTGGAGTAACTGACTCCCCCTCTATTCCTGCCCTCGAACTCTCAGGAATGTCATTGGGGTGAGGAGAGGTAATCCTGACCTCAAGAGCTTGATCTTCCTCTACCACAGCCAAGTTCGGGGCTCCCCCTTGCATGACTATCCGTCTATCCCACCTTGAGAAGATAGATGAGTCGATCTTCTTTAAGTGATGGATAGGTACTCCTTTGGTCATATCGAATTTGTCACCGTCCATCTGATTCGGGTACAAGCTGATAATCCTTCCAAAGTTGGGTGTGCGGAGACTGTCCTTTATTTTCTCAAACAACATCGCACCCCAATCCATTCTCTTTCTGCAGATGATTGCAACTAGCACTTTGAACATTTCTGTGGAAAGGTAGTCGTGTGAACCAATCTTGCATAGCAATACTTTGCCAACGATGTCTGATAGCAGTTTCCCTTCCTTGTTCATCCCTTTCCTCTTAACGGCCTTGGTGCCTCTGGGTAGTCCACAGAATAGTAAAGCTCTCGAGAAATCAACTTCGTGTCTAGGTAATCGGCCTATTCACAGACTGGAAGCCGTAAATACCTGTACAGAAGAGAGGCTTTCACCTTTACCTTGTACTTCTCAACCTTGCTCTTAATAACTGCGTCTTCATGTCTGAGCTTGGCGTGCTGGAAGAACTCGAGAACTTCCTTGTCCAGAACTTTGCAAGGGTGTTCTAGGACAAACGACGGTCCTGCAGTCTCCAACATAAGAATGACGTTCTTGAATTCATCTGAAGCATGAGCAAACCCTGTCCGGACCAATTCACTTCCCCTAGCAAGCCACTGGTAGTTCTAGGAGCCATAAAAAAATTGAAATCTGGACTTGAAAAAGTGGAATATGATATCACTGTAAAACTGAAATCGATTACCACTGGAGAACTGGAATCTGTTATCACTGAAGAACTGGAATCTGTTATCACTGAAGAACTGGACTAGTCGGAATCGGCGGCTTTCGGATTCCGGGAACCCACCACAGTTCGAAATCGGCGGGAGAAACTGGATGCGATGGTCGGCTAGGGCTTGAAAGAATTGCACAACCCTAATCACGGGAGAGGAATCACGCGCACTGCAAGAACTTCTCGACGAGAACGACGAAGAGAAGGCGCGGGAGCCGAAAGGTCAAATTCCGGATTTCGGCGAATCAGCTGGATTATCGTCGAATGGGTTGTGCGACTGACCTCTATATATATATATATATATATATATATATATATATATATATATATATATATATATATATATATATATATATATATATATATATATATAGGTATATATAGATATATAATTTCAAATCGATCAAGAAGGCGCGTACTTCATTTGTCGTCGGTTCTTCGGATCCAATATAGTAAGAAGGAAAATTTCCGCACAAGTTAAGCTAGGCGAGATCCACCGGGTGCAGAGTTTAATTCGGCGAGCATCATATTGATATCCGACGAATCGGTGAAATTTCCGTCCGATATACGTCGAATTTTCCTTTCGAAAATTTTTAGCTTTTCTGAAGTAGTTCCCGAGAGATCTTCTGCTTGATTGGACTTCTTCAGGAGTAATTTTCAACATGCCTAGTTCCGTTTTGAAAAACGAGAACTGGGCCTTGTCCAGCGGCTTTGTAAAAATATTTGCAACCTGTATGTCCGTCGGGACATAGCTGAGGGCTATGTCCTTGTTCTCCACATGCTCCCGGATGAAGTGATAGCGCACCTCGATGTGCTTTGTCCGGCTGTGGGAGAATGGATTGTTTGTGATTGTTATTGCGCTGGATGAGTCGCAATACATTGGAATTTCTCGGAACTTTAAATTATAGTCTTCTAGTTGATTACGGATCCATAGAAGCTGTGCGCAACAACTACCCGCAGAGATATACTCTAACTCGGCGGTAGAGGTTGCCACACAATTCTGCTTCTTACTGCTCCACGAGATAAGCCGTCTTCCGAGGAATTGACACGTCTCGGAAGTGCTTTTCCTATCATCTCTGCTTTCTGCAAAATCGGCATCTGAAAAACCAATTAGCTCGACATCACTATTTCTTAAGTATCATAAGACAAGATTGGGTGTATCTTTAAGGTATCTTAAAATCCGCTTTGCAGCGACGTAATGAGATTCCATAGTGTTCATCTAATATCTAGCGCAGATATCTTTTGAAAACATTATATCAAATTCAATGTGATAAATTTATTAACATACACATATAAGCAAAGTTGACATAATTGGGTCGTGGGAGTTTGAGGGAAATACTAAAGAGGTGTGAAAAAACTTAATTTAACTTTTGTGAAGGTTGGCTATATAATTACAGACTTAGAGTATAAACTATAATGTATTTATTAATTTATTTCGTTTCGATGCAATTTTATCGGTTTTTGAAAATTGAAAACCGTACCGAACTGAAATAAGGACAGTTATCCGAAATAAAAAAAACCGCACCAACACCAAACAGAGCGGTTTGGTGTGGATATCGGTTCGGTTTGGACGGTTCAGTCGGTTTGGGAGGTTTCGGTTTTTCGTGCACACCCCTACTTGGGTGTCATGAATCATATTACTCCGTAAAAGCCACCTCAATATTTGAACTCTGCATCACGGTGGCTAATGGGGAGAGCACCCCTGTTTGTAGTTCTGGGACGTGCCCTTCACTTCATCTCTCTCTGCACTCGGTTCTTCATGTTCCAAGCTCTCATTTTAATCTTCTTTTTGTTAGTCATCTAACACAAGATCTTGACTGCTCTATAACATTTCATCTTCTTCCTTTGTTGTGCAGGATCAATAAACCCAGAATATCATTAGTAGAGGGCGACTGTCAAATGGCTCTACACTCGGGATGTTCCCACCAATGCTCTAACCCCTGTTGATTGGCATCCACGGCATGGGCATGCACCTCTCCCGATTGTCCAAAAAGCTCTTCCCGATCTCTCCCTCCCCGACTTCACCTGCGAGTCCTGCATATATGGCAAACAAGTAAACAATATCGTTTTATTTTTACAACTCATTGTACTCAGAGCTTAACTTCTTTTAATTTAATGCACTCTGATCGGGGACCATATAAAACACCTAATGTTAATAGTTATCGTTATTCTCATATTTATTGATTATTATTATCGCATGACCTGGTTGTATTTACTCCACGGTCGTTCTGAACTATTTGGTGCATTTTGTGCCTTCATCTCCGAAACGTGAACTCAGTTTTCTACCTCTATCAAAATTCGTTGAACCGATAATGCGCGAGTATACTAGTCACTTGTTACAAAATATTTGTGTTGAGCATAGTATTCTCCACAATTTCTTGTACCTATAAACCCCAACAAAATGGGGTTGTCGAGCGAAAGAACTGTCACGTCCTTGAGGTCACATGCTCTCTTATGTTTCAGATGATGGTGCCAACGGTATATTGTCATTTCACATCTATGGTGTGTTATCTCATCAATCGCATGACCTACTACATTTTAAACTTTATGACCCCCTTCAGTCTTCTATTTCATACCTCCCTTTCCTATGACTCCTCGTGTGTTTGGATGTGTGTGTTATATTCACGGTCTTTATCCTTCTACAGACAAGTTTGTTTCCCAAGCTACCAAATATATGTTTGTAGGATATTCTCACACTCAGAAAGGTTATGCGTGTGATTCGCCCACTGATTGCAAGATTGTTACATCTACAGATGTAACATTTCTCAAATACCAACCATTTCACTCCACACCTATGGTACCTTCAGTAACTTCACCACTACCACGCCTTGCTATTCCTGTCCATTCTATCTCGCCTCCCCTTCTGCCTACACCTACTAAAATTTCTCAACATCTGCCTATTATTCATGTGTACAAATGACTAAGGGTGAGCACAAAAACCGCAAACCGTAAAAACCGCACCACAAAAATTGCACCGATTTTTAAACCGCACCGAGTAGTTTAGGTGCGGTGCGATTTTGAAATTTTATAAACCGCGTGCGGTGCGGTTTTCAAATCTTAACAACTGCAAACACCGCACCGCACTGACTATTAGGATACTTTAAATTTTATAATTTTTTGAGATCACATTTTAGTATATTAAGTAGGAGTTGATATATTTATACAATTTAATAACGTCACATAAGTAGAAATCGGGATTAAATTTTTCACACACCCTAAACCGGGCACCACATACATATATATAGGTACAATAGCACGTGACATATCACGTGGAATACATAATCTCAATACGAACTAAAAGCGAATATTCAACTCTCCCCCTCAAGTTGGGAATATATATTGATCATTCCCAACTTGTCAGTATTGTTCTTGAAGTTGTCGCTGCATAGCCCCTTGGTGAAAACATCGGCAAGCTGATCAAATGAGCTCACAAACGGAGTGCAGACATTCCCCTTGTCGATGTGGTCTTTGATGAAGTGTCTATCAACTTCCACATGTTTGGTCCTGTCATGTTGAACTGGATTGTGTGCAATGCTGATGGCCGCCTTGTTGTCACAGTAGATAGTAATAGGTTTGTTCACCTGAAGGCCCAAATCCTGGAGAATGGTTCTCAACCACAGTCCCTCACAAACGCCTTGAGCCATAGCTCTGTATTTTTCTTCAGCACTTGAGCGAGCTACCACGTTCTGCTTCTTGCTCTTCCATGAAACCAGGTTGCCTCCCACAAATGTGCAGTACCCCGTGGTTGACTTTCTATCATCTTGACTACCAGCCCAATCAACATCAGTAAATACCTCAACCTCTAACGACTGATTAGCCTTGAACAGAATCCCACGCCCTGGTGTCTTTTTGAGATATCGCAACACCCTAAAGGCAGCCTACTGATGACATAACGTAGGGGAGTGCATATACCGGCTTAGGACACCCACTGCATACGTGATATCCGGGCGAGTATGAGACAGATATATGAGCCTCCCAACCAGTCGTTGGTATTTTGAGGCGTCCGCTTTCTTCCCACTAATATCTGCATCAATCTTATGATTAGTCACAATTGGAGTGTCAACAGGAGCACACCCAAGCATCCCAGTCTCCTCCAGAAGATCAAGAGTATACTTCCTTTGGAAAATGAAGATCCCCTGTCGGGACCTCGCAACTTCAATTCCCAAAAAATATTTCAGCTTTCCCAGATCCTTGACTTCTAATTCTTCGCCCAGTTGTTTTTTCAAGTATTTGATCTCATCAAAGTCATCTCCGGTAATGATGATGTTGTTCATGTACACAATAAGGATATAAACTAAAGCACCCTTCCTCTTGATGAAGAGGGTATGATCATCTTGACTTTGAGTATATCCAAGTCGTAGCATGGTCTTGTTAAAATGCCCAAACCACGCTCTTGCAGACTGTTTCAGGCCATACAGGGATTTTAGCAGGCGACAGACCCTCCGGTTGGACTCTTTGGCATCAAGGCCAGGGGGAATATCCATATAGACCTCCTCTTTCAGATCACCATGCAGGAATACATTCTTGACATCGAGCTGCAGTAGCTCCCATCCGCGAATCACAGCACAAGAAAGAAGCACCCAGATTGAGTTCATCTTGGCAACAGGAGCAAAGATCTCCTGGTAGTCAATGCCTTGAGCTTGGGTATATCCTGAGCCACTAAACGAGCTTTGTATCGCTCCACCACCCCATCTTGGTTATGTTTAACGGTGAAGACCCAACGGGATCCGACCGTTCGCTTCCCAGGGGGAAGGCTAGTGAGCCGCCATGTTTTATTTTTATCCAAGGAACTCAGTTACTCCTCCATAGCTTGTTTCCATTCAGGTATCTGAACAGCCTCCTGCCATGTCTTAGGAATCACAATAGATGAAAGAGAGGAGATAAGGGATTTATGAGCCTGAGATAGATGAGTATAAAAAATTTAGTTAACAATGGGTGTTTGGTGCCACCCCTTTTACCTATAAGACGTGCAAGAGGAACATGGAGGTCATCATCTGAATCTGGAGCTGAGACGGTCACTGGTACTGGCGGAACATTCACAGTCTGCACGTGCTCAACAGTCCCGTGACGACGTGAGTACGTGTATAATATAGGTGGAGCGGAGGTGGAAAGAGAGGAAGCGGCAACAATTGGAAGAGGAGATTCTATGTTAACAATTGGAAGAGGAGATTCGATGTTCTCTTCACCGTGAGTACGTGATATCAAGTAGAAATCGGGATTAAATTTTTCACACACCCTAAACGGGCACCACATATATATAGGTACAATAACACGTGACATATCACGTGGAATACATAATCTCAATACGAACTAAAAGCGAATATTCAACTACATATTCATATATTTACATTTTATTCTCTTGCAACCCTTCGTATCACGTAAACATTTTATTATAACACATATGATATTCCATTATTATTTATTCCTCAATCCCCAATTCTGAGTCACGGGTCACAACTCAGAGGTGCTGAAGGCTGAAGTGGTTTGCGAGAAGGGTTTCCAACAAGAGTGCGAGGAAATTTAGGTCTTCCTCTTCGGCGAGAGCTTTCAGTTTCCGCACGAAGGCATTGAGATTCCGAAGTTTTGATTTGATTTTAGTGCAACACTATGGTTTCTTTCGAGTTAAATGACGAAAAGTAAGAATTCACTACTTTAGATGTGGTTTTATTTTCTTGTAAATGATTACACTTACTGTATTTTTTTATAAGCTGACAATTTATTTATACATTGTGGAAGTAGTTCTGCTATGAAGAAATATTACGAAACATCATGTTATTGTTGTATTTGAATATTTGACCACATCTCTTATATAGTTAAATAATAATATTTGTTTAAAATTACTATTATATGTTTCTGATAAACCATTGGAATGGGTAATAACACAACCATAATCTTATTTCTTTTATTTATTTTCTATTTAAAATTAAGAACTTTTCAAATATAAGTTGTCGTTTTAAATATATATAATGAAACA
Source organism: Platanthera guangdongensis (assembly GCA_039583875.1). Taxonomy (NCBI): domain Eukaryota; kingdom Viridiplantae; phylum Streptophyta; class Magnoliopsida; order Asparagales; family Orchidaceae; genus Platanthera; species Platanthera guangdongensis. The sequence goes on from CM077156.1 coordinate 161,773,855, forward strand.
CTAACTTGTGGTAATAGTGTAGTGCCCAAAAAAAATTCCAGTCATTGTAAATTCACATCATTGGCTTGCATTAAACTTAATTTCTAGTCAAAAAACCGCACTGAAACCATGCCACGTAATTTTGTTGTGGTGCAATTTTGCTCGGGCCAAAACCGCGCCCTTGAGGTGCGGTTGCGGTTTGATCCAAAACTGCACCAAACCGCACCACACACACCCCTACAAACGACGTTCCCCTCGTTTGGAAACCCAACGACAGTTACCCTCTACAAATGATGCTCTGAGGCATGATGATCCAGTACCATCCTCTACTGCCCATCTTCTATTTACTTATGTCTCATTACATCACTTGTCTCCGGCGCTTCACAAATTTGCGACATCTTTGTCGATTATTTTAACCCCTACTTCTTTACAAGAAGCTCTTCAACATCCCGGGTGGCGGACTGCTATAGATGAAAAAATGACGACCCTCTAGGCTAATCAAACATGGGACCTTGTCCCACTGCCACCTGGTCAAACCAGTGTAGGTTGTAAGTGGGTCTTTCCCGTCAAGCATTGAACAGATGGGGATGTGGAACTACTAAAAGCTCACCATGTGGTTCAAAGATTCATATAGCAACACGGCCTCAACTATAAGTAGACATTCTCGCCCGTTGCGAAGCTGAATACTGTCCGTATTTTAATTTCTTTGGTTGTTCATCTCACTGGACGTTGCATCAGTTGGACATCAATAATACTTTCTTGAATGGGGACCTTATTGGCATTGTTTATATTAAGCAGCATCCCGAGTTTGAGACCACCGAGGAGTATTTTGTTTGTCACCTCAAGAAGTCTTTATATGGTCTCAAAAAATTTCCTCGAGTATGGTTTAACAAATTCAGTCGTGTCGTTCGTAATATTGGATTTACTTGAAGCTCGACAAACTACTATGTTTTTACTCATCACTGCACGATAGGCACAGTGATACTTTCGGTGTATGCTGATGATATTCTTATTACGGGTAATTATCTTAATGACATACAAATAATTAATAAACACTTGCCATCTATTTTTCAGAGTAAAGATTTAGGCAATCTTAGATATTTTCTCGATATTGAGATAGCTCGTCGTCATGATAATCTTGTTCTATCCCAACGGAAGTATTATCTTGATCTTCTTCATGATGCTAGTTACTATGGATGCAAGCCTGCAAAAACACCTATGGATGCCAACTAGAAGCCATGTGCACACAGCTCCGAATCTGACCAATTGCTTCTAAATCCAGAATACCAATGTCATCTTGAGGGCAAGCTAATTTATCTCACAGTTACACGATCAGATATAGCCTTTGTAGTTGGGGTTGTCAGTCGTTTTATGCATGCTCCATGAATTTCACATCTATAAGCAATTGAGCACATCTTTCGGTATCTGAAGAGTGCTCCTATTCAAGGACTTATGTATAAGCTCTCTTCATCTTTATCTCCCATTGCCTACTTGGACACTGACAATGTTGACTCTCTGGTCGACCGTCAATCCACAAATGATTATTGCACTTACTTTGGTAGACACTTTGTACCTGGAGAAGTAAGAAACAAACAGTAGTTGCATGATCATCTGTATAAGAAGAGTAACGCACAATGGCCTCGATTGTTTATGAACTTACGTGGTTGGAAAGACTTTTAAGCGATTTGGGTGTGAAACTCTCCTCTCCAACCACTCTATTATGTGATAGTCAAGCTATCCACATTGCAAATAATCTTGTGTTTCACAAAAGCACCAAACACATTGGGGTCGACTGTCATTTTATCCGATAGAAGGTGCATATGAAGAAACTAGCTTGAGACATGTCTCTGCGGCTAGACAGATTGCTTATATTCTTACAAAAGCCTTACTATGCCCACTTTATCTCTAGTTCTTGTCAAGTTTGGTTCATATGATTTGTATGCTTCAGCTTAACGTAAGTGTTAAAGCAATCTATAAAAAAGGCACATACAAAGGCCCGCGACTAAGCCCATTACTACGCAGGCATTAATCCCACATCTTGGATGACGATTTTGTCTCCACAGATCTCACATATTTATGCATATAGTTGTCTTGATGTAATATGCATTTATGAGAATAAAATTGTTCTCCAAATTTGTCTCTATAATGTCAAATCCATATAAATATATAATTAACCTTACATATGGTAAATTAATATCGATTTGCAATACAAAGGAATCATCCAATGATCTTCTAAATCAGATTTCTCCATACACTATTATATCTAATAACAAGAAAATCTACATCAAATTCAGTTAAACCCTCAAATTCCATTGCTAGGTAATAAAAGAGATTTTGATGCTGAAATGAGAAAAAGAAGAGCAATTGTAGACAATGATTATCGAAGGTAAAACCCCACTATAATTTTTAAACACTATATACCAAAATAATCTTTAAAAAATATAACTGTCATTAATTGAAAAGAGAAAACTCTATCCTGCTGATAATAAGTGTATATTTTCTAACATTTCCCCTTAATTTGAGGATGAGATGTTATTCATACCCAACTTATCAATAAGTTCAGCAAAGAAATTCTCACTCAATGTGTTAGTGAAAAAATCAGCTAATTGACTTTTTTTGATAGAACAAAAAAATGTATATTTCTCCTTTCTCAATTTTCTGCTTAATAAAAGTATCTATCCACTTCGAAATGTCTGGTATGATCATGTTGAACTGGGTTGTTAATTATATTGATAGTGTAGAAAGTAATGAGCCAACCTTATAGATACTTCTTCATGTGTAAAATACAAAAGAGAGTACAAATATATAGGAGAAGAGAGGGAGAAATAATCCTATACAAGAGATGTGAGACTAAAGAAGAGGAAGGAATTGGGCCTATAAATGGGCCTTTACATCAATATTTCCTATATCATCTAACACTCCCCCGCAAGCTGGAGCGTACAAGTCGTAGGCACCAAGCTTGGACAAGAAATGGTAATATAACTTGCGAGGTAAAGCCTTGGTGAGGATATCAGCAACTTGCCCAGACGCAGGAACATGTTCAAGCTTCAGCTCTTTTGATTGGACCTTTTCCCGAACAAAGTGACAATCAACCTCAATATGTTTTGTTCGCTCATGAAACACAAGATTCTTTGCAATGTGTATTGCAGCTTGACTGTCACAAAACAAGATTGAAGGTGAGGTCAATTTAACTCCCAAATCTACTAAGAGACTTTCAAGACAGGTTAGTTCAGAAGTAACAGCCGCCATTGCACGGTACTCAGCCTCAGCAGACGAGCGGACAACTACTGTCTGCTTTTTACTACGCCATGTGATGAGATTTCCTCCAAAGTATGTACAGAACCCAGTAGTAGACTGCTGATCATCCAACGAGCCCGCATAATCGGCATCCGAGTATGCAATAAGAGAAAGGGAGGAAGATGACTTATACACAAGTCCTTGCTCAGGGGAAGTCTTCAGATATCTGAGAATGCGCTCCACAGCCTGGAGGTGAGAGATACGTGGGGTATGCATAAATCGGCTGACCACACCAACCGCAAATGATATATCTGGTCTTGTAATTGTTAGGTAGATCAACTTTCCCAGAAGACGGCGATAGTATTCCGGATTCGGAAGTAGAGAATCCTCCTCAGATCCCTGAGCACGCAACATGTGGTTTACCTCCATCGGGGTATCCGCAGGTTTACAACCCGAGAGGCCAGCATCATGCAGAAGGTCAATGCAATACTTACGCTGAGACAAGACTAAGTCATCGGGTCGTCGTGCTACTTCTAGTCCAAGAAAGTATCGAAGATTTCCCAGATCTTTGATTTGAAAGATAGAGTTTAGGTGTTGCTTCACATGTTGTATCCCGGTGGAGTCATCACCAGTGATCAGAATATCGTCCACATAAACCAGAAGTATTATGGTCCCTGTTGATTGGTAACGAGTGAAGAGAGAGAGGAATCTGCCAAGCTTTGTTTGAAGCCAACCTCACGAACGGCCTTGCTGAATTTCCCAAACCATGCCCGGGGAGACTGTTTGAGACCATAAATAGATTTGCGAAGCAAGCATACACGAGACTCCCTCGTGGTCTCAAACCCGGGTGGTTGATGCATGTAAACTGTTTCAAGAAGATCGTCGTTCAAGAAGGTATTCTTGACATCCAGCTGATGGAGGGGCCACTGACGATGAACAGCTAAAGAGAGGACCCAAACCGAATTCAATTTGGAGACCGAGGAGAAAGTTTCCTCATAATCAAGGTCATACTGTTGAGTAAAACCCCGAGCCACAAGCCGAGCTTTGAAGCGGTCAACTGTCTCATCTGCAGCATGTTTGATAGAGAAGATCCACTTGCAGCTAACGCAACAGTGACCAGGAGGAAGAGGCACAGGATCCCAAGTGTGATTACCCCACAGAGTCGTCATTTCTTCATCCATGGCGGCCCGCCACCGCGGATGTCGAAGGGCGTCCTGCACAGAGGTAGGTATAGAAATAGAGCAGAGAGAGCAAAGGTAAGGAAAGGCGGAGAGAGCCGATGTAGAGAGACATAGGTGGCCATGGGATGTGTTGTCGAGGAGGAGGTCGGATCAACAGGCCGCGAGATTACACCGGTAGAGGGAGGCTGCTGCAGGGCGTCTGGACGAGAAGGGCGACGAGTGTAGACTTGAATGACAGGAGGTTTGGAGGGGACTAGTGGTGTTGGGGAAACCGGGATGAGAGGAGATGTGGACTGGTGTTGCAGAGGGGTAGGGAGAAGTGGTGGAAGTGGAGACGTGACGGGTATGATGGGTCGAGGTAGCGGAGGAGGAAGAAGGGGATCAGAAGGGCTGGTGTGATATGGTTGGTCTTCTTGAAAGGAGACATCAGCAGACACAACCACCTTACCAGTGGTAGGATAAAAGCAGACATACCCCTTCTGAGTGCGAGAGTACCCAACAAACATAGCTTTGGTAGCACGAGGGGCTAGCTTGTCATTGGAAGGACCAAGGTGGTGGACATAACAGGTACACCCAAACACACGAGGTGTGAGAGAGAAGAGAGTTATTGATGGGTAAAGGAGAGTAATGGGCGCCACAAAGTTGAGGACAGACGAATACATGTGATTGATGAGATAACAAGCAGTAGAGACGACAAAGTTCCAGTAGAGGGGAGGAACCTGCATTTGGATCATAAGAGATCGAGCCACATCAAGGAGGTGGCGATTTTTCCGTTCCGCTACGTCATTCTGTTGAGACGTATAAGCACACGAAGTCTAATGTAGAATACCGAACTCAGCGCACAGGTTGGAGAAGATGCGACCAGTATATTCTCGAGCATTGTCCGTACGAAAGGTTTTGACACAGGTAGAAAATTGAGTGCGCGTTTCGGTAAGAAATGCACGGAACGTAGTCGTGAATTCGGTACGATCACGAAGTAAATACAACCAGGCAACCCGCGAGTAATCATCTATAAAGGTAACAAAGTACCGATGCCCCAAGACACTAGGAACCTTATAAGGCCCCCAAATATCAGAATGCACCAGGGAGAAAGGAGAATCGCTCTGAGTGCATGAAGGATAAAAGTAGACACGGTGTTGTTTACCGAAGATACAGGATTCACAAAATAACTCTTGTAGAGAGATAGTAGGAAGAGCTTTCTTGAGAATTGGGAGAGGGGCATGCCCAAGACGTCGATGTCAATCAGTGGTGGAGACAGAGGTGAGAGCAGCGGGAGGAACGTCGAGAAGATATAGCCCATTAGACAGTCGTCCTCGACCAAGTATAGTCTGCGTCAGTCAATCCTGCACCACAAAGGAAGAGCGGGAGAAAGTAACACAGCAATCAAGGTCTTGTGTAAGACGGCTAACAGAAAGAAGGTTAAAAGGAGAGCCCGGAACATGAAGAACCGAGGATAAGGAGAGAGGAATAAGAGACAGATTAGCAGCACCAGAAACCGGGAGAGTGTCACCATTGGCCACAGTGATGTGCTTGGGGTAAGCAGTATCCAAATATTTGGGCGGCTGCTGCGGAGAGAGATGGTGTGTAGCACCTGAGTCCACAATCCAATGAGAGCTGTGTGAGAGACACGATATACCTTCCTGGAAGATGGAGGCCACGGAGTCAGAGGAGCGACTAACCACCCCTTGAAGCTGATGGAGTTGAGCACGCAACGCAGCAATATCATCAGCAGTGTTCAAGGCGGATGCCATAATCCTGATCTGCGGCTAGGCACGGAAACCGGTCGGCAAAAATGTATACGGCTTGCCGGACAGAACCAGCGGCTACAACCAAGGAAGTACTGAGAACTGCGATCAACTACGAGAAGATGCAGCCGCGGGAGAACAAGTCGGGCGAGAAAAGCCAGGCCGCAGCCAGAAGCAGAGGGCGCAGCGAGAACCAGGCCGCAGCGGCCAGCAGCAGCTGACTGAAGCAGGAGCCCGCTGGGAAGAGGGCGAGCAAGAACCACAAAGGGCAGGTCGCGGCGACTAGAGTAAAATGTGAGGAGCAGATCACAGCGAACTGGAGCGGGCCGCAGCGATTAGAAAGGGCAGGCCGCAAGGCGCGATTTGAGAAAGGCCGCGGCGGACTGGAGCAGTCCGCAAGAAGGGGAATCGCAGCGGAACTTGATCAGCATGCGAGAAGAGAGCCCGCAGCGGTTTAGAAGCAGTCCGCGGCGGGATATACCAAGAGACCGCGAGCGAGAAGAGAGCTCGGTCTGGACGGGTAGAAGCTCGCAAGGTAGGAGAGAAGCAACGGACAGGAGGAGCAGGCCGCAAGAGGGGAAGAAAGCCCGCAGCGGACTGGAGCAGTCCGCTAGAAGGGAAGAAAGCCCGCAGCGGACTGAATTAGAACAGCAGAGAGAAGTCGACCCCACGGGACAGAGAGAGGAGACTATAAGAAGCCCGAGGAGGAGGGTGGAACCACGGAGATGAAGAGGAAGCGGAGGCAGAAATATAGGCCGCAGAAGACTGCAGGCCGCAGTTAGCTAAGCGGAGAAGAGCGGATAGACTGAGCAGGCCGCAGTTACGCGGGAGGCCGCGGGAGTCCGCGGGAAGCCGCGGGAGGCCGCAGTTACGCGGGAGTCCGCGGGAGGCCGCAGGAGAGCAGAGGAAGGCGGATAGACTGTGGAGTCCGCGGGAGGCAACGAGTCCCTCTGATAACATGTAGAAAGTAATGAGCAAACCTCGTAGATACTTCTTCATGTGTAAAATACAAAAGAGAGTACAAATATATAGGAGAAGAGAGGGAGAAATAATCATATACAAGAGACGTGAGACTAAAGAAGAGGAAGGAATTGTGCCTATAAATGGGCCTTTACATCAATATTTCTTATATCCTCTAACAGATAGCAACCTTGTTCTCAAAATACAAGCTTATTTGATATTCTTCTACTAGCCTGAAATCCTTCGTAATGACTGAAAGCCACATACACTCGCAAACTCCATGGGTCATGATCCTAAAGTCGGCCTCTGAACTAGATCTTACAACATGTAGATTTTTACCCATCCATACCTCTAATAAATGAAAAAAAAACCTGAAGAGATCTTATATCATCAACTATCAACTGATCCAACCCAATCGACGTCAGTATAAATATCTATTCTCAAACTAGAATTGGGTGTAAAGAGAATATCATTTCCCGTTGATGTCTTCACATGCCTTAATACCTTGTGTTGCATCTAAATCTCTGGACTTGGACGAATGCATAGATTGATTGATAACTCCTACAACATATGTCATATTAGGATTGTATGTGGCAGATAAAGTTGAATATACGCGTTAGACGCGTTTTATTTTATGTTTTATGTTATCACATTTATGTATTCACGTGAAAGGTCAGGTGTATTTTTTGCCTATTAATATGAATTCTTAGCCCGGTTTAGGGCATTCCGCCTATTTTATTCTTCTTCTCTACTTGGTATCAGAGCCGAGTGAGTCGATCCGTTCAACCCTCGTCCGCGCTTCCGCCAGGAAGAAGCTTCACCGCGTCAATCGGCGCTTCGCTCGCGCGCGTAGGGCGCTCCGCTCGTCGTTTCCGCCAGGAAGAAGCCTCGTCGTGCCCTAGCTCTGCGGTTTCCGTCGTCCAGGGCAGCGTCGGAGACGAGGTTCCGCCTGCTTCTCCTCTTTTTTGACCGCCTCTCTTCAGCGCCTTTCCTTCTCAGCGGCGTTCCTCTTCGGCAGTCTTCTCCGCCCGGTCTTTCCGGGCGGCCCCTTGTCTCCGGCCGTTTTGTCCTCCATGGGGCTGCCGGAGACATCGCGCTCACTTCCTTCGGTGTCCTCTCCGGCGGTATGATCTAAGGGACACTCGAATGATGTTTTTTTGTCAGATTTGAGATCTTCGTCCTCTTCAGACTCTCTCCGATGGGTGATCCATCTGACATCTCCTCGGCTTCCCAATCTGATGCTCTTCCCGGTTCCTCTGTCAATCCTCCTCAGAGTCATGGCTAGTCTGGCTCGTTGAGGATCACTACAGTTGTCTTGGATGACACAAATTATCTGGAATGGTCCAGGGCAGCACAACATGTTATTCGCAATCACCAGCTCTACGGACATATTGATGGTACCACTGCTGAGCCATCACGTACTGATACCTCATGGAGAAAATGGGATGCGGACAATTCCTTGGTTGTCTAGTGGTTACTTCACTCAATGTCCCCCCAGGTGTAACGCAATTATATGTTGTTGGATTCTGCAAGTGAAATTTGGAAAAGGGCCCGTGACACCTACTCTCAGGTTGGCAGCTCGACACAGATTTATGAGCTCACTCGTCGTGTTTTGGAGCTGAAGCAGGGTACAATGACCGTTTCTGCCTACTATTCTGAGTTTGAGCGTCTGTATCAGGAGTTGGAAGACCTTTACGACAGCGTGCACTGTCGATGCGCAGGCTCTTCAGAAGGATAAAGACTGTTTTCGGGTTCATGTCTTCCTTATGGGGCTCAACATGGAGTTTGACATTGTTCTCCTGCATGTCCTCCACCGTGATCCTCTTCCCTCTCTTCGAGAGGCCTTTAGCATGATCCTCAGTGAAGAGAATCGTCGTCGCTCTCTTGGTTCATCTACCGATCACTCTGCGCTAGCTGGGATTTCTCGAGGACCTCTTCCTGTATGCAGCCACTGTAGAAAGAAAGGTCATACTAAGGACGTCTGCTTTTGTCTGCACCCTCACCTTGCTCCCTCTGGTCGGGGTTCTAGTGGTCGTGGTAGAGGTGGATACTGTGGTGGTGGTCGTCAGACTGGTGATCGCACTCAGTATTTTGCGCACTCGACTGAGGTACAGGAGGACACCTTTTGGGGTCTGTCTGCTATGGAGTTAGAGGCTTTTCGCCATATGTTGCGCTCTCAGATCGACTCTACACCGGTTGGCTCTACTGCTGTGTTTGCTAATTTAGGTCTCTTCAGTGCTCATATTGTGTCTTCATCCCCTTCCGAGTGGATCAACTCGGGAGCGACTGATCACATGACTGAATCTGCCTCAGGTTTTACCTCCTATACTCCTCTTTCTGGTCGTGATAAGGTCATTGCTGCTAATGATTCTCTCTCTTCCATCGCTGGTAAAGGAACCGTTGTGTGTTCTCCCGACCTCTCACTGTCCTAGATTTTGCATGTCCCTTCATTTCCTCGCAATCTTCTCTTCATTAGTCACTTGACTACTAAATTGCTCTGTAACATTTTTCCCTGATGTTTGTGTGTTTCAGTATCTGGATATGAAGCAGACGCTTGGCAGTGGTAGGAACATCGGCGGGTTGTACTTGTTGGACCAGTCCTTACCTCCCAGTGCTCTTTCCTCCACCAAATCTCTGACTTTACACGATATTTGGCGCTAGCATCAGCGCCTTGGACACCCTTCTACTTTATATCTTACTAAACTATTTCTTGCTTTCAATCATTTAATTAAGTCATTTTCTTGTGACACATGTGAACAATCCAAACATGTTTGTCAGAGTATCAGTCATATGTCTTTTCCTAGTTCATGTCTGTTTGATGTAATCCATTCTGATATTTGGGGTTCCTTCCCGGTGTTATCTTTATCTGGTTATAAATGGTTTGTTACTTTTATTGATTGTCATTCTCGCACTACTTGACTTTATTTGTTAAATAAGAAAAGTGATGTGCTTGCTAGCTTTCAGTCATTCCATAAAATGGTGGTGCAACAGTTCGGTGGCACAATTCGTGTGTTTCGTAGTGATAATGGTGGGGAATATGATGACCGGGGGATAGTTCAGTGTCTATCTTGCCGAACATGACATTATCCATCAAACCACATATGTCCGCACTTCCACTGAAAATGGTGTCGCTGAACGGAAAAATAGGCACTTGCTGGAGGTTGATTGGTGTTTGTTGCTTGCAATGCACCTTCCCAAGTCCTACTGGGGTGATGCGGTTCTCACGACCGCCCACCTTATTAACTGTCTTCCGTCTCGTTCCATTTCCTATGATACGCCCCTCTTGTCTAGACAAAAACCACATTGCCCACACCTCTCGCATCGCCCCTCGTATTTTTGATTTCGTCTGCTTTGTTCATGTTCATACCCCGCATCGTGATAAACTGGATGCGCGCTCTATCCGGTGTCTTTTTGCTGGATACTCTCCTACCACCAAAGGATATCGGTGTTATCACCCTCCAACTCGTCGCTACTATTGCACTGTTGATGTTAACTTTCGTGAGGGGAGTCGTATTTTGGTCCTCGTCAGGGGGAGACGGGTTGTAATGGTGACGAGACCTTCGACTCCCCTCTCCCGATTGTTGCATCACCTCATCTTCCACGTTCTCATGTTCCGTGTACTGATCTTGTTCCTGCTTCTTCCTCGCTTCGTCCTATATTATACACATACTCCCGCAGACCCCGAACTGCTAAGCAAGTACAGACAATGGATGTTCCACCAGGGCCAGGGCATGTCTCCGCTCCAGATTCAGATGACGACCTCCATGTTCCTCATGCTCATCTCAAAGGTAAAAATACCTAAAGATTGTGTTTCTTACTTGACCATGAAACAAAAAATTGGCCTAAGAAGTGGCATGTTCCGCTAGTGCTCTTTCTATCTAGTGAATAACTAGTATAGTTATGACTTATGAGTAAGATATAAAATATATGACTCTTAGTGAGGATACTATAGACCTAACTTTTGCATGTCAATTAAATACCTAAAGATTTGTTTAACAACTTTTTAATGAGATTTTTTTGGATAACAAATGTACGACAAACATAATATCAGGGAATGAAGCACTTAAATATAAAAAGGACCCAATCATACCCTTATACTTAGTATATCGACTTCATCTTTGCCTAATTTTATTGATGCACTCATGGGAGTATTGACTTTTTTAAGAACATCAATTCCAAATATTTTAAGCATCTCTTGGATATATTTACTTTGACATATAAAAATTTCATCTCTTTGTGAAATTTGAAAATCAAAAAAATAAGTCAGTTCTCCAATCAATCTCATTTCATATTCTTTTTTCATCACTTCCACAACTTCTTTTCATAAAGTTCCATTTGTAGCAACAAATATTATGTCATCAACATATATTTGTAAAATAATGAAATCATTTCTTATATGTTTAATAAAAAGAGTTGTGACAGCACTACCCATAGAAAGATCGTGTTTAATCAAAAATGATGTTGGACAATCATATCATGCACATGTGCTTTTTCAATCCATAAAGAGTTTTATCAAGTTTATACACATGGTTTGGAAATTCACAATTTATAAATCTCGAAGGTTGTTCAACATACACTTCAATAATAATCTCGTATAAAAATGCACTTCTACCATTCATTTAAAATAATTTAAATCTTTTATGAATCGCAAATGCAAAAAAAAGTATAGATTCTAAGCGAGTAACGGGTGTAAAGTTTCTTCAAAATCAACCCATTCTATCTGTGAAAATCATTAAGCGACTAACTTAGCCTTGTTCCTAGTTATCCTAAACTCACTATCCAATTTATTTTTAAAAATCCCTTTTACTCCTACAACCGGATATCAGTCAGATACTCAACTAGATTCCAAACTTTATTTCTCTTAAATTGATTAAGTTATTCACTCATCGTTAAAAACCATGATTCATCATTAAGAGAGGCAAACAAATTTTTGGTAGATATCGGAAAGAAACACAAGTTTGATAAAGATTAATGTAAGTTAGACAGTGTCATTACCCATTTGATGGTTCACCAAGCACAAGTTCCCTTGGAAGATTTTTGGAGAACTTTAGTAAGATGGGTGGTTCATATGCAAGCTCATATTCCACCTATTCAGCATCACTTGTGTTGTGTTATGTATTCTCCAAAGTAGGCATTAGTTCATATTTTCCTAGAGGACTGCTTGGAACTATGCAAGAAATAAATTCATTAAATTTAATAGGAATAAATTCTTGAATTACTTTACTATTTTTATTTTAAATTCTATAAACATAACTAGTTGAATAATAACTAAAAAATATTCTTTCATCAAATTTTCCTAGACTTTCTTTAAGGTTTAAAATAAAACATTTTTGGCCAACAATTTTAAAATAAGATACATTGTGTTTCTTTTGAAAATAAAGTTCATAAGCAGTTAATTTTAATATGGGGCGCCTAACTCTATTTATCAAATTTACATGCGGTGTTCACAACTTCACCAAAAAATTCTTAGGCAACCCATATTTAGATATCATAGTTCATGATAGTCCTTGAAGGGTTCAATTTTTTCTCTCCACGACATTGTTTTGTCGAGAAATGCGTGGAGCAGAAAATTCACGTCTTATTCTTAAGCTTTCATAAAAAATAGACGATTTTCAGTTTCAAATTCACCTCGATGATCTGAGCAAATACAATTAACTTTAAATCGAGTTCATTATGTTTTACATAACTGTGTAAACTCATAAAATGAGTTAGATTTGGAGAATAGAAATAAAGTCCAATAAAAATGAGAAAAATCATGAGTACAAAAGTATATTTTCTTCTACTCATACTAGACGTGGCAACTAGACGTCTATACTAAAGAGATCCATATGAATTAATTGCAAAGATCCAGTGGTGATTTTATTTTTAAATGAAGATTGTGTAAATTTTCCCTTTTGACATGATTCACATAAAAAAGTTAAATTACTATTTAGATTATGAAGACCACGAATTAACTTCATTTTAAATAATTTTAAATTTAACTTGGTGTTAGAGTGACCAAGTCGTCTATGCCAAAGTTGTAATTCTTCATTTTAAACCATTAAGCATTTTAAATATGGTTTAAAAGATTATTAAAAATCATCGTGTACACATTATGAGATCTTGGTGCAGCGAATAAATTTCATTATAACTATAATTAATAATTTTGTATGTGTTGGTTGATAATATAAAGAAAATATTTAAATCTTTATCACATTGTTGACTTATAAAAATTAAATTATGTTTTAAACTGTTAGAGTTATTATTACATAATAGTTTAATATTGTTGAGTTTAGTCTCACACCGCCTATCGGTGTTTGGTGTCTTGATGTAAGCCCTATATATTGCCCTATGTGGATGAATAAAATTGCACCTTCCATTTTACTTCTCCTTTCTACATGGTATCAGAGGAACGGTTCTGAGACCTTTTTTTTTCCCGATCCGCTATTGTTCTCCCCTTCCCCGACCCATCCTTCCGCGACCACGACCTGATAGGGCTCACGGTAATAGCCTTTCCCCTCGCTCCCGTCGACGGAATCGTCGTCTGATTCCGGAGACGGGAGCGGGACCTTCTCCCGACAGCTTCGTCGGCTTCTCCTGACAATTGCGCCGACTGCTTCCGCCGCCGCCGCCCTGTGCTGCTTCTGCCTGCGACATCGACGGCTCCTCCGGCTTCCGTCTGCGACATCGACGATCATGTCGGCTCCCCTCTGCATCGTCGACGTTGACGCCTCTGCTTCCAGCTTCTCCCGGCGTCTTCATCGCTGCTGCTTCCGCCTGCGTCATCCTCTGACTCCGTCGTTATCTTCTCTCGACGTCTTCGCTGCCAATGTTGTCGTCTCTACTTCTCCCGACAATTTCGCCGTCTTCTTCCGACGGCTCGGCTTCCGTCGCAGCTTCTCCTGACGGCTTCTTCTCTCTTCGGCTACTGCTTCTTCTCCGGCTGCTCTGTGTGCCCTTGCTGCCCTGTCGCTGCTTCTCCCGACGACTCCGTCGTTGCTGTTGTCGCATGAGCCTTTTTTTCTGTCCAGTCTAGTTTTTTTAAGTTGTTTGTGTGTTTGTCTGCATCTCTATGATTTCTGCCTTCTTCCGCGTGATCTGGGTTCATGTACCCGACGAGGGTCCCACAAGTGCACGTGGTCTACGTGAGGGGGAGTGTACGTCACGGCCTCCAGGCATAGTCTATACCTTCATGCACGTACCACGTGAGAGAGAGTGTTTGTGATAACGGCGACTCGGATGTCTCTTTCTCGACTCCTGTCTTAGTCACACATGACCCTCAGATTGATTTTGTATGTTGTTTGCGTCTCCTCGTCGTTTTCTCTGAATTTGGTAGGGTTGGTTTGTTCTTTTGTGGTTGATCTAGTTTCCGCTCCGAGTGTAACCAGCGTGGTCATGGTCGGTTTTGTGGACCAACGTCGTGTGGGTCTTGCTCGGTTAAAGTATCCCCAAGGACACGCGATTGGGCCTCGGTGGCTGCTGGTCTGTCTCATTTTGCCAACCTTCTTTTACCTTCTGTTTTATGTTGTGTTCAAGTTGTAGAGTCCCCCCTTCAGCTTGAGGGGTAGTGTTAGAGTTATTATTATGTAATAGTGTAATATTGTTGAGTTTAGTCACACACCGTCTATCAGTGTTGGGTGTCTTGATGTAAGCCCTATATATTGCCCCTATGTGGATGAATAAAATTGCACCTTCCATTTTACTTCTCCTTTCTACATAAACCATCGACATACAATACATTTGAAATAGAAAAGAAATTATCACTCATTATATCAGCACCACATGTTGTTCTTATCCTTAGCCTATCAGCACACATCAACATTACTTTGGACACCGGTGTCGTCATGAGGCACATATTGTCCTTCACATCATCGCTAGAGGTAGACACGCTTGATTCCTCATAGCTTGAATCATCCCAGGTGGATGTTTTTGAGACCTTCCTCTTTTCTTTCTTCTCTTTTTCTTCCTTCATGTATTTGGGGCAATTGCTTCTCATATGGTCGAGTTTCCTACGGTGATAAGAGTAGAGAGAAAAACGGGAATCTTATTCAATCCTCATAAGCAAGTCCCTTACTCATATATATACATAAGGGAAAACCTAAAAACACGGAAAAGACAAAACTACCCCGACCAGGGGGAAACACGACTTGTACATAACATTTCATAAATCAACTCTCCCCCTCAAGTCGAACGGAAGATATCAGTCATCCCAATTTTTTGGATAGCATCGGTAAACACATCACCCCAAGCTTTTGGTGAACACATCAGCCAGCTGTTCCCGGGACTGAACAAACGGAGTAACAACTATTTTCTTATCCAAGTGATCCTTAATAAAGTGTCGATCCACTTTGACATGCTTTGTCCTGTCATGTTGGACCGAGTTATGAGCAATACTAATTGCAACCTTATTGTCACAGAATAAAGAAAAAGGGGCTATCACAGGAAAACCCAAATCCAGTAACATGGTACGCAGCCATAATCCCTCACATAAGCCTTGGGCCATGACACGATATTCTGCCTCTGCAATTGACCTGGCCACCACATTTTGCTTCTTGCTCCGTCACGTTACAAGGTCACCACCAACAAAAGAGCAGTATCCAGTTGTTAGACTTTCTGTCATCCTGGCAACCAGCCCAATCAGCATCAGTAAAAACCTCAATCTTCAAGTTGTTGTTCTTAGAGAATAGGAGGTCGCGACCAGGAGCTTTCTTTAAGTACCGCAGTAGACGATACACCGTTTCTTGATGTCTGATTCTAGGAGAATGCATGTATCTGCTAAGAATACCAACTGCCTACGTAATGTCAGGATAAGTATGAGATAGTTATATAAGTTTTCCGACCAACTTTTGGTAACGTGATGCATCAGCATGATCACCATCATCATTTTCATCAATCCTGTGATTTTCCTTCATAGGGGTGTTCGCAGGAACTCAACCAAGCATATCAGTTTCCTTTAGAAGATCCAAAATGTACTTCCGTTGAGATATAAAGATACCCCGCTCAGATCTAACCACTTCGATGCCCAGGAAGTACTGTAACCTTCCCAAGTCCTTCACTTCAAATTCAGTCGATAGAAGGATCTTGAGGTTGACAATCTCCTCTGTATCATTTCCAGTAACCACGATGTCATCCACGTAGACAATGAGAACCACAACATGTTGTTCATGTCTCCGGATGAACATGGTATGATCCGATTGGGCTTGCTTGTACCCGAACTGAGCATTGCTGTGAGGAATCATTCAAACCAGGCCCTTGGAGATGGCTTCAGGCCATATAAAGATTTCCTAAGGCGACAGACACGACCTTCAGTTCCTTCCTTCAAAAAACCAGGAGGGAATTTCATGTACACCTCCTCCTCAAGCTCACCATGGAGAAAAGCATTTTTCACGTCCAGTGGATGAAGTTCCCAATCCAGACAAGCAGCACATGACAACAGAACCCGAATAGAGTCCATTTTTTCTACAGGAGCAAAAGTCTCATGATAATCAACTTCTTGAGTCTGGGTGTATCCTTGAGCGACAAGACACACTCTGTACCGTTCCACCTTGCCATCTTGGTTCTGCTTAACAGAGAAGACCCATTGGGAACCTATAGCTTTCTTTCCGAAGGGAGAGCGGAGATATCGCGGGTATGATTTTTATCCAAGAAGGACATCTCATCACGCATAGCCTGTGTCCAAGCCGGTATTGTCAATGCTTCCTGCCATGTCTTAGGAATAACAACTAGAGAAAGAGATGAAACAAAAGTCTGATGACTTGGAGTAAGATGATGATAAGCCACATGATTAGAAATCGGACGTTGCATGGAAGTAGCTTTACCCTTTTTCAGCAAGGCAAGAGGCATATGCAGGTCGGCATCATCAGAATCTGAGTCCGAAGTCGGCAATGGTAGAGGAGCGGCAGTGACCTGTGTACCTGAACAATGGTGGTATACATGGGGAAAAGGAGAGAGCATAGTAGAGGAGTCCGGTATCGGGATAGGAGGAGCTCTGGGTACCGGAGTGGAAGGAGGTGAAGGTATGGAGGAAGAGGACGGAAGAAGAGGCAGGGGGACAACAATAACATCATCTGTAGTACTACTCTCCCCCTGACAAAGGTCATGAGTCGAGGACGGAAAGTAGGACTCTCTCTCATGGAAGGTAACATCCATGGTACAAAACATGCGCCGGGAGGGGGGGTGATAACAGCGATATCCTTTGATCGTGGAGGAATAATCCAGGAAGACACAACGTTGAGCCCGAGGGTCAAGTTTGTCATGTTGAGGTTGGTCCACATGCACGTAACAGACGCACCCAAAAACACGGGGTGGCAAATGGGAAGTATGAACCACGCCAGATGTAGAGAGACGGGCTAGAGGAGTAGTATATGAGAGAACACGAGAAGGAAGACGGTTGATAAGATGTGCAGCAGTAAGCACCGCATCACCCCAATATGGTTTAGGAAGATGCATCGTCAAGAGGAGACAACGGGCAACCTCGAGAAGATGCCGATTTTTCTGTTCGACCACTCCGTTCTGAGTAGATGTGTATGCACAAGTTTTCTGGTGGATGATACCGTGAGAAGTGAGGTAAGCGCCAAAGGAACCACGATCGTCATACTCCCCTCCATTATCACTTCGAAGAACACGGATAGTGACATTAAATTGATTTTTCACCGTGTTATGAAAGACTTGAAAGCACGAAAAAACATCACTTTTCTTTTTTAATAGATAAACTCGCGTAGTACGTGAGAAACAATCAATAAAGGTGACGAACCAGCGAAAACCAGTCAACGATACAACGGGGGATGGCCCCAAACATCAGAATGAATAATATCAAAAGGAGTGCTACTAGGAAAAGAAAGATGTGAAGAGATCTGTCGCACATATTTAGATTGATCACAAATATCACAAGAGAAATTCTGAAGAAAAGGTAAAAAAACAGGAAATAATTTTTGCATGTAGACGGAGGACGGGTGTCCCAAACGCAGATGTCAACGGTGAACATCATCTGCAGTAACAGTAGAACTGGAAAGAGCCTGAGAACGAGGTGGAGTGTCCAGGTAGTACAAGCCGCCACTGCACCTACCACTGCCAATGTTCTGCTTAGTACCCAATTCCTGAAAAACACGAGAATCAGGAAAGAATGTTACGGAGCAGTTAAGAGATTTCGTAATATTGCTGATGGAAAGTAAATTGCGTGGAAAGGAGGGGACGTGAAGCACAGAGGTAAGGGATATGGACGGAGAACAAGAAATATTGCCCTTGCTCGCAATGGAGGACAACGATCCATTAGAAGAAATAACTTTCTCTTTACCAGACAAAGGAGTATAAGAGAGAAAACCTGAAGAGGACCCAGTCATGTGGTGGGTGGCACCGGAGTCGAGCACCTACTCAAAAGGTGAGGTGGTGGCCGCATGAGCACTGGGCATGGCAACAGTGGCAAGAGAAGTATAGCTTTTAGTGACCGGATCGGACTGAGCGTAAAGCAAGCGGGGAAATGCATCCAACTCATGTGCAGTAAGAGAGGAGGAAGCTGAAGACTGAGACTCATCATAGACATCAGCAATGTAAGCAGTGTCATGAGAACGGTAGCCACTGTGCCTATGGCCCCCACGACCAGGTCCACGGCCCCGACCACAACCACGACCAAGAGGAGCCAAATGCGGATGAAGTTTGAAGCAGGCATCCCGAGATTGTCTTCGTCGACTACAGTAATCGCAGATGGGCACAGAAGATGCAGGAGTAGGGATGAGGCCACGACCAACACTCGTCAAGGCAGATCGATCCGGAGGAGTCATAACACTGAGAGACTTGCGGCGGTCTTCATCACCCAGAATCAAGTTGAACACCTCTCGAAGGGAGAGAAGAGGAGAACGGTGTAGAACATGAGTCCGGACCACATCAAATTCCATATTCAATCTCATTAAGAAGACATGAAGGCGGAAACGATCCTCTCGTTGCTTTAATAGGACGGCATCCGCAATACACGCTGGAGTGAAATGTGCAAAGTAGTCCAGTTCTTGATACAAGCGCTTAAACTCCGAAAAAAAGGATGAGACGGACATCGACCATTGACGCAACTACAAAATACGGCGAGTGAGCTCATACACCTGGGTGGAACTACCAATCTGAGAGTAAGTTTCACGAGCACGAGTCCAAATCTCAAAAGCAGAGTCCATCAGCATATAGCTCCGATAAACCTTGGGCGACATCGAATGCAGGAGTCGAGACACAACCAGAGAGTTGTCTGAATCTCAGCGCCTCCAGGAGGGATCAGTCACTGGAGGCTCCGTAATCAACTCATCGATATAGCCAAACATCTGTTGACTACGGATGACATGCTGAGCAGCACGGGACCATTCCAGGTAATTCGTGTCATCCAGAGGAACTGTGGTAATCTTCAAGGAGCTAGAGTGGTCATGGGGCCGTTGAGGTTCAACCATCGGACGCTGGATCACGCCAGGAGAAGAAACTGATGAATCGGGTTCACCCATACCGACACAAGAAGCGCAGGAGCGGGACACCTTATTCTGTCATACAGATTAGCAACACCGGCAGCGACACGGTAGCAAGACAGCGGCCAGGCATCGGCATGGGAGCAGGACAGCGACACGAGAGCAGGACAGCGGCGCTGTAGCAGGACACCTTCTTCCGGACATGCAGCGACAGGGGCGCAGGACCTGGACGCGTGAGCAGGACAACAACACGGTTGTTTTTCATGAAGGATAGGCGGACTGCTTCATGGAGGAACGACGGTGGCGTTCCTCTTAGCAGCCGACACTGTTGCCGCCTGGCATCACGAAGACAGGAAGCACTACGGTGAAGCGCGATGCGCGACAGTGAAGCGCGACGCGCGACAGTGAAGCGAGGCGGGAGACGAGCGACGATGTGGGAAGAAGCGCGACGGTGAAGCGGGAGACGGGCGACGATGAGTTGCGGGAAGAAGTGTGACGGGAGACGGGCGATCTGATCGATGGCTAGGACACGGGGTTTTTCAGCTCTGATACCAAGTAGAGAGAAAAACGGGAATCTTATTCAATCCTCATAAGCAAGTCCCTTACTCATATATATATATGAGTAAGGGAAAACCTAAAAACACGGAAAAAGACAAAACTATCCCGACCAGGGGGAAACACAACTTGTAGATAACATTTAATAACTCAACTATAAGACCCGGGAGCCGGCTTTTCTTCCTCGCTTGCAGGAGCTTCCACCTTCTTTGATGGTGATCTTCTCTTGTGCATATATTTCCAAAACTTGTTCCTTCGCTCGGGTTTTTCATGAATTTTTTGAATTCTTGGATGAACATGCAGGGTTCATCATCGTCGTCGTCATTGTCTTATTCTTTCATTAACTTCATTTTTGTACAACCCATATTCGTCGAGGGGGGCACTAAACAGGTCAGCAATAAGTCAAAGTTAACAGGTCAAGACAGAAGTCAAAGTCAACATTCAAGACAGTATAAGGCCTGGACGAGTATGGTGAGCTCCTCTCGCATACTCGCAGGGTAGGTGACGAGGGCCAATAGTCGCCCAAGCCGGGCGAGTTCCCTCGGAAGTCGCTTAATCGCCAGGTGGGGTTGGGCTATAAATAAGACCCCCCCTAGATTCGGTCCTTCTAGTTGCCCCTCTATTTCTGTATCCGAGCCTATCAAGCCGTCAAGCCTGACTGCTGGACCAATAACCTTATGTTGCATTGATACGACTTTTGGAGTAGGAAATTTTCCCGGCTTGAACAAATGCCAATGATTTCTTCTTCGACTCCATTTGATATTCATTGTGTTGAATCTTCAGTTCGACCTCGTGATTTTTCAAGTTCCCGATGAGGCTCTCGATCTCGAGTCAGCTAAGATCACGAGACTCTGCAATTGTCATGACCTTCAGATTAAACCTGGGTGGGAGAGTTCTTAGAATCTTTCTCACCAAATCATCATTGGAGAAGGTCTTGTCAAGTGATTTGGATGCGTTCACAGTCATTGTAAATCGCGGGCACATAGCACCATCTCTTCGTCTATCTCCATGCGGAAGTGCTCATACTCATATTCCAGTCGGAACAACTTCGACTCATTGACCTGCGAAGTATCTTCATGAGTTAATTTTAATAATCTCCAAAATATATTAAAAGCAGTTTCGAAGTACAAGTTCTATTAAATTGATGACTTTAGCATTATTAGAACACCGTCTATCAAAACCGTCTCAATTATCTCTTGGTTTTTTATGACTTATTTTCAACCATAATAGGCGATGTTGCATACCGTGTTTAATTCACGTACTATATGTCCATAAAGTCATAAGAAAGCATTTCATTCTAGTTTTCCACTAAATATAATCGGTGCCTATGAAAACTAAGGGACGTGTTATACCTTGACCTTCATTAAACGCATAATAGTGATTAGTCATTTCTCAAGGTTATTAAGCCTTCAAAGAGAAAACCAACTCTGATACCACTTGTTGGATCGCTAAGCTTCCTTATAGGGGGTGCATAAGAATTGATTAAAACTTAGAACCATTTCTTTTCATCTAAATAATGTCATATATAAATAAGAGATTAAAGTGAAGCAGAAATAACAATAGTAAACTTTTATAATGAGAGAAAAGAAAATAATAAAGTTCTTCATAAATATTGTCATAATAAAAAAAGTTGACCCTAATGACGCCAAAACCAAAGCGATGAAAAATAAATCTTAGTATTTTTATACCGATTTTTCTCCCTAAGAACTTTCTGGCCCTAGCTGATCCACCCCTAGATCGGCCTCATGCCCCCTAGACCTACTCCACTAGATCTAGTCTCCACACTAAAGGCGAATTTCCTGCCCAAAACCTAGACCACGATCTACTTTCCACATGCGAGGTGAATCCCCACCCTACAAAAAAAGAGCTCAAAAGGTCAAAACACAAAAATAAAAAAGATACAAAGAGACTCAGGTAATAAACTCCCTATAAAAATGATGTCGGACAAAGACATGGAAGAGTCACTCAAGATCATCATTGTAGAACGCGAGGTCTTCTCTTAAATATTTATGGTAACCATCGATCTTCCTTCATATCGATGAGCGTGGAGGCTTGGGAGTAGGAGGAGGCTCTGGATGTCTCGGGGATGTCCTCTCCTTGGAGTGTATTCATGATGGAATGAGAAGTGGTAAGGATCCAAAGAGAATACAATGCATTTATAGCTCTCTGGGAGCTATCGCGGCGCGGTAGTAAGGTGTTGTCGGCGATAGTAGAACAATGGAGGATTCCAACTTTGGCTTGAGCTACTGTAGTGCGATAGATAAACGGCAAAGCATTCCATATGGAGGTTGGAGTTATTGCCTGGTGGTAGGAACATAACATCGGCGGAAATCGAACAACAGAGCCTTCCATATAGAGATTGGAGCTAACGCTAGACAGTAGGTGATATCGTCGGGCGGTAGTGAAACTTGAATTTTGCTGCTCTCTTTTCCCTACAAAGTCCACAACAAACTTTGACAGCCAGTCACGTCGAGTGCTATCGCTGGGCGATAAAGGGTGTCGACGGCGGTAGCCTTGAATTTTGGCTTTGGCTTTATCAGTTTAGCTCAGGTCTTGCTGTACCATGTCTGTTTTGTACCATAGGTATTTCATGAACCTGCGCACTACGGAACAAATGCAAGGTAGATCAAATACATGTCAGAATTTATTATTCTCAAACCAAGGGCATGTCGAACATGGTGTCTGAACCATATTCCAACATAAGCGTGGCCCAAACTTAGGGCTCTGATACCAACTGATGTAAGGTAGGCTAGTAAGTGTACAATTAAAATGCAATCTGATGCGAAGTGCGGAAGACCACTCTATTTTCCTTAACTGCTAAATGTAACACTCATGCAATACTCGATGGTGACATCAAAATAAAGCAATAAAGGATTAAATCACACGCGGATATTTTAAGAGAGGCGAAATAATTTTTTAAAGCAAGCGGGCATAGACATTCCTCCACGTGTAGGGCCTAGGAAATAGCGTAAGGTGAATAATTCCTGCAAATCATGAAATAACCTAGAACGAATTCCACAATTCTAAAGATCCCAAAAGAACACAAGTTCACAATACCATTTGTAATATGGACAACAAAAATCCATACAATAAAATTACACTTACAGAGTAAGGGGTCACCACCATGGGATGGGAGATCTTGCGGCTCGAGGTGGGTTGGTGACTAGAGGTGGGCCGGTGAATGTCCGAAAGATGGAGAAGGGATGGATCGGCTACTGGGGCTGCACGTGGATCCTCCTAAGAGGGGATTTGAGGGTATTGAAGGCTTGTTAAGGGAGGGAAAATCCTGGCTTTCGGTGAAGGGAAGGAAGATG
The DNA here is from genome assembly GCA_039583875.1 of Platanthera guangdongensis. Taxonomy (NCBI): domain Eukaryota; kingdom Viridiplantae; phylum Streptophyta; class Magnoliopsida; order Asparagales; family Orchidaceae; genus Platanthera; species Platanthera guangdongensis. The sequence goes on from CM077156.1 coordinate 161,797,239, forward strand.
TCCCCTATGAGAAAAACAGAAGACTGCAATGGGGATGTGGCGTGTGAATCCTCGGGTATTTCGAGTCTCGATGTAGGTTAAGGAAACGTTTCCTAGAAGAAAAATGAAATTTCAGTGGGCTGGGTGCGTATTTTCAATCTTGATTTTGGGGAGGGGATTGGGTAGTGGTGGAGGGAAGGAAACAAAGGATGCAAAGCTTACCTAAGAGTTAGTCACCATGAGAGGATCGCCGGATTCCGAGAATAGTTTCCCAAAATCAGCAAGTATGATTGGTACCCCCTTACTCTTTAATAAAATTACTCTAAGGTACCTATACATCAATGTCTATGATTGGTCGTTAATGTAATGGACCGTATCACATTAATTAATGTCTGGAAACAACAATATGATATATGAAAATGTAAGTAAACAGAAACTCGGAGGCATTCGTGGAGTCGGATCGTCGATTCGGTCAAGTCCTCCTGCGTGAATACACGAACCTGAGATTCGTCTTGTGGCAAGCCACATGTGGTGGGTGATCCCCATCACTTACTCATTTGCTTCTCTTCTATGGAAGTCCCATTTTCCAAGAAAGTATACTCATTTTTGGCCCAATTCTTCGTCTGATGATCGATTCAACCTTTAAACAAAAAAGATAGACATTTGTTCTATTCCATTTCTTCAACAAGTTTAGGAATGAGCATAACGGACCTCTTTTTTCGGATGGAGAGAAGAACATATAATTAGTTTTTCGGAAAATTTCCAAAATATGGTGCTTGGGAATAAGCCGAAAAGAAGAGACATCTTTATTTTTTGAGAAACCAGCTGAAACTCTCTGTTGGTCTCGTTTCCAACCAATGCTAGTGTTTCTCCCTGCAGGCATCCCTTATCGGAGCCTCCATCAGGGGCCAACGAACTCAGTGTCTCTCCCCTCCAACTGATTTGTCACCCTGCCTTCATAATTGAACTTCCCCAGCAACGAAAACCTTTATAGTTTTCTTCGACGTCACTGATTGGTTTCAGGGATCCCTCATGCTGACTACATGTGCTACTCCCCACCATCGCATAGCCTCCAGCTTTAATTCTGATTACTCCTTCATCTTCCTCAACCAGACCCGATGAAATCTCCTTGTAACTGTCAACAATTCACTATTGAGGCAAGTCCAAATCAGCCCTGCTTACCTGTAGTTGTCCACTTGACTTCCAGTTTCCTTTCTGCCTTACACATACAAGAAGTTTCCCCATCAACCCCTATCAAAAAACATATCCAACCTCCACCCTTCAAAATTCAGAGAACCCTTCGGATGCGGCACAGGCTTCACACCTGCCCGCCACCCTGGAGTCCCACCAGGGGGCCCACCTGGAGTCAGCACTACACGGCTTTCATCAGGGCCGCGGCCCGTACACCCCAACCAGCTCTCTGTCATGGAGTCACCACCATGCGGCAGGTTGTTGAGGCTGGGGATCGATCCCCAGACCTCCTAGATAAGAGGCCTTCACCAGCGCTCTCATCACCAACTGAGCTCACCAATAGAACGCTAGTTGAGTGATACATAAAATAAAATGTTATTTACCTTTTCAACAATAGATTTTTAGATGACAAAAAAATTTATTCTAATAAAAAAAATTATAATTTGCCCAGATTAAAGACATAAACAACCCTTCTCTGTTAGATGGACTAGTACTTGTATGCTACTACACTAGTATACCGTGCACTTGGGTTATTTATTACTTGAGTTTTAGTTGCAGATCAACTCTTGGAAGGCTAAATCTTCTATTAAAATTCATTGTGCACCTACATCTTGTATGACAGCTGTGAAAAAGATTTAAGTTGTTTTTATTGATTGTGTGGCATAGTTTGGTTGAAGGTAGAAACTACTGGTTCCGAGTTCCAACATTGAAGAAACCAAGGTTATCTCCACCTAGTAAAAGGAGTATATGTGCATTGGATCTCTGTTGTTAAGGAGTGGTTTAATGGAAACTCAAATGACAGGAGTGCTTGGAAGTAGGGAAATAAACAAATGAGATGAGCATGAGTTGTTCTACTCCAGTTTGTTTATTTAGTTTTTACCAAATTCGAGCCGAATTTGAACACCAATAAAGTTTCGAAGGAATAATCTAGCTTGTTTTATTTATTTTTCTTATCGAGTTTGAACTGTGTTGAAGCTTTGATTGGGTTTATGTTATAGGCCAATGCAGGGGGTAGCGATGTTTGTCTGAGATAACGTGTATTGTTATATTGTATTTTTATTTTCGCGCACTTTTATTTCTCACGCAATATGTAGCCCGTGAGGGGCATATTTGGTAATTTTTGTTAAACCCAAGCCTCTCACTATATATTAGTGGGGAGGGTGGGCTTGATGGGTATACAACACTCAAGCCTTTATCCCACTATAGTGGGGTGGGCTTGATGGGTATGATGATAAAAAATCCTAATTTTTTTCTCTTGAATATTCTTCTCCTCTCATCTTCTTGGCCAAGGCTAGGGTTGAGAAAGGCTCCTCTCTCAGTTGAGCCCGACTCCCGTTGTATATTCCGCTATTGGGAGCTAGGTCTAGGAAGGGTCAAGACGATCCTCTCTGAAATTCAGTTGGAGGCTCACAACATCTTGGCATCAAAGCATCTTTCCTCCTCCGGCCGCGATACCCGACTCCAGACCTCGCACACTACGGGAGATTAGCATGTCGACAACCGGTGTTCGTTGAGTTGCTCCTCTATCAGCACTCACATATGGAAGACATGAAGGACTATCTCAGCGATCACGGATCGTTGACCGGCATTCGCTGACTATGCTAAGCGATCGCAGACTGCAGACTTAGTCTAAAGGAAAGTTTCTCTTAAAGACTAAGAAAGACGATCACCATTTGTTGACCTTGAAGAGGCGATCGTTGACCGCACGGCCTCCCAACAAAGACCATCAATCAACGATCGCTGACCGAAGCACTCACAGATCGTTGATCGAGTTCAAAGTTGTCTCAAATATAATTGTTGCATAACAAGACAAAGAAAGTTCTGAAAAAGGAACGTCGAACAATCTCTTTGGGACTTGATCTAAAAAGAGATCATTGGAAAGGGAAGGTGTTGTTATCATTTCTTATTGGCTCAGAGAAAAAGGAGGATATATAGTATCTTGTAGAAGGAATAAAGCGTGTTGAATCTCAAGAAGCCCTAGCTGACACTCTCCTTCTCTCTGTAACTTCTCTAAGTTTTGTCCTAATCTCTTGAGACACGGCAAGAATCATATTTCTCTCTTGTGATAATCTCTTCTTACTGAATAATCACACATAAGTTGTAAAGGGTTACAAATTTCTCCCTTCAAAAGAGTTATGCAGTGGTTGGAATCTACAATGGAAAAGATTCGTCAGGTTGAAGTCTTCAGTGAAAAAGACTCATCGTCTTGGTGAAGGTAGTGAAATCACGTGGGTTATGGAAGAGAGGAGTACTCAAATTAATTGGGGAACCTCTAAAAAATCGTGTCATCTGGATGTCATGTCTATAGCTTAGATCTTTACTTTCCTGCACTTATTCTCTATATTATTTTGCTTTATAATTGTATTACATGCACTCCTCGTTCTTTGATATATATGGGATTGACAAAAGAATTCGGGGGGGGGGGGGGGGGGGGGGGCTAGTTTTGTAAATCTTTACTCACTAGACAAGAAATATATTCAGATATATTCTGCACATTCAAACTTTCAGCTCCTACGGGCCACAGTAACAGAGCAGGCCCAATATAAAAAAAATTGTATCATCAAGGCCAACCACAATAAGTTCAGAGGCCTTGTGATCCAGGGTATATCTAGCGGAAATTGGTGACTCACTTAAAGTAACCTATAACATGGCTAACAACACACAATAAGTATAAAAAAGGGGAGAATCAGAATCAAAATCAAGTCAATTTCATACTATTGTCGAGAGATTTTGCAGGAAAATTAGAGTTGGACGTGAAATTGGCAACCAAAATAACATTTAAAAGGTCATATACAATTCCCAATGTTGGCGCCTGATGTGGTCTCCCGATCTAGTGATTGACCCCGAGGTTGAGGAAGAAGCCCACGGTTGGGTCGATCCGGTGTGAGATCCGGAAGGTGCTATGGTTGAAATGGGGGGAGAGGAACAAGAGGGAGAGAGGAAGAAGCGGGAAGGAGGAAGGAGTAGAGGGGGAGAAGAAGAAATGGGGAAGGAGAGGGGGTCGGCGTCGGCTGCGCGCGGAAGTGGATCGCGAGCTGCTAGGGCGTCGGGTGCGGTTCCGTCGGGAAGAGGGAAAGAGAGAGAGAGAGGGTTTAGAGAAAGAGAGGAAAAAAGAAACTTAATTTCCAAAAACATCCTCACAAGAGTTGTCCAGCAACATATATCCGAGTCCAGAAAACGCGCCCCCCACTTGGGCTTAAACACGTGGGTCCAAAAGAAAACAAAGCGTGCGAAATTAAAAAGCATAAAACATAAAATCGTCTGGCGTCCATCATGCGGCCGAGGTAGGAGTTCGGCGCTGGTACGTGCGTCCCCAACGTGGATCGGGCTCATCGTGCGCTGTCGTATCATGTGGCGTAACATCACCGCCCCCGTCGGAAGACAGTTTGTCCTCGAGCTGTGCCGGAATATCAACTAGAGGAGCCGACGGCGGAGGGCCAACGAACGGTTTGAGCTGCGAGATGTTGAAGACATCATGAATGCGGGCTGCCGGGGGCAAGGCGAGGCGGTAGGCAACCTCTCCAATACGCTTCGTGATCTTGAAAGGGCCAAAACATTTAGGCCCCAACTTGTTGGAAACCGGACGGGTGACGGAGGTTTGGCAGAAAGGGCGACGTCGCACCCATACCCAATCCTCCACAGCTAGAGTGAGCTCGCGGTGACCCCGATTGTAAGCAATTTCCATACGGTGTTGCGCCTGGAGGAGGCGGTTGCGGGCTGCCCCCAAAAATATGTCGCGGTCCTCCAATTCCTTGTCTACCGCTGCCACCCGTGTAGAACCACCCGAGTAGGACAAGAGTCGAGGGGGTTCGCGGCCATAGATAAGGCGAAAAGGCGTGGTTTGCAGCGCGGTGTGATAGGCGGTGTTGTAGCAATATTCGATCCAAGGAAGCCAACGCGGCCAATCGCGGGGCCTGTCGTCGGTGATGCATCGCAAGTACATGCCTAGGGTCCGGTTGACGACCTCGATTTGTCCATCAGACTATGAGTGATATGCGGAAGAGAACGCCAGTTTGGTGCCGCTGAGTGTAAACAGCTCCCTCCAAAAAGAGCCGGTAAATACCCGGTCGCGATCGGACACGAGAGTTTCCGGCATGCCATGTAACCGGAAAATCTCCTGAAAGAAAACCCGCGCCACGTGCTCCGCAACGAGTGGCCTAGTCAAGGCAATAAAATGTGCCCCTTTGAGAATTGGTCCACCACCACCATCAAGATGGACTTGCCACGAACGGAGGGCAGTCCTTCAACAAAATCCATGGAGAGGTCCGCCCATATTTGAGTAGGAACTGGTGGGGGTTGTCACGCCCCCGGTTTTTCTGTGATTGTTTAATCTTCGATTGGCGTTACGTTGGCGTATATTTGGCCTTTGTCGTTGTTAGAGCGACGTCTTAGCTCTTGAGGAGTTCTTAGTGGCTTGTTTTGTAGCCTGTTTGCAAGGTTCCCAGCTAGCCGGGGTCTGTTTTTGGTGACTCTGCAGAGCCTCTCAGGGAATGCTTGTGTTTTGGCTTCGGGAGATGTTAGCCCGAGTTTTGAACGTCGAATGTTATTCTCGACTTCGTCGTTGTTTTCGTAGCATGGGTGTTTAGCTACGGTGCGAGTTTCGTCGAATTCCGAGATCGTTTGTTTTTTTCGCGTCAGTGGCCGGTTTTGCTTGGCTTCTTATGTAAATCTTTACTCACTAGACAAGAAATATATTCAGATATATTCTGCACATTCAAACTTTCAGCTCCTACGGGCCACAGTAACAGAGCAGGCCCAATATAAAAAAAATTGTATCATCAAGGCCAACCACAATAAGTTCAGAGGCCTTGTGATCCAGGGTATATCTAGCGGAAATTGGTGACTCACTTAAAGTAACCTATATCATGGCTAACAACACACAATAAGTATAAAAAAGGGGAGAATCAGAATCAAAATCAAGTCAATTTCATACTATTGTCGAGAGATTTTGCAGGAAAATTAGAGTTGGACGTGAAATTGGCAACCAAAATAACATTTAAAAGGTCATATACAATTCCCAATGTTGGCGCCTGATGTGGTCTCCCGATCTCGATCTAGTGATTGACCCCGAGGTTGAGGAAGAAGCCCACGGTTGGGTCGATCCGGTGTGAGATCCGGAAGGTGCTATGGTTGAAATTGGGGGGAGAGGAACAAGAGGGAGAGAGGAAGAAGCGGGAAGGAGGAAGGAGTAGAGGGGGAGAAGAAGAAATGGGGAAGGAGAGGGGGTCGGGGTCGGCGTCGGCTGCGCGCGGAAGTGGATCGCGAGCTGCTAGGGCGTCGGGTGCGGTTCCGTCGGGAAGAGGGAAAGAGAGAGAGAGAGAGAGAGGGTTTAGAGAGAGAGAGGAAAAAAGAAACTTCATTTCCAAAAACATCCTCACAAGAGTTGTCCAACAACATATATCCGAGTCCAGAAAACGCGCCCCCCACTTGGGCTTAAACACATGGGTCCAAAAGAAAACAAAGCGTGCGAAATTAAAAAGCATAAAACATAAAATCGTCCGGCGTCCATCATGCGGCCGAGGTAGGAGTTCGGCGCTGGTACGTGCGTCCCCAACGTGGATCGGGCTCATCGTGCGCTGTCGTATCATGTGGCGTAACATCACCGCCCCCGTCGGAAGACAGCTTGTCCTCGAGCTGTGCCGGAATATCAACTAGAGGAGCCGGCGGCGGAGGGCCAACGAACGGTTTGAGCTGCGAGATGTTGAAGACATCATGAATGCGGGCTGCCGGGGGCAAGGCGAGGCGGTAGGCAACCTCTCCAATACGCTCTGTGATCTTGAAAGGGCCAAAAAATTTAGGCCCCAACTTGTTGGAAACCGGTCGGGTGACGGAAGTTTGGCAGAAAGGGCGACGTCGCACCCATACCCAATCCTCCACAGCTAGAGTGAGCTCGCGGTGACCCCGATTGTAAGCAATTTCCATACGGTGTTGCGCCTGGAGGAGGCGGTTGCGGGCTGCCCCCAAAAATATGTCGCGGTCCTCCAATTCCTTGTCTACCGCTGCCACCCGTGTAGAACCACCCGAGTAGGACAAGAGTCGAGGGGGTTCGCGGCCATAGATAAGGCGAAAAGGCGTGGTTTGCAGCGTGGTGTGATAGGCGGTGTTGTAGCAATATTCGATACAAGGAAGCCAACGCGGCCAATCGCGGAGCCTGTCGTCGGTGATGCATCGCAAGTACATGCCTAGGGTCCGGTTGACGACCTCGATTTGTCCATCAGACTATGAGTGATATGCGGAAGAGAACGCCAGTTTGGTGCCGCTGAGTGTAAACAGCTCCCTCCAAAAAGAGCCGGTAAATACCCGGTCGCGATCGGACACGAGAGTTTCCGGCATGCCATGTAACCGGAAAATCTCTCGAAAGAAAACCCGCGCCACGTGCTCCGCAACGAGTGGCCTAGTCAAGGCAATAAAATGTGCCCCCTTTGAGAATTGGTCCACCACCACCATCAAGATGGACTTGCCACGAACGGAGGGCAGTCCTTCAACAAAATCCATGGAGAGGTCCGCCCATATTTGAGTAGGAACTGGTGGGGGTTGTCACGCCCCCGGTTTTTCTGTGATTGTTTAATCTTCGATTGGCGTTACGTTGGCGTATATTTGGCCTTTGTCGTTGTTAGAGCGACGTCTTAGCTCTTGAGGAGTTCTTAGTGGCTTGTTTTGTAGCCTGTTTGCAAGGTTCCCCAGCTAGCCGGAGTCTGCTTTTGGTGACTCTGCAGAGCCTCTCAGGGAATGCTTGTGTTTTGGCTTCGGGAGATGTTAGCCCGAGTTTTGAACGTCGAATGTTATTCTCGACTTCGCCGTTGTTTTCGTAGCATGGGTGTTTAGCTACGGTGCGAGTTTCGTCGAATTCCGAGATCGTTTGTTTTTTTTCGCGTCAGTGGCCGGTTTTGCTTGGCTTCTTATGTGTGTGTGTATATATATATATTAGCTTGATTTTTAGCTTGGGATTTAGCTTGATTTACATATATATATATATATATATATATATATATATATATATATATATATATATATATATATATATATATATATGTGTGTGTGTGTGTGTGTTTAAGCTTGAGTGTTGGAGCTCAAGTGTCTGATTATATATGATAAGTTTTAGCTAGTGGCCGAACTTCTTAAGCCTTAGATTATTTAATTAGGTGTTGTTGAGTGAGTACAGTGGGATTTAATTTAGGTTGGTTGGGTGCTCTCTTCATTTCTCCTTTCCCGAGCCAGGAGTTAGCTTCCAGCGGAAGGCATCGGGCGACGGAGGTGCTGGAGCTCCTCTAGAGGTTTAGAGCTCGTTTTTCTCGGGTAAGGGCAGATTTGGACTGCTCTCACCTGGATCTTCCTCACAAGGTAAGTATTTCTTGCTCTAGAGCTATCTTAGAAGCTAGGGTTTTATTTTCGGGTTCGCCCATTCTTCCCTCTAAAAGCTCCAGATCTTTTCTTAGGTGGCTGACCTTGCCGCCGGTGCCGAATTTTGGAAGACAGCTGCTGTTTCCTGGAGGTAGAGGCAAGTGGCGCCCTTTGCCCTTGCCAACCTTGATTTTTACTCCAATTAATCTTGTTGTATTAGCTCATTCTTTCTCTTTCCTAGAAGCTAGGGTTGCTGCAGTTTTCATCCCAGCTAGATCTTGCTCAATTTTGTCCAGTTTTAATTTATTCTCTCTCTTCTTTTCACTGTCTTGTGTCTAGGTAGTGGCTGGAGGTAGAGTTGTAGTTTGCTAATTAGCCTAGCTTGGGGGATAGCTGTAGCCGGGTAGAAGGGGTAGAAAGAGGAATTAGAATTTTTTTCTCTAAGCCTTCTGGCTTTGTGTCGACGCCTTCAGGCTTTGTGTCGACGCCTTCAGGCTTTGTGTCGACGCCTTCAGGCTTTGTGTCGACGCCTTCAGGCTTTGTGTCGGCGCCTTCAGGCTTTGTGTCGGCGCCTTCAGGCTTTGTGTCGGCGCCTTCAGGCTTTGTGTCGGCGCCTTCAGGCTTTGTGTCGGCGCCTTCAGGCTTTGTGTCGGCGCCTTCAGGCTTTGTGTCGGCGCCTTCAGGCTTTGTGTCGGCGCCTTCAGGCTTTGTGTCGGCGCCTTCAGGCTTTGTGTCGGCGCCTTCAGGCTTTGTGTCGGCGCCTTCAGGCTTTGTGTCGGCGCCTTCAGGCTTTGTGTCGGCGCCTTCAGGCTTTGTGTCGGCGCCTTCTGGCTTTGTGTCGGCGCCTTCAGGCTTTGTGTCGACGCCTTCTGGCTTTGTGTCGACGCCTTCAGGCTTTGTGTCGACGCCTTCAGGCTTTGTGTCGACGCCTTCTGGCTTTGTGTCGACGCCTTCTGGCTTTGTGTCGACGCCTTCTGGCTTTGTGTCGACGCCTTCTGGCTTTGTGTCGACACCTTCTGGCTTTGTGTCGACACCTTCTGGCTTTGTGTCGACACCTTCTGGCTTTGTGTCGACACCTTCTGGCTTTGTGTCGACACCTTCTGGCTTTGTGTCGAGAGGGACTCGACACCTTGTGCTTAGTGTCGAGAGGGACTCGACACCTTCTGGCTTAGTGTCGAGAGGGACTCGACGCCTTCTGGCTTGGTGTCGAGTGGACTCGACGCCTTTCTCCTTAGGCTGGTGTTTTCTCCTGAGTTGGTTAGGATGGGTTTATTTCGGGTTGTTGATGTTTCTCGGCTGGTTTTGAAGGCCGAGTCGTGAATTATGGCAGGTGGTTTTGTTTGGTGGCTCTGTGAGGGGTGGTGTGGTGTAGAGCCTTGGTCACCACCATTTTGGCCCCGGGATGGGCTGTTTGTTTTGGTGTGTTATCACCATTTTGGCCCCGGTTTGGGCTGGTTGTGTTGGTGTGTTGGACCTTATGGCTGCCACTGTTGAACCCTTGAGTATTTATGGGTCTGGTTGTTTGGATGAGAACTGTTTTTGGTCACCAACCCAGACTCATGGCTTTACCACTGCTAATGATTCACAAGTTAGGACTGTTAGTTCCTTTCTGGAAAGTTATTATTTTGGCATGTGCTTGCCTTATTGCTGCTGCAGTTTTTTTGCAGGGCATGTTGTTTGTTTCTCGCACTTTGTGCGTTTTGATCTTGTCTTGGGCAGTGTTTTACCCTTGTTGTATTGTTCATTTTACCTTCGCTCTTTTTGATAGCACTTGTTGTGGGGTTGGTAAGCCCGTCTTTTATTACTTATGAATCTAATGTTCCACTTCTTTTCATTCTATTCTTGCTGAGGTATTCTTTTTTTGAATGCCTCAGGTTCAGGTTGTGGCCGATTGAGCGGCTAGTGTTCTGGTGGAGCTCGCTTGTGGCCTCCGGGGTAGCTGAGTTTGTTGTTCCTCGATTTGGTGAGGTAGTTTTCTTATTTCTGAATAGACGTACATACGCACCAGTGGGTTTGTGTCAGGTTGTTGACGCCCACTGGTGGCTTGCTTGTGATGCTAGATGTGAACTGGGAACTGTTATTTTGCCTTTTTGAAGGTTGTTTACTTGCTTCTGGGAATGTTTTATGCTATGTTGCATGTTAGGTATTTTTAAACCCTAAAAGCATTACTATATGTACCTCATGCACGTCGTGTTTATAAAACTAAAGCACTACTTTCCCAAGTAACGTAAAAAACTATTTTTCTTATACTATGATAAATCTAGAGTCTTGCATTCCATGGGTTGTTCTTCGGGGACGTTTACACTCATGTAGGATGTCAAATCAACTTAATCAAAGTATTTTCCGCTGCGTATAAACATATTTTTAATTGTGGATTAGCTGATCCACTGCGCCAAGGGATACTGTCATCAAACTTAACTGGTTTTCTTTCATATTAAACTATGAATTTTCCTTAAAAATCTAAAGTCTGGAGTTTTGTCTGAACGTGTGCAGTTATCCCCTGCACGACGTGGCATCACGACACGTATTTTCTCTTGCTCTGATATGATTTAATCATTGAGTAAATGCGGGTCGTGACAGTTGGTATCAGAGGGAGGTTGCTTGACAATTGGTCGGCCAACTTTTCCTTGTTAGTGTTAGTTGTTTAGTGTCATATCATACACACACCGATGTGTCATCAGGTACGTCTTGGCTGAAGCATGAGCACTACACTCATAAGCATGAATAGAAGTATATGGGGCATATTATGCAGTATGGGATGCATAATCTGTGTTTGTATATGGATCCACCATAAGAAGCAACATGGGAGGGTTATGTAGTATGAGATGCATAACCTCACCACATGGCTGCGTCTCGCACGTTTTCTTTTTTGTTGCATGCAAATATTATGTAGTATGTGATGCATAACATTTTCATGTGTACGCCGCCCATGGCATGCATTAAGACCTTTTTAGAATGCATAGCATAACATTGCATAAGCACAACGTGCCAAGCTAAAGATTTGCATGATGACATATGTACACACATGGTTTTGAGTCAAAAGGAATATAAATCCATGCATTCATGATCTAGGCACATGAGTTAGTGTAATGAGGGTGACTCATCCTAGGTTAAGCATAACATCATCATTGTAAAAACCAAATCTCAGAGCAAGTTAGCAGTTGAAGCTCATATTTAAGTATGTTTTGTCTGTACCAGGTAGTTTTGTGCTAGCAGTTGGGCTAGGTCTTGATTGGTGTCAATTTGATTATAGGATGTCGAAGCGTCCTTCGACGAGGCTGACTCCCCAGTCTGAGGGCGAGTCTTCGGGTGCGCAGAGCAATGCGATGATGGAGAGTCTGCGACAGAACAACGAAGCCTTATCTAGACAGATGGCGGGTATGCAGACTCAGATCCAGTCTCTGTTAGCAGTTGTGGCAGGACAGCCTCCGAGAGTGCCGGACCCTGCTGTAGGCGTAGTTGTTCCTGTTCCTCCTGCTGTGTTGCCCCCGGAGATGACATTCATAGCGCACTTCCAGCGACTAGGGTCTCCGACTTATGATGGAAGGGCAGACTTTATGGTTTTAGACGATTGGCTTATAGCCATCGAGGAGATGTTCTCCTATTCTGGAGTTACCCCTGATCAAAGGGTGATGATCGCCGCCTATCAGCTTAAGGGATTAGCGAAGAGTTGGTGGTTGAGAGAGAAGGAGAGCTTGAAAGAGGGATGCTCTTGGGAGACCTTCAAGGAAATGTTGCTAAGGAAGTTTCTGCCTTCGGTCGAGTGTGACCGCCTGATGAATGATTTCTTACATTTGAAGCAGAGGCAGCTCACAGTTAGTGAGTATGAGATCGAGTTCAGCAAGCTGAGTCGGTTTGCCCCCGGCTTGGTAAGCTCCGAGGCGGATCGAGTTAAAAGATTTCTGGGTGGTCTAAGAAGTGACATCCAGCAGCTAGCTGGTGCTTATGGAGCAGTGAGTTATACCAGTGTGGTAGAAGCTGCCTTGAAGGTCGAGGCAATCGACAATGCTAAGAACAGAGGCCAGCAAATGAGAAAGGATAAGAGTAAATTGGTTGAAGGAAAGAGCCCTCAGGTGTCTGATGCTGCTTCAAGGAAGAAGAGCAAAGAGGTTTGTAGCTTCTGTGGCCGGTCAGGCCACCCCTTTGAGAGATGTTTCAAGATGATAGGAGCTCAGAAGAAGGAGCAGGTTCTTGCGATTCAGGGTGCTCCTAAGAGGGACTTGGAATGTACCTTCTGCAAGAAGAAGGGGCATGATGTTGCCCGTTGCGGGTTAAAGGATAAGGTTTGCTATCAGTGTGGACAAAAAGGGCATGTTAAGGATCAGTGTCTGCAGTTCCAGCCTGTGCTTCAACCAGTCCCACTTTAGGCATTGTCACTGCCTCAGCGATTGGATAAAGGTAAAGGAAAGCTGAATGTGATTTCCTCAGAGGAAGCTCAAACTTCGACTCAAGTTGTTTCAGGTTAGACGTTCTCCCTAGTTCTAATGTTTTAGTTCGTAATTATAGCTTTACCAATTGTTTCCTTGGATGCGTGCGCAACTTTATAGGAAGATTTAAGGTAAAGAATCGATGGGCGCGTGTTCTCTTCGACTCTGGCGCTACCCACTCATTTGTGGCTAGAGCTTTCGTGGATCGGTACCGTTTGGATCTAGATCAAGTTGGGGATGCCTTTTGCGTCAAGTTCCCTTCTGGTGATTCTGTGGTTTCAGATCAGGGCATTCAGGATTGTCTGATCGTTTTAGGGGATTTTCTAGCTAAGGCAGATCTGAAGGTGATCGACTTGGAAGACTTTGATATTATTTTAGGCATGGATTTGTTGTCCATGTATGATGTTGTTATCCAGTGCAAGGGTAAGCGCTTGGACTTCGTAAAGAACAACGGTCAGCCTGAGAGTGTTTATGGTGATTCGCGCCAGGATTCTCCAGTTATTTCTGCGGTATGTGCTCGGGTGCTGCTAGTTTCCGGCTGTTTTGTTTGTTTGCTCTCAGTTTTGGGGACCGTTGGTAGTTTGCCGCGTTTAGAAGAGATTCTTGTTGTGCGCGAGTTTTCTGATGTTTTTCCTGATGATCTTTCTGGTCTTCCACCTGACAGAGATATTGAGTTTGTGATAGATTTGGAGCCGGGTACGCGTCCTATTGCGAAGGCGCCGTACAGGATGGCCCCGCGAGAGCTGGAGGAGTTGTGTATCCAACTGGATGAGTTGCGTATCCAGCTGGATGAGTTGTTAGAGAAGGGTTTTATAAGGCCGAGTTCGTCGCCTTGGGGTGCTCCTGTTCTGTTCGTAAAGAAGAAAGATGGATCGATGAGTCTTTGCATCGATTATAGAGAGCTAAATAAAGTCATTATTAAGAACAGGTATCCTCTGCCGAGGATCGACGATTTGTTTGATCAGTTGCGCGGTAGCGCGGTATTTTCTAAGATTGATCTTCGTTCTGGTTACCATCTGCTCAGGATCCGTGAGTCGGATATTCCACGGACTGCTTTTCGATTGAGACATGAACATTTTGAATTTCTGGTAATGTTATTTGGTTTGACCAATGCGCCCTCAGCCTTTATGGATATGATGAACCGTGTGTTCAAAGAATTCCTGGACAAGTTCGTAGTCGTGTTTATCGACGACGTTCTAGTATATTCTCGCAATACTGAGGAGCATGACCAGCATCTGCGTTTGGTTTTATCTGCTTTGAGGGACCACAAGCTATTCGTCAAACTGAGCAAGTGCGAGTTTTGGTTGCCTCGGGTTTCATTTCTGGGCCATGTGGTTAATAAGAATGGGATTTCAGTCGACCCAGAGAAAATAGCTGCAGTGATGGAATGGAGTAGACCTGGCACACCCAAAGAGATTAGGAGCTTCTTGGGGTTGGTCGCCTATTACAGGAGATTTGTGGAGGGGTTTTCTACACTAGCTGCATCTTTAATGAGGTTGACTCAGAAAAATGTGGCTTTTGTTTGGAACGAGAAGTGTGAGGAAGCCTTCCTAGAGCTCAAGAATAGATTGCCTGCGGAGGGCATGAATTTTGATGTTTTTATGGATGCATCGCATGTTGGGCTTGGTTGCGTGTTGATGCAAGGCGGTAAAGTGATTGTGTATGGGTCCAGGCAACTGAAGACTCATGAGAAGAATTACCCTACGCATGATTTACAGTTTGCAGCTGTGATTTTTGCGTTGAAGTTGTGGAGACATCTGCTTTATGGCGCGCAGTGCAAGATTTTTACCGATCATAAGAGCTTAAAGTATGTCTTCACCCAGAAGGAATTGAATCTGCGCCAGCGGCGATGGTTGGAGTATGTTGCCGATTACGATGTTGAGATCCAGTACCATCCGGGCAAGGCTAATGTGGTGGTCGATGCCCTAAGTCGGAAGACGGGGAAGATTTTTAATCTCTCCGCTGAGCTATTAGTGGAAGAATTTCTCTTGATGGATATTTCTGTGGGGCGATGCGACTTGCAGAGTACTTTGGTAGTAGCAGAGTCTTCTTGGATTGCGCTTACGCGGTTGCATCAGAAAGACGATCTAGATCTGCTGCATTTATATCTTAAAGCTGAGAAAGGGGAGTTACCAGATTTCTCGATTGATGATGCGGGTACTTTGAAGTACCGCGGCAGATTTTGTATCCCCGCCGTTATGGATATCCGAGTTATGTTATGCAGAGAAGCGCATGGTTTGAGCGTTGCCTACCATCCAGGATCTACCAAGATGTATCATGACTTAAAGTAAATTGCCTGGTGGAATGGGATGAAGAGAGACGTAGCCAGTTTTGTCTCTGAGTGCTATACTTGCAAGCGTGTTAAGGCCGATCATGGTAGGCCTGGTGGCAAGTTGACACCGTTGGAGATTCTGAATTGGAAGTGAGAAAGCATTTTGATGGATTTCATCACAGGTTTACCGAGATCTCCTAGGGGATATGATTCAGTTTGGGTGATCGTGGACAGATTAACGAAGTGTGCTCACTTCGTACCTTTTAAGATCGACTATCCGATGAAAATAGCTGAGTTGTATTTGAATGAAGTTATCCGATTGCATGGTGTTCCAGTCAGCATTATTTCAGACCGAGACTCACGGTTTACATCTCGCTTCTGGAAGAGTTTGCAAGAAGGTTTGAGTACGGATTTGAGATATTCTACCGCTTACCACCCGCAGACCAATGATCAGCCTGAGCAAGTTAATCAGATAATAGAGGATATGATCAGATGCTACATTTTAGACCACGGAGGAGCATGAGATGAGCGTTTGCGGCTTATGGAGTTTGCGTATAATAACAATTATCAAGAAAGCTTGCAAATGGCTCCTTTTGAGGCTCTGTATGGGAGACGCTGCAGAACTCCCCTCTTTTGGACTAAGGTTGGCGAGACATCTTTGTTGGGTCCAGATGCACTGGAAGAAATGGAAGTTGCTGTAAAGCTTATTCGAGAGAAGCTTCGGATAGCTCAAGAACGTTATGAGAAAAACGTCAATCGGCGTATATCAGATTTGGAGTTTGCGGTGGGGGACTTGGTATTTCTTAAAGTTTCCCCGATGGTTGGCATCAAGAGGTTTGGTAAAGATCGGAAGTTATACCCAAGGTTTGTGGGACCGTTCAAGATTATTGGGCGGGTTGGTGTGTCAGCTTATAAGTTGCCATTGCCCGTAAACTTTCCTAGTGTTCACGATGTTTTTCATGTAAGCCAACTCCGGAAGTGTGTGTTAAGCGACAGGCAGGTTTTGGATTCTGTGCCTCAGTTAGCGCCAAATCTTTTGTACGTGGAGGTGTCTGTCCGCATTTTGGATTCTCAGGATCGCGTGTTGCAGAGGAAGAGGATCCCTATGGTGAAAGTTTTATAGAGGAACCAGGACGTGAAAAGCGCGACTTGCGAATTGGAGTAGGCTATGAGGGAGGCTCACCCTCATCTGTTTCCTTGAGTTTGTCTGGTATGTTTTCTTCCGTTTACCTCTTCGTTTGTTATGTTCCTTCTTTGGTAGAAGTGTTGTGCGTAAAGTTTCGAGGCGAAACTTTCTTTTAGGGTGAGTGACTGTAACGCCCCCGGTTTTTCTGCGATTGTTTAATCTTTGATTGGCGTTACGTTGCCGTATATTTGGCCTTTGCCGTTGTTAAAGCGTCGTCTTACCTCTTAAGGAGTTCTTAGTGGCTTGTTTTGTAGTCTGTTTGCAAGGTTCCCCAGCTAGCCGCAGTCTGTTTTTGGTGACTCGGCAGAGCCTCTCAGGGAATGCTTGTGTTTTGGCTTTGGGAGATGTTAGTTCGAGTTTTGATCGTCGGATGTTATTCTCGACTTCGTCGTTGTTTTTGTAGCATGGGTGTTTAGCTACGGTGCGAGTTTCGTTGAATTCCGAGATCGTTTGTTTTTTTCGCGTCAGTGGCCGGTTTAGCTAGTGGCCAAACTTCTTAAGCCTTAGATTATTTTATTAGGTGTTGTTGAGTGAGTGGAGTGTGATTTAATTTAGGTTGGTTGGGTGCTCTCTTCATTTCTCCTTTCCCGAGCCAGGAGTTAGCTTCCAGCGGAAGGCATCGGGCGATGGAGGTGCTGGAGCTCCGGTGGGCGATTTCTGGAGGTTTAGAGCTCGTTTTTCTTGGGTAAGGGCAGATTTGGACTGCTCTCACCCGGATCTTCCTCCCTAGGTAAGTATTTATTGCTCTAGAGCTGTCTTAGAAGCTAGGGTTTTATTTTCGGGTTCGCCCATTCTTCCCTCTAAAAGCTCCAGATCTTTTTTTAGGTGGCTGACCTTGCCGCCGATGCCGAATTTTGGAAGACAGCTGCTGTTTCCTGGAGGTAGAGGCAAGTGGCGCCCTTTGCCCTTGCCAACCTTGATTTTTACTCCAATTAATCTTGTTGTATTAGCTCATTCTTTCTCTTTCCTAGAAGCTAGGGTTGCTGCAATTTTCATATCAGCTAGATCTTGCTCAATTTTGTCCAGTTTTAATTTATTCTCTCTTCTTTTCACTGTCTTGTGTCTAGGTAGTGGCTGGAGGTAGAGTTGTAGTTTGCTAATTAGCCTAGCTTGGGGGATAGCTGTAGCCGGGTAGAAGGGGTAGAAAGAGGAATTAGAATTTTTTTTTCTCTTGCTCTTTGCCCTTGCCAACCTTGATTTTTACTCCAATTAATCTTGTTGTATTAGCTCATTCTTTCTCTTTCCTAGAAGCTAGGGTTGCTGCAGTTTTCATCCCAGCTAGATCTTGCTCAATTTTGTCCAGTTTTAATTTATTCTCTCTCTTCTTTTCATTTTCTTGTGTCTAAGTAGTGGCTGGAGGTAGAGTTGTAGTTTGTTAATTAGCCTAGCTTGGGGGATAGCTGTAGCCGGGTAGAAGGGGTAGAAAGAGGAATTAGAATTTTTTTTCTCTAAGCCTTCTGCCTTTGTGTCGACACCTTCAGGATTTATGTCGACACCTTCAGGCTTTGTGTCGACACCTTCAGGCTTTGTGTCGACACCTTCTGGCTTTGTGTCGACACCTTCTGGCTTTGTGTCGACACCTTCTGGCTTTGTGTCGACACCTTCTGGCTTTGTGTCGACACCTTCTGGCTTTGTGTCGACACCTTCTGGCTTTGTGTCGACACCTTCTGGTTTTGTGTCGACACCTTCTGGCTTTGTGTCGACACCTTCTGGCTTTGTGTCGACACCTGCTGGCTTTGTGTCGACACCTTCTGGCTTTGTGTCGACACCTTCTGGCTTTGTGTCGACACCTTCTGGCTTTGTGTCGACACATTCTGGCTTTGTGTCGACACATTCTGGCTTTGTGTCGACACCTTCTGGCTTTGTGTCGACACCTTCTGGCTTTGTGTCGACACCTTCTGGCTTTGTGTCGACACCTTCTGGCTTTGTGTCGACACCTTCTGGCTTTGTGTCGACACCTTCTGACTTTGTGTCGAGAGGGACTCGACACATTGTGCTTAGTGTCGAGAGGGACTCGACACCTTCTGGCTTAGTGTCGAGAGGGACTTGACGCCTTCTGGCTTGGTGTCGAGTGGACTCGACGCCTTTCTCCTTAAGCTGGTGTTTTCTCTTGAGTTGGTTAGGATGGGTTTGTTTCGGGTTGTTGATGTTTCTCGGCTGGTTTTGAAGGTCGAGTCGTGAATTATGGCAGGTGGTTTTATTCGGTGGCTCTGTGAGGGGTGGTGTGGTGTAGATCCTTGGTCACCACCATTTTGGCCCCGGGATGGGCTATTTGTTTTGGTGTGTTGTCACCATTTTGGCCCCGATTTGGGCTGGTTGTGTTGGTGTGTTGGACCTTAGGGCTGCCACCATTGAACCCTTGAGTATTTATGGGTCTGGTTGTTTGGATGAGGACTGTTTTTGGTCACCAACCCAGACTCATAGCTTTACCACTGCTAATGATTCACAAGTTAGGACTGTTAGTTCCTTTCTATAAAGTTGTTATTTTGGCATGTGCTTGCCTTGTTGCTGCAGCAGCTTTTTTTGCAGGGCATGCTGTTTATTTCTCGCACCTGGTGCGTTTTGATCTTGTCTTAGGTAGTGTTTTACCCTTGCTGTATTGTTCATTTTACCTTCGCTCTTTTTGATAGCACTTGTTGTGTGGTTGGTAAGCCCCTCTTTTATTACTTATGAATCTAATGCTCCACTTCTTTTCATTCTATTCTTGCCGAGGTATTCTTTCTTTGAATGTCTCAGGTTCAAGTTGTGGCCGATTGAGCTGCTAGTGTTCTGGTGGAGCTCGCTTGTGGCCTCCGGGGTAGCTGAGTTTGCTGTTTCTCGATTTGGTGAGGTAGTTTTCTTCTTTCTGTATAGACATACATACGCACCAGTGGGTTCGTGTCAGGTTGTTGACGCCCACTGGTGGCTTGCTTGTGATGCTAGATATGAACTGGGAACTGCTATTTTGCCTTTTTGAAGGTTGTTTACTTGCTTCTGGGAATGTTTTATGCTAGGTTGCATGTTAGGTATTTTTAAACCCTAAAAGCATTACTATATGTACCTCATGCACGTCGTGTTTATAAAACTAAAGCACTACTTTCCCAAGTAACGTAAAAAGCTATTTTTCTTATACTATGATAAATCTAGAGTCCTGCATTACATGGGTTGTTCTTCGGGGACGTTTACACTCATGTAGGATGTCAAATCAACTTAACCAAAGTATTTTCCGCTGCGTATAAACATATTTTTAATTGTGGATTAGTTGATCCACTGCGTCGAGGGATACTGCCATCAAACTTAACTGCTTTTCTTTCATATTAAACTATGAATTTTCCTTAAAAATCTAAAGTCTGGAGTTTTGCCTGAACGTGTGCAGTTATCCCCTGCACGACGTGACATCACGGCACGTATTTTCTCTTGCTCTGATATGATTTAATCATTGAGAAAATGCGGGTCGTGACATGGGTTGTAGTAACCCAGCGGGGGAGAAGATGGTCCGTCTTGTGTTGTTGCAATATAGGGCAGACAGCGATGTAGTCATGAACATGCTTGCACATCCCCTTCCAATAGAACTCGAGGAGGAGACGTTGGAGCGTACAGTGAACCCCCTCATGACTGCGAGCATGGACATCCGTAATAATAGTCGAAATGAGGGACGAGGCCGCGTCCACATACATTCGAGAGCGGTATAGAATCAGGCCGTTGCGGGCTGTCCAGAGCGGTCCCGCGAGCCCCTGTTCGGCCCGGTGAAGTAATTCGGCCAAGGAAGGAGTGCTCTGGATTTCCTGGAGAAGAAAGGTGAAAAGTTGCGCCGTCGGAAAAGAGATGGAAATGAGAGAGACCTCGGGCGGTGTGTCGCGGCGCGAGAGAGCGTCGGCGGCGCGGTTTAGAACACCGGCCTTGTGCTCTACTTGGAAATCGAACCCCAGAACTTTGCTCACCCAACGCTGTTGAGGGATTGCAGTAAGGCGTTGCTCCAACAAGTATTTGAGGCTGAAATGATCCGTTCGGATGAGAAAGGACCGCCCCCAAAGGTACGGTCGCCAATGTTGAACGGCCTTTGCAAGGCCAATGAGCTCCTGTTCGTAAGCGGGCAACTTGCGGTGATGTAGGGCCGTCGGCCGGCTGAAATAGGCAATTGGGTGCCCCTCCTGTTGCAAAACAGCCCCGTACCTGACACTGGATGTGTCGCACTCTACGAGAAATGGTATGGTGAAATCGGGGAGACGAAGGACCGACGCGGACAGTAGAGCAGCCTAGAGGGAGTGGAAGGCCTGAGTAGCGGCGTCCGACCATGCACAGGCGTTCTTCCAGAGTAACGCAAGCAGTGGAGCTGCAATGGTACTGTAATCCCGGATGAAACGGCGGTAGTACCCTGTGAGGCCAAGGAAACCCCGTAAGCCGGTAATGGTTTGCGGATGTGGCCACACCGCCACACCTTGGAGTTTCGCCGGGTCGGCGGATACGCATGTTGCATCGACGATATGTCCCAAGTAGGCCACGGATCGTTGACCGAACGAGTACTTGGAGGCCTTGAGGATTAGATGGTTCGCCCGTAACAAGCGAAGGACGGCCCGACGGTGTAGGAGGTGCTCTTCCCAAGTACGGTTATACACGAGAATATCGTCAAAGAAAACGAGAACATATTTGCGTAGGATGGGTTGGAATACCTCGTTCATCAAAGCTTGGAAGGTCGATGGTGCGTTAGTTAGGCCAAAGGGCATAACGAGGAATTCGAAATGGTCGTGGTGGGTGCGAAAAGCAGTCTTCTCTACATCGGCTTCTGCTACCCAAACCTGATGATAACCCGAGGAGAGGTCGAGTTTGGTGAAGAAACACGCTCCATGTAGCTCGTCGAGGAGCTCCTCGACTACCGGAATAGGGAACTTGTCCTTGACGGTGATGGTGTTCAGTGTCATGTAGTCCACGCACATGCGCCACGAATTATCCTTCTTATGCACCAAAAGAACCGGCGAGGAAAAGGGAGACACGCTCCGGCGAATGAGGCCCTGTTGGAGAAGAAGATCACATTGTCGTTCAATTTCATCCTTCTGTAAGAAAGGGTACCGGTATGGCCGCACTACCACCGGGGCCGCTCCCGGAAGGAGGCAGATGCGATGGTCCTGTCCCCGTCGTGGAGAAAGGAGCAAAGTCGTGCTGAAAAGCTCGGGAAAAGACTGCAGTAACAGGGTAACATCTGGATGGTGATCCCCCGCCGGAGGAGATGAAGTGGCCAGCGGCTCGGTATGGACTAAGAAGGATGCGGGGGACTGCCCCGGGGCTTGCCCGTGCCACTGTATCCGGCGAGAGCCTTCGTGCTAAGAGATGGTCAGCCGATCAAAATCCCATGTGAGGGGTCCTAAGGTGCGCAACCAGCGGACGCCCAACACAATGTCAAATCCCCGCAGGTCCACCACGAAGAAATCAGTCTGAAAGGGTTGTCCCTCCACTATGAAGTCGACACGCCGACAAACACCCGGACATGTCATCTGCTGGCCGTTGGCGACTGCCATTTTGACGTGACTACGAGCAACGTAAGGAAGGCGAAGCCACCTGGCCTTGTCCTGCCCAATGAAACTGTGGGTGTTGCCCGTATCTAAGAGAGCTAGGAGAGAAGTGTCGGTCGCCGTAATATACAGTTGGATAGTGTTCCCCTCCTGCGGCCCGGCATTGCAATCTGCTTGTCTCAATGGGGTCGGTCTGCTTGAGAGCGATAAGGTCCCCAAGTGGGTTCCCCGGCATTGCCGGGCCAAACCGAAGAGTGCATGCGGCACTGAAATCTTCCCACGATGCGGCGGGGTGCTCGCGGAGTAGTTGAGTCACCCACAGTTGCGCCGGCCCAAATAGGTGGAACGAGGCTAGGCCAACACGTTCATCCTCCGGGGTATGTTGATTGATGAAAAAAATTCGCAACACGTGAGCCATGAAAGGGGATCTTCGCGTCCCTCGTAGATCGGAAAATCCATGCGGACGGTGCGAGGGAAAGAGAAAGTATCCTCCCGAGGAGCCGAAGCAACCCGGCTGGCCGTTGGAGAAACCCCTAGGGGCGGAAAAGCTGGTGCTGGAGTGCCTTGGATGGAGTCCAAACGGGCATTTAGTGCTTCCATTTTATCATTTTGGGGGGGCGAGCATAGTTTGAAACATCTCCAAGACTTGGGTGAGGGAGGGGCCGCCGTCGGTCATGGTCTGGGGCCGCGCGAGGTCAGCGGAGGGCGTAGGGAGTAGTCCGGCTGAGATGGAGGGCGCGGGAAGAGGGTTTGGCGGCCGGCGAAGGCCGGTAAGGGAGAAGTGGTAGGTGTCGTAGAGAGGAAGTCCGGCGTTTGGCTCTTATACCAAGTTGATGTGGTCTCCCGATCTCAATCTAGTGATTGGGCCCGAGGTTGAGGAAGAAGCCCACGGTTGGGTCGATCCGGGGTGAGATCCGGAAGGTGCTATGGTTGAAATGGGGGGAGAGGAGCAAGAGGGAGAGAGGAAGAAGAGGGAAGGAGGAAGGAGTGGAGGGGGAGAAGAAGAAATGGGGAAGGAGAGGGGGTCGGCGTCGGCTGCGCGTGGAAGTGGATCGCAAGCTGCTAGGGCGCCGGGTGCGGTTCCGTCGGGAAGAGGGAAAGAGAGAGAGAGTGGGTTTAGAGAGAGAGAGAGGAAAAAGAAACTTAATTTCCAAAAACATCCTCACAAGAGTTGTCCAGCAACATATATCTGAGTCCAGAAAACGCGCCCCCCACTTGGACTTAAACACGTGGGTCCAAAAGAAAACAAAGCGTGCGAAATTAAAAAGCATAAAACATAAAATCGCTCGGCGTCCATCATGCGGCCGAGGTAGGAGGTCGGCGCTGGTACGTGCGTCCCCAACGTGGATCGGGCTCATCGTGCGCTGTCGTATCATTTGGTGTAACAGCGCCACATCACACGTCATTAGCGGTTGATGGAGGGATGAAAAGAGAGGACGGCGTTTACCACTACCGATTGGAGCTGACCAGCGGAGCTTATGACGACGGGTTATCGAAGACGAGCTGACGGCCAGAGATCATTGAACGACGAGCTTGAAGCTGAACGATGGGAGGACTAAGATGATTGTTGTTGCTAAAAGGTTATGAGAGAGGAGGAATAGATTCTCCAACGGGTGAGGGCAGTAGCATGTGAGCCACTCACTCTGATACTATGCTCGAGAAATAAAATGTTGTTAATTGAAAATAGAAAGCCCCACAATATTTACAATTAAGGGTAAGAAAGGCGTACAACTTATAAGAAGAAAAAAGACTGAAAAAATCAAAAATAGAAATGTCTTTTGACACTGAAAATTTTATATTTATATATATATACACACACACACACACATACATATATATACACACATATATATATATACTATTTTAAAAAGATATATGCATGATCACGAAATCATGGATTTTAAAAGTCATTGAAAGAATCTTGACCGTTGGATCTTAAAATCAGCCCAACATTAGGGTTGAAAAATCAAGCCCTCTCTCCCTCTCCTCATTCACGATCCAATCCTCGACTCTGCGCTCTCGAAAGTGTGGAATCCTCGCTCTGCTCCAAGATCCCTATCACCGGCGACGGCCATCCCACGCGCCTCCCACTTCCACTTCATCCCTGCTCTCCCCGCGGCCTTCTCAGGTCTCACTTCCTCGCCTATTCTAACATAAACGCCTGATAGAAAATGAGTGGGGGCGGACAAAGTTTGCGATGGGTGCGGAGATCGCAAGGTTCCTCTTCCACATCCATATATACGACCGACACTCCCCCCTTTGGCTCCGTGATCGGGTTCCCTCCTTCCTCCTCACGGCAACGCCGACACACCTCGCGGCAAGGAATCCGCTCCTTCACAGCTCATGGTAAGATGGAGCTCCTCCACTTGGAAGCTCTGCCAAAAATAGAGACAACGACTTCATCCCCTTCTCAATTTTGGGTTTTCGAAACTCTAATGTGGATGGTCCGTGAGTGAGGCAATCTCTAACCTAAATTCAATCATAATACAATCAGGTTATGGCATTCTCCATCTCTCCCTCACTCTATGACAATAGTGATATCTAAACTATTCAAATTGATGGGGTGTCTGTTGTGGGTAATCGATCACCTCCATATGTGTTTTCCCAACTCCTGGGCTTTATATGGAGATGGGTTGGAGATGACACTCCAAGCAGGCCATGCAGTTTTTGTGTCATCTCCAACCCATCCATAGAAGATAAATGTAGAAGGTGAATCCCAACTCCTGGGCTTTATATGGAGATGGGTTGGAGATGACAATCCAAGCAGGCCATGTTGTTTTAGGGCTTGGCATTCACCTTCTACATTTATCTTCTATGGATGGGGGTTGCATGGTCACGAAATTATGGATTTTAAAATCCATTGAAAAAATCTTGATCGTTGGATCCTAAAATCAGCCCAACATTAGGGTTAAAAAATCAAGCCTTCTCTCTCATCCTTTTTGATCCAATCCTCGAGTCTGCACTCTCAAAGGTGTGGAATCTTTGCTCTGCTCCAAAATCCATATCACCAGCGATGGTCATCCTGCGCGCCTCCCACCTCCTCTTCATCCTTGCTCTCCTCACGGCCTTCTTAAGTCTCACTTCCTCGCATATTCTAACCTAAACGCCTGACAAAAAATAAGCGATAGGCGGGGGAGGCAGACGGAGTTTGTGATGGGTGCGGAGATCGCAAGGTTCCTCTTCCTCCTCCATATATGCGACTGACACTCCTGGCTCCATGATCACGGCACCGCCTCCTCACGGCACCGACTCATGGCAAGGAATCTGGTCCTTCACAACTCACAGTAAGATGAACCTCCTCATCCTCTTGGAAACTCTGCCAAAAATAGAGACAGCGTCTTCATCCTCTTCTCAGTTCTGGGTTTCTGAAACTCT
Organism: Platanthera guangdongensis; assembly: GCA_039583875.1. Classification (NCBI taxonomy): domain Eukaryota; kingdom Viridiplantae; phylum Streptophyta; class Magnoliopsida; order Asparagales; family Orchidaceae; genus Platanthera; species Platanthera guangdongensis. Next base: position 161,822,496 of record CM077156.1, read on the forward strand.
AATGTGAATGGGCCGTGAGTGGGGTAATCTCTAACCTAAATTCATTCATGGTTCAATCGGGTTACGGCATTCTCCATCTCTCCCTCTCTCTAAATATAGTGATATCTAAACTCTTCAAATTGATGGGGTGTTCTGCTGTGGGTAATCGATCACCTACGTATGTGTTCTCCCAACTTCTGGGCTTGATATGGAGATGGGTTGGAGATGACACTCCAAGGAAGTCGTGCAGTTCTAGGGCTTGGGACTCACCTTCTCTATTTATCTTCTATGTATGGGGGTTGATTTCTTAAACAAAAAATAATAATAACAATATAGGATGATCAGATACCTCTGGGAGACTAGATAAATTTGTGGGGCCTCTTTGAATTCTCAAGATAATTATGGAAAACTCTATCTTTTTTTGATGGGTGGTTCAATGGATGAACTCAAGTTGAATTGGATTTTGTGATCCTTCTTCTCCTCCTCTTCGCCTCCTCTTTGAATCTCTGTCTGACAACAAGAAATTTGCAGCATCTCTCTCTCCCTCTAATTTGGCCAGGCCTCTCCTTTCCCATTGAACTTCATTATCTTCTTATTAACCAATTAAATGATGGAAACCGGCATAATGAAAGTAGTGAAGTTATGCCTAACAGCCTAAGTACAGCATGGGATCAAATATCGGCAAACCGTGAGATGGCTTTGACTATCCTCTCATGGTTCTAGATGATTCTAAATCTCTTCCCTTATTACACTACAACAACAACACTCAAGCCTTTATCCCACTATAGTAGGGTCGGCTATATGGATCCTTTGTCGCCATTGTGCCCTATCTTTAGTCATAATCTCACTAAAGCCTAAGTACATCATGTCTTTCCTTATAGTTTCATTTCAAGTCTTTATTGGTCTACTCATCCCTCGTTTAACATGCCTAGTGACTAGACTCTCAATGTCTAACAGGTTCTTTTAATGGTCTCTGATGGCGCGGCCCCTCCTCCATCATTTGAAGACGACGCTGACGATGCTGCTGATGATCCGGTTGATAAGGCCATACGACTCAAGGACGTGAGGCGGCACGATGACGCTAACGGAAGGCTACGCTACAACCTCCGCCCGCGACGTGCTACCTCCACGGCAACGCATTAGCTTTATTTATTTCCTTTTCGTGCACTCTATTTTATATTTGGAATATAAAATTATCCTATTCTTATGTGATAATTTTATATTCATTGCATGTGTTGTTATTTTTTTCATTTTGAACTATTTTTAGTATTGGTGTGCAATTAGCCATTCGGATGGATGAGATTAAATCTCCATCATGAAGGGCTAAGGCTTGTTTGTAACTCCTATTTAAAGGAGGCTATCATGAAGAGTTAAAGCATTGGAAAAGAAACCCTAAATCCCCCTTGAGGAATTTCGGCCACCATGGAGAGAATCCTATAGCCACCACCCCCCCCCCCCTTGGTGTGAAGCCAAACTTTGCCTCCTCCATCCCCGTTCGGTGCGACTCCGGCGTGGCTTCTATCGGTGCGACTCCGTGGAAGAAGGAAGCAGCCCCATTCGGTGTGAAACCGGTGGATCCGTGGAGAGAGTGATTCTCCCACAGTTATCTTGTGTGAAAGCTTTCCGGTTGGGTAATCTCTTTCCCCCTCCCTTGTGTGATTTCTTCTCTTTAGTTGTGGTGGTTTTTGCAAATCGTTTTCTCCGGATCTTTAAATTAATCGCTGCAAGTTTTGAAACGAAAACGCCGTTGCAAGGCTTTTTATTTCCGGATCGGGTGGATCCTATTTGCCTGAGCGGATCTTGACCTATAGCCTTGGTCTTGCTCTCAAAAAGGAGTGGCAACCTTTGCGTTTTCTTGGGGAATATTCCGACTCAAATTTCCGATCGTTGTTTTCGAGTCGATCATTCCTCCTTTGTTGTTTGTGTTGTGTTTTGTGACGAGGAACTATTGTGGGCGATAGGTGCTGTGTAGGTGCGGTAGATCTACGACGTGTAGAGCGGAGATAGAGCGTTAGATCCGTGGAGATCTCCGATCCGACATCCCTACATCAATTTGGTATCAGAGGCGGTCGTTTCAACTTTCACGTTGCAAACATCCTCTCTGCGTTCCTTGTTGGAGATCGGATCGTTAGAAAATCAAAAAAAATTATTTTATGTGGTCTGCCAATAGCAGGCTGAAATATTTATTTTTCAGCAAAATTTCAAAAAAAAAACTTTTTAACGATCTACGTGTTATTCACATTGGGAATATATAAAAATATCTTATTTTCAATATAGCTACAGCCCTAGGAAAATTCATCTTGCTCGAGGCCTCCCAAACCTGAATGCGCACTAGGCTAGGAACGGAGTACGCAACCCCGTCTACGTCTAGGATGGCTGCGAACGAGCATGGTGATCCCAACACCGAGGCTATAGCGGGTCTTCGTGCCGAAATGGCTGAGCTTAGGAACGTCTTAGCCCAGATCCTACAAAATCAGGAAAGGCCACCCCCACCTCCCGTTAATGCTGACCAGCCGAACTTTGACTCGGATTCTGAGGGAAACTCTCCCCGTGTGCCCCCTCGAGAACCCCGCCCCGAGCGAGGCTTTGATATCACGAGGGTCATTAAGATAAATGCCCCCACCTATGATGGCATGGGAGATCCCCAGATCTTCCTCCATTGGGCTATAGACATGGAGTGTTATTTCGAATGGCACAACCTCACGGACCCCCAAAAGGTTCAGGTTGCCGGGATGAAATTAACGGGGCGTGCCAAAACTTATTGGCTGAATGAAGAACGTAGGTTAGGAGTTTGGCATGGGGTCCCACTCTTTGGATGGGCTGTGATGAAGAACCTGCTGACCGATCAGTACGTTCCCGCGTACCATCGGACTCAGATGTTCGATGAGCTTGCCACCCTTCGGCAAGGCTCAATGTCTGTTGCTGAATATATGGGAGAACTTAAGGACCGTATGGTACGATGTGACCTTCGAGAGCTCCCCGAAGTCACTTTATCTAGATTTCGAAAGGGACTTCACCCCGACATTCAGCGGAAACTCTTGCGTTACGGTCATACGGACTTGAATACGACTTTCAATGCCGCCTTGGACATTGAAAAGCACCTAGCATCTAAGGCTCACTCCCGTTATTCTAGTACGAAGAATAAGTCCACCCCTGGGGCATCTTCTTCCACATATCCTGATAAGGGAAAGTTCAAATCTACCGAGTCGAAGTCAATCGTGATCACCGCTAGGAACTCCAAGAACCCTGCGAGTGAGCGTGTCCCTATCGGGAAGGTTAGCAAGGCTAACACCACTTGTTACTCTTGCGGCATTCAAGGCCACTATGCCTACGAATGCCCAACAGAGACAAAAACACTAGCCTTATTAGAGTCAACTACCGACCCTGACGATTACGTATACGAGGCCGCAGAGGAGAGTGACCCCGAAGGAGTCCCTAGTGACTTAGAGGACGATCACCCCCTTATGGTGATGCGTTGTATCTTGACCACTCCGCGTCCATTAGATGATTGGAAGAGGACGAGCATATTTTCTCTGATTTTTAAGAGTGGCGAGAAGCTTTGCAAGCTGATTATTGATAGTGGTAGTTGCGTGAATGTCGTATCTGAGAACGTCGTTGCACGTATGTCCTTGGTCACGGAATCGCACCCGACTCCATATCAGGTCACTTGGATCAACAAGCACTCTGTACCTGTTACCAAACGATGTCTGGTCCCACTCTCATTCAAATCCTACATTGATGAGGTGTGGTGTGACGTCCTTCCGATGGACGCTTGTCATGTGTTGTTGGGCCGCCCTTGGCTATACGACCGTGATGTTACACATTTTGGTAGAGCCAACACTTATGAATTCAAATTCAATGGCAAAACCATCACTTTGAGGCCGACCATCCCAAAGGAGCCCGTAGTCTTGGCTAAGGACACCACTATTCCGGTAGAACGGAAAACGTTGAATCTAGTTGGTAGGAAAGAGTTTGAGAGGGATCCGTTCTTTGATGGAATCATGTATGCGCTAGTCCTCTTAAGTGCGAAGCCTGATTCTAGCATTTTGGATGAGTTACCTAGTGAGTTACGGGTACTGTTGGAGGAGTATAGGGACGTGTACCCGGATGAGTTGCCGCCCACGTTACCCCCGCTTAGTAATATCCAACATGCGATAGATCTCATCCCGGGGTCTTCCTTGCCAAATCAGCCCCATTACCGACTCCACCCCGCAGCTCACCTGGAGTTGCATCTCAGATAGAGGGCTTGCTAGCGAAAGGTTTTATTAGGACTAGTATGAGTCCATGTGCTGTACCAGCCCTACTTGCCCCCAAGAAAGATGGTACATGGAGGATGTGCGTTGATAGCCGGGCTATCAACAAAATCACCATCAAATATAGGTTCCCCATTCCCCGCCTAGATGATTTGTTGGATGTCTTGTCTGGAGCCACCGTATTCTCCAAATTAGATCTTCAGAGTGGCTATCACCAGATTAGGATACGAGAGGGAGATGAGTGGAAGACGGCGTTTAAGTCGAAGGATTGTCTGTATGAATGGCTTGTGATGCCCTTTGGGTTGTCCAATGCCCCTAGTACCTTCTCCCGGATGATGACACATGTCTTTCAGCCATTTATGGGAAAGTTCGTTGTCATCTACTTTGACGATATTCTGATTTATAGCACCTCTACTACCGAGCACATCTCCCACATGAGAGTGATCATTTCCACCCTGCGGAAGGAGACGTTATTTCTCAACCTTAAGAAATGCACTTTCTATGTCTCGGAGGTAGAGTTCTTAGGCTATATAGTCGGCTCTGAGGGTATCCGAGTCGATCCGGGCAAGGTTCAGGTCATTAAGGACTGACCCGTGCCAACCACCCTACGTGAGGTGCGTAGTTTTCATGGGTTAGCCACGTTTTATCGTCGTTTCATACGAGACTTCAGTAGTATTATGGCGCCTATCACAGACTGTATGAAGAAGGGAGAGTTTACGTGGACGAATTCCGCCACCCATGCTTTTGAACGAATCAAGGAGCTTATGACTGAGGCACCTGTCTTACGTCTACCTGACTTTGCTAAAGTCTTTGAGCTCACATGCCATGCGTCTGGGGTAGGGATTGGAGGTGTCTTGAGCCAGGAGGGCCATGCCGTTAGTTATTTTAGCGAGAAGTTGTCCGGCCCTAAGCTGAACTACTCAAATTACGATAGGGAACTTTATGTTGTAGTCCGATGTCTACACCATTGGAGGCACTATCTCCTCTTCAAGGAGTTTGTGATCCTCTCCGATCATGAGGCTTTACGTTTCATCAACGGCCAGCATAAGATCAGCCCACGTCACGCTAAGTGGGTCGCTTTCTTACAAGGTTACACGTTTAATCTCAAGCACCTTAAGGGAGCTGATAACCGAGTCGCGGACGCCCTTAGTCGTCTTACTCTTTTACTCACCTCTATGGAAGTACATGTTGTAGGGTTTGAGCGGGTTAAGGATGAGTACGCCACGTGTCCTGACTTCCAGGACTTCTATCTTTCTGCCCAGGATAGCTCCCCCACGACGATATCTGCCTACGTCATCAAGGACGGTTACCTGTTTAGGAACGGGAAACTATGTATTCCACAGTCATCGTTACGACTACATATCATATGGGAGTTGCATAGCGGAGGGTTGAGTAGCCACTTCGGTAGAGATAAGACCATTACGTTAGTCGAGGACAAATTCTATTGGCCAAAACTTAAGGTTCTGGTGGGACAGGTAGTGAGTAGCTGCCGCACGTGCCAGGTGTCTAAGGGTAGTAAAACCAACGTAGGATTATATACACCCTTGTTTATTCCCTCCATGCCTTGGGTAGACGTTAGTATGGATTTTGTATTAGGCCTCCCCGTTACCCTACGCCGTCACGACTCAATTTTTGTAGTTGTGGATAGGTTTTCAAAGATGGCTTATTTCATCCCGTGCAGTAGGACGAATGATGCGTCTCACGTCGCTAAACTTTATTTTAAAGAAGTCGTTAGTCACCGTGGAGTGCCAAAGACCATAGTATCGGATAGGGACGTAAAATTCACTAGTTATTTTTGGAAGACTCTTTGGATATTAATGGGAACGAAATTATTGTTTTCCTCTGTCTATCATCCCCAAACTGATGGGCAAACGGAAGTGGTTAATCGGAGCTTAGGAAATTTATTACGATGTCATGTGAGTGATCACAAGAGCACTTGGGATCTTCTCCTTCCCCATGCCCAGTTAGCCTACAATAATTCCAAGAATAGGTCTACGGGTCTGTCTCCAAATGAGATTGTCCACGGGTATAAGGCTCCTGTGCCGCTTGACTTGGTATCGTTGCCCCCAACGTACAAGGCAAGTCAGTTTGCGCAATCCTTCGCCCAGCACATCCATGATTTACACGCACGTATACGAGCCACCTTGACTACGCAATACGAATCTTATCAAGCGCACGCTAATTTACATAGGAGAGTATCAGACTTCAAAATTGGTGATCTAGTTTTAGTCCGTTTGGTTCCCGAACGCTTGCCAACTGGCACCGTTAAAAAGTTAGCACCAAAGCGCGCCGGCCCTTTTCGGATTATTAAGAAGTTAGGTGACAACGCTTTCGTTTTGGACTTGCCTGCTGATTGGGGTATCTCCCCGATTTTTAATGTTTAGGATTTAACGATGTTTGTGTCACCACCACAAGAGTTGATTTCTTTATCGTCTTCTTCTCCCACAGCAAATTCTCATGGGTTGGGGAGTGGTAGTACGGATGATCTCTCTCTTTCGGTCCCCACGGGTATATCATCGGATGGTAAGTTGCCTTTTTTCCTGCCTACTGCTAATATGTTCCCCAGGTTTCCACTGACGTTTTTCACTCCAGAGATGATACTTGATGTTGAGCCTGTTACCACTGCTGATGGCGACACCCACCGCTTTCTCATCCGTTGGCGTGATCGGCCCCCTTCGGATGACTCTTGGGTACTCGAGACGGAGCTGCAGAGTTTGGATGCCGCTCTCCTTCACCGCTATCGCTTGGACCACGCAACGGAGATGCGTGCATTTGAGCGGGGGAGGATTGATGGCGCGGCCCCTCCTCCACCATTTGAAGACGACGCTGACGATGCTGCTGATAATCCGGTTGATAAGGTCATACGACTCAAGGACGTGAGGCGGCACGATGACGCTAACGGAAGGCTACGCTACAACCTCCGCCCGCGACGTGCTACCGCCACGGCAACGCATTAGCTTTATTTATTTCCTTTTCGTGCACTCTATTTTATATTTGGAATATAAAATTATCCTATGCTTATGTGATAATTTTATATTCATTGCATGTGTTGTTATTTTTTTCATTTTGAACTATTTTTAGTATTGGTGTGCAATTAGCCATTCGGATGGATGAGATTAATGCTCCGTTTGGAACGACTTATTTTCACGGTCAAGCGGTTACGACCGCATGAACCGGACCTTAATTATGGTCAGGTTCATGTGGTCGTAACCGCTTGACCGGTGAAAATAAGTCCTCCCAAACGGAGCCTAAATCTCCATCATGAAGGGCTAAGGCTTGTTTGTAACTCCTATTTAAAGGAGGCTATCATGAAGAGTTAAAGCATTGGAAAAGAAACCCTAAATCCCCCTTGAGGAATTTCGGCCACCATGGAGAGAATCCTATAGCCGCCCCCCCCCCCTGGTGTGAAGCCAAACTTTGCCTCCTCCATCCCCGTTCGGTGCGACTCCGGCGTGGCTTCTATCGGTGCGACTCCGTGTAAGAAGGAAGCAGCCCCATTCGGTGTGAAACGGTGGATCCGTGGAGAGAGTGATTCTCCCATAGTTATCTTGTGTGAAAGCTTTCCGGTTGGGTAATCTCTTTCCCCCTCCCTTTTGTGATTTCTTCTTTTTAGTTGTGGTGGTTTTTGCAAATCGTTTTCTCCGGATCTTTAAATTAATCGCTGCAAGTTTTGAAACGAAAACGCCGTTGCAAGGCTTTTTATTTCCGGATCGGGTGGATCCTATTTGCCTGAGCGGATCTTGGCCTATAGCCTTGGTCTTGCTCTCAAAAAGGAGTGGCAACCTTTGTGTTTTCTTGGGGAATATTCCGACTCAAATTTCCGATCGTTGTTTTCGAGTCGATCATTCCTCCTTTGTTGTTTGTGCTGCGTTTTGTGACGAGGAACTATTGTGGGCGATAGGTGTTGTGTAGGTGCGGTAGATTTACGACGTGTAGAGCGGAGATAGAGCGTTAGATCCGTGGAGATCTCCGATCCGACATCCCTACATCAGTCTCCTTTGTACATGTCCAAACCATCTTAGTCGAGCTTCTCGCATCTTTTCTGCAATTGGTGCTACTCCTACATTATCCATGATACATTCATTCCTAATTTTATCCAGTCTCGTGTGTCCACACATCCACCTAAGCATTCTCATCTCCGCAACTCCCATTTTTTGCTCATGCCCACAATTCTCTGCAATTGGTACATTGCAATCACATAAGATCCCCGACGCGCCTCTCCACTTTAACCAACCCGCTTAGATTGTATGCGTAATATCTTTATCAATACCTCCATCTTTTTGAACTATTAATCCAAGATATTTAAAACACTCACTGCGGGAAATATCATGATCGCCCAGCTTAATAACGAAGTCATCTGCCCTTCTTGCACTGCTAAATTTAAGCTTTATATACTCCGTCTTTGCCCTGCACAACTTAAAACCCTTCTTTTTAAAAGTGCCACTCCAAGATTCAAGTTTTGAGTTTACACCCTCGCACGTTTCATCGACCAAACGATATCATCTGCAAACAGAAAACACCAAGGTATTGCTTGTTGGATATGTCCGGTGAGCTCATCTAAGATAAGGGTAAAGAGATAAGGGCTTAAAGTTGAACCTTGATGTAAGCCAACAGTGGTAGGGAATTCCAGTGTTAATCCTCCAGATATCCTCACCCTTGTCATTGAATTTGTATACATATATTTGATTATGTCAGTGTATGATACATTTACACTTTTCTTTTCTAAGACTCTCCATAAGATTTCTCTTAAAACTCTATCATAAGCCTTCTCAAGATCAATAAACAACATATGCAAATCTTGTTGTTTTTTCTCGATAGTTATCAATGAGTCTCCTCAAGAGATGTATGTAGCTTCCATCGTCGACCACCCTGACATAAATCCAAATTGATTCTTTGAGATGTTAGTCTCTCATCTTACTCTTATTTTTATTACTCGTTCTCATAGTTTCATGGTATGACTCATTAATTTAATTTCTCTGTAATTAACACAATTTTGTATATCTCATTTGTTCTTATACAAAGGTTACCACGATATTCTCTCTTCGTTGGTCTGACATCTTGTTTAACTTCAGTTTCTTATTGAAAAAATATGTAAGTCACAAAATTCCTCCATTCCCTAGACATTTTCATACTTTGACGGGTATATTGTCTGACGACTCTGACCCAACCGTCTTTCCATTTTTTTCATCTTCTTTAGAGCATCATTTACCTTTAAAACTTGAATTTTACGATAAAATGTTATGTACTTATACTCCTCTGATTTACTTAAATATTTCAAGTTCAATTCATTGTCTTTTATTTCAGTATAGGGTTGACAGAAATATTTTTTTCATCGCTCTTTAATATTCGCATCATCCGTCAAAATTGTATTTGAATTATCTTTTAAGTATTTTACTTGGCTTAAATCTTCTGACTTTCTTTCTCTAACTCGAACAATTTTATATGTGTCACGTACTCCATCTTTGGTATGGGATTTGTTGCCACCAAAACCAATCCTTATGGTTTAAGATTTTGAGCTTTGAAGAGAAAAGTTTGGTTATCTCAATTGATAGATAATTACCTAAGTAAATCACAACTCAAAAGATAATGTTCAATTTCAGCATCATGATAAAATGAAATTTGGAGCTCTTATGGTGTCATGAAGGTTGCTCCTCAAAGGGGGGGAGGGAGGGGGGTTCCTTGACAATGTTACCTTAGTAAATTTGCACAAAAACTCTTTCCCTCTCTCTCTCTCTCTCTTTCTCGTGCTCTCTCGCCCGCTTTCCTTATCTATCTCTCTCTCTCTTAATTTCCTAATGGGTTACTTATTTTGGAATTGATATTGCTGATATGATCATGTGAGTTCCATTTTTATGCAGCAACCATGATAACATAATCTCCTCTCCTCTTATTTCTATAACTATCACCATAGGCAAGGTGGCTATTGCATGAACTTTCTGTTACCACTTATATCATACCTCCTTTTCTTCTTAATATTGGTAGCTTACTAGGTGAGGTTTGAGAAAAGTTGATTCAAGATCTAAAAGGTTTCCATTAATTCATCTCAAATAAATACATATTGGGAAAATGTGTCGCAGGGGAATATCGAATGGCCGGTGAGTTTTACTCTAAGACAACCCACAAGTTGGATGGTCCGAAAGGATAACCCGTGTGAAACTTAATTATAGAACTGCATGGGTCTTAGTTCATATGCAGGTTAATACGGAGTACGTAGGCGGTGGACGTGGGAAGATTGTCACGACCCAATAGAAGTCCTAAATATGACCTTATTTTCATATACCTTACTACACACGCAAAATGGCCACCATAAGGTTTTAAATAGTTTTACTTTGGACAAGTATTTTTGTCAATCAATGGATAAATGATATCATTGCAGAGTAGGGTGGCCTCCCCCGACGAATGTTGTCGCCCTTGAATAATGTTGCTGTCACTGAATAATGTCGCCCCCCCCCCCCCCCCCCGTATAATGTCGCTGCCCCGGTCTCAGCCCTCGAATGTCGTTGCCCACGTCGTTGAACTCACGTAGGTTGGAGGCTCGTGCCTATCACTCATGTGTGTGTGTATTAGTATTATATCTGTGTATCCGCAATGTATTTCTATATTGTACCCACTCTTATAATAAATAGAGTAGCGTACTCCTCTTTGATATACAATAAGTCAATAACATATTCATTTTTCAACCTTTTTTGTCTCTTCATAGTTTCAAAGCCTCATTGAACCATCACATTCTTTCTTCCTCATTTATTACTTATACATCTCAAACACCACAACACTTTAATGCATCATTTATTTTTTCTTTTTTTTGGTTAGTGAACCCAGTAAGTGATTTTATCCCAAATCTCACGGACATGCGGTGAACAGAAAGATATCAGAGTGAAATTTTGAGCCTTTTCAAGTGGCAGATCATTCCCATTTTTTGGCAATCCGTCCCTATGAAATACTAAAATGGTTTATTAATCCATTTATTAGATCTTGTAGAGCTCAGATCTAGGATTTCCAAATTTTATTTCCAATCTTGTGGAAAATGTCCCTATCTACTAAATGGCTCATCCATTGACCTCAATCCTTCTTGATGTTTAGCATGAGTGGTGTGCATGTATCTAATATTCCTACTTCATAAGTAATATATGAGAAAATTGGATTAGTATACTAATCAATATCGAATATATGGAGATGTCAACTTAGATCATTTCCTTCATCTTCGTGAATCTTATGATTTTCACAATGGGCATATCCATATGGTCGCGTCAAAGATGTGAGTTTCCTTGAGAAAGAGCAAAGCATATTTCAAGACTCCTTAGTCAAATTTAGTCACTTCAATTCCTAAGAACATTAGTTTTACAAGAATTTGTACCTCGAATTTTTTGTGCAAAAGGGCGTTCATTAATGAAATCTCCTTCATCATATGTGATACCAATATCCATATAAAAAATTAGACAGAATACTTTCTCACATTCCTTTTTATGAACAAGATATGATCTAAATAACGTGTATATCCGAAGAAACTTCATGTCTATAAGAAATATAATGAATGGGATCTCTGAGGGATTTAGTCCACAAAGTGATTTTAGGAGATGACAAGCTTTTTTTCCTTTTGATCCTTTTCGAGTGAATGCAGAAAGGAAGCTAATGTGGACACCTATTTCTTCCGAGTCCTCATGAATAAAGACACTCTTAACATCTAGTTGATGCAATTTTCATCCTTGACAAGCCACACAAGATAATAGTACTTGAATGGAACACATCTTAGCAACTGGAGCAAATGTTTCCTGCTAATCAAACTTAGATTTGATTGTATCATTGAACCAACTACATACCTTATATTGTTCCACAAATACCCTTCAGATTATTTTTTATAGAGAAAACTCATCTAAACGTAACTGCCTTTTTGTCTAGAGTGAGAGAGAAAATATCTCAATGACATCATTTCATCGACTATAGTCATTAGTGGTGTCAAACATAGGTATAATACAAGGAACAAGAAGAAGAGGACTTCAATCTGCATTGATTGCTTCTCAATACAAAAGCTCTCTATGGAGGAAGGATTCCTTTTATATTAAGCTTTTATCATGAAGGAAATCCCAAGTCAAACACTAAAAGAAGTTCAAGTGTGCCTAGAAGCTCCCAATGATTTTGATTTGCACCACTGCTAATCTTCAGTTACAACTGCCCTAAGCATATTGTTGAAGCCAAAAACTGACCTCAATGAGAGTTCGGACCTAGGGGTGTAGCTGACACCTATTTCTCCCAAACCTCTACTCCTGACTAGTGATAAAGAACCAAAAACTGACCCTAAGCCTCAGCTCGGAGGTCCCACCTCTAACCCCGAAGTTCTCTGAACGCTTCCCCTCCAAAGCCAATTGTTGGGCTAGGAGTATTTCAGAAATCTCTAGAAGGAAAATGGGAGTATGAAAAATCTGCCTTCTGAGGTATCTTGTGGGTCTATTTATAGATTTTCAATATCTGGTCTGCAAAAAGCATAATTCTGTTGTTCTAAAATTACTAAAATACTCTAGTCTAGTCTGCCAATAGTCAAACTTCGATGTTCTGAGGAGCTAAATGCAGACATAGGGGCATCCAAGTAATTTCAACCCTGGACCCCACCCGACGGGAACCTTTCCACTGATCTCTGCGGAAACCCCGCTCGCTTTGAGCGCGAACCTTCCCGCTAACACCGGGTGGGAGCCAGAGAAGGCTACAGGGGGCGTTGAGTGGAGAAATATCACTCAACGCCGAGGGTTGATGGCCTCCCGCCGACCAGAGGCGCAAGCCCTCTCGCCTGCCTCGGGCGGGAACCTAAAGACTGAAGGGGCGTTGAGTGGAGAAGCATCACTCAACGCCAAGGGCTAGAGGGAGCGTTGAGTGGAGAAACATCATTCAACGCCAAGGGCGGGTCGGCGGCGTTGAGTGGAGAAGCATCACTCAACGTCAAGGGCTGGTGGGCAGAGTTGAGTGGAGAAGCCTCACTCAACGTCAAGGGCTGATGGGTGGCGTTGAGTGGAGAAGCCTCACTCAACACCAAGGGCTTCCGCCGGCCCAAGGAGCGAGCCCTTTCACCTGCCCTGGATCTGGAAACAACAAACTGTTTCTTGCTCTTCCAACTCACAAGATTTCCTCCAACAAAAGTACAAAAATCTGATGTAGATTTACGATCGCCTTTATCATCCGCATAACTTGAATCTGAGTAGGCTTCAACCCTCAGATGACCATTCCTCTGAAAGATTAGCCCTTTGCCCGTTGCTGCTTTGACATACTTTAAAATCTTCAAGGCAGACTGAAGATGGCACTCCCTGGGAGCTTGCATAAACTGACTAACCGTGTCTACAGCATAGGAGATGTCGGGTCTGGTCACCGTGAGATAGATGAGTTTGTCCACCAAACGTCTGTACCTCGTGACATCAGATAGAAGAGGCGAGTCATCTGTCCATGTTTTGTCTTCTCCAATAGCCATGGGAAACCGGGCCGGTTTGGCACCTGTCAATCCTGCCTCTTGTAGAAGATCAAGAGCATACTTCCGTTGGGAGAGAACCAACGAGTCAAGCTTCCGAGAGATTTCTATCCCCAAAAAGTATTTCGGTGATGTAGACGTACGCGTTAGAGCCGAATTATAACTACGGACGCGCACGACTATCTCTTCACGACTAACTCTACGCTCACACAATTGTTCTACGCCGCTCCACGCTATTACATCCATTCAATTTCACGCTAGCGTACGGGTAGCCAAACCGTTTCGAGATCAAATAAGGGCGATAGGCCGATATCCGATCGAGGCAAAAGGACCAATATTGGATCCGAACGAGCGAAAGTTGTACCCAAAGAGATCTACCGAAAATAATCACGAATTTGGAAAAGGTAGATCTCTCCCAACAAAAGAAAACGAGGGCTCGCCAAACCCTTTACGAAATTAAATCGATCAAGAAAACAATGCAAAACAATTAAAGCTAATCACGAAATTTAAAATGATTTCAAAATTTAATGCCAGAAATTCCACCACAAGATTATTTAATGAGAGAAACACACGAAAGTGGAAAGGCTCGTTACCCAACCGGAATGGATGATTCTGATTCACTCGGCGAGGATCGTTCTTCAACGGCTCCACCGGAATCACGCCGGTAGGAGTGAAATTCGTCCGCCTTCGTCGCGTTACGCTGGAAATGGAAAGTCCCGTCAAAATCTTCTTAATATGGAAGTAAATATCTTCAAGTATGGCAAGAGAGAAATAAGGTGGCGGTTGTCTTGGTGGAGGCGGAGGCAGCTTGGGTTGGCCCTGATGGTGGTGTTTCGGGTATGAGGAAGGAGGAGGGTGGTCGGCTCTTGTTGGAGGGAAAAGGAAGATGTGGCGGCCTTGGGAGTTGTGGATGGTGGCTCGGGTAGGAGAGGAGTGGTGGCCGGGTTGGAGAAAGAGGGAAGGAGGAGGAAATGCCGAGATTTGAGAGAGGGGATGAGAGGTGGCCGGCGGCTAAGGAGAGAGAAGGGGGAGCAAGAGAGAGATCGGCCAAGAGATGAGGAAGGAGGAAGCTTCAAGAGGTAAGGATTCTCAAATTTCTTTTCATTTAATCTTCTCCAAATAGAGGGGGGACATGCCTATATATAGGCTACAACAACAACAACACTCCAACTGGCTACATGCAGCCCAAACATGAAAACATGAAAATAAAACACACACATACATCATGATTTTATATCATAACCATAATGTACATATTACATGAAATAAAAGTGCAATTATTAAAAATAAAACACACAAAGCATTGATTAATAATTAATAATAATTTTATAACAATTATTATTAATTATTAATAAATCGGCTTGCGATCCGGACGCCTATTATGGTGAGGCTCTTCACGGTCATTTGTCAGTGCGCCGTCTTCAAGGTGTTGCGCGCTGTAGTCTCCATCAATCCTCCACCACTCGAAAATACTCATCACCGATGAGTGGATGTTACTGCACCAGCGTGGGAGAGCTACAACCAAACGAGCTACCCCCGATCCAAACGACCAATGGACATCGGAGACTGGATGATCACGCCAACGACGTAGGTAGTAGCCAACATCGCCACAAGTAGAGGAAAGCACTTCAACCTGGAAAATCCTGTAATGCAAAAAGATGGTCCTGGGGAACCTCGGAAAACCATTAGGCAATAAAGGAAGAAAAATTTCAACATCAACTACAAACGTACCTCCAGTAAAGACCGAAAAAGAAAGCGATCCAGGCACAAACTCACTACCCAACCCATTAGAGAACAAAGTGGAGCCAAACGGACAGGCAAATAACTCAAGTGGTGGAAAAACATGTAGCGTTAAATCAAAAACATTAAAAATAGGGGTATCACCCCAATCAGTGAAAAACCTCAAAGGTAGTGCGCGTTCTCCTAATGTCATTAAATTCTGCAAATGGTCCAGCTCGCCAACTCGCCCACTTTCTATAGTGCCCGAAGGCAACCGTTCAGGGACGAGACGCACCAAGTCAAAATCGCAAATTAAACCGTAAGACGCTCTTTTTTGTAAGCTAGCAAGAATTTGAATAGATTGTTGTAACGTGGTTGGCGCTTCACTACAGTGCTTACGTAAATGAAATTCATTGCGAGCATCATCATGCGCAAACGTACTTAGTGCATTCGGTGATAACGGAACGACATAAGGCGGCACCAACGGAACTAAATCCGATGGTGCCGAGGGAATCTCATCAGGAGGCACTATAAGCGGCCCTATCCGAAACGTATAATTCGATAAGTGAGGTTCTTTAAAATTCATGGAGAATAAAATTAAGATAAAGGAGATAGTCTCCACAGAAATAAAATCTAAAACATCTGAGGGTGTGACCAACGATGGACTCGTGGGGTAATAGGCCGTCAAAGGGGACATGTCCCAAGGAGGAGCTAAGTCCTTCTCAACGTCGAAGCATGGGTTTAACGTCCAAGAAAGATCACCAGGTTGAAAGCCATTAAAGTCATATGAAAATTCAAACAATGGATTCGCCCTTACAGAAAATTCGTCCGACATGTCTACCAATTCATTAGATATATCATGTAATTCAGAATCAGTGGTCGGGTCATAGGTCGGCAACAATAATACGAGATCTTGAGGCACTAACAGGACCTCATCTTGGGGAACTGGAAGAATGAACTCAGGGGGCACTGTAGAACTCCAGAAATCAATCGTACCACACGCATGTCCTAAATGATCAGTACGTCGAGTCAACGGGTCAGGGGGACGAGTCGGTAAAATCAAACTCGAGGTACAATCCAAAAAGTCGTCCAATAATGCAACTTCTTTGCTTACAATTTCTTCTGACACACTATCCAAATTATTTAATTTAGAATCAATTATGGTCTTAGACAAGGGTAGAATTGAGCCCGACGGAAGCTTTAAATCGGGAACGTCAGATAAAGGTGTTTGCATTAAAGAAATATCGTTCGGGCTCATAGTACTAAAATCATTCAAGCATAACTCATTCACCAACGGTAAGTCTTCCCAATCAGTCGAAACGTCCAATATATCAGGATCATCAGAACATTCCTCAATATATCTCGGTCTAAGAGGATCCAGCTCGAGTCCGAACAGATCATCTCCTAAGTGACTACTAAGTAAGCTCTCATCATCAGGTAAATTGCCGACCGACTCAGGTGTAATCTCAGCAGAAGTAACCATAGGCTCCAAAATGTCGTCGAGGGGGAGTAGGGATGATTCCTCAATGGTGGAATCCTCATCCAGGTCATTAGGGTATCCAATATCCTCATCGTCACTATAATCGTCAGGGACAACAACCTCATCCTCAGTGACGAGCACCATCCTAAGCCTTTCCTTTGACTCATCGGAGGATTCAATAACTGGAGCAGGCAACTCACGGGGAGACTCAAAAGGTTCTATGGGCATAATCATGGGAGGACACACAATAGAACCAAGATCAGATACGCCACTAGACTCATGGGTAATAATCTTCTGACGTGAGTGAACCTTTCTCCTAGGAGGTCGGCGCTTCTCAATCTTCAAAGCCGTACTAAAGGTGAGGTCTAGGTCGGTGTGACAATAATGTAGGAAGTCGTACTCACTCACAGGCTCGGTGTTGGTAGTACGGAGATAGGCGAGATCAAATTGATCTGAAAGGAGGCTACGCATCGCCTGCCAATTATGTTGATAACCACCAACACGACGCTCTTCGTTCAGCCAAAATAACTGGGCTTGACCTATTAACCGTTCTCGGGCAAAGTGAATCTTTTGGGGGTCATCCCATCTGTAACACTTAAAATGAAGTTCTATACCCTTAAGTCAATCCCTAAATATTTTAGGACACCCTAAACCGTCATAAGTAGGACAAGTGTGGCATTGCCTAGGGGGAAACTTAGTCATGGCTTTATCATAGCAAAAGTCCAACTGGGAAACGTGAACGTCATAGGCCATAATTTTGGATTTTTTTGAAATTGGAATTTTGAATTTTAAACTTTGAAACTTGAAATTGGAATTTTGAAATTTTGAATTTTGAAATTTGAAATTTGAAATTTGAATTTTAAATTTTGAATTTTGAATTTTGAAATTTGAAATTTTAAATTTCAATTTTGAATTTTGAATTTTGAATTTTGAAATTTGAAATTTTGAAATTTGAAATTTAAATTTTGAATTTTAAAATTTGAAATTTGAAATTTGAAATTTTGAATTTTGAAATTTTGAAATTTTGAAATTTAAAATTTGAAATTTGAAATTCAAAATTTAAATTTTGAAATTTGAAATTTGAAATTTGAAATTTTGAAATTTGAAATTTGAAATTTTGAAATTTTGAAATTTAAAATTTGGAATTTAAAATTTAAATTTTGAATTTTGAAAGTTGAAATTTGAAATTTAAAATTTGAATTTTGAAATTTGAAATTTGAAATTTGAAAATTTGAAATTTGAAATTTAAATTTTAAAATTTGAAATTTGAAGTTTGAAATTCGAAATTGGAAATCTGAAATTTGAAATTTAAAATTTGAAATTTATTTGTTTTTAATTTGAAGAGGGGGAGGAGTGCCAATTAGGAAATTGACGAGAACCTCCCTCTGATACCAAATTGATGTAGACGTACGCGTTAGAGCCGAATTATAACTACGGACGTGCACGACTATCTCTTCACGACTAACTCTACGCTCACACAATTGTTCTACGCCGCTCCACGCTATTACATTCATTCAATTTCACGCTAGCGTACGTGTAGCCAAACCGTTTCGAGATCAAATAAGGGCGATAGGCCGATATCCGATCGAGGCAAAAGGACCAATTTTGGATCCGAACGAGCGAAAGTTGTACCCAAAGAGATCTACCGAAAATAATCACGAATTTGGAAAAGGTAGATCTCTCCCAACAAAAGAAAACGAGGGCTCGCCAAACCCTTTACGAAATTAAATCGATCAAGAAAACAATGCAAAACAATTAAAGCTAATCACGAAATGTAAAATGATTTCAAAATTTAATGCCAGAAATTCCACCACAAGATTATTTAATGAGAGAAACACACGAAAGTGGAAAGGCTCGTTACCCAACCGGAATGGATGATTCCGATTCACTCGGCGAGGATCGTTCTTCAACGGCTCCACCGGAATCACGCCGGTAGGAGTGAAATTCGTCCGCCTTCGTCGCGTTACGCTGGAAATGGAAAGTCCCGTCAAAATCTTCTTAATATGGAAGTAAATATCTTCAAGTATGGCAAGAGAGAAATAAGGTGGCGGTTGTCTTGGTGGAGGCGCAGGCAGCTTGGGTTGGCCCTGATGGTGGTGTTTCGGGTATGAGGAAGGAGGAGGGTGGTCGGCTCTTGTTGGAGGGAAAAGGAAGATGTGGCGGCCTTGGGAGTTGTGGATGGTGGCTCGGGTAGGAGAGGAGTGGTGGCCGGGTTGGAGAAAGAGGGAGGGAGGAGGAAATGCCGAGATTTGAGAGAGGGGATGAGAGGTGGCCGGCGGCTAAGGAGAGAGAAGGGGGAGCAAGAGAGAGATCGGCCAAGAGATGAGGAAGGAGGAAGCTTCAAGAGGTAAGGATTCTCAAATTTCTTTTCATTTAATCTTCTCCAAATAGAGGGGGGACATGCCTATATATAGGCTACAACAACAACAACACTCCAACTGGCTACATGCAGCCCAAACATGAAAACATGAAAATAAAACACACACATACATCATGATTTTATATCATAACCATAATGTACATATTACATGAAATAAAAGTGCAATTATTAAAAATAAAACACACAAAGCATTGATTAATAATTAATAATAATTTTATAACAATTATTATTAATTATTAATAAATCGGCTTGCGATCCGGACGCCTATTATGGCGAGGCTCTTCACGGTCATTTGTCAGTGCGCCGTCTTCAAGGTGTTGCGCGTCGTAGTCTCCATCATTCGGGGAGTCCATATCCTTCGTGACCCGGTGTTGACGGAGGTGTTTCTTCGTCAAGTCCACCCCAGCTTGGTGATCGGCAGTAAGAAGAATATCATCCACATACACTGTCAAAACCACTGCGAATAAATAAGGAGTGATCGGCCGAACTCCTTGAAAGCCGATGGTAGTCACAATGCCACTGAACTTGTCAAACCACGCCCGAGGGCTCTGTTTTAGGCCATAAATGGCCTTCTTCAAACGGCATACTCTTGTCTCCCCCTGAGCAACATACCCAGGAGGTTGCTCCATGTATACGTCCTCCTGAAGATCCTCATAGAGAAAGGCATTCTTGACATCAAGCTGGGAAATAGCCCAATCCTTGTTGACAGGCATAGAGAGAAGAACCCGGATAGTGCTGAGGCGAGCAACCGGAGAGAAAGTATCAAAGTAATCAATGCTATAAGTCTGAGTGAAGCCTTTGGCCACCAGCCGGGCCTTGTAGCGATCAGCAGTGCCGTCGGGGCGAAATTTCACAACAAACACCCAGCGACAGCCAACCACATCAGTACCCACTGGTGGAGGAACGAGGGTCCAGGTACCCCTTTCAGTAAGAGTAGTCATCTCTTCATCTATGGCAGATTTCCAATGAGAAATAGCAAGAGCCTCCTGGTAGGTGCGGGGAGTGGCAGTAGCTGAGATAGAGTCAAGGCAAAACACCTGCGAGAAGGAGAAAACCGATCATAGGAAACAACTGCCGCAAGCGGGTGTTGAGTACACGCTCACACCCCTTTGCGAAGAGCAATGGGAAGATCCAGGTCGACGCGTGCCTCAGTGACCGGAGCGTCCGTGGCGGAGAAGGCTGGCCCGGGACTAGAGAGAGACGGCTGCGGAGAAGAGGGAGAAGGTGGAGGGGGTAGGACGGACAGAGGAGGAGACGGAGGAGGAGAGGTAAGAGGGGAGACGTCGATAGGCGTGGAAGGAACGGAGAGAGATGGTGGAGAAGCAGAGACATCAGGAGGAAGAGGGGATTCAAGAGAGAAGTAGGATGCATTCTCGAAGAAGGTCACGTCTGCGGACACAAATTGTTTGCGCAGAACGGGGTCAAAACAACAATAGCTTTTTTGAGTGGTAGAGTACCCAAAAAGACACACTTGGTGGAACGGGGGGAAAGCTTGTCGCGGGTAGCGGACGGAGCGTGTACAAAAGCCGTACACCCAAAGACACGGAGAGGGAGAGGAAATGGTTCCTTGCTGGGGTATAGAATGGAGAATGGGGTCTGGCCGTGGAGAACCGTGGAGGGAAGGCGATTGATGAGATAGCAGGCGAGGAGCACAGCGTAGCCCCAGTAGGAGCGGGGCACGTGCATTTGCGTCATGAGAGTGCGAGCGACATCAAGGAGGTGACGGTTTTTACGCTCCGCCACCTCATTTTGCTGGGAGGTGTAAACACAGGTGGTCTGATGAACAAGACCATGTTGTAGAAAGAAGGAGGAAAACTCATGACTAAGATATTCCTTAGCATTATCAGAGCGAAAGACTTTAATAGAAATGTCAAATTGAGTTTTAATCATATAATAAAAAGATTGTCAGACAGAAAAGAGTTCAGAGCGATCTTTTAATAGATACACTCAGGTACATCTAGAAAAATCATCAATAAAAGTTACAAATTAGGAACTACCCCGACCAATAGTGAGGGTAGGAGCAGGACCCCAGACATCAGAATGAATGAGATCAAATGGGCGAGAGGAGCCACGGCCTTGCTTTGGCGGGAAGGAGGAGCGATGATGTTTGTCAAGCTGACACGCATCACAGTTGAGCGGAGGACTGGTCGGAGGTAAGTGGGGCAGAAGCTGTCGAAGAATCCGAGGAGGAGGATGTCCAAGGCGAAGATGTCATTGAAGCAGATCTGTAGAGGAGGAGTAGGCGGACAGAGCGGAAACGTTATCGAGGAAGTAGAGGTCGCCGCTCCCAGTCCCAGTAGCAATCGTCCGCTGGGTCCTCGGGTCCTAGAAAGAACAAGAAGTGAGAGTGAATAAGACGGAGCACTGAAGTTGTCTGCATAAAGTAGTAACAGATAATAAATTGCACGGGAACTTCGGGACATAGAGAGTGTCCTCCAAGCGAAGCGACGGGGTGACTTGAACCATGCCCGTCCCATGAACCGGGGAGGGTGAACCATCCGCCACACGAACCGGGGGCAATCGGTCATGTGTTTCAAGGAGAGAGAAGCAATGAGGGTTGCCGGTCATGTGATTTGTAGCACCAGAGTCAATCAGCCATTTACCTTGGGTAACGACGTGGGCACTACCTGAAGTCGTGGGCACAGAGGCAGACGGCCGAGAGGAGGCGGGGGTTGAGGAAGATGCATCACCGGAAGGGCGAAGATGAGGATGTTTCTGCCAGCAACGGTCAACAGAATGGCCGGTACGACCACAGTGAGAGCAGAGGAACCTGGACGAACCGCGCCCGCCTGAGTGGCTGCAGCCACTAGGGCCCCCCCCCCCCCCCCCCCCGCTGAGCTTGGTGAGCATAGGAGTCCTGGGAAGGAGGGGAGGACAACAGAGGACGCTGGAGCAGCGAAGTAACAGCGGCAATGCGAGCCGCGGTGGCATCCAAAGTGGGAGACTCCGCCTTCTGTTGGCGGATCATATCAAAGAATTCGGGAAGGCGGAGAAGATAACAAACAACCAGGAGTTCCTGGAAGTGTTTGTGTTGTTCGGCCAAGTCCGCGGAGAAGGGGCGATTCTGGAGGATCTCTGCGCCAAGAGCCTGAACCTGCTGATAAGCCGCAGCAGGAGACATGAAAGGGCGGGCGAAGAGGTCCGCATAGAGAGTATAAATGCGGGATGTCTGGCCCCCCTTCGAATAGAGAGCACCTAGGTGAAGCCAAGCAGCCTTGACCGTCTCATCATGGCAAATGACGGGAAGGCACTCATCAGAAAGGTTGTTCGCCAGCCAAGTGCGGACAAGCGCATCACTCGCATCCAAGTCATCAAATTGAGCAGAGTTAACAGGAGGAGGGTCATCGGTGAGGTGATGACGCTTGCGTTGAGAGCGTAGAAGAAAGGTGAAAGAAACGCTCCAATCCGGATAGTTGGAGTCAACAAGTTTAGAAAGCGTGTCAAGGTTTCCAGAAGGAGTAGGAGGAGGAGCCGCAGGGGTAGTGGAGGTAGAGATAATGGGGGTGGAGAGACCGGAATTGTCCATAGAGAAGGCAGGAAACCGCGTGAATAGAAGAGAAGCCGCAGGGAGAGAGAAAAGAGAGAAAGCCGCACGACCTTAGGAGGAGGCCGCGACACGAGAAGGAGACCGCAGCGAACAAGGATGAAACCGCAGCGGGCTAAAGAGAAGAAGCTGCAATGGCACGGTGGCAGAACACCAGCGGCCAGGAAGCAGACCAAGGCACAGGGAAAGAGGTCGCGCGAACTGAAAGAGGCCGAGCGAACAGAGAGAAGAGGAAGCAAAGGACCCGTGAGAACAGGTCGAGAAAAGACCGAAGGAAGTCGCGCGAACAGGGCAGCGACAAGACAAAGAAGCCGCTTAAACAAGCCGCGCGGAAAGAAGAGCCAAAGACGGAATCAGGTCGAATCGATCGTTGGCTCTGATACCATGAAAAAGTAGCAAACACGCAGCTAACAAACAGGCAGAAATTTGAATAATTGAAAGTTTTATTATCCAAAAAGATATAATTTACAAAGGTATGACCTCATTTTTATAAAATGTAGGAGAAAGGAGAGAGTACAAACAAACAATGTGGGACTAAAAAATTACTGGGCTGAGCGACTAGAAATTAAAGAGACCGCACAGGCCGCGCGGTTAGACAAATGGCATAACCGCTCGGCAACTCCAGCAGGAAGAGAACACGCCGCAATAGGAGACCGCTAGAGCGCCCGGTCTCGAAGCTTCTGAGAGAGACTGTCAGACCGCTCGGACTACAAACAGCAACAGTCTGAACACGAACCTGCTGGAAAGGAACCGCTAGACCGCGCGGTCAACAACCCGTCAGACTAGACTGTCAGGCCGCCCGGTCTAATACTTCAACACAGCTAATGAGAGCCTGAGCAGCGGGATCTTTTCGGGGTCTACTCGGTGCAGTCCAAAACCACAAACACTTCATAACCTGTGAAGAAACAATCTTTAGAATAATCATCGTAGCAAAACATACAATCTTACCCATGCTAAGGGTAGAAACGTTTCAGGTTGTCGTCACTCCATGCGTGACTCATGGATACCCCTTCCACATTCTGGAGATGGTATCCCCCCGACCCCAGGGCCCTTTCTACAATGTAGGGTCCTTCACAGTTGGGGTTGAGTTTACCAACGGCTGCCGACCTTCCGGCGGCGTCGACCTTCTTCAAGACCAGGTCTCCTTCCTTAAACTACTTTATCCTGACAAGTTTGTCGAAGTACTTGGTCGTCCTTCGTTTGATCTCCTCCTGCCTGATGGCGGTCACATCGTGGAGTTCCTCAATCATGTCCAGCGAGAGCCGCAGCCCCCCCCCCCTCATTTTCTTCCCTCCATGCCTCGTCTCCTTTGTCTGCAGTCGCAACTCGTGGGGATATAACTTCGAACTCCACGAGCAGGACCGCCTCGCACCCATGCGAAAGCTTGAATGGGTTCTCTCCAGTGGCCGTGTTTGGGGTTGTTCGCAAAGCCCACAACACCGAGGGGAGTTGCTCCACCCAACTCCCCCTCAAGTTCCCCCCTTCTTCTTGAGCAGGTTCACTATGATTTTGTTTGCCGCCTCCACCTGGTCGTTGCTCCTGGGGTGGTGGACGAAGGCAAAGCTGAGATCGATTCCCAACTGAGTGCAGAAGCTAATGAACTCCTCGCTTGCAAACTGGGGCCCGTTGTCCGTAACGATGGCCTGAGGCAACCCATGCCTAAAGATGATCTCTCACAAACCTCAACTCCTGACTAGTGACAAAGAATCTAGAACTGACCCTAAGGCTCAGCTGGGAGGTCCCTCCTCTAACCCGGAAGTTCTCTGAACGCTTCCCCTCCAAAGCCAATTGTTGGGCTAGGAGTACCTCAGAAAGCTCTAGAAGGAAAATGGGAGTATGAAAAATCTGTCTTCTGAGGTATCATGTGGGTCTATTTATAGATTTTCAATATCTGGTCTGCAAAAAGCGTAATTCCGTTGTTCTAAAATTACTAAAATACTTTGTGTTGGTCTGCCAATAACCAAACTCCGATGTTCTGAGGAGCTAAATGCATGTCTAGGGGCATCCAAGTAATTTCACCCATGGACCCCACCCGGCGGGAACCTTTCCACTAATCTCTGCGGAAACCCCGCTTGCTTTGAGTGTGAACCATCCCGCTAACACCGGGTGGGAGCCAGAGAAGGCTACAAGGGGCGTTGAGTGGAGAAACATCACTCAACGCCGAGGGATGATGGCCTCCCGCAGACCAGAGGCGCAAGCCCTCTCGCCTGCCTCGGGTGGGAACCTAAAGACTGAAGGGGCGTTGAGTGGAGAAGCATCACTCAACGCCAAGGGCTAGAGGGAGCGTTGAGTGGAGAAGCATCATTCAACGCCAAGGGCTGGTCGGCGGCGTTGAGTGGAGAAGCATCACTCAATACCAAGGGCTGGTGGGCGGCGTTGAGTGGAGAAGCCTCACTCAACGCCAAGGGCTGGTGGGCGGCGTTGACTGGAGAAGCCTCACTCAACGCCAAGGGCTTCCGCCGGCCCAAGGCGCGAGCCCTTTCGCCTGCCCTAGGCGGGAGCCTTCCCGTGCACTTACTTATCTGATCCAGTTTTAGCCCAAAGCTAGCTCGATCTGGGTCCTTGGGGCATCTTGGTCTCACCCAGTGAATATGGGATTGTACACATATCACTTGTTTAGATCTTTTCCTACATAAAGTTGATGTTTATAAAATTACCTTTCTTGCTACAAGCAATCATTTTAACATTCCTGAAGTTGGAGCATGGATGTTCGACGAATTCAACTTGATAGGGATGTATTTTCTTTGCTTTCTATCGGATTTTTTCAAAGATATGTACCAGTTAGCTGTACGTTGCCACAAAGGGAGTTTCAATAGTCACACAGATGAGAATTCTCTTTTTTATAGTATTAGATAAACTGAGATAAGAATTCAGCTTTGCATGGATTCCACTCGAGTCGGCGATATCTTTAGACGCCATGCAGTAATGTTAAAATTTTGAAAATCTCTATCAATTTTCAATTTGCGTGTTAAGTAATAAGATACTCTTTGAAGTTGCTCCACAAGCAATTTAAGATGGGCTTCAATGGAGCATGGAATTTTCAGGTGGAATGATTGCATCTGAGTGGGATAAAGGCTTGAGTGTTGTTGTGTTGTAATGATTGCATCTGAGTAGCTATTATTACTTCTTACCAATTATCATACAATATAACATAACAGCATCACAATATTATGCAAAGAAAGTATTAATGGTCAAATTCTTCTCTTCTCATTATCTCCGACTATAGTGATGGACTAATTATATCCTAGATAGCGGTCACACTGGCACATTTATTCAATAATCATTTTAAAACTTACATGCACAGTACACCTACAAATCTTGTTTTATTCCACAGTTGTAGCATCGATACACTTAAAGAACAAATAAATAACGTAGTATTTGACTTCCCTTTGAAAAATGTGAAAAGGCCAAATAACTTGGAGCAATGTTGAAACCCACACAACAAATATTGTCAGTATATACTGTAGAATCAACCCGTTGGATTCACTAAAACAAAAGAGCAGAAATCGCATCCCTAAAGGTTTAACAAGATCAGTTGCTTGAATACCCATAATTTTAGCCTTTCACTCTCAAACAAAGTTCAAATATCTCTCGCAACAAGGCAAGAGCAACCCCACGAGAGAAAAGGAGGAGGAGAGCATACAATAGGGAAAATATAACCTGATGGCTGCAGATACCGCAGGCATAGAGTAGGATCTTGCGCTCTTTGTCTTCCTTAGGGTAAAGAATGTTGTTGCTGACGAGATAGAAGAAATGAAATAAATAAACAAATAAAAATTGACGGATCCAGAGATGAGAAAGAGAATAAGCCATAATTCCTCCGTTTTTCATTGCAAGATGAGAGCTTTTTACCAGTCGCGGCAGAATTTCAGGGTACTCATGGCTGCTTACTACCCTGCAGTTTACTTCTCTACATTCCAACAGGTAATGGTTTCAAAAACAAGCCATAAATGATTAGGTAATTTTTAATGCAAGAAAATGGAGAATAAGAAGCCTGTATTTCAAACTGCTATGCAGACGACGTCCGAAGCAGCTCCTGCGGGTCGCCGTCGGGTTCCAGAATCTCCGGCTCACGGCGCTTCACTTCACTTATAATTCACTTCACAGGCTCCGTTTGGGGACTTCTATATTTGGTTCGGTGGTGGTGGGTGCATCCGGTGGGTCAAAATGTCACTTTAGAATCGGAGAGGGAGAAGTGGGGTCGAAATAGAGCAGATCGGGCCGTTTACTTCTTGATGCGGGTGCAAACTGAGCAAACGCCGTCGACGGCCGTAAGTTTACCCGTTGTTCGGCGGCATTTGCTCCAAGCGGAGGGGGGGAAACAAACGGCCGTCGTCGGCGTTTGCACCCGCAGCAAGGAGGAAACAGCCCCGATCCACTCTGTTTCGACCCCCACCGCTCCCCCTCCGGTTCCAAAGTGGTGTTTCAACCCACCAGATGCACCCGCCACCGCCGAACCAAATATAGCTGAAGTCTTAGGCTCTGTTTGGGGGGGGGCTTATTTTCACCGGTCAAGCGGTTACGACTGTTAAGTCCCCACAAACGGAACCTTAATTTCACCGGTCAAACGGTTAAGGTCCGGTTCATGCGGTCGTAACCACTTGATCGGTGAAAATAAGTCCCCTCAAACGGAGCCTAAGCATCGGCGGCATGACAATCTTGATGAGTCACTTAGGATTAATCTACATTACCTTATGAAAATTGACTAAAGGTCAATAGAAAGGTTGGAGAAACCTTTCCCCAAATTTGGGAAGAGTTAAGGAGTGAGCTCCAAAAAGAAGAAAGAAGAAAAGAAAAATGAAGTTGTGTCGAGTTCAGCCAACTCCCCTAATCATGTTGAGGGGCGGGACCTGAAGAAACTGAGTAAGGTCTGCGATTGTGACCCAAGAAGACGTGGATACCACAGTACCCGTGGAGAAGTTCACCTAGAACTCTCAGCCCAAGACACTGAGGTTGTTATGGGGGAGTCATTCATGGAGAACTCTGCCCAAGGAACTGAAAAGCTTGAAGTGCATTTACCCAGAAATCGACAATCCACTCTAAGGTGCTCGGTTCAAGTTCCCCGTGGTTATCTTTTTTTGTAACCACGATGACCGCGAGGTACTCCCCTCGCGGGATCAGCCTTTTAGAAGTCGCCATAACTGTAGGGCTAGTCGCGTTGTTAGATGTTCTAGTCACGCAGTTTGAAGTATGTTGCCTGTGTGCTGCCCTTTCCTCTGTAACTGCAAGGCCCTTCTCGCCAGGCAACCCCAACAGCTAGCCACGCGGTTAAACATGTTAGCCGCGTGGTTAGAAGTTCTCGCCAGGCGACCCCAGTTGTTAGCCTCGCGGTTAGACGTGCTAGTCGTGCGATTAGAAGTTCTGACCGCATTTAGGCCTTTATTAACTACGGTAACCTCCCCTTTTGGGCTGCCTGAGATTCCTGAGACTGCCCATCTAGGCAGCCCCTGTTTCCTAGAAATAAGGGGTCTAAATCCTCCCATTAGTAATGTTTATCAAGGGCAGAAGTCGTAAGGCAAGTCTGCGATTAAGTTTCTTGAGATCGCGCTACCTGAGCGACCAGCATGATCTCTTCTCGCAGACCATGTGACCTCATTTAGGCGACCTGGGAAAACTCTCTTGCCTAGTTGCGGCTTCTAGCCGCAAACCTCTTCATTCGTGACCCAAAGTAACCGACTACTCATGACCACCTTCCTTCAGTTCGGACAAACCCCAGGCCTGAACAACCTACCTGGAATTTCCCGTGTGGGCCCCAAGAGATTTGGTTGGGGATGCTTGTGTCGTTAGACTGCAGTCTACCATGAACCGGAGTTAGCTTGATATTCCTGTATACATTCGGAGCCTCGGGGCCGGCGCGGTTTCTAACAAAAGATGGTCATCTTTTGTTAGAAACCAGGTCGGGGCCCAAGACTCCGAATTATCTACGGGAATATTGGGACAATCTCGGACATGGCCGACTGCAGTCGAACGGCACAAACATCCCCAACCAAATATCCTGGGGCCCGCAACGGGGACAATCTCAGGTAGGTTGTTGAGGTCGGGGGCTTGATCCCAGCACCTCCTTTATAAGAAGGGACTAGCACCGCCTCTCACACACAATTGTGTTGCAGCGCACTTGAGTGCTAGTCCCCTCTTATAAAGGAGGTGTTGGTATCAAACTCCGGGCCTCAACAACCTACCTGGGATTGTCTCCGCTCTGGGCCCTAGGAGAACTGATTGGGGATGTTTGTGTCATTCGACTTTTGTTAGAAACTAGGTAGGGGCAACACATTGCGAATTTCGGACATGATAGACTGCAGTCGAATGGCAACAACATCCCCAACCAAATCTCCGCAGTAGGCTCCGAATTATCTACGGGAATATTTTGCGGTAGGTTGTTGAGCGTCGGGATAGAACCCCCGACCTCCTTTATAAGATGGGACTAACACCACCTCTCACACCCAAGTGCGCAACATCGCAGTTGGGTGTGAGAGGCGGTGTTAGTGTCCTCTTATAAGGAGGTGTTGGGATCAAGCCCCGGGCCTCAACAACCTACCTGGGATTGTCCCCGCAATGGGCCCCAGGAGATTTGGTTGGAGATGTTTGTGTCGTTTGACTGCAGTCGGCCAGGTCCGGGATTGTCCCAATATTCTCGTAGATAATTCGGAGTCTTGGGCCCCGGCCTGGTTTCTAACAGACATCAAGACACTTTCCTTCTGTCATCCGACCCAACTCGTGGTAGTGTGCAGAGAGTTGGTATCGACATTTTTGTGCCAATATTTTGGTGTGGTGAGTGTGGATCTTGAGTTGCTGATGAAAAGCAATTGTGATGAAGATGTGGAATTCAGCCTAAAATATGCATAATCTTTAAATGGTCATAACTTTTAATTTACGAGTCCGTTTTTAATTCGAAAAAGCTATTCAAAAAGAGCTCGAAAAGATTTATTCAATGGTAAATGGAATTTTCCCATTTAAGTTTGTTTAACACTCAAATTTCCCAAATTCAACTCTGTTTGGAAGATATCATATTTTTCTCTTTCAGCAATTCTTGTTTTCATGGATTTTTCATAAAATGCTCTTGAATACCTTCCAATGATCCAAAAATGCTTATCCAAAGCTGCGATGCTAACCCTCCATTAGCTAGATCACTCACCTCAGGCCTCGGGGGATAAGTTAATTCTCAGTCTAATGGTGTGACAGCTACCAATGTCTCTTCGAGCCTAAATAATGCAACCACTTGGGAAGCTTTAGAGCAGGCTGGCCGTTAGCCTAAATAATGCAACTACCAATCATTTGCAAGCTTCTCATCTTGTCGTTTGATGTCCAAGCTATGTATTCGTTTTACGGGTTGCCATCTTAATCACTCACTTATTTTGGATCTTCGAAGAGAGTTTCTCCAAAGGTTTGCTACCTTAAAGAAGTGAAAGAGAAGTCCAACAACTCTCTTTCAAACCATGCAGGGGATAGAGAAACTCTTGCTCGCTTCGTAAACAGATTTCAAAGGGAAATCCTTGATGCAGTTAATGTTGATCAAGACTTGTATAAATTTCCCTTAATACAGGAGACTCCAAGAAGGTCCTCTTAAATTTGAAGTCAACCAAAATGAGCCTAAGTCTTACTGACATTTCATTGGGATAACAAATAGATTTATTGAAGTCGAGATAATGAACCACAACTATATTTCTTCTTTAAACTAATCGACTCAACATCATCGGATGATCTTATGTCATCAATATCCTTCTTCATCACAGAACTTTCACGATCAACGAATCTTATATCTTATTATCCTCCTTAAAGTATGCGTGCAAAACCTTCGTAGAAGAATGTGTAGCATCCCTCAAGCAACTAGATCCATAAGATGGTTTTTTCATGACTAGGTCATGACAAAACCCTAGGAAGCTCAAATAGACCATGTGACCTTAGGCATGAAGGTGAAGATCATTATGGTCTACAAATAACACTTTTCAATTACTTAACATAAGGTTTGACTTTAAGGCCTCACCATGACTCTTTGACCCCCAGCATAACATCCCTAATCCATTAGGGGGTCCCTTGGAGCACCTAGAACCCATTGGGGTCAACTAAAGTGGTCAAGTTGACCAAAGTCAACCCTAATCCGAAAATGGTCAAAGTGACCACTAGAACCCATTGCAGTCCATATTTGTCAATCAATTGATTGACATCAGTCTCAGATTCTGAGCAATCATTATCACAGGATGAAGATGCGCCAGTATCTGGACTGGTTTCATAGTCAGAGGAAGATGAAGAAATGGAGAGAGGATGTACCTTAAATGATTCTGTATGTACCTCACTTCTTTCTTCATTAGTTATTGTCATCAGCCCTTGGCATCCACAGTTTTCTTCATCCTCCTCATTGTCACTGTCAGAGTGTGACCGAGGGGCCCTTATTCCTATCACGGCAGTAGGATATTCTTATTCTTCTTCTGGATCTACACCAACAGAGATCAGCCCTATATACGCTTCTTCTTCATCATCTTCTGATTTTGAGGAGCAAGAATTTATCCAGCCTTTCTCCTTCTTAGCCACAAAGGACTTCTCCTTCTTCCCGTCCTTGTGGTGATGGTGATGCTTCTTCTTCTTCTCATCTGCTTCCTCGTTCCTGACTTGGCAGTCAACAATGACATGTCCAACCTTGCTGCAAAAATAATAGATAACATTAGATGAAATATGTTTACTAGATTTATAGTCATACTTGTCCTTCTTGGAGGACTTACTGTGATGAGATGATGAAGAAGGTCTGCTCTCCCATTTCTTCTTCTTCATGAACTTCTGAAATTTCATGGAGAAGGCTGCAAACTCTTCATCAGACATGTGGTTGTCTAAGGAACTAGTCCCAGACAATTCTGAGCTAGACTCAGCTTCTCTCTTTGGTGGAGAAGGAGTCTTTCTTCTACTCCTTCTTGGAGCTTCTGCCTTGAGGGCCACTGTCTTATCCTTGGTCTTGGATTGACTCCCCTTCTCCTCTTCTTGTCTAGCAATCAGCTGCATTTCATAGGACATCAGCTTTCCAAATAGAGTTGGTGGAGGAGTGTCTACCAGCTTAGCCATTTCCATAATGACACAAATCTTGGTGTTCTAATATCTAGTGAGAGATATAAGGAACTTGTTATTCAGCTCATAGTTGATGATGACCCTACCGTAGGTTCTTAGTTCATTAACTGTCCTAAAGAACCTATCAAAGCAGTCAACTACTTTTTTAGATTTGCTCTGTCTGAAAGCCTCATACTCTTGGTTGAACTTGGACTTCTTATCATCTCTAACTTCCTCAGAGCCTTCCATATAGACCACAAGAGTGTCACATATTTCATTGGAGGTCTTGCAGTGTACAAGATTTTGAAAGGTTGAGTCATCAATGGCACTGGCTATAATATTTTGTGCCCTTTTGTCATTGGTAGACAGAATTACCTCATCTTTGTCCATCTCTGTATATGCCTTGGGGACTCTCAGAGATAGATCTATGGTGGAAGCCTTCGTAGGGATAAAAGGACCTTCCACCACTGTTACATAGATCCTAGGGTCAGATGTTGTAACGCCCCCGATTTTTTGGCAATTATTTAAATCCTCGTTTGGCGTTACGTTGGCGCATTTCCGGCTCATGCCGTTGTTAGAGTACCTCGTTAGGTGTTCTTAGAGGTTGTAGCCTGTTGTATGGTTTCCCCAGCTAGCCGACGTCTGTTTTGGAGGCCCGACTGAGCCTCTTAGGGAATCCTTGTGCTTTGGCTTCGGGTGAGGTTAGCCCGAGTGTGTGGTCGTCGGAGGTTGTGTCCGACTTCGCCGATGTTTTCGTAGCCCGAGTGTTTAGCTACGGTGCGGATTTGTTCGGAACCCGAGATCGTTTATTTTCACGTCGTTTCGACGGTGGCTTGTTAGCGGGTAGTCATGTTATTTAAGCGTGTACGTATATTTACGCATTTTGGCTTGTTGGGTGATTTGGGCGTGCCGGTGAATAAATATATACGTGCACGTGCGTGCGTAGTTTTAAAAACAATGTTGCTTGTGCGCGTCCATTCGTATATGTGTATAGTGTAAAAATATATTTATAGGTGTGTGGATATATTTGTATGGGTTTAAGTATAAACTTAATTATTACTTTATTAGTTAATAGGATTGAGATTTAGGTGTTTATTTTTATTAGGTGGCCTTATATAAGAGTTTGCTTTAGGTTTAGGTTTTCCCTTCCCCCCCCCCATTCGGCCGACCTGCCAGCAAAAACCCGAGCCGCTCCATCGTGCGGAAGGAAAGAGGCGGAAGCCCCGGCGCTGCTCCGACCGCCCGTTCACCGCCCAGTTCAACCAGAAATCCTCGTTTGAGGACGGATCCGAGCTCCTCTAGGCAAGACCTTCGTTCTGAGGTAACTATTTTGGGATTTCACCATCTCCTTTTCCGATCGGGTGTTGAGAGTTCTTGTTCTTTCCTTGCTTTGATCGCCCAGTTTTTCTTGTCCAGATTTTTCATAGGTTGTGGCTGCGATCTTGTCCTGTTGGGAGGGGTGCTGTTGGCCGAATTTCTCCTAAGCCTAGGCAAGTTTTCCCTTGCCAAAGTAATTTTTCCATGCTTAGTTTTGTTGCTTGATTCATGAGAAGTCCTTTGTATTATCTTTTTACTTGTTTATACACATAAAAAATCGGTGCAAAGCCTCTCATACATCCTCTTTCTATGTTGGCTGATTTCATCCTTTGGGTATGTGGTTTTATGGTTTTCTTTTTTTTCTTGTACTAGGGATCTTGCCCCGATAGGATATAATCTAAGTGCCTTTATTTCAAGCTTTGTTCATTCATGAGGTATTTAGTTGTTTGCGGTTTTCTTTGGGTGTAAACCATTGATGTGGTGTTATTATTATTAGTTGCAAGAATTTTATTGTAGTTGCCCCTTGGTTGCTCCAAAAAAAATCGGATTGGTATCAAAACCACCCAAACCTCTTGTCATTTCTTTTTGTGTGTCAATCCTCTAGCTTGCAATTAGTGTCAAGCCCCTTTGTTAAAGTTTGATACAAACCACCCAATTTAATTGTTTATGGGTCGCATCAATTCAGTTGTTTATGGGTTGTATCAATTTAAATGTTTATGGTTCGTATCAAGTTAACCGTATAGGTTTTGTACCCAGCTAGTTCAATATATTTAGTTGAGATCAAGCTACTAGTTATGCTTAATATCACGTTATCGGTAAGCGTTTAATATCAAAATACTTATATAAACTTAGTATCGTGTCACCTTCAATTTATTTGTGTCAACCCACTTGTTTGGACAAACTCGATGTTTAGTCCGTTGGTATGTATATAAGGCTCTTAGGTGGGTTGCTCTAAAGTGTTTAGGGTTCAGTGTGACTTCTTGGTGGTTCATGGAACCACTAGTAAGGGTTTTCCCGGGTCACTTAGTGATGGAGTAGGGTGTGATTTTGAGGTGGGTCGGACCGATGCCGCCACCCTTATTTTACTTCTTGTCTTATTAAGACAATATGAGTTGTTTGGTTGAGTTGGACTGATGCCACCACCACAACACCTTGAGATATTTAGGCCTGTTAGACTTGGTTGGACCGTTGCCACCAGCCTAGGCCCTTGTTACTGATTTTGTCCATCTCCAGTACTAGGTGACTCTTTCTGCTCTAGCTTTATGCTAGGACTTATTTTTTTTTCGCGAATCCCTTTTCCAGAGATAGTTGAAGTTCGGCTTCATTCGTGCTCTTGATGTACTCCATTTCCACTTACCTTTGTGGGAATCAGTTTTACCTGCTTTACTTACCTTCTTTTACCTGTACCTGTTTTACTTCACCTTCACTTACTTCTGACCTGATTTCTTTTATCCTGTATAAATCTATTGTACCTTTGTTTTCCTTTGATAGTTGTTTTGCTGAGGTGTTCGTTTTTTTCTGAATACCTCAGGTACAGGTATTTAGCCGACTGTGCGGCTAGTTTGCTCCTAGAGATTTTCTAGCATTTCAGCTGCTGCTGTGGTTCTCAGTTCCTGTTGTTTGGGAGGTAGCTTTTCTTTAGACTTGTAGTATAGACATACCTACTCACCAGTGGGTTCGTGTCAGTTGGTGACACCCACTGGTGATTTCTCTTTTAGATACTTTGCGCTTGCTTACACTGTTAGTTTTTCTGTTTTTTTTAGATTCATTAAACTTGCTCCTGGGATGATTTATGTTAGGTTGCTATTTACTTTAAAACCTATAAAAAACAATTATTATATCTAAAACATAGACGTCATGTTTTCTTTTCTAAAAAGCTTAATCACTACTTTCAAAACCACGTAAAAGGGTCATTTTCTATATATATCATATAAGTTAAATTTAGGGTCTTGCATAGTCTAAGGTGTCCCTTGGGGGCGCTTATGCATTCTCTTAGGATGTTAAAAAGTGAATAAAGTATTTTCCGCTACGTATAAGTACAATTTTGAAGGGTGGACTAGTTGATCCACGAAGCTGAGTGACACGGCCTCTAAAATACATTCGATTTTCACATCATTAAAGCTTATGTTTTTATTTATTTATTTATTTGTCTTAATAGTTGGTGGTTGTCTGAGCATCGGCAGTTATCCCCTGTCCGACGTGGCATCACAACGCGTATTTTCTCCTAGTCTGATACTTCTTAATTTTGGAGAAAATGCGTGTTGTGACAGTTGGTATCAGAGGGAGCTTGCTTGATAATTTGTCGGGCAACCTTTCCTTGTAGGTATTAGAAGTTTAACATCATATCATACACACATCGATATGTCATCAACACGTCTTGTCTGAAGCACGAACACTACACTCATAGCATAACATGAAGTATACGGGGCATATTATGTAGTATGAGATGCATAATATGTGTTTGTATATGGATCCACCATAGGAGGCAACATGTGAGGGTTATGTAGTATGAGATGCATAACCTCACCATATGAATGCGACTAGCACGTTTTCCTTTTCGTTGCATGAGAATGTTATGTAGTATGGGATGCATAACATTTTCATATGTACGCCGCTCATAACATGCATTAGGGCCTTTTTAGAATGCATAGCACAATCATGCATATCATAACATTGCATAAGCACAACGTGCCAATCTAAAGACTTGCAGGATGACATATGTACACACATGGTTTTGAGTCAAAAAGAATATAAATTCATGCATTCCCGATTTAGGCACAAGAGTTAGTGTGATGGTGGTGAACCATCTTAGGTTAAGCATGACATTATTCCCTCTGTATAAAACAAAAAAAATATATAAAAACCCTAGATCAAGTTGGCAGTGAAAGCAAGTACTTATGTAGGTTTTCTGTACCTGTTTGTTTTGTCCTAATAGTTGAACTAGGGTCTGATGATTGCTTGTTTGTTTCTTTCAGTATGTCGCCTAAGCGTAGAGTGGCGAGGTAGACTCCCCAATCTGAGGGTGAGTCTTCTGGTGCTCAAAGCGGTGCAGTTATGGAAAGTCTGAGGCAGAGCAATGAGGCTCTATCGAGGCAGATGGTGGACATTCAGTCTCAGATCCAGTCCCTGATATCTGTGGTGGCAGGACTAGCTCCGAGGGCGCAGGATCCTACTGCGGGTATAGATGTTCCCGCACCTCCTGCACCCCCAGCCCCTTTGGTGCCTCCAGTGGTGGTGCCCCCAGAGATGGCTTTCATCACTCAGTTCCAGCGACTGCGACCCCCTACCTACGATGGTAAGGCGGACTTCATGGTATTAGATGACTGGTTGATTTCCATAGAGGAAATGTTTCATTATTTTGGAGTGTCTGAGGATCAGAAGGTGATGTTGGCCGCCTACCAGCTGAAGGGGTTGGCAAAGATCTGGTGGATGAGGGAGAAGGAGGGAATGACAGGAGGAAGCACTTGGGCTTCCTTCAAGGAGATCTTAATGCGGAAGTTTCTACCGTCAGTGGAGTGAGACAGGCTGATGAACGACGTCTTGCATCTGAAGCAGAGGCAGCTCTCAGTCAGCGAGTACGAGATTGAGTTTAGCAAACTCAGTCGCTTTGCCCCTAGTTTGGTGAGCTCAGAGGAGGATAGAGCGAAGCGTTTCCTTGGTGGCCTGCAGAGTGATGTACAGCAGCTAGCGGTGGCTCATGGAGCGGTGAGTTATGCTGGGGCAGTGGAGGCCGCTTTGAAGGTAGAGGCCATCGAAAGTGCGAAGCAAAGAGGACAACAGGCGAGGAATGAGAAGAGGAAGGCTGTTGAAGCAAAGAGCCCCCAAGTACCCGTTGTTCCTTCGAGGAAGAGGAGCAAAGAGGTCTGTAGTTTTTGTGGCCGGTCAGGCCATCCTGCTGAGAGATGTTTCAAGAGGGCGGCGGCGCAGAAGGAGCATGTGCATGCGATTCAGGGTGCTCCCAAGCAGAATGTGGTGTGTACTCTGTGCAAGAAAGAGGGGCATGATGTTGTCCGTTGCTGGTTGAAGGACAAGGTCTGCTATTAGTGCGAACAGAAAGGTCATACCAAGGCCCGATGCCCACAGCTCCAGTCTGTGCACCGACCAGTTCCTCTTCAGGCATTGCCACTGCCTCAGTCTATGGATAAAGGCAAAGGGAAGCTGAATGTGATATCATCAGCGGAGGCTCAAACTTCGACGCAAGTCATTTCAGGTAAACATTCTCGCTAGTCTTTTACTTCCATTGCAGATTAGTTTGGCTTTTGTTTTCTTAAATGATTGTGCAATTTTTCCCTTTTATATTTATATAGGGAGTTTTAAGGTAAAGAACCGCTGGGCGCGTGTTCTCTTTGACTCAGGTGCTACCCACTCATTTGTGGCTAGGACCTTTGTAGAGCGGTGCCAGCTAGTTCTTGATCGTGTCGGTGATGCCTTTTGCGTCAAATTCCCCTCGGGTGATTCCGTGATATCAGATCAGGGCATTCTGGATTGTCCTATTATGTTGGGGGATTTCTCGGCCAAGACAGATCTGAAGATGATAGACTTGGAAGATTTCGACGTCATCCTGGGTATGGATTGGTTGTCCAGATAGGATGCAGTAATCCAGTGCAGGGGTAAGCGCTTGGATTTCAAGAAGGACAACGGTCAGCCTGGAAGTTTATA
Source organism: Platanthera guangdongensis (assembly GCA_039583875.1). Taxonomy (NCBI): domain Eukaryota; kingdom Viridiplantae; phylum Streptophyta; class Magnoliopsida; order Asparagales; family Orchidaceae; genus Platanthera; species Platanthera guangdongensis. Next base: position 161,860,305 of record CM077156.1, read on the forward strand.
TGGCAATCCGCGCCAGGCCTCTCCGGCGATTTCTGCGGTATGTGCTCAGAGGTTATTCAGTTCTGATTGTTTTGCTTGCTTAGTCTCAGTGCTGGGGACTGTTAGCAGTTTGCCGCGGTTGGATGAGATTCCTGTTGTCCGTGAGTTTTATGATGTGTTTCCTAGCGACCTTCCCGGTCTTCCCCCTGTCAGAGATGTAGAGTTCGTGATCGATTTGGAGCCGGGTACGCATCCTATTGCTAAGGCACCGTACCGAATGGCCCCGCGAGAGCTAGAGGAGCTACGTACCCAGCTGGATGAGTTATTGGAGAAGGGTTTCATAAGGTAGAGCTCGTCGCCTTGGGGTGCGCTTGTTCTCTTTGTGAAGAAAAAAGATGGGTCGATGCGCCTTTGTATCGACTACAGAGAGCTGAACAAAGTCACCATCAAGAACTGGTATCCCCTGCCTAGAATCGACGACTTATTTGATCAGTTGCGTGGTAGCTCTGTGTTCTCCAAGATTGACTTTCGATCAGGATATCATCAGCTCAGGATCCGGGAGTCGGACATTCCACGGACGGCTTTCCGATCGAGGCATGGACACTTCGAATTCCTAGTTATGTCTTTTGGTTTGACCAACGCGCCATCAGCATTCATGGACATGATGAACCAGGTGTTCAAAGATTTTCTGGACAAGTTTGTGGTCGTATTCATAGACGACGTTCTGATTTATTCACGGAATGCTGCGGAGCATGATCAGCACTTGCGGTTGGTGTTATCTGCCTTGAGGGATCATCAATTGTACGCCAAGCTGAGTAAATGTGAATTCTGGTTGCCTCAGGTTTCCTTACTGGGTCATGTGGTGAATAAGGATGACATTTCAGTGGACCCGGAGAAGATTTCTGCAGTGATGGATTGGCATAGGCCGAGCACACCCAAGGAGATTAGGAGCTTCTTGGGGTTGGCCGGCTATTATAGAAGGTTTGTTGAGGGCTTTTCTACCTTGGCAGCACCCTTAACTAAGCTGACGCAGAAGCATGCAGCGTTCATCTGGAGCGAGCAGTGCGAGGAGGCCTTTCTGGAGCTAAAGAGGAGATTATGCACTGCTCCTGTTTTGACATTGCCCATGGAGGGCAAGGACTATGATGTATATGTGGATGCCTCGCATGTTGGGCTCAGAGGCGTGTTGATGCAAGAGGGGAAGGTGATCGCGTATAGGTCGCGGCAGTTGAAGACTCATGAACGGAATTACCCTACGCATGACCTCGAGTTTGCGGCGGTGATTTTTGCGTTGAAGCTGTGGAGGCATCTACTCTATGGGGCCCAATGCAAGATTTTCACAGATCATAAGAGCCTGAAGTACGTGTTTACTCAGAAGGAGCTGAATCTGCACCAGCGGCGGTGGCTAGAGTTTGTGGCCGATTATGACGTGGAGATCCAGTACCATCCAGGCAAGGCCAATGTGGTGGCCGACGCCCTGAGCCGCAAGACAGGGAAGATTTTCAACCTCACGGTAGACCGTTTAGTGGAGGAATTTTTGTTGATGGACATCTCCGTGGGATGCTGTGATTTGCAAAGCAGTTTGACAGTGGCAGAGCCATCTTGGATTTCGCTCACCAGGTTGCACCAGAAGGATGATCCGGATTTGTTACACCTGTACCATAGGGCTGAGAGAGGGGAGTTGCCGGATTTCTCTATCGATGATTCAGGTACTTTGATGTACTGCGGCAGGTTTTGCATCCCCGCAGTTAGAGACATCAGGAGTATGGTATGCAAAGAGGCTCATGGATCCAGTGTTGCCTACCACCCAGGATCCACGAAGATGTATCATGATTTGAAGCAGATCGCCTGGTGGTATGGTATGAAGGGGGATATAGCTCGGTATGTTTCTGAATGTTACACTTGCAGGCGGGTGAAGGCCGACCATGGGAGGCCTGGTGGCAAGTTGACTCCTTTGGAGATCCCGACTTGGAAGTGGGAAAGTATCTCTATGGACTTCATTACGGGCTTACCAAGATCTCCAAGGGGATTTGATTAAGTTTGTGTGATCGTGGACCGATTGACGAAGTGTGCGCACTTCGTACCTTATAAGATTGACTACCCGATGAAGAAGATAGCAGAGCTGTATTTGAGCGAGGTCATCAGATTGCACGGTGTGCCTGTTAGCATCATTTCTGATCGAGACTCTCGTTTTACATCTCGCTTCTGGAGGAGTCTGCAAGAGGGTCTGGGTACAGATTTGAGGTATTCTACCGCTTACCACCCACAGACAAATGGGCAGACAGAGCGTGTGAACCGGATTGTGGAGGATATGATCAGGTGCTACATTCTAGACCACGGTGGGGCGTGGGATGAGTGTTTGCGGCTCATGGAGTTTGCCTACAATAACAGTTACCAAGGGAGCTTGCAAATGGCTCCCTTCGAGGCATTGAATGGGAGGCGCTGCAGAACTCCGTTGTTTTGGACTGAGGCTGGTGAGAGGCCTTTGTTGGGTCCTGATGCTCTCGAGGAAATGGAGGTTGATGTGAAGCTCATTCGAGAAAAGCTTCGGTTAGCTCAGGAGAGATATGAGAAGAACGCCAACCGGCGTAGGTCCGATTTGGAATTTTTGGTGGAGGATTTGGTCTTCTTGAAGGTGTCTCCGATGGTCGGAGTGAAGAGGTTCGGCAAGAACCATAAGCTGGATCTGAGGTATGTGGGCCCATTCAGAATTTTGGAGCGTATTGGTGTGGCAGCATATAGGTTGGATCTACCAGCCAGCTTCCCGGGCGTACATAATGTTTTTCATGTAAGCCAGCTGCGGAAGTGTGTGCGGAGCAGTGGGCAAGTCTTGGATACCGTGCCCCAGTTGGAGCCCAACCTCTCATATGTTGAGGTGCCGGTCCGTATCCTGGATACTCAAGATCGGGTGCTGCAGACAAAGTCTATCCCGATGGTGAAGGTTCTTTGGAAGAATTAAGGTTTGGAAAGCTCGACTTGGGAGCTAGAGTCGACTATGAGGGAGGCTTACCCTCGCCTGTTCTCCTGATTTGTTGGGTATGTTTTCTTTCTAGTAACTTTTGTTTTGTTACTTTCCTTCTATAGTAGAAGTAGTGTACGTAAAGTTTCGGGACGAAACTTTCTTTTAGGGGGAGTGACTGTAACGCCCCCGATTTTTCGGCAATTACTTAAATCCTCGTTTGGCGTTACGTTGGAGCATTTTCGGCTCGTGACGTTGTTAGAGTACCTCGTTAGGTGTTCTTAGAGGTTATAGTCTGTTGTATGGTTTCCCCAGCTAGCCGACGTCTGTTTTGGAGGCCCGGCCGAGCCTCTTAGGGAATCCTCGTGCTTTGGCTTCGGGTGAGGTTAGCCCGAGTGTGTGGTCGTCGGAGGTTGTGTCCGACTTCGCCGATGTTTTCGTAGCCCGAGTGTTTAGCTACGGTGCGGATTTGTTCGGAACCCGAGATCGTTTATTTTCACGTCGTTTCGACGGTGGCTTGTTAGCGGGTAGTCATGTTATTTAAGCGTGTATGTATATTTACGCATTTTGGCTTGTTGGGTGATTTGGGCGTGCAGGTGAATAAATATATACGTGCACGTGCGTGCGTAGTTTAAAAAAAATGTTGCTTGTGCGCGTCCATTCGTATGTGTATAGTGTAAAAATATATTTATAGGTGTGTGGATATATTTGTATGGGTTTAAGTATAAACTTAATTATTACTTTATTAGTTAATAGGATTGAGATTTAGGTGTTTATTTTTATTAGGTGGCCTTATATAAGAGTTTGCTTTAGGTTTAGGTTTTCCCTTTCCCCCCCATTTGGCCGACCTGCCAGCAAAAACCCGAGCCGCTCCATCGTGCGGAAGGAAAGAGGTGGAAGCCCCGACGCTGCTCCGACCGCCCGTTCACCGCCCAGTTCAACTAGAAATCCTCGTTTGAGGCCGAATCCGAGCTCCTCTAGGCAAGACCTTCATTCCGAGGTAACTATTTTGGGATTTCACCATCTCCTTTTCCGATCGGGTGTTGAGAGTTCTTGTTCTTTCCTTGCTTTGATCACCCAGTTTTTCTTGTCCAGATTTTTCATAGGTTGTGGCTGCGATCTTGTCCTGTTGGGAGGGGTGTTGTTGGCCGAATTTCTCCTAAGCCTAGGCAAGTTTTCCCTTGCCAAAATAATTTTTCCATGCTTAGTTTTGTTGCTTGATTCATGAGAAGTCCTTTATATTGTCTTTTTACTTGTTTATACACATAAAAATCGGTGCAAAGCCTCTCATACATCCTCTTTCTATGTTGGCTGATTTCATCCTTTGGGTATGTGGTTTTATGGTTTTCTTTTTTTTCTTGTACTATGGATCTTGCCTCGATAGGATATATTCTAAGTGCCTTTATTTCAAGCTTTGTTCATTCATGAGGTATTTAGTTGTTTGCGGTTTTCTTTGGGTGTAAACCATTGATGTGGTGTTATTATTATTAGTTGCAAGAATTTTATTGTAGTTGATCCTTGGTTGCTCTAAAAAAAAATCAGATTGGTATCAAAACCACCCAAACATCTTGTCATTTCTTTTTGTGTGTCAATCCTCTAGCTTGCAATTAGTGTCAAGCCCCTTTGTTAAAGTTTGATACCAACCACCCAATTTAATTGTTTATGGGTCGCATCAATTCAGTTGTTTATGAGTTGTATCAATTTAAATGTTTATGGTTCGTATCAAGTTAACCGTATAAGTTTTGTACCCAGCTAGTTCAATATATTTAGTTGAGATCAAGCTACTAGTTATGCTTAATATCACGTTATCGGTAAGCGTTTAGTATCAAAATACTTACATAAACTTAGTATCGTGTCACCTTCAATTTATTTGTGTCAACCCACTTGTTTGGACAAACTCGATGTTTAGTTCGTTGGTATGTATATAAGGCTCTTAGGTGGGTTGCTCTAGAGTGTTTAGGATTCAGTGTGACTTCTTGGTGGTTCATGGAACCACTAGTAAGGGTTTTCCCGGGTCACTTAGTGCTGCAGTAGGATGTGATTTTGAGGTGGGTCGGACCGATGCCGCCACCCTTGTTTTACTTCTTGTCTTATTAAGACAATATGGGTTGTTTGGTTGAGTTGGACTGATGCCACCACCACAACACCTTGAGATATTTAGGCCTGTTAGACTTGGTTGGACCGTTGCCACCAGCCTAGGCCCTTGTTACTGATTTTGTCCATCTCCAGTACTAGGTGACTCTTTCTGCTCTAGCTTTATGCTAGGACTTATTTATTTTTTTCGCTAATCCCTTTTGCAGAGATAGTTGAAGTTCGGCTTCATTCGTGCTCTTGATGTACTCTCTTTCCACTTACCTTTGTGGGAATCAATTTTACCTGCTTTACTTACCTTCTTTTACCTGTACCTGTTTTACTTCACCTTCACTTACTTCTGACCTGATTTCTTTTATCCTGTATAAATCTATTGTACCTTTGTTTTCCTTTGATAGTTGTTTTGCTGAGGTGTTTGTTTTTTTCTGAATACCTCAGGTACAGGTATTTAGCCGACTGTGCGGCTAGTTTGCTCCTGGAGATTTTCTAGCATTTCAGCTGCTGCTATGGTTCTCAGTTCCTCTTGTTTGTGAGGTAGCTTTTCTTTAGACTTCTAGTATAGACATACCTACTCACCAGTGGGTTCGTGTCAGTTGGTGACGCCCACTGGTGGTTTCTCTTTTAGATACTTTGCGCTTGCTTACACTGTTAGTTTTTCTGTTTTTTTTAGATTCATTAAACTTACTCCTGGGATGATTTATGTTAGGTTGCTAGTTACTTTCAAACCTATAAAAACAATTATTATATCTAAAACATAGACATCATGTTTTCTTTTCTAAAAAGCTTAATGACTACTTTCAAAACTACGTAAAAGGGTCATTTTCTATATATATCATATAAGTTAAATTTAGGGTCTTGCATAGTCTAAGATGTCCCCTGGGGGCGCTTATGCATTCTCTTAAGATGTTAAAAAGTGAATAAAGTATTTTCCGCTACGTATAAGTACAATTTTGAAGGGTGGACTAGTTGATCCACGAAGCCGAGGGATACGGCCTCTAAAATACATTCGATTTTCACATCATTAAAGCTTATGTTTTTTTTATTTATTTGTCTTAGTAGTTGGTGGTTGCCTAAGCGTCGGCAGTTATCCCCTGTCTGACGTGGCATCACGACGCGTGTTTTCTCCTACTCTAATACTTCTTAATTTCGGAGAAAGTGCGGGTTGTGACAGATGCTTCCATGAATAGTCTGATCCTTTGCTTCTAGAGGTCAAATCATTCCTTCCCGCAGATTGGTAGTTTCATAGCCCCTAACTCCTTATAGTTCATTGCTGACCCCATAATTATATCTTATAGCTAACCTTGGAGGTATACTCAGATTGTTAGATCCTTTTTGAGTAACCTCCCTCGGATACCACCTGAAAGTTATTAACTTAAGGTTAGCTAGTCACCTAGAGGGGGGGGGGGGTGGTGAATAGGTCTTTGAAATTTCTCAAGTCTTTTTGTTGTTTTCTTACAAGTGATCTAGAGTTTGTCCTTAGTACCTGTAATATAAGAGAAGAACAAGCAACACAGCAAAGCACACAGATATATATATAGTGGTTTCTCAAATGGGTACATCCACTTTCCCTCCCACCTTTCTAACTTATGTTGGACAAGACACAAACTCCTCCAAAATGCTCCTCTGAGCTTACACCTCAGGACCTCAGCTTTACACTCAGGTTCTCTTCAGAACCCTACCTTAGAACCATAAAGGTTCCTACCTCAGAGCCCTGTAGTGCTCCTACAGCTCAGTGGTCCTAAAACCACCTACCTCAGCCTTATCTCTAAGGCCTACAACTCAGGCTTTTCAGCCCTACAACTTCAGGCAGGAGGCCCTACTCTCAGAGTGCTGCAGCACTCCTACAGCTCAGTACCCTTCCAGGTACCTACCTCAATGCCCTTCCAGGCACCTAGAGCTCAGCCTCCTCCAAGGCCTACAACTCAGTTACACACTTGTCACCTACAGCTCAGTGACTCAACAGTCACCTACCTCGAGCACTAGGCCCTACTACTCAGGCTGAAAGGACAGCCCTACTCTCTGATCCATACTTGGATCCTACCTCAGTACCACAGCAGGGCACCTACCTCAGTGACTAATTAGTCATCAACAACTCAGACATACAAGGCCCTACAACTTAGATTCAGACAACCTAAATCAAAAAGTTGAAATAAATTAAAACTCTGACTTAGAGATAAATCTCTGAGTATATCTTGCTGGACTGAGCAGATATTAGTCTAGCCCTCTTGTTGTAGAAGGAATTAGTCGTCTTCTACAACTAACTCCTTCTCTGTTGTACTGAAGAACAGCTATCTGATGTTGAAGGCTAATGGTTCTTCACACAACTATCTCTTCTTGCAGATTAGATGAATCAGCCAACTTGTTCTGCAAAGAACTAACTTGTTGAACTTGAAAAACTTTAGCTATTTTCTCTGTCTGCTGGCTTGCACTGCTGGACTTGGCTTTCAAGCTCGTCGGAGAAGATGAAGTCCAATTGTCTTTATTTTTCTTATTTTCTTTGTAACCCGAATACCCTTTTCTCTCTGTTTTTTATATCTGTTGATTTGAATCAACGATACAATTTGAGTGTGGGCCCAGCCAAGGATGATATGTGCCACCTCCCTCAGAAGAAGACAAATAGTAGCTTCTGGCGCTACTGTAGCTTTCCCGCAACGACATGAACTACTTTGAATTTGTTGACTTCTGGAGACGCCAGCAGTGGTCATCCAGTGCTACTCTAAATTTCCCGTAACGACATGAAATACTTTGACTTGTTGACTTTTGATGATGTCAACAGTGGTCATCACTTTCTGGACTTAGAAAAATTCCAGAACTCATTAAGCGTTGTGTGATGTTAAGTCACTCAACGCATGCTGACTTGGCTCTTCATTAGAAGTATTGAGTGAACCTGCTTCACTCAATGCTTCTGGACTTAGAGAAATTCTGCTGGCTTTGTCTCAGTGGTTCCTCCTCAACTATCTCAATGGTTTCTTATTCACAGCTGAGACTATCTCCTGTCTCAGCAGTTTCTTCTCAACTGTCTCAACGCTTACTTCTTCATAGCTTAGACTATCTCCTATCTCAGCATTTTTGATGAGACCAACACTTCTCTCAATGCTTTGCATTGAGCTTCTTAGCTGCCTCAGCGATTATGCTGAGACATTCTTCTCAGCTGTCTCAGTTATCTCAGCGGTCTCAGTGCTTTTGCCTTAGTCAAATTATCTGACTTCTAGCTTACTCTTTTTGTTCACCTGTCCAATCAAGGATAACCCACATGCATGAACTTAAGCACACATCAAATACATTATACTCTTTAGCATGATTGGTGATGCCTCTTCAAATCCTGAGGAACATTGTAGGGTACAATTCCCAACAACAACATTAAATAATAGTAACGTACATTCGCACTCCTAGGCTACCTCGACATGCAAGCCGGATTACATTTCATGGAGCATATCATTCAACCAAATATATGTAAATACAAGAAAGTTCACTTCGTGAGGCTTAGGCCTTTTTGGCCGGCGAGCTTGCTCATACTTACGATCCTTGTCTGTAAAAATTGGTGGTAACGTGGGTCAGCAAAGGCTGACCTCAACTGTGTAACCAATATATCTCCTCCTAGCCATCCCTAACGAACCCCGAGGTACACCATCACCCTGCAGGTCAGCATTTCGTATGCAATATACAATAACATGTAAAGCTATAAAATAGGTTTGGATGTCTCAAATAATAAATATGTTTCTAAGTTGAGCAAGTAATATAAAGTGGCCTACAATGCAGCATGAATGCAATCCTGGGTTTCACGCAAGACACCCTAAAACGCATGCTTCTAACACATAATCACATCAGGTACTTCTAATTTCCCCATCGGTGTTCAAGCCGCAAACACAAGGGTACTCTAATTTCCCCCAATGACATACAGGCCGTCATACAGAACTCTTGTCTCGGTCCCATCTGTTTATGGGTCTCAAACCCTGGGCTTGCATGCAAACTCTAACTTCTCACATCAGGGTTACGCCATTCAAACAAACCGATGCTAAGAATAATTGCTAGACCCCACCCATTCTCGACGACCCATGCCCGACTCCAATATTGGGACCAAGTTCACTAAAGGAGACCCATCGGGACCCAGCTGGGATCGTCAGGGATTGTCCTAAGCTTGGCGTTCTCGTCAATTTCACAAAAGAGTACTTGTCTCACCGGAACACTCTCCACACATGACCTTGCAATGTCACGGGCTAGACAGCCGACCATAGAGACAAACCACGCCTTGTCACATCACAATCTCATGTTTTTTCCATCCTATTCAAACATTTGTACCGTACCATCCCCGTGCCCCCGCGTGTACTCTAATTTTCACTCGGTCTGGTTCTGTCCACACGTACTCACACAAAAAAGGGGGAACACATCATCACAGATGGTGTCTTACCGCTAACGGATTTCTACAAAATCCTTAAGGCTCGCCATGCAACATCACCGAGTCAGACTAACGGTCGTGACTATGGCTTCACCCACAATGCCTAACCCACTAACGAAGCAGATTTCTATTGCAATATCATGTCGGGGACGACACAATCGACCCGGTGGCTGTTCTTGAACCATGGCAACCCGAATCCCTCTCACTTGAGAGATCCAGTGCCCAGAATGCTTGAAAGAAAGCAAGAAAATAGTAGATGTCATGCACATGTCCTAAAAATCAAGAGAAGTGTCGTTACCCTTCGACTCCTGTTTCTAGCCATGAAACCCTTGTCTTGCACGGATGAAACGAGCGTCTTTGCATCCTATTCACGGATCCAGCCTCGGAACGACAATCAGAGGTCTGAAGCTTCAGCAATGGCGGAAGAAAACTCTCTTCTTCTTCCCCTAACTCCCTCTCCGAAACTCTAAGTCAACTCCAAAATGAGGAGAAATCCTGCTCGGCCCTTCTTAAGCCCCTTGAGCGGAAAATCCTGGGCCCTTAGATCAGATTTGATCGATCCATCGACCTATCCGTTCGACGGTTCGTCGAACGAATACGATACTACAAACCTCCCGAAACCTGTCTGACGTTCGTCGAACCCGTCCGACGTTCGTCGAACCCGTCCGACATTCGTCGAACCCTTCCGACGTTCGTCGAACCCATCCAGCATTTGTCGAACCTTAGAGCATGGTTCGACCTTCGTCGGATACTATAGCATGGTTCGACTTTCGCCGAACCCTAGAGCATGGTTCAACATTCGTCGAACTACCCGTTCGACGCTCGTCGAACCATCCGTGGCTGCTCCCGTGAACCGTGTCTAATCCGTGCCCAGACAGCAGGAAAAAGGTTGCAACCCCAAAATTTTGGGTTGTAACATACAAACTTATGCTCCCAAGTTCTTCCTTGCACGTCGCTTCCAGAGATTCAAGATCTGGAAAATGGGGTGTTACAACTCCTCCCCCCTTAGAAGAATTTCGACCTCGAAATTTAACTCAAATATAGGCACAAAACTGCAACTAATTTGTTGCAACCTCATTTCCTTTCACAAAATATTTGTTACAACACTTTAAACAAAGAACTCGGGAAATTCAGCCTGCATGGTTTGCTCCCGCTCCCAAGAGAACTCACTCTGCCCACAGTTGTCCCAACGCACCTTCACGAGCTTAACCTCTTTGTTCCGCAACCGCCGAACCTCGGAATCCTCTACGCCAACCGGACAGACCTTCGTCCTCAAGTCCTCTTCTACCGGCACCGTCGCCGATTCGATCACAACACTAGCCTCCACTAAGGCTTTCCGCAAGATGGAGATAAGAAAGACATCGTGTTATCCACTTAACTTCACAGATAACGCTAACCAGTATGCTGCTTCTCCAATATGTTCTATAATCTCGAACGGTCCCAAAAACCTCGGACTCAGCTTCTTGAGTCGTCGAATCAGTGAAACGCCTTGAACGGCTTAATCTTGAGATAAACTCAGTCGCCTATCGCGAACTCCACATTCCTATGGTGAGCATTAAAATACTTTGCTTGCCGGTCCTGGGAAACCTTCATGCGTTCCTGGATGGTTCGCACCAATTCGCAAGCATCGGCCATCACTTCTTTTCTCAAACGTTTGGTGTCTTCCGCCTCTGCCCAAGACATCGGTGTTTGAGACCGCCTTCCATATAGAGTTTCGTATGGCGTCATCTTAATACTTGTCTGGTAACTGTTGTTATAGGCGAACTCTACCATGAAAAGGTGATCTTCCCACTTCTTCCCAAAATCGAGGATACACATTCTCAGCATATCCTCCATTATACGATTCGTTCTTTCTGTTTGTCCATCGGTTTGAGGATGGAACGTTGTACTGAACTTAAGCTTCGTGCCCAGACTCTTCTGAACCAGCCTCCAGTCTTTGGACGTGAAACGTCCATCGCGATCACTAATTATACTCTTAGTAATCCCACTCAGTCGCACAATGTTGCGAACATACAACTCTACCAGATTTTCCACGCTATCCTCTTTCCGATTTGGGATGAAATGGGCCACTTTGGTCAAGCGATCCACGATTACCCAAATCGCGTTGTTACCGTGTTGCGATCGAAGTAAGCCATGCACAATGTCCATGGAGATGTCATCAAATTTCCACTCGGGAATAGGAAGAGGTTTCAGGAACCCGCCCGGCTTCTGACACTCGACTTCACTAAGGCACAAGTTTGACACCGACTCACGTACAAAGCTATATCTCGCTTCAAACCAGGTCACCAAAAGTATTTCTTCATATCCAAGTACATCTTTGTACTATCTGGGTGAATGGAGTACTTCGTAAAATGAGCCTCAAACATCAACTACTCACGAAGCTTGTCGAACTGCGGTACGCATATCCTTCTGTCCTTCCATAGGATCCCATCAATCATCTCCCAGACATTACCCTCGCCTTTTTGAACTTCTACCACAAATGGCCGAAACGCTTCATCCAAACTAGTAGCTTCCCGAATACGAACGGACAAATCGTTCTACAACTCTATCCAGTTCAATCAAGTCATACTAGACTCGCCTCTTACTACACACTCAATGCCAAAGGACTCACAGTCCCGCATCAACCACTCATCATGAGCTTCGATCCAACTCCCTTGTCCAGAGTATTTTCTACTCAAGGCATCAGCCACCACGTTGGCTTTGCATGGCGTATACTGAATCGCCACATCGTAGTCTCCAAGGAACTCGACCCATCTGCGCTGCCGCATATTCAAGTCCTTTTGTTATAGACGATACTTCAGGCTCTTGTGGTCCGTGAAAATCTCCACCTTTGCACCATACACATAGTGCCTCTACAACTTCAACGCAAAAATTATCGCCGTCAATTCCAAGTCATAGGCAGGGTAGTTCCTCACGCGAGGCTTCAACTACCTAGACCCAAAGGCTATCACACTGCCATATTGCACCAACACGCAACCCAAACCGCATCCTGATGTGTCACTGAAAATCTGAAGTCCTTCATTCCCTTTAGGTAGACTTAGGATTGGAGCTGTCATCAGCCTTTCCTTCAAGGTGTCAAATGCTTGACCAGACTCCTGAGTCCACACGAACTTTTGGTCCTTGCGAGTCAACGAAATGAGGGGCAGAGCTATCCGTGAAAAGTTTCCAAACCTTCTATAATACCCAGCAAGTTCAAGAAAACTCCTGACTTCCACCACGGTGCTCAAAATTGACCAATCTCTAATGGCCTCAACTTTTGCTATACATAAACTTTTCATACCTGTCACCACATAGGGTTGACGGATCTCTTCCTGCTGCCCAAGTTTATATGCCCTTGGCTGCACGGGTTGCTAACAAGAAGCGCTAGACTCCTCCATCCTTCCTTTCACCATTACGTTGGGCCCGGAGCACACCGACTGCTCTTGCCTTGGCTCCTGCTCAGTGCCACCTTTAGTATAGAAACAAGCTATGTGGCTCGACTTGCCACACTTGTAGCACGATAGTGGTCCCTTGAAGAGATCCCCCCTGACGTTGTACTATTCTTCGGCGTGGCTATAGCTTCCACCCACTTCGAGACGTAATCCATGACTAAAAGTATATAAAGATTTCCATTTGTGTTTACAAATGGCCCCATGAAGTCAATCACCCATACATCAAAAACTTCCACTTCTAAGATATTAGTCATTGGCATGCTAGCCCCTCGATTGATATTCCCTATTCTTTGACATCTATCACAACTCTTTGTGAACCTATGAGCGTCCTTAAATAAAGTTGGCCAATAAAAACCGGCTTCTAAAACTTTTAATGCAGTTCTTTCTCCCATAAAGTGTCCACCATAAGGGGATGTGTGACATTTTTCTAGGATACCTTGCACTTCAACTTCCGGTATGCATCTGCGGATCACTTGATCAGCACAAATCTTAAACAGGTACGGATCATCCCAAAGGTAAGATTTAACCTGGTGAAGAAATCTTTTTCTTCGCTGATAATCCATATCTGGGGGAAATACATTGCTCACTATGTAGTTCACAATGTCTGCATACCATGGAATGCTATCTTCAGTGATAACTAGAATCCTCTCATTAGCAAAATTCTCTCAAATCTCTACTAGGCTATGTCTTTCATCGCTCTGTTCTAAACGTGATAGATGATCAGCTACTGGGCTTTCAGCCCCTTTCGGTCTCTGATTTCAAAATCAAATTCCTGAAGGAGGAGCACCCATCGGATGAGTGTAGGTTTCACATCCTTTTTCTCCACTAAATAACGAATTGTCGAGTGGTCAGTGTAGACTATAACCTTGGAGTTTATCAAATATGCACGAAACTTATCGAACGCAAAAACTACAACTAATAGTTCTTTCTCCGTGGTTGTATAGTTTACTTGGGAGTCTATAAGCGTTTTACTAGCATAATAAATGGTGTGGAAGATTTTGTCATGCATCTGCCCTAACACTGCTCCTACTGCATAATTATGGACATCACACATTAACACAAAGGGCAAAGACTAATCGGGTGCCTTAACGACAAGAGATGTCACTAGATTTCGTTTTAATGTTTGGAATGCCATTAAACAATTGTCATCAAATATATATACCGTGTCCTTTTCAAGAAGGTTACATAAGGGCTTTGATATTTTTGAAAAAGTCTTTTATAAATCATCTATAGAAGCCTGCATGACCTAAAAAACTACGAATGCCCCTGACATTTGTTGGTGGGGAGAGTTTTTCAATAATCTCAATTTTTACTCGATCTACTTCTAAACCCTTGTCAGATACTTTGTGACCTAGCACAATTCCCCCTCGTACTATGAAATGACACTTCTCTCAATTCAACATCAAGTTGGTCTGCACACATCTTTCCAATACCTTCTTTAAAACTTCCAAACAAGCATCAAATGACTGTCCAGACACTGAAAAATCATCCATAAATATTTCTATTCCTTCATCCATCAAATCAGTAAAGATAATAATCATACATCACTAAAAGGTCGCAAACGTGTCATAGGGACGTGTAAACGTAGTCTTTTCCTGATCTTCTGGTGCAACCATGATCTGGTTGTATCCCGAATATCCGTCCAAGAAAGAGAAATATTTATTTCTCGCTAACCTATCCAACACTTGATCGATGAATGACAATGAGAAATGATCTTTCCTAGTTGATTTGTTCTGTTCTCTATAATCCATACAAATTCTCCAACTTGTCACAGTTCTCATTGGTATTAATTCGTTATTATCATTCTTTACAATCGTCATTCCCCCTTTCTTCGGTACACATTGTATTGGACTTACCCATTTACTATCCAAAATGGGGTAAATAATATCAGCATCTAACCATTTAATTATCTCTTTCATTACCACTTCCTTCATGGGGGGGGGGGGGGCTTAACCTACATTGATGCTCTATGCTACCAATGGCTTCATCTTCTAGCAAAATTTTATGTATACACACGGATGGACTAATCCCTCTAATGTCAGCAAGTGTCCATCCCATAGCTCCCTTAAACTCTCGCAAGACTTCTAGTAGTTTTTGTTCGTGATCCTTTTCTAAGGAAGCATATATGATAACCGGTAGAGTATTACCTTCCCCGGGGAAAACATATTTCAAATATTCAGGTAAGGGTTTTAATTCTACACTCGGGGGATCAACAACCGAGGGTTTGATTTCTTTAGGTGCACTCGACCTAGTTATTGCTTCAAATTTCTGACTAAATGGTAAACTCTCATGAGTATCAAGGTCCTTGACGCATTCTTTCGTCTCAACATCCTCCTCTCATTCTTCATTAGTTAGAATTATCAACAACTTGCGTTATAAATTACCTTGACCATGCATTAATTTAGTAGGATCTTTGACTTCGTTAATTGAATAACATTCCTCTTTATTGTTTGGATATTTCATAGCCTTTAGAATGTTAAATGTCACTTCCTCGTCGTTAACTCTCATCGTTAATTCTCCCTTTTGGACATCGATAAGTGTCCTTCCCATGGCTAAAAATGGTCTTCCAAGGATAATTGGTACGTCCTTATTCTCATCTATATCTAATACAACAAAATCAGTAGGAAAGATGAATTTTTTTACCTTAACTAACACATCTTCAATAATCCCCATAGGAAATGCCAAAGTCCTGTCAGCCAATTGAAGAGTAAGAGATGTTAGCACAATCTCCCCGAGTCCTAATTTTGTATAAATAGATAAGGGCATCAAATTGATACCATCCCCTAAGTCACATAATGCTTTTCCTGAAAATTTTACCCCTATCGAACATGGTATTGTAAAGCTTCCGGGATCTTTTAGTTTCGGTGGAATTTTCTTTTGCACAATTGCGCTACATTCTTCCGTTAATGCAACTATTTTTTATCTTCAAATCTCCTTTTCTTTGATAAAATGTCCTTCATTAACTTGACATAACTAGACATTTCCTCAAGTGCCTCAGCAAATGGAATATTTATAGTTAGTTTCTTAAAAAACATCCATAAATTTTTGGAATAATTAGTCAAGTTTTGTTTTGAAAGCCTAGATGAAAATGGTGGTGGAGGATACATAATTTCGTTCTTCTTTTTATCTGGTATTTTATGTTAACTGCCTCTGGTTTCATGTTCTTTACAGACTTTTCTTGTTGCGGTTCACTTATCTTATTTGTTTCCTCTCTTTTCTCACCATCTCTATTTTCTTCTAATAACCCATCCCCACTTGTAATTTCTACTCCACTCCTCAAGGTAATAGGTTTGCAATGATTATGTTGTTCATCTCTTGCAGGATTAGGTTTAGTATCCGAAGGCAATGAACCAATTTGCCTTTGACTTAAAGTTTTTGCTAGTTGACCCAAGGTAGACTCCAAGGATCTAAGAGACGATTCAATTCCTACCATTCTAGCGTCATTTTTCTGAAACATTCCTACGATAAATTCATCCGTCAATCTCCCCGAGTTTACTTGGTTATTAGGGGGATTATTTTGTATTGGGTTAGTATTTGGATTGAATCCCGATGGGTGAGTCATGCCTTGATTATTCTTCTATGAAAGATTAGGATGGTTACGTCACTCAAGATGATAGTGATTAGCAAAACCAGTTGGTACCTACCTTTGCTGACCTCCAACATAGTTTGGTTCCTCAGTGACTTGATTCAACTGCTCAACGGTGAGTGGTGCATTAGATGTAGAATGTGATAATAAATCTAACCTCTTATTAATCATATTAAATTGGGATGACATTTGCGCAGCTAATGATGTAATTTGATCCACTTGATGTACCCCAACCAGATTATTATGTCCCTGTCGTTCATAGGCTTGATAATTCTTAGAAGTGAGATCTTCTAAAATTGCATAAGCATCTTCAAGATATTTCTTCATTATGGAACTGCATGCGGCTCCATCAACCAAAATCATGGTTGCAGTTTGCAGTCCATTATAGAATATGGAGACTTGTTGGTACTGGGCTAACCTGTTGCGTGGACACTTCCTTAATAACTCTTTAAATCGCCCACACGCCTCATAAAGGGTCTCCCCATGATTTTGTATAAAAGTTGTTATATCCCTAATCAGTTTTGCAGTCTTAGAGGGTGGGAAATACTTATTCAGGAATTTCTACACTAATTGATCCCATGTAGTGATGGAATCATTAGGCAATGAGTCTAGCCAGTCTTTAGCTCTTCCCTCTAAGGAAAATGGAAATAGCCTTAACAAAATTGCATCCTCAGATGCTCCATTAAACTTAAACATGTCACAGATTGCTAAGAAAGTCCGTAAGTGAGAATTCACATTCTCATGACCGAGACCCCCAAACTTATTATATTGTACTTGTTGCATAATCAGCGGGACCATTTTAAAGTTATTAGCCGCAACTTGGGGTCGCGTTATGCTAAAGTGCAAACCTCCT
The DNA here is from genome assembly GCA_039583875.1 of Platanthera guangdongensis. NCBI lineage: Eukaryota > Viridiplantae > Streptophyta > Magnoliopsida > Asparagales > Orchidaceae > Platanthera > Platanthera guangdongensis. Next base: position 161,877,600 of record CM077156.1, read on the forward strand.
CTCAAGTGTGTATTATAGTCACGACACGTCATTCGTGGCACAACACGTTGATTATTCTGATCATCTTGGCCATTGTCGTCCACTCGACCCTCATGATTATTCATGTTATCTTGATTGTTATTATCCATCTCAGGATGAATAATACCAAGTGTTCTCAAAACTTTTTTGTTATGTCTACAAGTGCGTTTTATTTCTGAATTTAAAGGTAGCAATTCAGTGTTCCTATATCTGGACATGCACCAAACATAACTACAGGTAAAATTAACAAATCAAAAACTTAAGCTCTAATTACTCGGGGCTTACTAATATTGCAAGAACTAAACACTAAATTAGTTTCCTCTCCCCGACAACAGCGTCAAAAACTTGATATGCCGGTAACGCATATATAAAATAACGCAAGTGTACGTGCCGGTTCATGTAATATAAAATGAGTAGAGATCGTTCCCTTAAGAAAATAACTAATCTAATGCTTGCAAATACTAGTTTGACCTTTTATTTAAATTCAAGTAGATTAATTATAACGAATAGTAGATAATAGACGAAGTACGTGACACTAATACGATTACGCAACTCTAACGGAACAGAAAGATATTTGAATCGATAAAGAGAGATAGTCTTGTAAATTGGTTTCCCAAGCCTATTGCGATGAGTTTTAAATGGATCCTTTATGCTTCACTTGATTGCTACTTTGCAACGATTTGAAAGTGGAAATCTTTATCTCTCGATCTCAGATATCCATTTACCCTAATTCCCCTAGTTATCTCTAACTTAGGAAAGAAAAAGCATACATAAAGTGCACAAATCATTGTTGCTAATATGAAGAGAAAATCTCTTTCTCTCTGTTATATTATACTGAGATCTATGTTGCACTTACGCCACTACTCTCTCGAATCTTGCAGCGTAGTATAAAAATGGAACTTGCTTAAAGATTTATGTGACTCCTCTATCGAATCTCGCCGTGTAGAATGAAGTGTTCAACTCTTGATTAGCATAACTCCTCTCTCGAATCTCGCTATGCAATTTAGAAGAAGAAACATAATCCAACATTCCTCATAAAACAAAACATAGATGCAGTAAAAGTAGTTTCCAAGCAAACATGAAAGAGTGTTAAATCATAACATCACACAACAGGACAAGATACTACCAACATACAAGACTCAGAGATTTTACTTCATGATGGCGGAAGAACACCCCAAAATAGGAAAGATCTTACAGCACATGATGATAAGAATTCAAAATAGTGCATGAAAAAGCTCTCCAATTCGTGTCCAAGCAACCCTTCTCCAAAATCCGGATTTGCCCTAGTTCCTCCTTCTTCAAAGCAGAGTCCCTCTCTTTCTCCTTTCCAAGAATGAGTAATCCCCCTCCTTTCCAGCCAAAATCCACCTTTAATTTCGTGCCTCCATCTGAAGGGATGTCTCCCTTCATTTTTTAACCGCTGCAGTTTTTTTAAAAAATTTGAAATTTGAAATTCCGTGAGTTGTTATAACAACCGAAATAAGTTGTTATAACAACTTACCCAGGCCAGAAAAACTGTTCAGCATTACTTCTTCGGATTGAATTTTTTCGATGATTCTGACAAGAAAATATTGAAAAATGGTCAAATTAATCAAACAAAGGTTAGATATAAATTTTATCATCTTTTCATACACATTAAAACATATTTTTCACCATTTATGTCAAAGAAAATGAACATAGATAACTTCTTTTAAGAAGTTATCACTTAACATAGTTCGCAATGTAAGAGGTCTAAGACATCTCCTCTACGAATTGTGATGAAGGTCTAGGTTCTCCTTTGAACAAATTGTCATTATCACGGTTGGTGGATAACACTATCATCTAACCCCCTTCACACCACTGTATCTCCAATTTACCATTCTAAGGGTTCCCAAAAAACTTTATCATGAATTCATCGCACGACAATGCAACACTCACTGTCATCAAACTACAATCGCTCCTCAATCATTTTTTTTTTATTTTGTGGAATTCATTAAAGGCCAATTCATCTATCACTAATGAAACAATGCTACTACTCTCATGAACGCCGAAAAACAATTATTACAATAGTCGGTTCCGCAACGTGGTATCTTCTAAAGAAGAAAATGAAGGTCATCAACCTAGAGCTTTCAATCTTCTTACACCACAGTTAACACTTCTGTTTTTTTGGAAATCCATGCAATGGAGTAGTGGTTATGTGGACAACTTTGTTGAATGATCGGGGTATTTAGTTCTCATGTTTTATTCTATGGTGGTGGTTCTTTTGTAAACCTTAAAATATTGGTGTTTATCTTATCACTTGTATCTAGTTGTGCACAAAAAGTCCAATCGGGCCGGGCTGGACTTGACTTTTTGCCAACCGGGCCCGGGCCAGGCTGGGCTTGGGCTCCCTCTCAAAGAGGGGGCCGATAAAGCACTCCAGGCCGGGCCAGGCCTGGGCCAGCTTGATTTCCAGGCAAGATTAAAATCCCGCCTAAATAAGCGGGATTAAAATCTCGCCTAATTGGCAGGTTTTTCCGCCAGCCCGAATGCCCGACCCAGGCTAACCAGCACCCGGACCGGGCAACCGGCTAAAATGGGGGCCCGGTAAGGCCCCCAAGCCCGGGACGGGGCTAGCCGGGTTTTTCACGGGCCAGGCCCGAGCAGGCTTTCCGGGCCCAGGTTTTTTGTACATGACTACTTGTATCAAAGGAGGGTTCATTGTTAGTAAATAACATTTGCGTTTATCTTGATGCAACCAATAAAGTTAGGTGATTGTTATCAACACCGCAGCTTTGGCTAGTCGTACCACAATTTCTCCTAATTTTTTGCACCTTTTAGAAATGCGTCTTGTACATGTAATTTTAGGAAAAGTTTTCAACACGAAAGTTGTAGATCTCGACGAGATCTACATCTTTTGTGTTGAACACTTTTCCTAAAAATGCATGTACAAAACGTACTTTGGAAATATGCCCAGGTTTCGCGCCTTTTAGAAATCCGCTTTGTACATGCATTTTTAGGAAAAATGTTTAACACGAAAGTTGTACATGACCAAAGGAAAATGGGGCGTGTTGGCACCGCACAACATGTGTGTGTGAAAGCTCTTTTTTACGGTCTATGGAAGGGGTGCTAACTTCCTTTCAAGTCATTTATGCTCCGTTTGAGGGGACTTATTTTCTCCGGTCAAGCGGTTACGACCGCATGAACCAGACCTTAATTTAAGGTGCGATTCATGTGGTCGTAACCGCTTGACCGGAGAAAATAAGTCCCCTGAAACGGAGCCTGAGGCTCCGTTTGGCATGGTGGTGGCGGTCATAAATGCATGAGTTAAACCGTCATTCGTCAAGTATCATCCGTTCGAACATAAAAGTAGATGAAGTTCCTTAGGTGGGCGCTAACGAATGACAATTTAACCCTCATGTTCAAGACTACCACCACCTAGCCAAATGGAGCCTTTGTGGCTAGGTGAACCCCAACAAACACCTCACCAGACCAATTTGTGCAATCAATCAAATGAACACTTACCATTGTTTTTGCTGTCTTTGGATTAATCTTGGGCAGCTTGATGCATCAAATAAGCTTCGGAAAATTTTTGAATGTTTAATAATTTTAAGAATATATGTGAGACATAAAAATCTTGCAATTTTATGGCCGAGAATATCACATCGAAAGAAGTTCATATTTTGAAAACTGTCAAAGTACCACAAACAGCTATCAAAATTGATCTTCTACTCAGTATTTTAGAAGAGCCAGTGTGGCATCTTCCTTTCCATGGATCTCTCCTCAATGGTCCTCAAGCTCGGCTTCCATGCCTTAAGCGAATGCTGCCTTTGCAGCAGAAGCTCCGGCGGGGGATCCATCGCCACCGGCGAGCCATTTGATAGCGACAGGGATCTCGCCGGCACCTTTCCGGCAGCCATTGGCACCAACACATATGCCTTCTTTGCCTCTAGCATATGGTCGGCCGGCAGCGGAAACTTTCTGCCACCGGTGAGCTCCGCGACAAAGTGGCGTGGGTGCTCCAACATGAGGTCGGCGGCGGTGGAGGACACCGGGATTTTCAGTGGGCGAGCTTTGCTGTCGGGCAGAAACACGGTGCTGCTGGCGGCCGGAGGGCGGCAAGTGAGCAGATTCCCCATGGCTAGCCACTGGTTGAGAGGGAGGTGTCAAGTGGTATGAAGCTTATAAACAATGGAGGGGAAGACTACAAGGGAAGGAGAAAAAATATATGGAATGTTTGAAGAATGGTTTAGTGATTAAAATATAGTTCTTAGATTTAGAGAGGAGAGTTGGTTAACCTGCTTCTTCTGCTAAAATTGGTTCAGCGCGCGTTGGGTAGTTGAAATTGACCGTTGGGGCTGGTTTTGAAGAAAAATGTTTCGGTCGCAAGAGTAAAATTTGGATCCGGATTCTCTTCGTCTAGGAAAATGGATAGTATTCATTTCATGGTGTGTGAATGTATTCTCATTTGATCTAATGGTGGAAAATTTTTGATTAAAAGAAAAATAAAAAAGAATGAGATTAGTGAACCCGTTGGATCAGCAAGAAATAGATCCTGATCATTCTTTAAATATTTAAGGTAAATTTTGTTAAATTTAAGAAAATTTAAATAGTAGATTTGAGATTAATATTCTCATCAATTAGTCGCCTCGAAAAAATCTCTAAATTTTTAATTAGACAAAGTCAACTGCTAATAATGCAAAATGTTTGGTGAGAATGTTTGTTTAATCTCTCTATTATATCTATTGAGAAGTAAAACTAAGAAAAAAAAACTCATACAAGAAGCTTTGCAATCAATATTCGTTGATCGGAGCAGTCAATGTTCATTGATCTCGAGGAAGCTTAATGATCGTTGGCCACTGACGATCAGGAAGCTCACGGATTGAAGACTGGTGAAGCAAGCTTAACGATCGATACTCAAGATTTGAGGGGTATCAAAAGTGAGCTTATCCATTGTCAGTTTTCAGAGAAAGCTTACAGTAACGGATATCAGCAATATTGAACAATTCATGCCACCCATCATGAGTAGCGAGCACATCCACCATCTACTCCAAATTCAACATGTGAAGAGTATTCCAAGAGGTGTACTTGTTAGAGCTGTCATTTAAAACCAATATCCGTAAATCAAATCGGAACCGCAAAAAACCAGATTGAGTCGTTCATGAATTAATCAGGTTCTGGTTTGAATTTTGGAACAGTGAACAACATTGTTCCGGGTGTGGTTCTTTTATTTTATTTTTCGGACTGGAACCAGAACCGCAACGTATAAGTCTCATGCGGTTTCGTAATTTTTGGACCAGATCCGAACCGGACCGAAGCAGGACCGAACTGCAATCGTTTATTATTATTATTTTTTTATTATAAAAATAATAATAATATTATTTTTTTACAATCTATCTATAACGTATATCCTTACTATTAGCGGTGACACTAGTGTTGTTTGAGACCAAAACCACAATCACATCAAAGGGGGTAAGTTTTGGACTGAACAAAACCGCACCACATCTATATTGTGTGGTGTGGTTTAACATTCGTACGGTTTTGAGTCGGCTCAAATAAAATAAAACAAGATAGTCTGACAGAGTGTTGAAGAATGAAGTATTGAATTTTGAGAATGTTTAATTGATATAGATGAAAGATGTGATGTTTTTCAGCTCAATAATACAATAACATAGAAAAATTTATCGGTTTTGAACCTCCAAAAATCACACTGCAAATTATGTAGTTTTGCAACCAACGAAACTGCTCCATAATCATACCTTTTGGTGCAGTCTGGTGCGATTTTGTGATTTTGCGATTTTGTTTTTTTAACTCTCAGTCTTGCTTACTGTATTATACAAAAAGTACCCCCTTGGTGTAATGCAAAATTCCCAGACTTTGAGCTTACAAAAAAAACTAAATCGATTCACTTTTCCCCTCCATTTTTTTTTATTTTTGACCCCCCTCATTCATTCCATCAAATTTGATGGTTCTTGTTGGAACTGATTGGAATCAAACTGGACCACATAGAACCGAACCGAACCGTTAGTGGTCGGTTTGATTTTGGTTCTTGCTAAACCGGAACTGGAACTGTTGACTCAACTGTTCCAAAAATTATGCTGAAATTGGTCAAACCAAAAGTTTTGGTTCTAATTTAAAGAACCGTTATCTCAACGGTTTGGTTCACGATTTTATTAGAATCGGAACCGAACTGAAATCATGACTATTCTAGTACTTGTGTTCGAGAACTATTTGTCCTATAAGAGATAGATGGTTGAAAGAAAGCATTAATAAATTTGTGCCTCATTCCCTTGATCCATGACCTTCCTTACGACTTCTAATTATTGTGATGGGCTTCTTCTTAAATTCAGAAGACATGATAGGATTGAAGAAGTGTAGGTGGAAGATAATGCAATATCAAATGCAGAGGTGGGGAAGAAGGGCACACAACTGGATTTTACACACGGTGGTGCTTTAGTGCACAAGATGCCAAATTGAGGTGAGAATCATGACAACGTAGCACTGAGATGTTGGATTCTAAGAGGAGTTGAGGGAAAAAATGAGGAAACATTCTTGCGCATGATATTAGATTTTTTGCACTAAACAACAATGACTTCAGGAAGAGGTGACCATGGGCTCTTAAGAGAGACTATTGCGTCCGGGCTCCGATTGTAATCGGGGAAGAGGAGCATCATTCACTTTTATCGGGATTATCACCCGATAAATCCAATACATCCATCTAAAATCACTTTACGCATGGCGCTGTTAAGATAATTTCCTCCTAAGTGTGAAAGAGGCTAGCCAACATTGAGCATGCTTTTCAAGCATGTGTTTCATGACAAGTATGAAAAGGATTAGCCGTCTTTGACCTGGAAATCAACATGTGCTCTTAAAGGAAGCTTATAGGAAATTGTCCAAAAAAATCTTCATGTCAAATGACATGTGATTTTGACCGAGGGAAGCTTCATCCACATGTCATCTACCGCATCTACCTCCTTGATTTTGACCATATAAATAGGGATGAAGGACGGGGGGTAAGACATCCACTTCTCACCAAACTCAAGTATTGAAAGATTTCTAGAGAGGCTTTTGCGGCGATCGTCTTAGTTTGGGAGAGCTTTCAGATGTCATTGTATGACGTTGAAGAGCAGTACTTCGTCTACACAGATTGGATCTGGAGTAGATTTGGGCAAGGATTTGAAGAGACATCTTGAAGAGGATTTGCGTAATCCATCTCGTCCGCCACTATCGGTATCTTGTTGTTTTTCTATTACTATTTATTGTATTGTGTAGTGTGAAGCTAGTGAAGATCCTATAAGGATCGAGGATGAAAAACCTTGTAATTGCCTATTATTTCATACATTTTAGTGACGACTTTTCGGGTTGGACTCCGATCGTCCCGTGGTTTTTACCCTATTGGGTTTCCACGTTAAATCTCTGTGTCACTTTTATTGTTCTTGTTTTGTGTTGTATTTGTGTATCAGCATACCGCTAAGCGGTCATGCAGGTACTTACTCGAACTAATTTGTAGGTGCTCTGGTCGGGCTTGCATGTTCTATAGCCCAATAAAGCTTCATTTGTTTTAGCGGTGGTGGGTCGATCCGGCGGGTGGAAACGGAGAGTTCGAACCGGAGGGGGGAGGTGGCTAGTCCAAACAGAGCTTTTTGTGGCGTTTCTCAAGGCGGGCGGGTGGAAACAGAGCAAACGTCACCGGAGGTTCATTTGTTTACCCTCCTTCCGATGGCGTTTGACCAAAACGGAGTTGCGAAACGCCCAAACAAATAGATCCTAAGTGGTATCAGAGGCAAGTTCATTATCAGAGCAGTTATCGAGCTGACCTATCTGAAATTCGAGACGAGTCGATCAAATATTTCGGGTTAGTGATCGGGTGTGGTGGGTGATGACCATTAGTCCGCTCCCTATCCTCTTTGATTCCTTTCTTTGAAATAGTCGACTCAAAGAACTGAGGTTAGTCTGATCAGTGATAGAACATGATGGAGTCTACTTCAAGTTTAGGCTCTGAACAAATGTTGAAACTAAATGACGCAAACTACCACCAATGACACTTACTGATGGAGGATCTTATTTATGTGAAGGGCTGGAATGCTCCTATATTTGAGGAGATGACTAAAGAAGCAGATCCAAATAAGTGGAAAGTGGAGCACCAAAAGCTATGTGGATTCGTCAGATGGTTCGTAGAGACAAATGTCTATATTAAGTCTCTTCTAGACTGTTGGGAGATGGTAAGAGTTTCTCTAATCAACTCCTCTCCTGGTTGCATCATCACTATGAAAATTGCTAAGAGTGACATCCTAAATGAGGAAATGAGACGGAAATCTCAAGGACATTCAAACTCTTCTTCACGAGTTGATGTCCTCTATACTGAATCTAGGGGAGAGGCGGGAGCAAGAGCAGGGGGAGGAATAATGAGAGGAGCCAAAGAAGAAGTAATTCAAGGTCCTTCTACCAGAATGTGGAGTGTCATTACTGACACATGAAGGTTTATATTCAGAAGTTTTGTTATAATCTGAAAAATGACCAGAAGAAGGGAGAGTCCTCAAATAAGAAGATAGATACGCATACAAATGCCAATGTCTCTATAGAGGAGGACGATGTCATCATTGTTGGAGATGACATCATACCTGTACTCTCGTGCGATGATAGGAGCTAGATTGTGGACTCAGGTGCTTCTGCATATGTATCCCACAACAGAGAGTTGTTTGCCACCTACACAACTCACGACTGTGGAGTGATTAGAATGGGCAACAGTGACACGTCTAAAGTCATCGAGAGGGGAGACATGCATCTGAAGACTAGCACGGGAGGTTTGCTGATTCTGAAGGATGTATGACATGTACCCGACATTCGCTTCAAACTAGTTTTAGTTGAAAAGTTAGGTGAAGAGGGACACTTAAGTGTCTTTGGTGGAGATTTTTGGAATCTTATCAAGGGGGCACTAGTAGTTGCCAGATGTTATAAAAATACTGGTCTATACTACATGGAGGGGAGGCCTGAAGCTGCACATGCCAACATTGTTAGAGATTGTGTATCCACATCTCTGTGACATAGGTGGCTGAGTCATATTAGACAGAAAGGCCTAGGATGTCTCGCCAAAAAGAAGATTATATCTGATCTATCTATGGATCAGTTAGAGAGATGCGATCATTGCATGACTGGAAAGCAAAATAGAGTATCTTTCCAGAGTCACACTTCCACCAGGAGAATTGAGCCACTAGAGCTCGTACACACTAATGTTTATGGACTACTGAAGGTCCAGAAAAGAGGAGGAGTGTCTTACTTCGTGACGTTCATTGATGATTATTCAAGAAAACTTAGGGTATATATTATTAATACTAAAGATGAGGTTCTCGACACCTTTCGGAGATTCCACGTTGAAGTGGAAAGACAATCTGGGAGGAAACTGAAGTGCATCAGATTCGACAATGATGGAGAGTATATTGGTCCCTTTGATGAATACTGTAAAGAGCAAGGGATCAGACATGAAAATACTCAGCCCAAGATGCCGCAGCTAAATGACATAGCTAAAAGAATGAATAAGACATTAATGGAGAGGATGAGGTGCTTACTGTCTGAGTCAAAGCTACCTGGCATGTTTTGGGGTGAGGCTTTATACACAGCTGCACACGTCATCAACCTCTCTCCCAATTATGCCTAACACGAGGATGTTCCTGATAAGGTCTGGTATGGGAAGGACCCTTCATATAATCACTTGAGGGTCTTTGGCTGCAAGACCTTTGTGCATGTACCTCGAGATGAAAGATCAAAGTTGGATTCCAAAACTCGACAAGGTATATTTTTGGGATATGGACGTAGTGGCAAGATTGGCTATAGATTCTTTGATTCAGTTGAGAAGAAACTTGTACGCAGTCGTGATGCTATATTTTGTGAGGATCAAACTATTGTTGATCCTAAGAAGACGGAGAAGGCCGACTCTCATACTGATACAAAGTCTCTTATGATTGGAAGTAATGATACTTAGGAGGCTGCAGAGACTGAGCCGATACAGGGAACTGAGCCATTTCCATATCATAAGGATGTTATTGATGACGAGCCTACAGAGAACATAATTTATGATGTGCCTATACCAGCAGCTGAGCTCGCTCCACGATGGTCTGATATAGTAAGACACCCATCTTTGAGATACTCCACTAATGAATATATTCTGTTGACTGATGCAAGGGAGCCCGAGTACTTGGAAGAGGTGATACATAGCTCGTAGAAGAACGAATGGATGGTTGTCATACATGAGGAGATGCAGTCTCTGCATGAAAACCACACTTTTGATTTGGTGAAATTGCCAAAGGGCAAGAAGGCTCTGAAGATTCAGTAGATTTTTAGAGTAAAATAGGGAGACCCCTCAACACCACTCAGATACAAGGCCAGATTAGTTGTGAAGGGTTTCAGTCAAAAATAAGGATTTGATTTCGACGAGTTCTTCTTTCCTGTTGTGATGATGTTGTCTATTCGGGTTGTTCTTGGCCTTGCTACGAGGCTAGACCTGGAGATTGAACAAATGGAAGTCAAGACTGCCTTTCTGCCTGGTGATTTTTAGGAGGAACTTTTTATGAGCAGCCTGAAGGTTTTAGGGTGAAAGGGAAGGAGATCCTAGTTTGTCGCCTGAAGAAGAGTTTGTATGGCCTGAAGCAGGCCCCGCGACAGTAGTATAAGAAGTTTGATGCTTTTATGAGAGAGATCGACTTCAGGAGGACCACCCTCGATCACTGCGTGTTTATAAAGTAGTATGCTCCATAAGATTTCATCATCTTACTTATTTATGTTGACGATATGCTTATAGTTGGGAGGATCACTGCGTGCATTGCCGAGCTAAAGCGGCAGTTGAGCTCTACGTTTGCGATGAAGGACTTGGGAACTGCGAAGACCATCCTAGGGATGCATATTCAAAGAGATAGATGCTCTAAGTTATTTAGTTACCTCAAGAGAGATAGATTAGGAAGGTACTACAAAGATTCAGTATGGATCAAACGAAGAAGGTGAGCACGCCGCTTGCAGCTCACTTTAGACTTACTGCTGACCAATGCCCAAGCACACCTGAGGAGAAAGAGGAGATGCAGAAGGTCCCCAGTGCTTCTACAGTTGACAGTCTTATATAAGTAATGGTGTGCACCCGCCCTGATATTGCACACGTGGTTGACACTGTTAGTAGGTTTCTCTCCAACCCCAGAAGAGAGCATTTGAACGATGTGAAGTGAATTTTAAGGTACCTACATGGGACGTCAGACTTGACGTTAAAGTTCGGAGGTAGTGCTCCAGAGATACTAGGCTACACTGATGCTGGTATGGCTGAAGATTTGGACTCTAGAAGATCGACTTCTGGGAACCTAATCCTGTTTGCAGGGGGAGCTGTATCGTGCCAGTCTGAACTGCAGAAGTGTGTCACACTGTCTAATACGGATATAAAGTTTATTACAGTCACTGAGGCAGGGAAAGAGCTTCTTTGGATGAAGCGTTTCATCAAAGAGTTGGGTTTAACTCAGGAGCGCTACACTATCTTATGTGATAGTCAAAATGCGATTCATTTGGGGAAGAACCCCACCTTCCACTCGAGGTCCAAGCATTTTGACACGCGATATCATTGGATATGCGATACTCTAGAGCAGAAAGAGATGGATTTACAGAAGGTGCACACAGATGACAATGGAGCAGATATGCTTACGAAAACAGTGTTAAAAGGGAAGTTTGAGCACTGCATGGGGATCACAGGCATAGCGGTTCCCTCCACATAAAGCAAATGGGAGAATAAGTTGTTGGGTATAGTTCCCATTTTTTATGGAGAAAACTGTTGAGTTCGAATCTCATTAACTCGAATTTGGTGTTGCTGATCGAATGTGGAGACATGTTGATGTAGGATCTGGTGGGAGGCAGATTAAAGACTCCGTGGAAAATTGTTAGAATGACAGGTTTTCTTCACTTAATCGAAAAGGGGGAAATTCGTTAATATAATTTCCTCACGAGTGTGAAAGAGGCTAACCAACTTTGAGCATGCTTTTCAAGCATGTGTTTCATGACAAGTATGAAAAGGATTAGCCATCTTTGACCAGGAAATCAACATGTGCTATTAAAGGAAGCTTTTAGGAAATTGTCCAAAGAAAGCTTCATGTCAAATGACATGTGTTTTTGACCGAGGGAAGCTTCATCCACATGCCATCTACAACACCTACCTCCTTGATTTTGGTCCTATAAATAGGGATGAAGGACTAGGGGTAAGACGTTCACTTCTCTCCAAACTCAAGTATTGAAAGATTTCTAGAAAGGCCTTTACGACGATCGTCTTAGTTTGGGAGAACTTTCGAACGTCGTTGTACGATGTTGACAAGCAGTACTTCGCCTACACTGATCAGATTTGGAGCAGATTTGGGCAAGGATTCGAAGAAGCATCTTAGAGATGATTTGTGTAATCTGTCTCGTCCGCCGTTGTCGGTAACTTGCAGTTTTTTTGTTGCTATTTATTATATTTTGTAGTGTGAAACCAGTGAAGATCGTATAAGGATCAAGGAGAGAAAGCCTTGTAATTGCCTATTATTTCATACATTTTAGTGGCAGCTTTCCAGGTTAAACTCTAATCGTCAAGTGGTTTTCACCCTATTGGGTTTCCACATTAAATCTCCGTATCACTTTTATTGTTCTTGTTTTGTGCTGTGTTTGTGTATAGGCATACCGCTAGCGGTTGTGCAGGTACTTGCTCGAACTAATTTGCAGGTGCTCTGGTTGGGAATGCGTGCTCTCTAGCCTAACAGACACCTCATGATTGGTTCCAGTTTTCTCTCTCTTCTGGACACAAGAATTTCACCGTAGAAGGAGGAAGGAGGTGTCAGACATGAGTCAGAGAGGGGTTTGGCGTTGTAGGGTTTTAGAAAATGGGTTGCAGTTAAACTTAAAAAAACCATGTTTTTAAAATTTCAGTGCGAAAAGCTAGTGCTTCGATTAACAATCACCTATTTTTATAAGCAGTTAAGATCAAAACAATCAATTTATAAAAAAATTATTCCAAAAGTACTCATAAATCTATATTTTTTTCTCAGAAAATTGGACTGCATGTACTCGAGTAACATGGTGTGGTTGTGAATAGTCCCAACCCTATTGAAAATGGTGAAGTGAAAGTGGGTGATTGGGTAACCTGGGCGACTTGTGCAACCTGTCCGTGCGGTCTATACGGACAGGACTGGCGGTTAGCCAGGTCGGCGAAGCTGTTGCAGTCGGCTTATTCCTTGGCGGCCTGGGCTATTTGTTCGCGTGGTCTGTGCGGACAGACCTGGCCAGCTTATGCTCGTCAAGAAGTTTGTTCCCAGAAGGTAACCAGGCAGATAGCTTCTATATCCGCGGAGTCCGGCAAGGTGCTGACTGGACCGTAGCTCGGCAGACCGGCATGACAGATGCCTTGGTCTTGCTCTGGTGGTGTGACAAGTGGTAGCCACAGAGTTCACCGGTTGGAGCGGACTGGACTGGAGCTCGGCAGACCAGCATGGAAGATGCCTTGGTCTAGCTCTGGTGGTGCGGCTGGAGGAAGTCGCAGAGCTCGTCGGTTAGAGCGGACAGGTGATGGAATTCACCGGGGCAGGCAGACTGGTACTTGTGTCCGTCAGTAAGTGCGGGCTGGCCCTTGTGGCCGGTGGTGTAGACTTGGATGGGTCTGAAACAAGTCCATGTTAGCTCAGTCCGGGGAGATCACGCGGTTAAGCGTGGACTGCTTCTCAGTCTGCCAAGCTCAACAACAGTTGACGGCGTTGCGAGCTTGGTGAGTGTGGACTGGAGCAGTGTCCGCTTGGGCATGCAGACTGAATTCTTTGTCCGCCGAGTGCAGCTGCTGACAACTTGTGCCTTTGCTGTGGGCTCAGAGTGAGCGGACTGGAGTTGTGTCTGTAGCGCGTGCAGACTGGAGCCGTGTCCGCTGGCATGCGGACAGGAGCTGATGCCGCGGAGTCTGGGGGTGGCGGCTTGTCCCTGGCTTGGCCTTTGGCGACAAGACGGATAGGATTGTTGTCTGGCCTTGGTGATGCTGTTGGCGGTTTGGCTATCTCGAACATGTTGCGGCGGACTGGATGTGTATCCGCAGTTTGAGGATACACTTGGTGCTTACCATGTGATGTGGCGGTTATCCTATCGGCTAGGGTGGTTACCATACTCCTCATCGTGCCTATAAAAGGACCCCCCGTCACATCAACAGTAGGGACAAATGAACAGTAAGTGAACTCGCGGATAGTTGCTGCGGACTGGATTTTTGTATCCGCGCGATTTGAAGAGATTGACTGGTTTGTGCTATGTAGGTTGTGCGGATAGCACTGGAAAGCCAGGGACTTGGTTTTGATTTCAGTTAGGGACAGTACGGACTCTGCCGACAGTAACTAGCGGTTGACAGCAGGTCGTGGGTTGCGGCTAGACGGTCTTTCCTCTGCAACTAGTTTCCCGGTTCAACAAGTTATCCTCTTCTGGCAGCCTGTTTAGTTCAGCAGCAGCAGATCGTACGGTCTGGCAGCTAGGCGATATCGCGGTTAGGCGGCCTGCAGATCGGGGAGTAGATCTTGCATTGGAATAACGGGCAGTCCGGGTGGCCTAGTTGCGGTCTGGCGACTAGGCGGACTGCGCGGATTCCGTAGTGCACCAGTAGTTCTGGTGGCTTCTCCTTGAGTCTGCGTGGACTATTATTTGCCTTGTATTTTTCTGCTTCGTTGGTTACATCGGCGAATCATATCTCGCCATATATGTCTCACAGTGTAAAGAAGTTGATTATAGTACAAGATTCATGCTCTTCTGTTTTACATCTGGTTTATTTGAGCTCGGATAGGTTGAGTGTTCCTGCGCCTGGTTTTCCGTATTCCACTATATCAAATTTTCAACATGGTATCAGAGGGAACAGAGGCTTGCGTAGTGGATCAACCGACAGGTTGCTTCTATGCTTCTGTGAGTCTAAGTGAACCAGGGACAAGTGCAATGGAAGGTGATTTGGCAAGTAATCTTGGAATGGAGCTTCTTACATGGACTAACTTTGATAAGTGGAAGTCATGTATGAAAAACTATCTTCTTTGCGATGACCTTTGGGAGGTGGTTTGCGGAGCAAAAAGGCAAGAGGTTACTGCTGGCAATGTTGAAGCGATAAGAGCTTGGAAGAAGACAAATGCAAAGCAGAAGGTGTTCTCAAGCAGCTAATCTCATCGGAGCTCTTGGACCACATCAGCGGATGTCGGTCAGCTGCGGAGGTTTGGACTTCCCTTGATGGGTTGTTCAACAAGGAGGTGAAGTTGGTTGCGGAGGTTGGTCCTTCTACTTCATATCAACAAGAGATGAGTGTTTCTCCTAGGCGTGATGGGAAGAGAAAGGAAGGACCAAGGTGCTTTAGATGCAAGCAGCCTGGTCACCTCACTAAGGAGTGTAAGGATACCTTGCACTTGGTGAACGTTGCTCATGTTGGGAGTAAGGAGAATAACTTGGTTGTGTCATCAACAAGTTCTGATGCTGATCGAATGAAGGCCAGTGATAGTGCATCTATCTGACATGAAAGACTGGGGCATGATGGGATGGACAAGCTGAAAGCAATGGCGGTAAGGAGCCTCATGAGAGGATTTCCTAGATTGTCATCCTACGACGACGGTCAAGCTTGCGCCGAATGTCAACACGGTGAAGCTTATCACTTTACGATTGATAAGGCGCGGTCCAGATACAAAACACCTTTGGAGGTTGTCCATTGTGATCTGGTGGGATCGACCGTCACCGCCAGTCTTGGAGGCAGCAGGTACATGCTGATTTTGGTTGATGACTATTCGAGGTATACTTGGGTATACTTCATGAAGGAGAAGTCGAACATGTTCCGCTTGTTTGTGCAGTTCAAGAAGCTTGTGGAAGGCCAGCTTGGCCTGCGGATCAAGAAGTTAAGGACGGGAAACAGAGGTGAGTTCGGCTCAACCGTGTTCTCAAACTTTTGCAGGAAACATGAGATCTGAAGGAAGATCTCTCATGGACATACTTCACAACAAGGTGGTGTTGCAAATCGGATGATCCGTCTTTTGACGGAGACCTGCAAGTGTTGACCTCTGTGCAAAGGCATTCCTAAGGCCTTTTGGGTGGAAGGGATGGCCTGCGCGGCTCATGTCATCAATCGGATGCCTCTGATTCCGATCATCATAAAGACTCCGGTTAAGCTGTTGTTCGGGGTGAAGCCCAGTGTGAATCACCAATGGGTGTTTGGTTCTACCTGCTACGTACACGCTCCGAATGCTCTCAAGACGAAGCTAGTCTTTGTTGGGTATGATGAGCAGAAGAGGAGATGGAGGTGTATGAATCCTGTGACAAAGAGGTTCATCATGTCGAGAGACGTTGTCTTCGATGAGCTGACGTCATATTGGGGTACCTCATATGTGGAGCTAGAGGAGACCAGGTCAGACGGTGGGCTGAAGGAGGCTACTTCTAAGGTTCATATAGAGTTGTCTGTATCACCAGGATCTCTAGGTTGTTCTAGATCCGGGGTAAAGGGGTCTGGTTCAAGAAGCAGGGGTAGCGTTGCTCTAGGTTCTTCTGGCTCTAGTACGGAGGCTTCTAGTTTAGGAAGAAAGGGGAGCGATGGTACATGCTGTTCTAGTTCAAGAGTGGAGGCGTCTGGCTGAGGAAGCAGGGGGAGCGATGCTCCAGGTGCTTCTGGTTCCAGTACAGTGGCTTCTTGTTCAGGAAGCAAGGGGAGCATTATTCCGGGTCTGCCCAAGAACAGAGCTGGCTCAAAAGTAGAAGCGGAGGTGGTTAGCCGTGATCAGGCTCTTCAGAGGTCGAAGAGGATCATCAATCCACCAGCTCAATATTGCGGAGGAAACTCGGTGAGCTTGGTCTCATGTTTCCATGCATGACCTCAGGTCGAGCGAGTACCTTCTAGCTGTGATGACAACACTAGAGTTAAAGAGGTGGATGACGCCAAAGTTGAGGAGGTGACTACCCTCAGAGGAGACAGGGCTTGGGATCTTGAGCCCAAGGTCGTTGGTGATACTCCTGTGACGCACAAGTGGAGGTCGAAGCTGAAGAAGAAGGCAGAGGGAAGCATGGCTCCTTTTGGGAGATGCTGAAGGGATCTCTTATGGTCCAGGATATGCGGGGAGAGGACTATGTCTCAGACATCTTCTCGATGGTGCTATCAGAGGGCCATGTGCAAGGTTACGGGAACTGCTGGGGTTGTTCACCACTTCTCAGTTTAAGGGAGTGTTGAAAATGGTAAAGTAAAAGTTGGCGATTGGGCAACCTGGGCGACGTGGGTGACCTGTCCGCCCGGTCTATGCGGACAGGACTGGCGGTTAGCCAGGTCGGCGGAGCTGTTGTAGTCGGCTTGTTCCTTGGCGGCCTGGGCAGTCTGTTCGTACAGTCTGTGCGGACAGAGCTGGCGGCCAGCCAGGCTGGCTTATGCTCGACAAGCAGTTTGTTCCCAGAAGGTAATCGGACGGATAACTTCTGTATCCGTGGAGTCCGACAAGGTGCAGACAGGATCGGAGCTCGACAGACCAGCATGGTAGATGCCTTGGTCTTGCTCTGGTGGCGACAGGTGGTTGCCGCGGAGTTCGCTGATTGGAGCGGACTGGACTGGAGCTCGGCAGACCGGCATGGAAGATGCCTTGATCTATCTCTGGTGGTGCGGCTGGAGAAAGTTGCAGAGTTTACCGGTTAGAGCGGACATGTGATGGAGTTTGTCGGGGTAGGCGGACTGGTACCTGTGTCCGCCAATAATTGTGGACTGGCCCTTGTGGCCGGTGGTGTGGACTTGGTTGAGTCTGAACCAAGTCCATGTTGGATCAGTCTGGGGAGATCATGCGGTTAAGCGCAGACTGCTTCTCAGTCCGCCAAGCTCGGTAGCAGTTGACGTGGTTTCGAGCTTGGTGAGTGCAGACTGGAGCAGTGTCCGCTTGGGCGTGCGAACTGAATTCTTTGTCCACTGAGTCCGGCAGCTGACAGCTTGTGCCTTTGGTGCAGGCTCAGAGTGAGTGGACTGGAGTTGTGTTCGCAGGGCGTTCAGACTGGAGGTGTGTCCGCTGGCATGAGGACATGAACTGATGTCGTAGAGTCTGCTAGTTGCGGCTTGGCCCTGGCTTGGCCTTTGGATACACGACAAAAAGGATTGTTGTCCGGCCTTGGTGTAGCTGTTGGCGGTTTGGCTATCTCGCACAGGTCACGGGGGAATGGATGTGTATCTGCGGCTTGCAGATACACTTGGTGCTTGCCGTGAGATGAGGCGGTTATCCTATCGGCTAGGACGGTGACCACACTCCTCATCGTGCCTATAAAAAGACCCCCATCACAACAATAGTAGGGACGAATGAACAATAAGTAAACTCGTTGAAAGATATAATACCTAAACACCTAGAGGGGGGGGGGGGGTGAATAGGTGACCAAATTCTTTTTAGACTTTAATGACAGCAATCAGTTAATATCACAGAATTCTAACTATTTTATCACAGCAAACACACAACATACACAACAAATCACAATCACAGCAGACACAGAGTTTTATAGTGGTTCCCCACGCTTTGGGTACATCCACTTTCCCCCTTCGCCTATCTAGCAGTGTACTAGATTCGGCCAAACTTCACCACTGTCTCAGAACCCAAACTGGTTCCTACACCTCAGGCCCAAGGCCTTACAACTCAGCTTTTCCACAAAGCCTACACTCAGCCACAAAGGCCTACACTCAGCCAACAAGGCCTACACTCAGCCACCAAGGCCTACACTCAGAGATTCCAATCTCCTACACTCAGGCTTTCAAGCCCTACCCTCAGCCCTTATAATTACAGGCTTACAAATACTCAGATCCAAAGGATCCTACAAGATAAAAATGAATTTACAAATAATAACTCAGCAACTCAGAAACAAGAGAGGGGAGTTGTGAGTTTCTTGATGAGTTCTTGGAAGAACTCAGCTGGATTCAATCTGACTTAGCTTTCTTCAAAGCTTCTTGAAAGTAGAACTCAATAAGATTGACTCCTTCTGCAGTTGATCCTTGACCTCTGCTTCATAAGATCCAGAATGTATCTGAACCCTTCTTCTCAGCCTAGTTCCAACGGCTGATTTCTTGGATGGAGCCCTCTCTCTCCAACTTCTTAGATCTGCACTTGGACTGCTAGATCTTCTTGATTTGATACTTTGAACAACTATGTGTACCACTTCAACAACTACTTAAACAACAATCTGAACTCTTCTTTTTAACAACCGTTTCTGTAAACTGTATGAGCCTATTTATAGGCCTTCTTCATGGTAACCGGCTGGTCCGGTCCATAACTGAATTCTGACATCTCTAACAGGTGCTGTAGACCGGCTGGAACGGCAACTGTCAAGTCATCCAGTCAGTTCTTGAAAATCTCTAACTGTCTGAAAGTGTCGAGACTTTCTATCTTTAAGTGTCGACACTTATAGACCAAGTGTCGACACAAGTCTACAAGGTGTCGACATAACTCCTTGTGTTGTAGATTCTATGTCTCGACACAGTTTCTTCTGCATGTGTCGACACTGAAATTGAATGTCGACACAAGTACTTGATCTTCTATCTTTTGCTGAATTCTTCTAAGTGTCGACACATCTCCTTTGTGTCGACACAACTTCTTGTGTTGAATCTATTAAGTGTCGACACTGCTTCTTGGTGTCGACACATAGTCTTCTATGTTGATACTTGCTGAGTGTCGACACAGCTCCTTGTGTCGACACTTGATTCTTCTGTTGAGACTTCAGCTGAGTGTCGACACATTCCCTTAGTGTCGACACTTGTACTTAGAATATTTTGTTGATCTTTCTGTTCTTTGCTAAGTGTCGACACAGCTCCATGTGTCGACACTTTCTTCAAGTGTTGAGTCTTCAGCTGAGTGTCGACACATTTTTCTGAGTGTCGACACTTACTTCAAGTGCTGACTCTTCTGTTGAGTGTCGACACATTGTTCTTGGTGTCGACACTTATACTTAGTCTCTGCTGACTTTTGCTGAGTGTCGACACAGCTCCAAGTGTCGACACTTTTTGGTGTAAATACAATTCTTCTAGGTGTCGACACTGCTGTTAAGTGTCGACACAGCTTTACTGCACTTTTCTTCACTGAGTGTCGACACAGCTTCTTGTGTCGACACTTTCTGTCTGGTGTCGACTCTGCATCCCAAGTGTCGACACAGTGACTTCAAGTGTCGACACTGCTTGTCTGGGTGTCGACACAAGTGTTCTTAAGTGTCGACACTTTCCCTCTGGGTGTCGACACATGGACTTAGAAATTTTTGCTTCAGTCCTGCAAATACTTAACCTGCACAAGTAAACTCAACATACATCAAATACATTATGATGTATATCATTGAGTTGGGTGAGGCTTCTTCAAATCAGGTACATTTAACCAATGTACCCAACAATCTCCCCCTATTTGGAGAAGTCATAATCCTTAGTCAATGATATACACAATTCATAATAAAATTATAAAATGATGTAAAGCAGGATTATGTACAGCAGGGTAAACATAACATGTATCAATTTTACATGTATACAAATACATCATCTCAAAACAAATAAGAAATAGACATAGACATATTCACAGAACACACATGTAATATATTAATCATATATTGTTCTAATATCTGTCTTATACATTTTCAGAAGTTCACTAAATGTTTTCCATCCAAAAGATTACAAAATAAACTTCAAGAAAATGCTAAATCTATTTCAGTTCTGGCTCCTTAATCACTATTCCTTTGCCAGCTTGAACTTTAGCTTGGACAGGAGCATCAGCAGTTTCAGCATCAGCAGGCTTCTTGCTTTTCAGATCTTTCTTCTTAAGCTCTTCAGCTTTGATCTTCTGTCTTTCAAAATAATGGTATGGCTTAGGAAAGTACTTGCTGGGCTCCTGGGCAGTAGGAGGTAGCTTTCCCATCTTTGCCTTCCTTCTATATTGGACTATTGCCTCTTGCCTAGATTCATGTTTTCTCCATTCAACTTCAGAGAACCACTTGTTCCTGTCATGAATGTTGTCTTTGGCAGCTTTCCAGGCAGTCAATATAATGTTTCTAGAGGTAGGGCTTCATTGCTCAAAATCTGGTCTCTGTTCAGCTTGTTCCCTAAACCTCTTCTTTGACAATCTTGTCTCTTCTTCTTTCTGCAATGCCTCTTGCATGGCTTTAGATATAGGCTGAATAACCTTTTCAATAATTACATTGTCCTTGCCCCCAGGTGGGTTGTACATGGTCTGTACATCAGCATGCACCATTTCAAAATCTGGAGGAGGATAAATGACTTGAGCTACTTCTGGTTGCTCACCTACAAGATAGGCAGGGTTAATTCCAGATTCAGCAACATCATTGTCATCACACAGAGGAGGATATCCAAGTGTAGCTCTGATAGAATTTGATATCCACTTAGCATGGTCAGAGCTTGCCTTGACTAACACTCTCTCCCCCTTTATGACTTCTCTAGCCATGTGATCTCTGACATCATCCTTCTGAAATCTGATTTGATTATCCAAGTATCTGACTCCATCTTTAAAGAAAGGTTTGAGCTTTTGAAGTTGTTCAGATATGGCCTTCTGGGAGGCTTGGATAGCAGTCTTAACAACAGTGATTTCTGCTGGGAATACTTTGTCAAATTCATCTTTAACAGCAGCTGTAGAGGTAGAAGGTCCAACAGCCTGGTTCTTTAATTCTGTGACAATAGCATTATGGGAAGCAGTAAGATTGTCATTCATCCTTATCTGATTTTCAAGAACATACCCTTGCTTCAATGCTATGTCATCTACTTGAGCTTTTATCTTTTCCTGGTGTGTAGCCAAGTACACCACTGCATTCCCCCCTTTGTGGAAGCAGTCTGTCATCTCTTTCTTATTAAAGTTCATTTCAAATCTTATAGACTTGATATCTTGGGCCAGATCAAATTGCAATGATTTCTGCCCTTCATCCACATAAGTCTCTATGACTTTTATTTGTTCATCCAGTTTAATCTGCAGGGCAACCATCAAAGCACTATAATCTATTGATGAGGCTTGCTGAACTATAGGCTGTGGTGCAATAGATTGTAAAGCCTTTTTATAACTTTGACTCCTTCTTTTGAATACATAAAGTTTCTTTTGCTTAGCCCTTGTAGCCTCCTCATCTTCAGATTCTGAGGAGCTGGCTATGTCAACCCTCTCCTTAGGGCTTGGAGGCCTTTCAGCTTGCACATTTGGTGCTTTCTCAGTTTCTTGCCTTATAGGCTCTTCCAGACTTGCACTTGCTCCCCCTCAAGAGCAGCATTCTCTTCTTCAGCAGCAGCCTTGTCCATGTCAAAATCTTGTTGGTCTAGATTTAAAAATAAATCCTCCATAGTGTACTCTTGTGGTGAAGGAGCTGGAGAAATTATTGGCTCTTCAACCACTGGATCAGGAACCACTTCTAGTACAACAGATGTGTTTTCTATAACAGCATCTGGAACTTGACTATTCAGCTGAGTTTGCTGATGATCATCAGACAAATCAGTATCTTCCAGAGAAAAATCTAAAGTGTTTAGTTCAGTGATTACCTCTAGTATGATGGTGGTTGCTTGTTCACTTTCCAGTGTAGTGGGTTCTTCTACAACTGGAAGCTCCCCCTGGATCTCAGCATCAGCTGGAGGAGCAGGAGACTTCACTGCAGGCTCTTCCTCATGCTCATCTGGAGTGAAGACAACCTGTTCTTCACTATCAGAGCTGCTAGTGGACACTTGTGCCACTGGAGCAGTCTTCCTTTTTTTCTTTGGAGGAATTTCTTTCTCAGACACTGTCTTCTCAGGGGTTGGCATCTCTTTAGTCAACACCCTGTCCCATCTAGAGAACAACCTCATGTCCATTTTTCTCATATGATTTATCTTGCTTCCTGCAGCTTGTTGCATTACCTCTGGTATGGCACCAGCTAGGTATAGACTTATAATTCTGCCCAGGTTGGGCTTCTTCAAGCTTTTCTTGATTTTCTCAAAAACTATCATAGACCAGTCAGTGTTTAAAGAGAAAATTATTCTTGTCATAATATTGAACATAGAGGCAGACACTCTGTCATGCCCTCCTGGCTTGCTTAAAATCACCTTGCCAACTATCTCAGACATGAATTTGCCTTGATTGTTCATGCCTTTTCTATTGAAAACAGAACCAATCTTCATTGTAGAATCAAGACCACACCAGGTTAGAGCTTCCCTGGTCTTTGATGCAGTAACTTCATCTTCATCTTTAGTTCTTGGAAGCTGTAGTATCTTCCTCAGACTTTTTGGTGATACCTTGACCTTCTCACCATGAACCCTGGATTTGATTTTGTATCCAGATTCGTCCACCTTTGCTCCATTGAGGAATTCAAGTACCTCTTTCTTCCATATCTTAGTTGGTTCAGACACTAGATATTCTAACCCAGAATCGGCAACTAGGGTTACGACCGCCTGGATTTCTTGATCAGCATCATTGAAAGCGCCGCGCACCAGCTCGTATCCTTCGTTGACATTCTCCTCAAGCTTAGGCGCCATTAGGGTTTGTAGAATTTGTCTTGAGAGAAGAGAGGTGTCGACACAGAAGTTTGGTCTCGAAACTTTGAAAGCGTGTCGACAAACAAAGACAAAACTCTATATATACCTTTCTAATTTTGAAGATGAACAGGCGGGACAACTAACTGAAAATGTGTCGACACTGGCAATAAGTGTCGACACTGACTTATAATGTCTCGACACATATGTGTCGACACAAGTTTAGTCAACATATATTATGTGTCGACACTTGTTTATGTGTCGACACAACATAACTCGACACATAGTCGAGACGTTACTTAGAAAATTCTGAGTAAATACTAAGTGTCGACACTACATTGGATGTGTCGACACCTATATATCATGAGTCGACACTAATATGCTGAAGTGTCGACACCAACCTCCTAGATGTGTCGACACCTTTTTCCTGAAGTGTCGACACCATTATTCTGTGTCGACATAGACTTGTCTATGTGTCGACACCTTTTTACTTAGCCATTTTCAATACTGTAAACTTACTCTAAGTTTATCATTCCTAGTTCAATTTTAAATCTATTGAACTTAGCTTCTTCTAGGGGCTTAGTATACATATCAGCTACTTGATTATCAGTTTTAACATATTCTAATAAAATATCTTTTCTTTCTACATGCTCCCTAAGAAAATGATATTTAATTTCAATATGTTTAGTTCTACTATGGGATACAGGATTATTAGCTATTGAAATAGCACTTGTAGAATCACAGAAGAGTGGAGTTCTACTTACCTGAAATCCATAGTCCTCTAGCTGATATTGTATCCACAGAAGTTGAGCACAGCAACTTCCTGCAGCCACATACTCTGACTCTGCAGTGGAGATAGCCACACTGGTTTGCTTTTTGCTACTCCATGAAATTAGTCTCCCACCTAGGAATTGACAGGTTCCAGTAGTACTTTTTCTATCTTCTTTGCATCCTGCAAAGTCTGCATCTGAATAACCTGTTAGATCAAAATCCCCATTCCTAGGGTACCAGAGGCCTAGATAGGGAGTGCCCTTTAGATATCTCAATATTCTTTTGACTGCTGTCAAATGAGACTCTTTAGGGCAGGCTTGATACCTTGCACAGACACATGTAGCATACATGATATCTGGTCTACTTGCAGTCAAGTATAATAGGGAGCCAACTATCCCTCTATACAAGGTTTCATCTACAGGTTTCCCTGCATCATCCTTGCTAAGAGACATACTTGACCCCATATGAGTCTTCATGGTACTGGATGAATCCATACCATAATTCCTAATGAGTTCTAGGGTGAACTTGGACTGACATATGGATAAACTACTTTCAGTCTGTTTAACTTGGAGACCCAAGAAAAACTTCAGCTCTCCCATACTACTCATCTCAAATTGACCTTGCATAAGTTTTGCAAACTTTTTGCAAAGGCTGCTTTCAGTAGACCCAAATATAATGTCATCTACATATATTTGGACTAGTATAACTTTGCCTCTAGATTCTCTAAGGAATAGAGTCTTATCTATTTTCCCCCTTGAGAACTTGTTCTCAATGAGAAAACTAGATAGGGTTTCATACCAAGCCCTAGGGGCTTGCTTTAACCCATATAAAGCTTTCCTAAGTCTATAGACATGATGAGGTAGAGTTGGATCAACAAAACCTGAAGGCTGTTCCACATAGACTTCTTCCTTAAGATTACCATTCAGGAATGCTGACTTGACATCCATTTGGTAAACTTTGAATCCTTGATAGGTTGCATAGGCCAAGAACATCCTTATGGCTTCCAGTCTGGCTACTGGAGCAAAGGTTTGATCAAAGTCAATACCTTCTTCTTGCCTATATCCTTTAGCAACCAATCTTGCTTTATTCTTAATGATGACCCCTTGTTCATCCATCTTATTCCTGTAGATCCACTTGGTTCCTATTATATTGTGGTCTTTAGGTTTAGGAACAAGTTCCCAGACCTTGCACCTCTTGAACTGATTAAGCTCTTCTTGCATTGCTTTAGTCCATTGTGGATCTAGTATTGCTTCTTCAAACTTCTTTGGTTCAACTTGAGATAGAAAACTAGAGTAGATTGCTGCATTCAGGTTTCTGCTCCTTGTTTGTACTCCTTGTCTTGGATCTCCAATAATCTGCTCTATTGGATGATCTCTAAGATGCCTGTTGGCTGGAGGCATCCTAACTTCTGGTTGAACCTCTTCAGCATCTCCATTATGCTATACTCCTTGAACTTCTTCAGCAATTGGTACATGTAGTTCTCCCCCTGGACAACATCTACTGTCTTCTACTTGCTGTCTTGCAGTAGGTACTTCTACTATTGTAAGCTTGTCCATCTTCTTTGTTAAACCTGTGGGGCTGCATACACTACTAGACAACTCATTGTTAATAAGTTTAGTCTCATCAAAAACTACATGCACAGATTCTTCTACAACTTGTGTAGTCAAGTTGTAGACTCTATAAGCCTTACTGTTGTTGCTGTACCCAACAAAAATTCCCTCTTGGGACTTGACAGCAAACTTAGTCAAGTAAGACTTCCCATTGTTAAGTATGAAGCATTTGCAACCAAAGATGCTAAAGTATGATAGGTTTGGTTTCCTGCCTTTCACAATTTCATAGGGGGTCTTGTTGAGGCCTTTAGTGATGGTAGCCCTATTTATAACATGGCATGCAGTATTAACTGCTTTAGCCCAGAAATAATCTGGCAGTGATGTATTACTTAATAGGGTCCTACCAGCCTCTATCAAGGTCCTATTCTTCCTCTCAGCAATGCCATTTTGCTGAGGTGTTCTAGGTGAAGAAAACTCTTGAAATATCCCAAATTCTTCACATAGTTTTGTCATGCTATCAGACTGAAATTCAGTACCATGGTCACTTCTTATCTTGACCACTATACTATTTAGTTCATTCTGAATTTGCTTGACAAAGCTATAGAAGACACTAGGTGTTTCAGATTTCTGTCTTAAGAAGAACACCCAGGAAAACCTTGAGTAGTAGGGGTGAGGAGTGAAAACCGAAAACCGACTAAACCGATCAAACCGACCGAACCACACCGATTTTGAAACCGAACCGCCCGGTCCGGTGTCGGTTCGGTCTGGAGCTTTTGAAAACCGAAGGACTATCGGTTCGGGTCGGTTTTCAGGTTGTGAAAACCGATCAAACCGAACCGAACCGAGTTTTTTATTTAACATAATTTAAAGTTTAAGTATTTAACTAATTAACTTTTTAATTTTAAAGTCAGCCACATTTTGTCATTCCGATTTAGCATATAAGTATATAACTGTATAACTGACACTGTATAAGCATATTATTATTTTTATGCTTGCATGCCTAGTCACGAACAACGGACAGCGGTGTCAAAAAGTCAAAGTTAATATCTTATATTCTTATTTGAGATAGCTGATAGTGATTGGGTTTCGGCATTCGGGTTTCTAGTTTTATTAAGTTCATTTTTTTTCTCTTTTTCATTTTTTTGAGATAGCAGCTGATAGGGTTTCGTCGGGTCTCCACTCTCCAGTTTCCTACTTTCCAGTTTTCTAATTTCCTCCCAATTTCCGGCAGTTCGTATATCGCAAATCGCAAATCGCAATCGTAGACTCGCGGTGGCGACGAAGACGAGACCGTCGAGGGCAATGACGAGACCGTCGAGGGCAATGACGAGACCGTCGAGGGCAATGACGAGACCGTCGAGGGCAATGACTGCGGCGACGGAAGACGACTGAATGCTTCAGATTTCTCATTTTTGGCGGTGTTTGGCCGTGCGGCGGGCGGCAACTCCAGCTGTTCATCTTCCTATTCCCTTCTATTGCTTCAGATACTTTTGCTGTCACAATAAATTGGGTGTAAAAAAACAGACACTCATATCAAGTAGGTGATTACTAAGCCATTTAAATTCATTAAATCAATCTATCATTGTCTTATACTTTATCTCAATGCTGGATCAGCAGAAAGTGATCTGACATTTGTTGCGCCAAGATATGGAGGAACCCAAGGAGACACTATATCTAGTGGAGGACTGCTATGATATAAAACACTTGCTTTAATGAGTTGATAGCATAACTGTATCCTAATTCCTACATGGGCAAAAAAAAATTAAAACAAATAAAAAATATGGATTTAATATTAACTATTATATGTTTGTTCACAAAAAACCGACACCGAACCGAAAAAACCGACTGAAAACCGAACCGACTTTGAACCGAATCGACCGGATTCGGTTCGGGTCGGTTTGGACAAGCCAAAAACCGAGGCATGTCGGCTCGGTTTCGGTTTGGGTCCAAACCGACCCAAACTGAACCGCTCGCAGGCCTATTGAGTAGTCATCTACAACTACAAGGGTATAGACCTTCCTACCTAAGCTGTGAACTGGCATTGGACCAAAGAGATCCATATGCAAGAGGTATAAACACCTCACAGCATCTTTGTTTTCTATGCTTCTAAAGATGGATTTAGTCTGCTTGCCCTTTTGACAAGCTGAGCAAATACCATCTTTGACACACTTAACTTGAGGACCATTCCTCACTAACTCTTTGCTAAAGAGTTTGCTAATAGTCTTGTAGTTAAGATGGGCAAGCCTCTTATGCCATTTGACACAATAAGAGACTGTCTCATCAGCTACAAGACACACTGGAGAACCATTGCTCTCAACCATAATGTCTAAGCAGTAGACATTCCTTTTCCTATAACCAGTCAAAATGATCTCTTGATCAGTTGACCTCTTGATATGACAACCATTTTTAACAAATGAGATGTCATACCCTACATCACTTAATTGACTTATACTTATTAGGTTGTGTTTCAACCCTTTAACATAAGCCACTTGAGTAATGGTAACCAAGTTGCAAGAAATGTTTCCAAATCCTTTGATGATTCCTTTTTCAGAACCACCAAAGGTGACTTTTGGACCATCTTTTATTGGAATGTAGTTCTTTAGTAATCCTCTAGTTCCAGTCATATGTCTGGAACATCCACTGTCCAAGTAACATGTTGGGGTATGGCTACTTGGACTCACCTGCAAAACAAATTAATGAACCTTAGAACCCAAAGAATTCTTGGGTCCTTGGTACTTGTTAGTTTGCAACTTGACAAAACTACCTACTGGCTTTCCAACAGGTAATTTGCTACTCACATTGGCACTAGCATTGTGCCAACAGTCCATTGCAAAATGGCCAACCTTGCCACAGCACCAACATTCAAACTTATTGTACCTTTGCTTAGGTACTGTCTTTGCTGTCTTATCTACAGCTGACTTGTTGAATGTTGGGGCTTTGCCCTTGGACTTGGACTTGGACTGCTCAGTCCTTGCAGGTCTAGTAAAACCCAGTCCAGCCTTGCCTTTATGATGAACAAATTCATCAATTAAAGGTAGCACTGATTTAGGTTTAGAAAACCTAGCAACAAGCTCTCTCTCTTTCTGAAGATTGATCTCCAGACTCTTGATTTGATCATTCTTAAAGGTGATAGTCCCCATCTGAATCACTGTTATGTGTTTCAGCCTGGCTATCTCATTAAGCTTTTGATCAAATAGCTTCTCAGAATCTGTTGCAGCAGCTTTAAGATCAGGAATTTCCTTTGCCTGACTTTTGGCTAGGGACTTGCTTTTCTTGTAAGCTTGCAACAGTACTTTATATTCATCTATAAGCTGATGAATATCATCCTCAGACTTAGATACATTCTCATCACTTGATGATGATGAATCTGATTCTGTACTGGAACAAGAAACTGAACTTAGAGTTGAACTTTGTACCTTACTGGGTCCTGGCTGCTCCAGGATTTTGTCATTCTCTGTCAAAGCCATTAGCCCTTGGCATTGACTGTCTTCTTGTTCATATATAGACTCCATAATCTGCATGAATTCTTCTTCTTCTTCTTCAGCAAACAGCCCTATGTATGCCTCAGCATCAGACTCAGTTTCTGAAGAAGAGATATTTGATAGAGTCTTCTCCTTCTTGGCAACAAAAGACTTCTCTTTCTTGCCTTTGAAATGAGTCTTCTTCCTGTCACTAGACTCTTTTCTCTTTTCAGGACAATCTACAACAACATGGCCTTGTCTATTGCAGCAATATCACACTATCTTTGAAACAGTTGTCTTGCTAGATTTAGTCCTCTTCCTGTCCTTCTTTGAAGCCTTTTTATCCTGATAAAAATCTTCTTTTCCTTTTGAAGTAGAAGGCCTTGACCTCCACTGTTTCTTCTTCAAGAATTTTTGAAAATGTCCAGTGAAGGCAGCAAAGTCTTCATCACTTTCACTGTTTTCAGATTTTATGCTGACTGACTCATCTGACTCTGATTCAACTACCTTTGGAGGTGGAGTTGATGACTTATTCCTGCACTTTCTGGAGGCTTCTATCTTGAAAGCTACTGTTCTTTCCTTGTGTTCAGTTCTTGTTGATTTCTCCTCCTCTTTCCTCACTGTCAACTGCATTTCATAAGACAATAACTTGCCAAACAGTATAGGTGGAGAAATTTCTCCCAACTTAGCCATTTCTCTAATGACACAAATCTTTGTGTCCCAATCTTTAGTTAGGGACCTTAGGAACTTGTCATTTAGTTCATAATTGCTGAACTCTCTTCCATAAGACATGAGTTCATTCACTATTCTGTAGAACTTCTTATAGCACTCAGTTATGCTATCACCCTTTCCTTGTCTAAAACTTTCATACTCCTGATTTAGCAAGGATTTTCTATCTTGTCTAACTTCTTCAGAACCCTCCATATACACAATAAGAGTGTCCCACATCTTTTTGGCTGTCTTACAGTGTATAAGATTCTGAAATGTTATATCATCTATGACACTCACTATAATATTTTGTGTCCTCTTGTCCATGGTGGCTAGGACAATCTCATCCTTAGTCATTTCAGAGAAATCCTTTGGGGTTCTCTGATTTGCATCTAGAACTGATATCTTCATGAGCACATATAGCCCCTCTTTGACTGTGATGTATATCCTAGGGTCTGAGGTTTCCATAAACAACCTTACCCTTTCCTTCCAGATCCCAAATATCTCTTTCCTGCATAGAGGTAATTTCATGGATCCCAATTCCTTGTGATTCTCAGAGGAACCCATGGTTCTTGATTTTCTTGAATCTGTAATTCACTTAGACTGAATCTGCCAATCAGGATCTCCTCAGACTGTTAGTCCTTTTTGAGGAACCTCCCTCTGATAACACTTGAAAGATATAATACCTAAACACCTAGAGGGGGGGGGGGTGAATAGGTGACCAAATTCTTTTTAGACTTTAATGACAACAATCAGTTAATATCACAGAATTCTAACTATTTTATCACAGCAAACACACAGCATACACAACAAATCACAATCACAGCAGACACAGAGTTTTATAGTGGTTCCCCACGCTTTGGGTACATCCACTTTCCCCCTTCGCCTATCTAGCAGTGTACTAGATTCGGCCAAACTTCACCACTGTCTCAGAACCCAAACTGGTTCCTACACCTCAGGCCCAAGGCCTTACAACTCAGCTTTTCCACAAAGCCTACACTCAGCCACAAAGGCCTACACTCAGCCAACAAGGCCTACACTCAGCCACCAAGGCCTACACTCAGAGATTCCAATCTCCTACACTCAGGCTTTCAAGCCCTACCCTCAGCCCTTATAATTACAGGCTTACAAATACTCAGATCGAAAGGATCCTACAAGATAAAAATGAATTTACAAATAATAACTCAGCAACTCAGAAGCAAGAGAGGGGAGTTGTGAGTTTCTTGATGAGTTCTTGGAAGAACTCAGCTGGATTCAATCTGACTTAGCTTTCTTCAAAGCTTCTTGAAAGTAGAACTCAATAAGATTGACTCCTTCTGCAGTTGATCCTTGACCTCTGCTTCATAAGATCCAGAATGTATCTGAACCCTTCTTCTCAGCCTAGTTCCAACGGCTGATTTCTTGGATGGAGCCCTCTCTCTCTCCAACTTCTTAGATCTGCACTTGGACTGCTAGATCTTCTTGATTTGATACTTTGAACAACTATGTGTACCACTTCAACAACTACTTAAACAACAATCTGAACTCTTCTTTTTAACAACCGTTTCTGTAAACTGTATGAGCCTATTTATAGGCCTTCTTCATGGTAACCGGCTGGTCCAGTCCATAACTGAATTCTGACATCTCTGACCGGTGCTGTAGACCGGCTGGAACGGCAGCTGTCAAGTCATCCAGTCAGTTCTTGAAAATCTCTAACTGTCTGAAAGTGTCGAGACTTTCTGTCTTTAAGTGTCGACACTTATAGACCAAGTGTCGACACAAGTTGTGTAAGTGTCGACACAAGTCTACAAGGTGTCGACACAACTCCTTGTGTTGTAGATTCTATGTCTCGACACAGTTTCTTCTGCATGTGTCGACACTGAAATTGAGTGTCAACACAAGTACTTGATCTTCTATCTTTTGCTGAATTCTTCTAAGTGTCGACACATCTCCTTTGTGTCGACACAACTTCTTGTGTTGAATCAGTTAAGTGTCGACACTGCTTCTTGGTGTCGACACATAGTCTTCTATGTTGATACTTGCTGAGTGTCGACACAGCTCCTTGTGTCGACACTTGATTCTTCTGTTGAGACTTCAGCTGAGTGTCGACACATTCCCTTAGTGTCGACACTTGTACTTAGAATATTTTGTTGATCTTTCTGTTCTTTGCTAAGTGTCGACACAGCTCCATGTGTCGACACTTTCTTTAAGTGTTGAGTCTTCAGCTGAGTGTCGACACATTGTTCTGAGTGTCGACACTTACTTCAAGTGCTGACTCTTATGTTGAGTGTCGACACATTGTTCTTGGGGTCGACACTTATACTTAGTCTCTGCTGACTTTTGCTGAGTGTCGACACAGCTCCAAGTGTCGACACTTTCTGGTGTAAACACAATTCTTCTAGGTGTCGACATTGCTGTTAAGTGTCGACACAGCTTTACTGCACTTTTCTTCACAGAGTGTCGACACAGCTCCTTGTGTCGACACTTTCTGTCTGGTGTCGACTCTGCATCCCAGGTGTCGACACAGTGACTTCAAGTGTCGACACTGCTTGTCTGGGTGTCGACACAAGTCTTCTTAAGTGTCGACACTTTCCCTCTGGGTGCCGACACATGGACTTAGAAATTTTTGCTTCAGTCCTGTAAATACTTAACCTGCACAAGTAAACTCAACATACATCAAATACATTATGATGTATATCATTGAGTTGGGTGAGGCTTTTTCAAATCAGGTACATTTAACCAATGTACCCAACACTCGTGGATAGTTGTTGCGGACTGGATTTTGTATCCGCGCGGTTTGAAGAGGTTGATCGGTTTGTGCTGTGCAGGTGCGGATAGCGCTGGAAAGACAGGGACTTGGTTCTGATTTCGGTCAGGGACAGTGCAGACTCTGCGGACAGCAACCAGCGGTTAACAGTAGGTCGCGGGTTGCGTCTAGGCGGTATCTCTTCTGCAACTAGTTTCCTGGTTCAATAAGTTGTCCGCTTCTCGTGGCCTGTTCAGTTCGACAGCAACAGATAGTGCGGTCTGGCAGCTAGGCGACCTCGCGGTTAGGCGGTCTGCAGATCGGCGAGTAGAGCTTGCATTGGAATAACGTGCAGTCCGCACGGACTGGTTGCGGTCTGGCGACAAGGCGGACTCCGTAGTGTAGCAGTATTTCCGGCGGCTTCTCCTTGAGTCCTTGCGGACTGTTATTTGCCTTGTATTTTTCTGCTTCGTTGGTTACATCGGTGAATCTCTCTCGTCATGTATAACTTGCAATGTAAAGAAGTTGATTATAGTACACGATTCTTGCTCTTCTGTTTTGCATCTGGTTTATTTGGGCTCAGATGGATTGAGTGTTCCTGCGCCTGGTTTCCCGTCTTCCACAATATCAAATTTTCAACAAACCCAGCGCGCCACTCTCCTGAAATGCTCATCCATCTCACCGCCTTAGGGTACGTTTGACACGATGGTGGCGGTCATGAACATGGGGGTTAAATTGTCATTTGTTAATGCCCATCTAAAAAAACTTCATCCACTTTTATGTTCAAACAGATGATGTTTGTTAGGTGAACCTTAACAAATGACGTTTTAACTCATGCATTTATGACTGCCGTCACCATGCCATACGGAACTACTACATACCTTCAAGAAGGTGAGGGACATCGAGGCCGTTGGAGCTAAGTCCTCACCATCGTGCTCTCTCTTCTTGTTCATCGCCGATGATGGTGCAGGGCTCTTTATTATTATTAGGTCGAATCATTCCGGGAGAGAGATGACGTGGCCGTAGATCAACAAGACAACCAAATGACTTGCTTCAGTCGTGTTTAAAATTGGTCATACGTGGTGTGAAATCTAAATTATACAAATTTAAACTAGAATTGATCACCACTAGTATAAAATATATTTAATAAATGTCAAACCATTTTGTGTGATCTTGGGAGCCCACTGGTTTTAGAATAGTCGAACCATTTTAAAATTGGTCATAGGCAATATAAAATCTAAATTATAAACCTTTAAAATTGGTCATTGCTAAAATAAAATCTAAATTATAAATCCTTTAAAGGTATTTTTAAGATTCATTATTATTTTGATAGAGAGTTGATATCCGCACCGTATTTTTGACTATCCGTACTAGCCGATATTCGCACACATTATTTTGAGACAATGGCTATCCGCAAGCAAAACGCTATTTGCACTGCACTTTCAATTGACAACACTTAGCAATTGCATGCTCACCATCGATCATTGCAAGAACATGAGTGTTGGGGATCGCTCGAGGCTCCGGTAGACCGGACTAAATTGAACCGCCTTAGCCCGGGAGCGATCGAGCGCGCAAACAGTCACAATAAGTTAAAAACTGGAAAAAGAATTTTTTAACGTGGAAAACCTGACAACTAGGTGAAAAACCACGTGATCGGATCTGTGCCAGCCAAACCTCCACTACTTGCTTGTTGTTGTGCATGACTTTTTTGAAGATCTCGAGTGCGATAGACCACCTCTCGTTACAATTGTGAAGAGAGAGAATGAGAAGGACTCGGAGGGTGACAGGGCCACCACACTCAGAGCTGAGTACTTCTTTGTGAGTCATGGACAACGATGCCCTGACCGCGCTTTAAAGTCCTCTGTTGATGCTAGTAAGTGGGAACAACTTGCTACGCTCATCCTAGTGTTTGAGGCTTGTCTCTTGTCACACTTGGATGACTCTAGAATGGCTAATTTGTCACCACCCGCCGAGCTTGCTGCTGAGTTGAGGGTGTTAGGAATGTTGAGCGTTCTGCGCATCGGACTGCAATTGAGCGGTCCTTGGCGGGCTCCAAAATTGCTCTTGTAAATTGTTAGCGGTGCGGGACACACAAACCTTGGGCGTTCTGGCAGGCTTGGTGGTTCCGGCGGAGCCCGCAGAGGCGCGCTTGGAACGGTCTGGACAGCGGAGCGCGCGGAGGCGCACTTAGCACGATTTTAATGACGGAGCGCGCAGGACGCGCTTAGAGTGATCTTGACGGCAGAGCGCGCATGGGAGCACTTGGACGGTCTTGATGGCGGAGCGCGCGGAGGCGCGCTTGGATGGTCTTGACTGCGTAGTGCGTGGAGGCACGCTAGGAACGGTCTTGACAATAGAGCGAGCAGAGCATTTGCTGAAGGAGAGTGCACATAACACTGACTGGAGGAGAGTGCACGGGTCACTTGCTGGAGGAGAGCTCACGCAGGTGCGCGTAAGGAAGAGGCGTGCGCACGAGTGCGCATGGAAGAGGCGAGCGCGGGAGCTCGTACAGAAGAGGAGCGCATGGGAGCGCGTAACGAAGGGGGCGCGAGGGAGCGCTCCAGAAAGAGGAGCGCAAGAAAGGGGCGTGCGTGGGAGCGCGCAAGGAAGAGGCGTGCACACGAGCGCGCTGGGAAGAGACGCGCAAGGAAGGGAGGCGATGGGGAGAGAAAATCGTTGGAGGATTTCCCCTCCGAGAAAAGATGAAAATGAAGAGAAACTAGCCACATTTATAGATTTTAGGAGGGGCAAGCCGGTAATTTCTCCCAATAAAAACTGACCGGACTAATAGAATTGTCTGAAATGTGGCACACAGTTCAGCACATTTACGCAAATGACGAAAACGCCCCCGGTCGGAAAATAACCACCCCCGCCGGAAAAATAACCGCCGCTCCCGTGAGCGGAGGGGCAGCCCGGTGAGGCTGGCGGCCGTTGGGAAAGGGCCGAACGGAGAAAACGCAGCCCGATTTGGGCAGCAAGGATGTAGGGCGGGCGACAGTAATTGCCGTCTGTCCTGCGTAGAAAAGGATCTGCCCCCGAAGGAGGTGACACTAGGATGTGCGGCAAAACCTGCCTCCTGTCTT
This sequence comes from Platanthera guangdongensis, assembly GCA_039583875.1. Taxonomy (NCBI): domain Eukaryota; kingdom Viridiplantae; phylum Streptophyta; class Magnoliopsida; order Asparagales; family Orchidaceae; genus Platanthera; species Platanthera guangdongensis. Next base: position 161,913,329 of record CM077156.1, read on the forward strand.
GGAGGCAACGAGGCAGGTCGGGCGGCAAAATTTGTCGCCCGTCCTGACAGAAAAGGAGCGGCCCCCATGGGGGCGGTGCTAGGACATGTAACACCTTCACGTAATGACCGTATAATATGGATCCTGCCGGGGCCCCACAACATACAGACACCACAGTTTAAGCATTAAAAGATGATATAAGTCTACCCAACTCAAAACTCAGAATAAAACAAAGAAAACAAACAACCAGAACTCGAAGTTATCCACCAAACCAGGAGTATCAAGATGGCCTTAAGGACTTACACAACAAGAGTCCAAAACTGAATAACAATCCTATCAATGTGCAAAAGCACTCCTAGGCTACCTCAACATGCAAGCTAGAATACAACTCAAGGATCATATCATAGCATCAATACATAATCAACTAAAGGTTCACTTCATGAGGCTTAGGCCTTTTTGGCCAGCGAGCTTACTCTTGTTTGCGATCCTTGCCCTGTTTAAATTTGTAGTAACGTGGGTCAGCTAAAGCTAACCTCAACTATGTAGCTAACACATCTCCTCCCGGCCGTCCCTAGCGGACCCCTGAACACTCCATCACCCTGCAGGTCAGCACTTCGTATGCAATAAATAATTACATATAAAGCTAGAAACAGGTTTGGATGTCCCAAGCAACAAGCATGTTTCTACGTAGAGCAAGTAATAAAGGGGGCCTACTATGCAGCATGTATGAAAACCTGGGTTTCACCCAAGGCACCCTAAAGCGTATGAATCTAACACATCATCATGCATTATCAATCAGGTACTTCCATTTTGCCCTTCAGCATTCAAGCCGCAAACACAAGGGTACTCTAATTTCCCCCAAACGACATTCAAGCCGCTACTCGGAACACTTGCCAAGGCCCCACCCGCTCATGGGTCTCATAACCCGAGCTTGCCTGCAAACTCTGACTTCTCATGTCAGGGTTCCGCCATTCAAACAAACAAACCGATGCTAAGAACCCTTGCTAGACCCCACCCGTTCGCGACGACCCAGGCCCGACTCCAAAATCGGGACCAAGTCCACCGAAGGAGACCCAGTGGGACCCATCTGGTATCGTCCGTGCTTGTCATAAGCTTGGCGTTCTCGTCAGTTCCACAGAAGAGGACTTGTCTCGCCAGGACACTCTCCACACATGACCTTGTAATGTCACGTGCTAGCCAGCCGACCACAGAGACAAACCACGCCTTGTCACATCACAATCTCATGCCTTTCCCACCTTATTCCAACACTTGTACCGTATCATCCCCGTGCCCCCGCGTATACTCTAATTTCCACTCGGTCCGGTTCCAGCCACACGTACTCATACGAGAAAGAGGGAAAATATCATCACAGACGACATCTTGCCGCCAACGGATTTCTACAAAATCCTTAAGATTCACAATGTAATATCACCGAGTCGGACTAACGGTCGCGACTACGGCTTCACCCACAATGCCTAATCAACTAACGGAGCGAATCTCTAATGCAATATCATGTCACTGATGGACACAATCGACCAGGTGGCTCCTATTGAACCATGGCAACCCGAATCCCTCTCACTTGAGAGATCCAGTGCCTAAAATGCTTGAAAGAAAATAAGAAAAGTGTAGATGTCATGCACGCATTCTAAAACCGAGAGGAGAAGTGTCGTTACCCTTCGACCCCTCTTTCTAGCCATGAAGCCCTTGTCTTGTACAGATGAAAACGAGCGCCTTTGTGTCCTCTTCACGGATCTGGCCTCGGAACGACGATCGGAGCTCTGCAGCTCTGTTAATGGCGGAGAAAGCTCCTCTCTTCCTCTACCGAACTCTCTCTTTCTCAAACCCTAAGTCAACTCCAAAATGAGAACAATTGAGGGAGAGAACTGTTCAGCCCTACTAAAACCTATCGGGTAGAAGATCTTGGGGTCCAGGATAACCTTGAAGTTAAATCAAATGGCTAAGAAAAAGATCGACAGAACCCCCTACTCCGTAGTTTGTCGAACGATTCAGGTTTTGTCGATCGGCCTGCGCTCGACGAACCACTGAGAGCTCGACGAACCACTGAGAGCTCGACGAACCACTGAGAGCTCGACGAACAACCAAAGACCCGAGCTCGATAAAATGCCCTCAGCTCGACAAACAGCGCTGAGCTCGACGAAAAGTCATGAGCTCGACGAACCCAAGCACGATGGACAGCGCTGCGCTCGACGAAAAGCCCCCAGCTCGATTTACGTCGAGCGGCCACAGCTCGAATTTCGTCGAGCGGCCCTGAGTTTGATGAAGGTCGCAGCTCGACTTTCGTCGAGCGGCGCAAGCTCGACTTTCGTCGAACGGCCTTCGACGATCCCTGAATTTCGTCGAACAACACATGCTCCTCAAATTTGGGGTGTTATAAATCCTCCCCCCTTACAAGAATTTCGTCCCCGAAATTAGTCTTCATATAGGAAGACAACAAGAAAATTGTTGCAACAAATTTAAACATTATTACAACAACTTTACTCACTCATTTCCATTCAAGCAAACAGTAAGAAAAATGTTGCAACGCCTCAAAATACTGTTGAAACATATCTAACACTGTTTCAAACAACATTACACTAACAACTCGGGATAATCTTCGCGCATGGTTTGTTCTCGCTCCCAAGAGAACTCGTCCCGCCCGCAGTTGTCCCAACGCACCTTTATGAGCTTCACCTCTTTGTTCCGCAACTGCCGAACTTCTGATTCCTTTATGCCCACCGGACAGACTTTCGTCCTCAGGTCCTCTTCTATCGGCACCGTAGCTGGTCCGATCACCACACTAGCCTCCACCAAGGCTTTCCTCAAGACGGAGACATGGAAAACATCGTGTAATCCACTCAGCTCTGTGGACAACGTAAACCGGTAAGCTACTTCTCCAACGCGTTCTATAATCTCGAACGGTCCCAAAAAAATCTCGGACTCAACTTCTTGAGTCGGCAAATCCGTAAAACGCCCTTGAACGACTTGATCTTGAGATAGACCAAGTCGCCCACCGCAAACTCCACATTCCTATGGCGAGCATTAAAATACTTTGTTTGCCGGTCCTGGGAAACCTTCATGCGCTACTGAATGGCTCGCAGCAACTCGCACGCATCAGCCACCACTCCTTTTCCCAAAAGTTTGGTGTCTCCCGCCTCTATCCAGGACATTGGCGTTCGACACTGCCTTCCATACAAAGCTTCGTATGACGCCATATTTATAGTTGCTTGATAACTGTTGTTATAGGCAAACTCTATCATGAAGAGATGATCTTCTGACTTCTTCCCAAAGTCGAGAGTACACATTCTCATCATATACTCCATTGTATGGTTCGTTCTTTCCGTTTGTCCATCAGTTTGAGGATGGAACGCCGTACTGAACTTAAGCTTCATGTCTGGACTTTTCTGAACCAACCTTCAATCTTTGGACGTGAAACATCCATCATGATCACTGACTATACTCCTAGTAATCGCATGTAGTCGCATAATGTTGCGAACGTACAACTCTACCAGCTTCTCTACGTTGTCCTCTTTCCGATTTGGGATGAAATGAGCCACTTTGGTCAAGCGGTCCACAATCACCCAAATCACATCGATACCCTGCTGCGATCACGGTAAGCCGTGCACAAAATCCATAGAGATGTCATCAAATTTCCATTCGGGGATCGGAAGAGGCTTCAAGAACTCGCCCGGCTTCTGACACTCAGCCTTCACCAAGGCGCAAGTTTGGCAACAACTCACGTACAAAGCTATATCACGCTTCAAACCAGGCCACCAAAAAAATTTCTTCATATCCAAGTACATCTTTGTACTGCCCGGGTGAATGGAGTACTTCGTAAAATGAGCCTCAAACATCAACTCCTCACAGAGCTTGTTGAACAGCGGTATACATATCCTTCCATCCTTCCTCAAGACCCCATCAATCATCTCCCAGGCGCCACCCTCGCACTTTTGAGCTTCCACCACGAATGGATGAAACTCTTCATGCAAACTAGTCGCTTCCCGAATACGATCGGATAAGTCGTTTTGCAACTTGATCCAGTTCAATCGAGTCATGCTTGACTCGTCTCTTGCTACACACTCAATGCAAAGGGACTCACAGTACCGCATCAACCGCTCATCATGAGCTTCGAGCCAACTCCCTTGACCAGAGTATTTCATACTCAAGGCATCTGCCATAACGTTGGCTTTGCCTGACGTATACTGAATCGCCACTTCGTAGTCTCCAAGGAACTCGACCCATCTGCGTGTAACGTCCCGAAACTCAAAAGAGCGACGGAAGGCGTTTTGAGCCAAATTTGGAATTTGGCAGGGGGCACACGGCCTGGGACACGGGCGTGTACCAGGGCGTGTTGTGTTTGGGTCGACGATTTGGCCGAGAGTTCGACGAATTTTGGAGTCGACGATCTTCGAGCAGTGAACACGGCTTGATACACAGGCGTGTATCAGGGCATGTCGAGCTCATATCGACGATCTGCCAGCGAAGTCGACATTTTTGCTCGATGATGTGTCGAGACAGGGAATACGGCCTAGGACACGGGCGTATCCAAGGCCTTGTCAGGTGGTCGACGAACTGTACTCGACGAAGTGTCGAGATAGTGAACACGGCCTGGAGCCCAGGCATGTTCGGGTTTGATACGGGCGTGCAAATAGGACACGGGCGTGTCCAAGACCCGTGTGAGTCTCAGGCTGGTGTTGGTCCTGTGTTGATGGAGGAACACGCCTGGGAACACGGGCGTGTACTGGCTGACATGGGCATGTTAGGTCGAACACGGGCGTGTCGGGTGCCAGTGTGTTTTTCGAGACGCGTCGATTTCACGGGCGTGTTAAATAGGACACGGGCATGTCGCAGGCCGTGTTCGGCCCAAGTTTTACATTTCAGCCACGGATCGTAGCCGTTCGTTTCCTTATTTTGGGATCCGACGGCTAAGGGTTATTCCTACTAGGATATACCCGGGAATATGGTTTCAAATCCCTCACTTCTTTCACTAAAGTCTCTTTCTAAAGTCTCGAGAGAGGGGAGAGCAAGGAATAAGAAAGGAAGCTAAATCTATTTGCCGGCGGAGTTTCGGAGCTCCAAATCGCGAGCCGACTTCGGATCTATGGAGACAAGGAGATTGCGATGCTTTCCATATGCATACATTTTCATGGCGCCAAGGAAAAATGCTAGGGAAACGATTCTTTATTTGAGCATGTGAAGCTCTCGTTTCCTTTGCATAGGAAGCCCGCTCTCGCGAGTTTGCGGTGAGTTGAGGCGTTCCTTCGGGTAGACATGAATAGTCCCTGTTGTGTAGAGTCCGTAATCGAGAACGGATATAGGCATGATGTGTGAAGCCTACCCGAACAAGTTGGTCTGGATCGGTGATGTTGCATTGCATAAGTGGCCGGAGAAGACTCCATGCGAATGTTTGTTTTTCGGGTTTTCTACGAGGTAGATTGCAACAAGGAGCCTTGGGGATTAACTCCAAGGTGCACCCGAAAAACTGGGCAGATGCGTGATTCTGCCAACATGGTGGCTTGGGAGACAACTTGAACATAACCGGGTTATGTGAAGTGTGTAACGGAAACGAGACTCAGGAGAAGTTTAACCCGCGCATATGGCTTAAATTGTCGTTGCGATGTGAGCACGGGTTAGACGGAACCGTACCCATTCTATGTCGTTCGGTGGGAGCCGTTGGCATAGATGAGGGTCTTCGACGGTCTATGGCTTAAATTGACGTGACACATGCCGGGAAGACAAATTGCACACGAGATTTGGCCGTCCTTGTGGCAGTGGTGAGACCGAGATGTCTATGGCTTAAACTGACGTGACATTGATCGGTTCATCGAGAATGTGCCCTGAGTGCATGAGGTGTGTGGCCGTGAGTGCCTATGCCTGTGTTATTGTGTGGTTACACTATACTGCTGGATTATGCTAACAAAGTGCAGGGAAGGAGCATCGCCGCCCCGAGTTGGGGGCGAGATCGTTATAATTTGGTCAGCATAGCTGACCGTTGCCTTTTTTTGCCACCGTGCGATGGATTTTTGCTTGCAGGTGCTGCGGAGCCGAGTGATAAATAGCGGGTCAAAGTCCAAGTTGTTGAGCCGGCCCTCGAAGGCCTAATTTTGAGTGTTTTCTGTTATTCATGTATGGCCGGCCTACGTGCCGAGGTTTGGAAGACATTGATATTCAAGCAAACTATTGTAAGGCCTTAAGGCCAGTACTTGTGTATTTGTACGTTTATTACTGTTGGCTTTGTAGTGGACATTCATGCTAGTAGCAGGGTTCTTTTATTTACAACTATTAAAATTGCTTCCGCTAGAATGACTCTGTGTAGGACGTTGTATATTAGTTGGATGGTTTCCATTGAGTAACCACCCGGTCTGTCTGTGGTATATGGCGTCGGGCCCCGGCTGGACCTACTGCTATATGCTATGCGACGGATAGGGGGTGTTACAATTTGGTATCAGACTCCTAGTTTCGCTCGGGCTTAAAATGAATTCGTGGACGAATTCTTTTTAAGGGGTGGTGAGCACATGTGTGTGCGTCATCGTTATAACAACAAAAGAACCCATGAATGTACACTTAGGAATGAAAATACACGTGTTTGAGGAACCTGCGTGTTCCTATAATTGCTTTTTGCAATTTTGTATGGTCGCTTTACGATGTTTTGTACAACTATAGGTGACCAGAAGCGGTGTTGGGCCATCGGAACGCCGAGTTTCTGAGGCTAGTAGTGCACCAAATGATGCTCCTGCAACACCTCTATCAGCTGAGACCATACGATTGGTGGCCAAAGTAGTGTTTGTCATGATCAATGCGCAGCCTGCAAGGCAAATGCAGCAGCCCGCTCCTGCGATGGAGCAGGTACCTCTTCCAGAGGTTGAGCCGAGAAGAGTGGAGCAGGAAGTAGTGGAGCCTTTGGTGCCGAGGAGAGCAACTGAAAGGTATCTCAAGCACGTTATGAGCTTTAATACTCCTGTGTTCTCGGGGTTGGGAACCCCATCGCAAGCTGAAGACTGGATCTCCCATGTGAAGAGAGTCTTGACAGCAACGGAGACGGAGGAGTGACAGATGACCACTATATCTACGTTCCTTCTGGACGATGATGCTAGGTTGTGGTGGGAAGGCTTGGAGCTGTACCTCTTGAGGGGAAGACAAGTTACAGACGTCTCGATGGAGGAGTTCTCGAGACTGTTTTTAGCCAGGTACCTCCCTCCGACTCAGAGGATTGCTTTGGAGAATGAGTTTCTGAAATTGGTGCAAGGCGAGAGTAGCGTGGATAAGTATCTCCACGAGTTTACTCGGTTGGGTCGGTATGCTAGCTCTAAGTTCGCAGATGAGGAGCGTAAGACCAACCGTTTCTACGAAGGTCTGAGGGATGACTTGAGGCTACTACTCTTGGGGTCAATGACACAGGGTTTCTTGACCCTGGTCAACACGACCCGCTCTTTGGAAAAGGATATGAAGAATGTACAAGCAAAGAAAAGCTTTGGTGATAAGAAGTCTGAGTTCAAGGTGCCGACTACCTCAAAGTCTGGGTACCGTAAGTTCTTTAAGAAGGCTAGGACTTCGGGTCCAGCTCCTTCTTCTGGTGCTTCTAGGGCAACTACGGGTCAGACCCCGAGTGAATGTTTTACTTTTGGAAAGTCGGGGCACTTTGCCTGTGACTGCTGGAGTGGACGTGCCAAGCCCGAAAGGAAGCCGGGAGCAACTTATGATGAAAAGGGCAAGGCGGTGGAGTCAACCACGTCCCATTATGCTCCGGCTCAACCGAGTGTTTATAATCTTGGCCAACATGAGGCTATTAAACAAGCGGATGTGGTGACAGGTACGATTTAAATTTATAGCAAGTCAAATTGTTTTATACTTGTTATGTGCATGTTACCTTACCACAGCTTGTTTAGGATTTATTTTGATTTGCGAGTATCCGGCGAGAACACTCTTTGATACGGGAGCTTCACACTCCTTTTTGTCCGAAGGGTTCATATCGTGCATCAGAGTACCTTCTTCGATGGCGAAGGACAAACTCGATGTGTTGTTACCCAATGGGTGTTCGATGCGTGCGGAGAGAATCTGTGGCGTTTAGATTCGTATTGGGAGTCAGGAGTTCCATTTGCTAGCGTCGCTACTGCCACTGGTGGAGTTCGACGTAATATTTGGCATGGACTGGCTCTCGGAGCAGCAAGCTTATATTGATTGCGGTCGCAAGGAAGTCAAGTTGGGAATAGGTCGTGATACGACTTTTTCAGGCTTGAAAGGGTCGAGCAAGACGTTGATGTCTGCTCTTCAGGTGGTGAAGGCGGTTCGTACTGGAGCAGAGCTGTTCTTTACGCTAGTGGAGGTTGCAAAGCCTAAGCCTTCATTGGATAGTATTTCAGTGGTATCAGAGTACCCTGATGTGTTCCCTGGCAATCTTCCTGGAGCCCCGCCTCAACGGGAGATAAATTTCACGATTGAGCTAGTGCTAGGTGCTAAACCTATGTCATACTCTCCGTACGGCTAGTGCCTAAGGAAATGGCGGAGCTGAAGGTTTAACTGCAAGAGTTGTTAGAGCAAGGGTATGAGCGTCCAAGTTCGTCGCCTTGGAGCACACCAGTCCTCTTTGTTAAGAAGAAGGACGGGAACTTGAGACTCTGTATTGATTATCGGGAGGTGAACAAGCTAACAGAAAAGAACAAGTACCCGATCCCGAGGATTGATGATCTCTTTGATCAGTTAGTCGGTTCGACGGTGTACTCAAAGTTGGATCTCAAGTCCGGTTACTATCAGCTGAGAATAAGGGAGAGTGATATCCCTAAGACAGCGTTCAGTACGAGATACGTGCATTATGAGTTTACAGTCATGCCATTTGGGCTGACGAATGCGCCGTCAGTGTTCATGGATTTGATGAACAAGACTTTCAGGGAGTACTTGGATCATTTTGTGATTGTCTTCATCGACGACATTTTGGTGTACTCGCAGAGTGAGGAAGATCACATCAGGCATCTTCATTTGATATTGGAGACGCTGAGGAGGAATCAATTGTACTCCAAGTTCTCAAAATGCGAGTTTTGGTTGTCCTCAGTGGCGTTCCTCGGTCATATAATGAGTGGAGAGGGGATTGCGGTGGATCCGGCGAAGATTATTGCGATACGAGAGTGGCCTGTGCTTTCTACGGTAGCGGAGGTCCGGAGTTTTTTGGGGCTTGCCGGCTATTACAGGCGCTTCGTGGAGAACTTCTCGCGGATAGCGTTACCGCTCACTATTTTGACGAGGAAGGAGCAAAAGTTCGTTTGGATGCCGGAGTGTGCACGAGCTTTTGAGGAGTTGAATTGTCGGTTGACTACGACGACTGTGCTAGTTCTCCAAGTGGGACCGAAGGATTTGAAATCTATATCGATGCTTCGCGCAGTGGCTTGGGTTGTGTGCTACTGCAGCACGGAAGTGTGATAGCGCATGGCTCGAGACAGCTGAAAGTGCACGAGAGCAATTATCCAGTCCATGACTTGGAGTTAGCGACCGTGATTTTTGCCTTGAAGCTGTGGAGGCACTACTTGTATGGGGTAAGGGTCGATATCTATACCGACCATAAAAGCCTGAAATACTTGTTGGATCAAAAAGATCTGAACATGCGGCAACGTAGATGGATGGAGTTCCTGGGGGATTATACATTCAAGATCCACTACATGCCTGGTAAAGGCAATGCGGTTGCGGACGCGTTGAGTCGCCGGGCCCCAGCTTAAGCCAATTGGCTGTCGGTCCATGACGAGCGGTTGGTTCGGGAGTTGGAGGCGTTGGAGATCTCTTGGGTAGACAAGCAGTCGAGTGCTGAAGCGCTATTAAATTGGACGGAAGTTCAACATGACCTGGCTGATTGGATTCAGCAAGCTTTGGATGTTGATAGCAGCATGAAGCAGCTCATGATAGAGGCTCTGGATGGGTCAAATTCCCAATATGAGGTTGTGGATGGTTTGCTTTGGAAAGACGATCGTCTGTGCGTCCCAAATGTGGGCACTTTGCGGGTGGAATTGTTGTACGAGGCGCATCATACCAAGTACATGATTCACCCGGGTAGCACAAAGATGTACCACGATGTGAAGAAATTGTTCTAGTGGTCAGGACTGAAGAAGGATGTGGCATTGTATGTGGCGAAGTGTCAGACATGCGCCTTGGTGAAGGCGGAATGCAAAAAGCCGGGAGGATTCTTGAAGTCCTTGGCTATTCCGGAATGGAAGTTTGACGACATTACCATGGACTTTGTGCACGGGTTGCCAAGGTTGCAAAAGGGGAACGATGCCATTTGGGTGGTCGTAGATCGCCTAACGAAGGTGTCGCACTTCATCCTGCATAGGAAGGATGATTCGGTCGAGAAATTGGCAAGTTTTTTGTAGACAATATTATGCGACTTCATGGTGTGCCCCGCAGCATCGTGAGTGACCGAGATGGGCGGTTCACGTCCAATGATTGGAGGCTGGTGCAGCAGATGTTGGGAACAAAGCTGAGTTTCAACACAGCCTTTCATCCGCAGACGGATGGGCTGACCGAGAGGGTCAATAGGGCAATGTAAGACATGCTACGCATGTGCGTCCTGGATTTTGGAAAGCAGTGGGAGGACCACTTATACTTGGTGGAGTTCGCGCACAATAATAGCTACCAGGCGAGCATACAAATGGCGCCCTTCGAGGCCCTTTATGGTAGAAGATGTCGCACGCCGTTGTCTTGGTTGGAAATGGGTGAGTCAAAGTTGTACAAGCGACAAGAGGTGGAAGACGCTACTTCATTGGTTCGAACGATTCGGGGAAGGTTGCTAATCACTCAAGACTGCCAGGCTAAGTACTATAATGCCAAGCACAGGAACATGAAGTTCGCTGTTGGCGACTGGGTGTACTTGAAGATCAAGCCGTTCAAGGGTGTCTCGCGGGTGCGACGCTTAAAGAAGCTAAGCCCGAGGTACCTTGGACCGTTTGAGGTTCTGGAGCGGATTGGTGAAGCAGCTTATCATTTGAAGCTATCAGTGAAGCTTAGTGGTATACATGATGTATTCCATATATCGGTACTATGGAAGGCAGTGCAAGAGCCTTTGCTTGTGATCGCGGTGGATCAAGTTCCGGTCGAGAATGGGTTGACGACGAAGGTCAAGCCTGTTTGTATTGAGGACTCAGAAGTCAAGCAGCTACGCAATAAAGAGATCAGGATGGTCAAGGTCCGTTGGGACAATTGCGGTCGGGAAGAGCTCTTTTGGGAGAGAGAGCAGACCATGCTTGAGGAGTACCCGGAGTTGTTTCACTCAGGTACCGTTTAGGTTTTATGTTTCTTTCCTTTATGAAATTTCGAGGACGAAATTCTTTTAAGAGGGAGAGAGTTGTAACGCCCCGAAACTCAAAAGAGGTACGAGAGGTGTTTTGGGCCAAATTTTGAATTTGGCAGGGGGCACACGTCCTGGGACACGGGAGTGTCCCAGGGTGTGTCGTGTTTGGGTCGACGATTTGGCCGAGAGTTCGACGAATTTTGGAGTCAATGATCGTCGAGTAGCGAACACGGCCTGAGACACGGGCGTGTCTCAGGGCGTGTCGAGCTCGTGTCGACGATCTGCCAGCGAAGTCAACATTTTCGCGCGACGATGTGTCGAGACGGGGAACACGGCCTAGGACACGGGCGTGTCCAAGGTCGTGTCAGTTGGTCGACGAACTGTACTCGACGAAGTGTCGAGACAGTGAACACGGCCTGGAGCCCAAGCGTGTCCGGGTTTGACACAGGCGTGTCAAATAGGACACGGGCGTGTCCAAGACCCATGTGAGTCTTGGGCTGGTGTTGGTCCCGTGTTGATGGAGGAACACGCCCGGGAACACAGGCGTGTACTGGCTAACACGGGCATATTAGGTCGAACACGGGCGTGTCGGGTGCCCGTGTATTTTTCGAGACGCATCGATTTCGACGGCGAATGTGGGACACAACCCTGGACACGGGCGTGTCGCAGGCCGTGTTCGGCCTAGGTTTTACATTTCAGCTACGGATCACAGCCGTTCGTTTCCTTATTTTGGGATCCGACGGCTGGGGGTTGTTCCTACTGGGATATACCCGGGAATAGGGTTTCAAATCCCTCACTTCTTTCACTAAAGTCTCTTTCTATAGTCTAGAGAGAGGGGAGAGCAAGGAAAAAGAAAGGAAGCTAAATCCGGTTGCCGGCGGAGTTTCGGAGCTCCAAATCACGAGCCGACTTCGGATCTACGGAGTGTTGGGTACATTGGAATATATGTACCAGATTTGAAGAAGTCTCACCCTACTCAATGATATACATCAAGGTGTATTTGATGTGTTTTGAGTTTATATGTGCAGGTTAAGTAATTGCAGAAAATGCATAAAAGTTTCTAAGTCCATGTGTCGACACCTAGAGGTGAAGTGTCGACACTTATGAAGACTTGTGTCGACACCTAGAGAAGCTGTGTCGACACTTGGAGTAATTGTGTCGACACCAGGAAAGGCAGAGTCGACACCAGAAGAACAGTGTCGACACATACAGGCAGTGTCGACACACTGTGAAGAATTGTCAACATAATCTGTGTCGACACTTAGAGGTAGTGTCAACACCCAGAGAAACTTTGTCGACATCAAATGTGTCGACACCAGGAGGCTGTGTCGACACTCAGCAAAGCTTCAACAAAGTTAAAGTACATATGTCGACACAAAGGAGATGTGTCAACACTCAGCAAGTTTCAACACAAGAAGGCATGTGTCGACACAGAGGAGTTGTGTCGACACACAACAAAATTCAACTAAGTATTAAAGAAGAAGTACTTGTGTCGACACACAGAATCAGTGTCGACACATTCAATAGAAGGCTTGTGTCGACACACAGAATCAGTGTCGACACATTCTGAAGAAGCAGTGTCGAGAAGCTGTTACAACAACACAAGGAGTTGTTTCGACACCATCAAGGCTAGTGTCGACACTTAGTCTACTTGTGTCGACACTTAGTCTATTTGTGTCGACACATAATGACTATCTGTCTCGACACTTTCAGACAGTGATAATGATTTGAAGAAGTGACTGGATGACCTGACAGCTGCCATTTCAACCGGTCAACTGCAACTGTCAGAACTGTCAAGAGATTGTTAGAAACCGGATCAGCCGGTCACCATGAAGAAAGTTTATATAAAGGCTTTTTCTTTCAACAAGGAGTAAGACAATCAATCAACAGATTATTCATTGAAGATCAATAACAGATTGAAGATCTACACAGAGATCTAACAACACAAAAGAAGAAGACCTTCGACAGAAGATCTAAGAAGTTGGAGAGAGAGAGCTCCTTCTAAGAAGAACAGCTGCTGAACCAGGCTGCTAAGTAAGATTCAGATTGAGATCTGAATCTCAAGTCAGAAGTTGATTGAAGATCATCTTCTTAGGAGATTCAACCCTACTGAGTTCTAATTCAAGAAGCTTTGAAGAAAGCTAAGGGAGGTTGATCTCTGCCAAGTTCTTCCAAGAACTCATCAAGAAGCCAGTCAACTCATCTCTCTCTGTCTGAGTTGTGGTTAATTACTTTGTATTATCAAATTCCTATAGGATCTTGTATAGATCTGAGTTGTAAGCCTAAATCTATAAAGGCTGAGGTAGGGCATTTGAGCCTGAGTGTAGGAGAATCAATTCTCTGAGTGTAGGCCTTGTTGAAGGCTGAGGTAGGGCTGTTTAGCCTGAGTGTAGGTCTTGTTGAAGACTGAGTGGTTGGGCTTTGTGCCTGAGTTGTAGGAGTGGGGACACTCTGAGTTGTAGGAACCTGGTTTTGGGTTCTAAGCTGTAGGATCTCAGGATCTGAGGAGTAGTGCAGAAGTTAGGCCGAATCTAGTACACTACTAGATAGGCGAAGGGGGAAAGTGGATGTACCCAGACCTTGGGGAACCACTATAAAAATCCGTGTGTACTCTGTGTTTGTTTATTTCTGTGATTGCTGAGCTAGCTGTGCTGAATTGCTATAGAAAATTGCAAATACAGGTTTAATTGTTCAGTGTTTCTGCCTTAACTTTAAAAAGATAAAGTTCACCTATTCACCCCCCCTCTAGGTGGTTAGGCACTATTTCTTTCAAGTGGTATCAGAGGGAGGTTACTCAAAAAGGGACATAACAGTCTGAGTAAGATCCTGTTGGCAGATTCAGAATAAACAAGAATCAAGAAAATGGGGTCTAGTGAGAATCACAAAGAGCCGGGGTCCATGAAATTGCCAATATGTAGAAAAGAGATATTTGACATATGGAAAGAGAGGGTTAGACTCTTTATGGAAGCATTTGACCCAAGGATATATATTACAGTTAAAGAAGGCCCATATATGCCAATGAAGATATCCATTCTGGATGCAAATCAGAAAACTCCCAAGGACGTTTCTGAAATGACTAAAGATGAAATCATTCTGGCCACTATGGACAAGAGAGCCCATAACATAATTGTTAGTGCCATTGATGATGCAACATTTCAGAACTTAATTCATTGTAAAACCTCTAATGAAATGTGAGAAACATTAATAGTCTATATGGAGGGCTCAGAGGAAGTAAGACAAGATAGGAAGTCCTTGTTAAATCAGGAATATGAAAGCTTCAGACAAGGAAAGTCTGATAGCATTACAGAATGTTACAAAAAGTTCTATAGGATAGTCAATGAATTGATGTCTTATGGAAGAGAATTCAGCAACTATGAGTTGAATGACAAGTTCTTAAGATCCCTGACTAAGGACTGGGACACCAAGATTTGTGTCATAGGGAAGTGGCCAAACTAGCTGACATACCTCCTCCAACTTTGTTTGGAAAAGTGTTATCTTATGTGATGCAGTTAATGACTAGAAAGGATGAAGAGAAGATTACTAGAGTGGAGCACAAGGAAAGATCTATGACCTTCAAGACTGAAGTCACTAGGAAGTATAGAAGCAAGTCTTCATCTCCACCTCAAATAGTTGCTGAGGCTGTGACAGATAATTCAGAAAGCAAGAATTCAGATAGCAGTTAAAGTGATGAAGACTTTGCTGCTTTTACTAGGCATTTTCAAAAGTTTCTGAAGAAGAAGCAGTGGAGGTCTAAGCCTTCCACTTCTCAGCCAAAAGATGACTACTATCAGAAAAGAAAGTCATCAAGGAATGACAGAAGAAGGTCCAAGCCAAGCAAAGCTACATCATCAAAGATTGTGTGCTATTGCTGCAATAGACAGGGACATGTAGTGGCTGACTGTCCTGAAAAGAGGAAGGAGTCAGCTGACAAAAAGAAGACTCAATTTAAGGGAAAAGAGGAAAAGTCCTTTGTTGCTAAGAAAGACAAGAGTCTGACTGATCAGTCATCTTCAGAAATAGAATCAGAAGTTGAAGCCTACATTGGATTATTTGCTGAAGAGGAAGAAGATGAGTTCATGCAACTAATGAACTCAATTTATGAGCATGAGGACCATCAGTGCAAGGGACTGATGGCTTTATCTGAAGGAGACAAGATCCAGGATCAGCCTAGACCAAGTAAGGTACAAAGTTGTTCTTCTAGTTCAATTTATAGTACTGAGTCAGAATCAGATACATCTACATCAAGTGATGTGGGTGGGTCTGAATCTGAAGGAGATATTCATCAGTTAATTGATGAATATATGGACTTGTTGTAGGCCTTGAAGAAAAGCAAAACCTTGGCCAAAACTCAGGCAAAGGAGATTGCTAGTCTTAAATTGGCTGCTGCTGATTCAGACAAGTTGTTAGATCAGAAACTGAATGAAATAGCCAGACTGAAGAACATTACTGTTATTCAGATGGGTACTATTACATTTAAGAATGATCAGATCAGAAATCTAGAGATTAGACTTCAGAAAGAGAGAGAGATAGTTGCAAGTTTTTCTAAACCTAAATCTGTTTTACCCTTGATAGATGAGTTTGTACCACAAAAGGGTAAGACTGGATTGAGGTTTAAAAACCTGCCTGGACTGCTAGGTCCAAATCTAAGGGCAAAGCCCCAACACAAAACATAAATCCTGCTGTAGATACTTCAGCCAGGGTAGTACCTAAATAAAGGTACAACAGGTTTAAGTGCTGGTGTTGTGGCAAGATAGGCCACTTTGCCTTAGATTGTTGGCACAATTCAAGTGTCAAGGAGAGTAGCAAACTGCCTGCTAGAAGAGCTACAGGTAGTTTTGTTAAAAGTCAGACTAACCTGCACCAAGGACCCAAGAGTTATTTGGGTTCTAAGGTTAAGTAATCTGTTTTGCAGGTGAGTCCAAGTGGCCATGCCCCTATATGGTACTTGGACAGTGAATGTTCCAGGCACATGACTGGAACAAGGGGGTTGCTGAAGGACTATACACCTATCAAGAATGGCCCTAAAGTTACCTTTGGTGGTTCAGAAAAAGGAATCATCAAAGGATTTGGTAACATTTCTAGTAACCTGATTACAATTACTCAAGTGGCTTATGTAAAGGGTTTGAAACATAATCTCATTAGCATAAGTTAGCTGAGTGATTTAGGATATGACATCTCATTTGTCAAGAATGGTTGTCATATCAAAAGGTCAAGTGATCAAAAGATCATTCTGACAGGATATAGGAAGAGAAATGTCTATTGTCTTTACTTTGTATGTGAGAATAATGTTTCTCCTATTTGTCTTGTAGTTGATGAGAAAGTCTCACATTGTGTTAAATGGCACAAGAGGCTGGCTCATCTTAACTATAAGATAATTGGCCAACTCTTTAACAAAGAGTTAGTGAGGAATGATCCTCAAGTTAAGTGTATAAAGGATGGGATATGCTCAACTTGTCAAAAAGGTAAGCAGACCAAATCCACCTTTCATAGCCTTAAGAACAAGGATTCTGTGAGGTGTCTATACCTCTTGCATATGAATCTTTTTGGTCCTATGCCAGTTCACAGTCTAGGTAGGAAGGTCTACATATTTGTGGTAGTAGATGACTATTCAAGATATTCCTGGGTGTTCTTCCTAAGACAAAAATCTGAAACCCCAAGTATCTTATATAGCTTTGTTAAACAAATTCAGAATGAATTGGACAGTACAGTGGTCAAAATCAGAAGTGACCATGGTACTGAATTTCAGTCTGAAAGTATGACAAAACTATGTGAAGAGTTTGAGATTTTTCAGGAATTTTCTTCACCAAGAACACCTCAGCAAAATGGTATTGCTGAAAGGAAGAATAGAACATTGATAGAGACTGGTAGAACCCTATTGAGTGATACTTCTCTCCCAGAATATTTCTGGGCTGATGCAGTAAATACTGCTTGTCATGTGATCAATAGGGCTACTATCACCAAGAGCTACAAGAAGACCCCCTATGAGATTGTGAAGGGCAGAAAACCAAATTTATCCTATTTCAGGATCTTTGGTTGCAAGTGTTATATACTTAACAATGGAAAGTCTTATCTAACCAAGTTTGCTGCCAAATCCCAAGAGGGGATCTTTGTTGGGTACAACAACAATAGAAAGACTTATAGGGTCTACAACTTGATTACTCAAGTTGTAGAAGAGTCTGTACATGTAATTTTTGATGAAGCAAGGCTCATTAATAGTGAATTGCCAAGTAGTGTTTGCAGCTCTACAGGTGTAACTGAGAAGATGGACAAGCTTACCATTGCAGAAGGTTCTACTGCAAGTCAGCAAGTGGAAGATGGTGGCTGCTGTCCAGGGGGGAGTACAAGATACTCCTGATGCTGAAGAAGACCAAGAGGTGCAGCTAAATGAAGAGACTGAAGGTGTACAACCTAAAGTCAGGCTACCTCCAGCAAATAGACACTTAAAGGATCATCCAGCCAATCAAATAATTGGAGATCCTATATAAGGAGTGCAAACAAGGAGCAGGAATCTGAGTACTATTCTTTACTCCAGTTTCCTATCCCAAGTAGAGCCAAAGAAATTTGAAGAAGCAGTTCTAGACTCTCATTGGATTGAGGCCATACAAGAGGAGCTGAATCAATTCAAAAGATGCAAGGTCTGGAAGCTAGTTCCTAAACCCAAGGACCACAACATCATTGGAACTAAGTGGATCTTTAGGAACAAGTTGGATGAGAATGAAATCATTATAAAGAATAAAGCAAGGTTGGTTGCAAAAGGATATAGACAGGAAGAAGGTATTGATTTTGATCAAACCTTTGCTCCAGTAGCAAGACTGGAAGCAATAAGGTAGTTCCTTGCCTATGCAACATATCAAGGGTTTAAGGTATATCAAATGGATGTAAAGTCAGCTTTTTTGAATGAAAATCTGAAGGAAGAAGTCTATGTAGAGCAGCCATCAGGTTTTGTTGATTCTCTTAAACATGATTATGTATATAGACTTAGGAAGGCTTTGTATGGGTTAAAACAAGCCCCAAGGGCTTGGTATGAAACCCTGTCTAGTTTCCTCATTGAGAACAAATTCTCAAGGGGGAAAATAGACAAGACTCTATTCCTTAGGGAATCTAAAGACAAGATTATCTTAGTCCAAATATATGTAGATGACATAATATTTGGGTCTACAGAAAGTTGTCTTTGCAGAAAGTTTGCAAAACTTATGCAAGGATAATTTGAAATGAGTAGTATGAGGGAACTTAAGTTCTTCTTGGGTCTCCACGTTAGACAGACTGAAGATGGCTTGTCCATATGCCAGTCTAAGTTCACCCTAGAGTTGATAAAGAAGTATGGTATGGAATCAACCACTACCATGAAACTCCTATGGGGTCAAGCATGTCTCTAAGCAAAGATGATGCAGGGAAACCTGTAGATGAAACTTTGTATAGAGGGATAGTTGGCTCCCTACTGTATTTGACTGCTAGTAGACCAGATATCATGTATGCTACAGGTGTCTGTGCTAGGTACCAAGCATGCCCTAAAGAATCTCATCTGACTGCAGTCAAAAGGATTTTGAGATATCTTAAGGGCACACCTTATCTAGGCCTTTGGTACCCTAAGAATGGAGATTTTGTACTGACATGTTATTCAGATGCAGATTTTGCAGGCTGCAAGGAAGATAGGAAGAGTACTACAGGAACCTGTCAATTTCTAGGTGGAAGGCTGGTGTCATGAAGCAGTAAGAAGCAGACCAGTGTGGCTATCTCCACAGCTGAGTCAGAATATGTTGCTGCAGGAAGCTGCTGTGCACAACTTTTATGGATTCAATACCAGCTAGAAGATTATGGTATTCAAGTAAGTAGAACACCTTTACTTTGTGATTCTACAAGTGCCATTTTTATTGCAAATAATCCTGTCTCCCATAGTAGGACTAAGCACATAGAAATTAAATACCATTTTCTTAGAGAACATGTAGAAAAAGGAGACATTTCACTAGAATATGTTAAAACAGATAATCAGATTGCTGATATGTTTACTAAACTCCTAGATGAAACCAAATTCAATAATTTTAAAATTGAATTAGGATTGTTAAACTTAGAATAGTTTAAAAAAATTGGCTAAGTAAAATAGTGTTGACACACAGAGTTGTCTGTGTCGACACATAGAAGTGGTGTCGACATTTTAGAGAGATGGTGTCGACACATCTAGACAGTCTGTGTCGACACTTCAGAGAATTAGTGTCGACACATGCAGGGTAGGTGTCGACACATCCAGGGTGTTGTCGACACTTAGGATTTACACGGAATTCGTCGAGTAGAGTTTCGACTAATCATCGAGCTGAGATGTATAAGTGTCGACACATATATTATGTCGACTATATTTGTGTCGACACATAGTTGTCGAGACATTAGAAGTAAGTTTCGACACTTTTCAACAGTGTCGACACATTTCAAGTATTTTGACGCGCCTTTTCACCTTCGATTTTAGAAAGGTATAAATAGGTCTTCACCATTGTTTATCGACACGCTCACCATAGTTTCGAGACCAAACTTGTGTGTCAACATCTCTCTTCTCTAAATTCAAAATTTCTCCAAACCCTAATGGCGCCCAAGCTAGAGGAGAACATCAATGAAGGTTATGAGCTCGTGCGACACGCCTTTGACGACGCGGAACCAGAAATCCAAGGTGTGGTAACCCTAGTTGCAGAGACTGGGTTAGAGTATCTTGTTTCAGAACCCATCAAGATTTGGAAGAAGGAGGTCCTTGAATTCTTTAGTACAGCTACACTTGATGAAACTGGACTCAAGATTAAGTCCACAGTCCATGGGGCAAAAGTAAAAATTACCCTGAAAAGTCTAAGAAAGATTCTACATCTACCTAGAACTAAAGAATAGGAAGATGTACCTGCATCAAAGACAAGGGAGGCACTGCAATGGTGTGGACTTGATTCAAGCATGAAGATTGGATCAGTTTTCAACAGGAAAGGCCTGAACATGCATGACAAGTTCTTGTCTGAAATAGTAGGTAAGGTAATTCTGAGTAAGCCAGGTGGGCATGATAGAATATCAGCTCACATGTTCAGTTTAATGACAAGGATAATTTTCCAACTTAAAACTGATTGGTCAACAGTAATGTTTGATAAGATAAAGGAAAGTCTGAAGAAGCCCAATCTGGGTAGAATTATGAGTTTATACTTAGCTGGAAGTATCCCTGAAGTCATGAACTAAGCTGCTGGTTCTAAGATAAATCATATGAGGAGAATGGACGTTAGGATTATCTCAAGGTGGGATAGGGTGTTGAGAAAGGAAATGCCTACTCCTGAAAAGGAAGTTTCTCATCAAAAGAAGAAGAAGAAAGCCATTGTGGCTCCTGAATCCTCAAGTAGCTCAGAAGAGCAGGTAGTTTTTAGTTCTGATGATGGAGAGGCTAGAAATGCTGGACAGTCACCAGTAAGACCTGAAGATGCACAGAGGCAGGGGGAGCTACCATCTGCTAGCCTCATTCACCTGGATCCACTCCAGGGGGAGCTTCAACATGTGGATGAGCCAACTCACTTAGATAGTGAAAGGGCAACCCAAACAATTCTTGAGGTAATCAATGAAGTTAATCAATCTATTTTCAATATTGAGGATGAAGTATTGACTGAATCATTACTTGATGTTGATCAGCAAACTCAGTTACATAGTCAACCACAAGATGTTGTCATGGAAGACACATCAGTTGCTGATAATGCTCCTGAGATCAGAGCTTCTCCTGTCCCTACTCAACATGAGTTTACTCTAGAAGAGCTGTTCCCTGATTTAATACAGACTGATTTTGAGGGAGAGAGAGCAGTTATTGAGGGGGAGTCACCTAACCTTGAGGGGGAGCATGTAAGATCACAGGAGGAGACTGCTAGCAAAGAAACTGAGGAGCAAAGGAATGTTGAGGAGCTACCAAGAGCAGAAAAGGAATTGCCACCTACTCCACAGGATAGAGTAGACATTGCTAGTACTTCTGACTCTGAAGATGAAGAGGCTGCTAGAGCCAAGAAAAGAAAGCTACAGGTTTTCAAAAGGAGAAGCCAAACCTACAAGAAAGCACTGCAAACCATTGTTTCACAGCCTTCCCCAACTGCTGATTATAGTTCATTGATGGTGGCTTTGCAGATCAAGCTAGATGAGCAAAGAATGGCTTTACAAACTTATATGGATGAAGGACATAAATCCCTTCAATTTGATCTGGCTCAAGATATAAAATCTATTAGATTTGAAGTTAATCAAAATAAGAAGGAAATGATTGACTGTTTTCATAAAGGAGGCAATGCAGTGGTATATCTGGCTACTCATCAAGAGAATATAAAGAAACAGGTTGATGATATGACAGTAAAAAAAGGATATGTTCTTAAGAATCAAATTAGAATGAATGACAATCTAACTGAATCACATAATGTGATAGTAACTGAAATGCAGAATCTTGCAGCTGCTCAAACTGCAGCAAGGACTACTGTCATGGCTGAATTTGACAAGCACTTACAAGAAAGCCTAACTGCTGTTAAAACTGCCATTGAAGATTCTCAAAAGGCTATTACTGACAAGCTTCAAAGGTTAAAACCTTTTTATAAAGATGGAGTTAACTATTTGAATGCTCAAATCTGATTTCAGAAGGATGATCTTAGGGATCATATAGAAAGAGAAGTCATAAAGGGGGAGAGGGTATTAGTCAAAGCAGGCTCTGACCATGCTAAATGGATTTCAAACAACATCATAGCTACCCTTGGATATCCACCCTTGTGTGATGATGATAATGTAGCAGAATCTGAGACAAATCTTGCATATTTTGGAGGTGAGCCAGCTGAAGTTGCACATGTAATCTACCCTCCAGCTGATTTTGAGATGATACATCAGGAGGTACAATCTATGTATAGCCCTCCTGAGGGTAATCAGAATATTATTTGTGATAAAGTAGTACAGCCTGTGCCAGAGGCAGTATTAAAAGAGCAAGAAGCTCAATTATCTAAGAAGTGGTTCAAAGAACAGGCAGAGTTAAGGCCTGATTTTGAACAGTGGAGCCCAACTTCTAGGAATATCATATTGACTGCTTGGAAGGCTGCAAAGGATAATATCCTAGAAAGGGGCAAATGGTATTCTGAGCAGGAATGGAGAAAACATGAAGCTAGGCAAAAAGCCATAGTACAATACAGAAGGAAGGCTAAATTAGGGAAGCTACCTCCTAATGCACAGGAGCCTAGCAAGTATTTCCCTAAGCCTTATCATTATTTTGAGAGACAGAAGATAAGGGCTGAAGAACAGAAGAAGAAAGATCTTAAGGGAAAGA
Source organism: Platanthera guangdongensis (assembly GCA_039583875.1). Lineage (NCBI taxonomy): Eukaryota > Viridiplantae > Streptophyta > Magnoliopsida > Asparagales > Orchidaceae > Platanthera > Platanthera guangdongensis. Next base: position 161,935,861 of record CM077156.1, read on the forward strand.
AGCCTACTGATGACAATGATGTTCCAGTTCAAGCCAAGATTCAATCTGGGAAGGGCATTGTTATCAAGGAGCCAGAGCAGCCATAGGATAGAATTTTCTTAAGTCTACAACTTTGTAATCATTTGCATTAAAATCCATGGAAACTTTTGATTAATAAAATTTTTGGAACTTGTAAAAAAACAATGTTTAATGTTCAATCTATTACATTGTTATTCTGAGATAATTGTTTATACATGTTTAGTTTTCACCCTGTCATATAATACTGTTATACATCATATTGAGTATTTGTTATGAATGGTGTATATCATTGACTAAGGGTTATGACTTTTCCAAATAGGGGGAGATTGTTGGGTACATTGGAATATATATACCAGATTTGAAGAAGCCTCACCCTACTCAATGATATATATCAAGGTGTATTTGAAGTGCTTTGAGTTTATATGTGCAGGTTAAGTAATTGCAGGAAATGCAGAAAAGTTTCTAAGTCCATGTGTCGACACCTAGAGGTGAAGTGTCGACACTTATGAAGACTTGTGTCGACACCTAGAGAAGCTGTGTCGACACTTGGAGTAATTATGTCGACACCAGGAAAGGCAGAGTCGACAACAGAAGAAAAGTGTCGACACATACATGCAGTGTCGACACACTGTGAAGAATTGTTAACATAATCTATGTCGACACTTAGAGGCAGTTCGACACCCAGAGAAACTTTGTCGACATCAAATGTGTCGACACCAGGAGGCTGTGTCGACACTCAGCAAAGCTTCAACAAAGTTAAAGTACATGTGTCGACACAAACGAGATGTGTCAACACTCAGCAAGTTTCAACACAAGAAGGCATGTGTTGACACAGAGGAGTTGTGTCGACACACAGCAGAATTCAACTAAGTATTAAAGAAGAAGTACTTGTGTCGACACACAGAATCAGTGTCGACACATTCAACAGAAGGCTTGTGTCGACACACAGAATCAGTGTCGACACATTCTGAAGAAGCAGTGTCGAGAAGCTGTTACAACAACACAAGGAGTTGTGTCGACACCATCAAGGCTAGTGTCGACACTTAGTCTACTTGTGTCGACACTTAGTCTATTTGTGTCGACACATAATGACTATCTGTCTCGACACTTTCAGACAGTGACAGTGATTTCAAGAAGTGACTGGATGACCTGACAGCTGCCATTTCAACCGGTCAACTGCAACTATCAGAGCTGTCAGGAGGTTGTTAGAAACCGGATCAGCCGGTCACTATGGAGAAAGTTTATATAAAGGCTTTTTCTTTCAACAAGGAGTAAGGCAATCAATCAACAGATTATTCATTGAAGATCAATAACAGATTGAAGATCTACACAGAGATCTAACAATACAAAAGAAGAAGACCTTCGACAGAAGATCTAAGAAGTTGGAGAGAGAGAGCTCCTTCTAAGAAGAACAGCTGCTGAACCAGGCTGCTAAGTAAGATTCAGATTGAGATCTGAATCTCAAGTCAGAAGTTGATTGAAGATCATCTTCTCAGGAGATTCAACCCTACTGAATTCTAATTCAAGAAGCTTTGAAGAAGCTAAGGGAGGTTGATCTCTGACAAGTTCTTCCAAGAACTCATCAAGAAGCTAGTTAACTCATCTCTCTCTATCTGAGTTGTGGTTAATTACTTTGTATTATCAAATTCCTGTAGGATCTTGTATAGATCTGAGTTATAAGCCTAAATCTATAAAGGCTGAGGTAGGACATTTGAGCCTGAGTGTAGGAGAATCAATTCTCTGAGTGTAGGCCTTGTTGAAGGCAGAGGTAGGGCTGTTTAGCCTGAGTGTAGGTCTTGTTGAAGACTGAGTGGTAAGGCTTTGTACCTGAGTTGTAGGAGTGGGGAAACTCTGAGTTATAGGAACCTGGTTTTGGGTTCTGAGCTGTAGGATCTGAGGATCTGAGGATCTGAGGAGTAGTGCAGAAGTTAGGCCGAATCTAGTACACTACTAGATAGGCGAAGGGGGAAAGTGGAAGTACCCAGACCTTGGGGAACCACTATAAAAATCTGTGTGCACTCTGTGTTTGTTTATTTCTGTGATTGCTGAGCTAGCTGTGCTGAATTGCTATAGAAAATTGCAAATACAGGTTTAATTGTTCAGTGTTTTTGCCTTAACTTTAAAAAGATAAAGTTCACCTATTCACCCCCCCTCTACGTGGTTAGGCACTATTTCTTTCACGGAGGTAAGGAGATTGCGATGTTTTCCATCCGCATACATTTCCATGGCGCCAAGAAAAAATGCTAGGGTAACGATTATCTACTTGAGCATGTGAAGCTCTCGTTTCCTTTGCATAGGAAGCCCGATCTCGCGAGTTTGCGGTGAGTTGAGGCGTTCCTTCGGGTAGACATGAATAGTCCCCGTTGTGTAGAGTCCGTAAACGAGAACGGATATAGGCATGATGTGTGAAACCTACCCGGACAAGTTGGTCTGGATCGGTGATGTTGCATTGCATAAGTGACCGGAGAAGACTCCGTGCGAATGTTTGTTTTTCGGGTTTTCTACGAGGTAGATTGCAACAGGGAGCCTTGGGGATTAACTCCAAGGTGCACCCGGAAAACTGGGCAGATGCGTGATTCTGCCAACATGGTGGCCTGGGAGCCAATTTGAACATAACCGGGTTATGTGAAATGTGTAACTGTTGGGTACATTGAAAATATGTACCTTATTTGAAGAAGCCTCACCCTACTCAATGATATACATCAAGGTGTATTTGATGTGTTTTGAGTTTATTTGTGCAGGTTAAGTAATTGCAAGGAAAGCAAAAAGTTTCTAAGTCCACGTGTCGACACCCAGAAGAAAAGTGTCGACACTTAAGAAGACTTGTGTCGACACCCAGAGAAGCTGTGTCGACACTTGGAGTAATTGTGTCGACACCAGGAAGGCAGAGTCGACACCAGAAGGAAAGTGTCGACACATAGAGGCAGTGTCGACACACAATGAAGAAATGTCTAAAAAATCAGTGTCGACACCCAGAGGAACTTTGTCGACATCAAAAGTGTCGACACTAGGAAGCTGTGTCGACACTCAGCAAAACATCAATAAAGTTCAAGTACAAGTGTCGACACTAGGAGGCTGTGTCAACACTCAGCAAAACATCAACAAAGTTCAAGTAAAAGTGTCGACACTAGGAGGCTGTGTCGACACTCAGCAAACTTCAACAAAGTTTAAGTACAAGTATCGACACAAAGGAGATGTGTCGACACTCAGCAAAGTCTCAACACATGAAGCATGTGTCGACACAAGGAGATGTGTCGACACTCAGCAGAAGTTTCAACACAGAAGGCATGTGTCGACACAAAAAAGATGTGTCGACACTTAACAAAGTCTCAACACAAGAAGATGTGTCGACACAAAGGAGTTGTGTCGACACTTTGCAGAAATCAACTAAGTATTGAAGAAGGAGGACTTGTGTCGACACACATGATCAGTGTCGACACATGTTGAAGAAGTAGTATCGAGAAGCAGTTTCTACAACACAAGGAGTTGTGTCGACACTATGAAAGCTAGTGTCGACACTTAGTCTACTTGTGTTGACACTTAGTCTATTTGTGTCGACACTTAAAGACTATCTGTCTCGACACTTTCAGACAGTGATAGAGAATTCAAGAAGTGACTGGATGACTTGACAGTTGCCATTTCAACCGGTCAACTGCTACTGTCAGAGCTGTCAGAAGTTTGTTAGAAACCGTATCAGCCGGTCACCATGAAGAAAGCCTATATAAAGGCTTATTCCTTCAACAGAAGGAGACAGATTGATGGAACATAGCAATCAATAAAGTGAGAAACAACAAACCAGAAGAAGACCTTCAAGTGAAGATCTAATAAGTTGGAGAGAGAAAGCTCCTTCTAAGAAGACAACTATTGAACCAGGCTGATAAAGAAAGTTTCAGATTGTGATCTGATTCTAAAGTCAGTAGTTGATTGAAGAACATCTGCATAGAGATTCAACCCTACTGTGTTCTAATTCAAGAAGCTTTGTAGAAAAGCCAAGGGAGATTGATCTCAGCAAAGTTCTTTCAAGAACTCATCAAGAAGCCAGACAACTCAACTTTCTCAATCAGAGTTGTGGTTAATAATATTTGTATTATTTATTTTCTGTAGGATCCTAAGGGATCTGAGTTGTAAGCCTATATTTATAAAGGCTGAGTGGTAGGGCCTGAGTGCCTGAGTGTAGGAGATACATTTCTCTGAGTGTAGGCCTTGTTGAAGGCTGAGTGTAGGCCTTATTGAAGGCCGAGTGTAGGTCTTGGTGAAGACTGAGTGGTAGGGCTGTTGTGCCTGAGTTGTAGGAGTGGGATCACTCTGAGCTGTAGGAACCTATTTGGGGTTCTGAGTTGTAAGATCTGAGGATCTGAGGAGAAGTGGAGAAGTTAGGCCGAATCTAGTACACTACTAGATAGGCGAAGGGGGAAAGTGGATGTACCCAGACCTTGGGGAACCACTATAAATCCCGTGTGCTCACTGTGATTGTATGCTTGCATGATTGCTGTATTATCTGTGCTGTGAATTGCAATTGTTGTACTGTAGTGCTGCCTTAAAAGTTTTAAAAGATTAAGTGCACCTATTCACCCCCCTCTAGGTGTTTAGGCACTAGTTCTTTCAAGTGATATTAGAGGGAGGTTAATCAAAAAGGACATAACAGTCCGAGTAAAGATCTTGTAGGCAGAATCAGTAGAATCAAGAATCAAGAAAATGAGTTCAACAGAGAATCACAAAGAGTTAGGATCCATGAAATTACCAATCTGCAGAAAGGAGATCTTTGGCATTTGGAAAGAAAGGGTTAGACTTTTTATGGAAGCCTCTGACCCCAGAATATATATTACTGTTAAAGAAGGGCCTTATGTGCCAATGAAAGTATCTGTTTTAGATGCAAATCAGAGAACTCCCAAAGATTATTCAGAAATGACCAAGGATGAAATTATTTTGGCCATTATGGACAAGAGGGCCCAGAATATTATTGTAAGTACAATTGATGATGCCACATTTCAGAATCTGATTCATTGTAAAACATCAAAAGAAATGTGAGACACACTGATAGTCTATATGGAAGGATCAGAAGAGGTAAGACAAGACATGAAGTCTTTGTTAAACCAAGAGTATGAAAGCTTCAGACAAGGAAGGTCTGATAGCATAACTGAATGCTACAAGAAATTCTATAGGATTGTCAATGAATTGATGTCCTATGGAAGAGAGTTCAGCAATTATGAATTGAATGATAAGTTCTTGAGATCCCTAACTAAGGACTGGGATACTAAGATTTGTGCCATAAGGGAAATGACAAAATTAGCTGATATACCTCCTCCAACATTGTTTGGAAAGCTGTTATCTTATGAGATGCAGCTAATGGTTAGGAAGGAGGAAGAGAAGACTATAAGAGTGGAGCACAAAGAAAGAGCTGTGGCTTTCAAGACTGAAGCCACTAGGAAATATAAAAGCAAGTCTCCATCACCACCTCTAAAAGTTGTTGAGGCTAAGACAGATACTTCAGATAGCAAGAAGTCAGAAAGTAGTGAAAGTGATGAAGACTTTGCTGCATTTACTAGGCACTTTCAGAAATTTCTAAAGAAGAAGCAGTGGAGGTCCAAGCCATCCACTTCACAGACAAAAGATGACTATTATCAGAACAGGAAGTCATCAAGGAATGACAGGAGAAAGTCCAAGTCTAATAAAACTACATCCTCAAAGATAGTATGCTATTGCTGCAATAGACAAGGACATGTAATAGCTGATTGTCCAGAAAAGAGGAAAGAGCCCACTGACAAGAAGAAGACACAGTTCAAGGGCAAAAAGGAAAGGTCCTTTGTTGTCAAGAAGGATAAAAGTCTGACTGATATGTCATCTTCAGAAACAGATTCAGAAGCTGAAGCCTATATTGACTTATTTGCTGAAGAAGAAGAAACTAAGTTCATATAGTTAATGAACTCAATATATGAGCAGGAGGACATTCAGTGCAAGGGACTGATGGCCCTATCAGAAGGAGACAAACTCCAGGATCAGCCTGGACCAAGTCAGGTACAAAATTGTTCTTTAAGTTCAATTTCTAGTGCTGGATCAGAATCAGATACATCAGCATCAAGTGATGTGAGTGGATCTGAATCTGAAGGAGACATTCATCAGTTGATTGATGAATATAGAGTATTGTTGCAGACTTTGAAGAAAAGCAAACTCTTAGCTAAAACTCAGGCTAAGGAGATTGCTAGTCTTAAAGTGGCTGCAACAGATTTTGACAAGTTATTAGATCAGAAATTAAATGAAATAGTCAGACTGAAGAATATTACAGTTATTCAGATGGGGACTATTACACTTAAAAATGATCAAATTAGAAATCTGGAGACTAGTCTTCAGAAGGAGAGAGATATTGTAGCAAGTTTCTCTAAACCAAAATCTGTTCTACCTTTGATAGATGAGTTTGTATCTCATAAAGGTAAAACTGGATTGAGGTTTACAAAACCTGCATGGACAGTAAAGTCCAAGTCTAAGGGCAAAGCCCCAGTACTCAACAAGAAGCCTGCTGTAGATAAAATAGCCAGGGTTGTACCTAAACAAAGCTACAACAGATTTGAGTGCTGGTGTTGTGGAAAGGTAGGCCACTTTGCCATAGACTGTTGGCACAATTCAAGTGTCAAGGAGAGTAGTAAACTGCCTGTTATAAAAGCTACAGGTAAATTTGTTAAGAGCCAGACTAACTTGCACCAAGGATCCAAGAATTATTTGGGTTCTAAGGTTAAGTAATATGTTTTGCAGGTGAGTCCAAGTGGCCATGCCCCAATATGGTACTTGGACAGTGGATGTTCCAGGCACATGACTGGAACTAGGGGATTGCTGAAGGACTATACACCAATCAAGGATGGTCCTAAAGTTACCTTTGGTGGTTCTGAAAAAGGAATCATCAAGGGCTTTGGTAACATTTCTAGCAACCTAGTTACAATTACTCAAGTGGCTTATGTAAAGGGTTTGAAACATAACCTCATTAGCATAAATCAGCTGAGTGATTTAGGATATGACATCTCATTTGTCAAAGATGGTTGTCATATTAGTAGGTCAAGTGATCAAAAGATCATTTTGACAGGATATAGGAAGAGAAATGTCTATTGTCTAGACATTATGTGTGAGAATAATGCTTCTCATATTTGTCTTGTAGCTGATGAAAGAGTCTCACATTGTGTTAAATGGCACAAGAGGCTGGCTCATCTTAACTATAAGATAATTGGCTAACTCTTTAGCAAAGAGTTAGTGAGGAATGGTCCTCAGGTTAAGTGTATAAAGGATGAGATATGCTCAGCTTGTCAGAAAGGCAAGCAGACCAGATCCACCTTTAATAGCATTGAGAACAAAGATGCTGTGAGGTGTTTATACCTCTTGCATATGGATCTTTTTGGTCCTATGCCAGTTCACAGCCTAGGTAGGAAGGTCTATATATTTGTGGTTGTAGATGATTATTCAAGGTTTTCCTGGGTATTCTTCCTAAGGCAAAAATCTGAAACTCCTAGTATCTTTTATAGTTTTGTCAAACAAATTCAGAATGAGTTAGACAGTACAGTGGTCAAAATAAGAAGTGACCATGGTACTGAATTCCAGTCTGATAGTATGACAAAGCTGTGTGAAGAGTTTGGGATATTTCAGGAATTTTCCTCACCAAGAACACCTCAGAAAATGGTATTGCTGAAAGGAAAAAATAGAACCTTGATAGAGGCTGGTAGAACCCTATTGAGTGACACATCTCTCCCAGAATATTTCTGGGCTGAGGCAGTTAATACTGCATGTCATGTAATCAATAGGGCCACTATCACCAAGAGCCACAATAAGACCCCCTATGAGATTGTGAAGGGCAGAAAACCAAATCTATCCTATTTCAGGATCTTTGGTTGTAAATGCTATATACTTAATAATGGTAAGTCTTATTTAATTAAGTTTGCTGCCAAATCCCAAGAGGGGATCTTTGTTGGGTACAACAACAACAGTAAAGCTTATAGGGTCTACAACTTGACTACTCAAATTGTAGAAGAGTCAGTACATGTTGTGTTTGATGAAGCTAGACTCATTAACAATGAATTGTCTAGAAGTGTTTGCAGCTCCACAGGTGTGACTGAGAAGATGGACAAGCTTACTATTGAAGAAGGTTATATTGCAAGTCAGCAAGTGGATGATAGTGGCTGTTGTCCAGGGGGAGTACAAGATATTCTTGTTGCTGAAGAAGACAAAGAGGAGCAGCTGAATGAAGAAGCTGAAGGTGTACAACCAGAAGACAGGCTGCCTCCAGCAAATAGGCATTTAAAAGATCATCCAGCCAATGCAATCATTGGAGACCTCAGACAAGGGGTACAAACAAGGAGCAGGAATCTAAGTTCAGTTCTCTACTCCAGCTTTCTATTCCAAGTAGAGCCAAAGAGATTTGAAGAAGCTATCCTAGACCCTCATTGGATTGAGGCAATGCAAGAGGAGCTGAACCAGTTCAAAAGATGCAAAGTCTGGGAGCTTGTTCCTAAACCAAAGGGCCACAACATTATAGGAAATAAGTGGATCTTTAGGAACAAGTTGGATGAAAATGAAGTAATTATAAAGAACAAAGCTTGACTAGTTACTAAAGGATATAGGCAGGAAGAAGGTATTGATTTTGATCAAACCTTTGCTCCAGTAGCCAGACTGGATGCAATAAGGAAGTTCCTTGCTTATGCAACATTCCAAGGATTTAAGGTATACCAAATGGATGTTAAGTTAGCTTTTCTGAATGGAAATCTGAAGGAAGAAGTCTATGTAGAACAACCATCAGGTTTTGTTGATTCTACTAAACCTAATTATGTTTATAGACTTAGGAAGGCTTTGTATGGGTTAAAACAAGCCCCTAGGGCTTGGTATGAAACCCTGTCTAGTTTCCTCATTGAGAATAAATTCACAAGGGGGAAAATAGACAAGACTCTATTTCTTAGGGAATCCAGAGGCAAGATTGTCTTAGTCCAAATATATGTAGATGACATCATATTTGCGTCTACAGAAAGTAGTCTCTGCAGGAAGTTTGCAAAACTAATGCAAGGACAATTTGAAATTAGCAGTATGGAGGAACTTAAGTTCTTCTTGGGTCTCCAAGTTAGACAGACTGAGGATGGTTTATCCATATGCCAGTCTAAGTTCATCCTAGAATTGATAAGGAAGTATGGTATGGAATCATACACTACCATGAAAACTCCTATGGGGTTAACAATGTCTCTAAGCAAAGATGATGCAGGGAAACCTGTAGATGAAACTTTGTATAGAGGGATAGTTGGCTCCCTACTATATTTGACTGCAAGTAGACCAGATATCATGTATGCTACATGTGTCTGTGCTAGGTACCAAGCTTGCCCTAAAGAATCTCACTTGACAGCAGTCAAAAGAATTTTGAGATATCTTAAGGGCACTCCTTATCTAGGCCTTTGGTACCCTAGGAATGGAGAGTTTGAACTGACAGGTTATTCAGATGTAGATTTTGCAGGCTGCAAGGAAGATAGAAAGAGTACAACAGGTACCTGTCAGTTTCTAGGTGGAAGGCTGATATCATGGAGTAGCAAGAAGCAGAACAGTGTGGCTATCTCCACAGCAGAATCAGAATATGTTGCTGCAGGAAGTTGCTGTGCTCAACTTCTATGGATTCAATATCAGCTAGAAGATTATGGTATTCAAGTAAGTAGAACACCCTTATTTTGTGATTCTACAAGTGCTATTTCTATCGCAAATAATCCTATCTCCCATAGTAGGACTAAGCACATAGAAATAAAATATCATTTTCTAAGAGAACATGTGGAAAAAGGAGATATTTCACTAGAATATATTAATACAGATAATCAGCTAGCTGACATGTATACTAAGCCCTTAGATGAAACCAAATTCAATAAATTTAAAATTGAATTAGGGATGATAAACTTAGAATAGTTTACAAAATTGGCTAAGTAAAAAGGTGTCGACACACAGAGTTGTCTGTATCGACACATAGAAGTGGTGTCGACATTTCAGAGAAATGGTGTCGACACATCTAGGAAGTCCGTGTCGACACTTCAGAGAATTAGTGTCGACACATGCAGTGTAGGTGTCGACACATCCAAGGTGGTGTCGACACTTAGGCTTTACACAGAATTAGTCTAGTAGAGTCTCGACTAAGTGTCGAGCTAAGTGGTGTCGACACATAAACAAGTGTCGACACATATATTCTGTCGACTATACTTGTGTCGACATATAGTTGTCAAGACATTAAAAGTAAGTGTCGACACTTTTCAACAGTGTCGACACAATTTAAGTATTTTGACGCGCCTTTTCATCTTCGATTCTAGAAAGGTATAAATAGGTTTTCGCCATTGTTTGTCGACACGCTCACCAAAGTTTCGAGACCAAACTTGTGTGTCGACATCTCTCTTCTCTAAATTCAAATTTATTCAAACCCTAATGGCGCCCAAGCTAGAAGAGAATATTAATAAAGGATATAAACTCGTGCGACATGCCTTTGATGACGCGGAACCTGAAATCAAAGGCGTGGTAACCCTAATTGCTGAAAATGGACTGGAATATCTTGTTTCTGAACCAATCAAGATCTGAAAGAAGGAGGTCCTAGAATTTTTGAATGCAGCTTCACGTGACGACTCTGGAGTCAAGATTAAATCCAGAGTTCATGGAACCAAAGTCAAGGTCTCACCAAAAAGTCTGAAAAAGATACTTCAACTACCAAGAACAAAGGAGGAAGAAGATGTATCTGCTTCTAAGACTAGAGAGGCATTGAGATGGTGTGGTCTGGATTCAAATCTGAAGATTGGATCAGTGTTCAATAGGAAAGGAATGAACATCCAAGGGAATTTTTTGTCTGGAATAGTTGGCAAAGTCATCTTGAGCAAGCCTGGAGGACATGACAGAATTTCAGCTTATATGTTCAATTTGATGACAAGGATTATCTTCAAACTTGATACTGATTGGGCTGCAGTTATGTTTGAAAAGATAAAAGAAAGTATGAAGAAGCCCAATCTGGGAAGAATTCTGAGTTTATACCTAGCTGGAAGTATTCCAGAGGTGATGAATCAAGCAGCTGGTTCCAAGATAAACCACATGAGGAGAATGGATTTGAGAATCTTCTCTAGGTGGGATAGAGTCTTGACAACAGAAATGCCAACTCCAGTAAAGGACACACCCCAGAAGAAGAAGAAGAAGACAGCCACTGTAGCTCAAGAATCCTCCAGCAGCTCTGAAGAGCAAGTAGTGTTTAGTTCTGATGATGAATATGGAAGGAATGCTGGACAGTCTCCAGCAAGTCAAGTAGATGCACAGAGGCAGGGGGAGCTACCCTCAACAAGCCCAATTCACCTGGATTCACTCCAGGGGGAGCCTCTACTTATGGAAGAGCCAACTCCACTAGAGAGTGAACAAGGTACTCAAACCATACTAGAGGTAATAACTGACCTTAATCAATTAGATTTTCCTATAGAGGATGAAGTTTTGTCTGATTCATTACATGATGTGCATCAGCAAACACAGATACAACCTCAACCTCAAGATGTTGTCATGGAGGACACATCTGTTGCTGATAAAGTGGTTGATGAGATAAGAGATTCCCCAGCTCATTCTCAACAGGAATTTACCTTAGAGGAGCTGTTCCCTGAGCTTCTCCAAACTGATTTTGAGAAAGAGCAAGCTGCTGCTGAGGGTGAGAAGTTCAATGTTGAGGGGGAGCAAATGGAGAATGTATAAGAAACTGCAAGGAAGGAGACTGAGGAGCCAAAAGATGCTGAAGGGCTACAAAGGACTGAGAAGGAGTTACCTCCTAGTCCTAAAGACAGAGTAGACATAGTCAGCACATCTGCTTCAGAGGATGAAGAGGATGTTAGGGCCAAGAAGAGAAAGTTCCAGGTCTTCAAAAGAAGGAGCCAGAACTATAAGAAAGCCCTACAGACCATTGCTCCACAGCCTACCACCACTACTGATTACAGTTCTCTGATGGTAGCATTGCAAATCAAGCTTGATGAGCAAAGGCAAGCTATAAAAAAATATGTGGATGAAGGACATAAGTCACTGCAGTTTGATCTTGCTCAAGACATCAAATCTATCAGATTTGAAGGGAATCTTAACAAAAAGGAAATGACTGATTGTTTCCATAAGGGAGGCAATGCAGTAGTCTATCTGGCCACACATCAAGAGAAACTAAAGACCAAACTTGATGAGCTAGAAGTGAAGCAAGGCTATGTCCTGGAAAACCAGATCAGGATGAATGATAATTTGACAGCCTCTCATAATGCCATAATAACTGAAATGAAGAATATGGCTACTGCTCAGACTACACAGCAAGTGCTACTGCCAAGGCTGAATTTGACAAGCAATTGCAAGAGAGCCTAACTGCTGTTAAAACTGCTATTGAAGACTCTCAAAAGGCTATAACTGAAAAGCTCCAAAGGTTGAAACCTTTTTATAAGGATGGAGTTAACTATCTGAATGCACAAATTAGATTTCAGAAAGATGATCTGAGGGATCATATAGAGAGAGAAGTCATAAAGGGGGAGAGGGTATTAGTCAAGGCAGGCTCTGATCATGCAAAGTGGATTTCAAATTCCATCAGAGCCACCCTTGGATGTCCACCCTTAGTGATGATGACAATGTTGCAGAGTCTGGAATCGATCCTGCATACCTTGGAGGAGAGCAAGCTGAAGTGGCTCAAGTGATATACCCTCCACCAGACTTTGACATGATACATCAAGAGATACAGTCAATGTATAGTCCTCCTAAGGGAAATCAGAATGTCATCATAGAGAAAGTAGTTCAGCCTGTGCCAGAGATAATACTGAAAGAACAAGAGGCTTTGTTAAAAGAACAAGAGGCTCAATTATCTAAGAAAAGATTCAGAGAGCAAGCTGAATTGAGGCCTGATTTTGAACAATGGAGCCACACTTCCAGGAATATCATCTTGACTGCATGGAAGGCTGCTAAGGACAATGTCCTGGATAGAGGCAAGTGGTATTCTGACCTGGAGTGGAGGAAGCATGAGAATAGGCAAGAGGCCATTGTACAGTATAGAAGAAAAGCTAAACTGGGAAAGCTACCTCCTAATGCACAGAAGCCTAGCAAGTATTTTCCCAAGCCTTATCACTATTTTGAAAGGCAGAAGATCAAGGATGAAGAGTTGAAAAAGAAAGATCTTAAAGGGAAGAAGCCTGCTGCTGCTGAGGACACTGAAGCTCAAGTTCAAGCAAAGATTCAATCTGGAAAAGGGATTGTAATCAAGGAACCAGAGCAGCCTTAGGATAACATTTTCTTTAGTTTACAAGTTGTAATCATTTGTATTAAAATTCTATGTAAACTTTTGACTAATGAAAATGTTGGAATTTGTAAGAACAATATTATATGTTCATCTATTACATTAATTGTTCTGAGCTAATGGTATATACATGTTCTGTTCATGCATGTTTAAGTTTTTACCCTGTCATGTTTTACTGTCTTACATCATACTGAGAATTTGTTATGTATGGTGTATATCATTGACTAAGGGTTATGACTTCTCCAAATAGGGGGAGATTGTTGGGTACATTAAAAATATGTACCTAATTTGAAGAAGCCTCACCCTACTCAATGATATACATCAAGGTGTATTTGATGTGTTTTGAGTTTATTTGTGCAGGTTAAGTAATTGCAAGGAAAGCAAAAAGTTTCTAAGTCCATGTGTCGACACCCAGAAGAAAAGTGTCGACACTTAAGAAGACTTGTGTCGACAACCAGAGAAGCTGTGTCGACACTTGGAGTAATTGTGTCGACACCAGGAAGGCAGAGTTGACACCAGAAGGAAAGTGTCGACACATACAGGCAGTGTCGACACACAATGAAGAAATGTCTAAAACATCAGTGTCGACACCTAGAGGAACTTTGTCGACATCAAAAGTGTCGATACTAGGAGGCTGTGTCGACACTCAGCAAAACATCAACAAAGTTCAAGTACAAGTGTCGACACTAGGAGGCTGTGTCGACACTCAGCAAAACATCAACAAAGTTCAAGTAAAAGTGTCGACACTAGGAGGCTGTGTCGACACTCAGCAAACTTCAACATAGTTTAAGTATAAGTGTCGACACAAAGGAGATGTGTCGACACTCAGCAAAAGTCTCAACACATGAAGCATGTGTCGACACAAGGAGATGTGTCGACACTCAGCAGAAGTTTCAACACAGAAGGCATGTGTCGACACAAAGAAGATGTGTCGACACTTAACAAAGTCTCAACACAAGAAGATGTGTCGACACAAAGGAGTTGTGTCGACACTTTGCAGAAATCAACTAAGTATTGAAGAAGAAGGACTTGTGTCGACACACATGATCAGTGTCGACACATGTTGAAGAAGCAGTGTCGAGAAGCAGTTTCTACAACACAAGGAGTTGTGTCGATACCATGAAGGCTAGTGTCGACACTTAGTCTACTTGTGTCGACACTTAGTCTATTTGTGTCGACACTTAAAGACTATCTGTCTCGACACTTTCAGACAGTGATAGAGAATTCAAGAAGTGACTGGATGACTTGACAGTTGCCATTTCAACCGGTCAACTGCTACTGTCAGAGCTGTCAGAAGTTTGTTAGAAACCGGATCAGCCGGTCACCATGAAGAAAGCCTATATAAAGGCTTATTCCTTCAACAGAAGGAGACAGATTGATGGAACATAGCAATCAATAAAGTGAGAAACAACAAACCAGAAGAAGACCTTCAAGTGAAGATCTAAGAAGTTGGAGAGAGAAAGCTCCTTCTAAGAAGACAGCTATTGAACCAGGCTGATAAAGAAAGTTTCAGATTGTGATCTGATTCTCAAGTCAGCAGTTGATTGAAGATCATCTGCATAGAGATTCAACCCTACTATGTTCTAATTCAAGAAGCTTTGAAGAAAAGCCAAGGGAGGTTGATCTCAGCAAAGTTCTTTCAAGAACTCATCAAGAAGCCAGACAACTCAACTTTCTCAATCAGAGTTGTGGTTAATAATATTTGTATTATTTATTTTCTGTAGGATCCTAAGGGATCTGAGTTGTAAGCCTATATTTATAAAGGCTGAGTGGTAGGGCCTGAGTGTCTGAGTGTAGGAGATGCATTTCTCTGAGTGTAGGCCTTGTTGAAGGCTGAGTGTAGGCCTTGTTGAAGGCTGAGTGTAGGTCTTGGTGAAGACTGAGTGGTAGGGCTGTTGTGCCTGAGTTGTAGGAGTGGGATCACTCTGAGCTGTAGGAACCTATTTGGGGTTCTGAGTTGTAAGATCTGAGGATCTGAGGAGAAGTGGAGAAGTTAGGCCGAATCTAGTACACTACTAGATAGACGAAGAGGGAAAGTGGATGTACCCAGACCTTGGGGAACCACTATAAATCCTGTGTGCTCACTGTGATTGTATGCTTGTGTGATTGCTGTATTATCTGTGCCGTGAATTGCAATTATTGTACTGTAGTGCTGCCTTAAAAGTTTAAAAAGATTAAGTGCACCTATTCACCCCCTCTCTAGGTGTTTAGATACTAGTTCTTTCAGTAACGGAAATGGGACTCGGGAGAAGTTTGACCCGCGTATATGGCTTAAATTGTCGTTCCGATGTGAGCACGGGTTAGACGGAATCGTACCCATTCTATATCGTTCGGTGGGAGCCGTTGGCATAGATGAGGGTCTTCGGCGGTCTATGGCTTAAATTGACGTGACCCATGCCGGGAAGACAAGTTTCTCACGAGATTTGGCCGTCCTTGTGGCGGTGGTGAGACCAAGATGTCTATGGCTTAAACTGACGTGACATTGACTGGTTCATCGAGAATGTGCCCTGAGTGCATGGGGTGTGTGTAACGCCCCGAAACTCAAAGGAGCAGAGGGGAATAATTTGGGCCAGTTTGAGTTCTGGCTACAGGCACACGGCCTGGGACACGGGCGTGTCCCAGGGCGTGTCAAGCCTGTGTCGACACTAAGGCGTGAAGTCGACACTTTGGTCTCGACATTGTGTCGAGACTGGGCACACGGCCTGCGACACGGGCGTGTCGCAGGGCGTGTCGACCCGTGTCGACACTTAGCCGTGAAGTCGACACAGTGCTTCGATGTTGTGTCGAGACACGGCACACGGCCTGCGACACGGGCGTGTCGCAGGGCGTGTCAACCCGTGTCGACACTCGTCCCGCGAAGTCGACACTTTGGTGTCGACAGTGTGTCGAGACATGGCACACGGCCTGCGACACGGGCATGTCGTAGGGCGTGTCGACCCGTGTCGACACTTAGCCGCGAAGTGCTGAGACCTTGTACACGGCCTGGAGCCCAGGCGTGTCAAGGTGACACGGGCAAGGACACGGGCGTGTCCTAGAACCCGTGCAGTGCTCGGGTTGAAAACGGGAGAAAATCTTGGGGTACACGGCCAGCTACACGGCCGTGTCAGGTGGAACACGGGCGTGTCAGCTCGAACACGGGCGTGTTCGAGACCCGTGTGTGGTTCCAGGTGATTCGATTTTGACGGCAAATGAAGCACACGGCCCTGGACACGGGCGTGTGCCAGGCCGTGTTCGGCCCAGATTGGGCATTTCAGTCCCGAATCGAAGCCGTTCATTTCTTTGACTGAGGATCCAATGGCTGGGGGTTGTTCCTGAAGGGATATACCCGGGTTTTGACTTAGAAAACCCTCACTTTTTCCACTTGTTATCTCTCCAAACCCTTGGAGAAAGAAAAGCTAAGGCAAGAAGAAGAGGAGCTAGATCCGCCATTGGAGGAGCTTCGGAGCTCCGAATCGCAAGCCGACTCCGGATCCACGGAGGCAACGCAAGTGCGGTGATTTCCATCCGAATACTTTTCGATGGCGCCAAAGAGGACCGCAAGGGTAACGATCCTCACTTTTGAGCATGATAGCTCTCTTTCTTAGCATAGGAAGCCCTCTCTCGCGAGTTGGCGAAGAGTTGGAGGCGTTCCTTCGGGTAGATATGTAAAGTCCCCGTTGTTTAGCGTCCGTATGCGAGAACGGACTTAGGCATTTTGGTTGAATCCTACCCGGACATGTTAGTTCGGATCGGTGATGTTGCATTGCATAAGGCCGGAGAAGACTCCGTGCTATTTGGTGTTTTTCGGGTTTTCTACGCGGTAGATTGCAGCAGGGAGCCTTGGGGACTAACCCAAAGGTGCACCCGGAAAACTGGGCGGACACGAGGTCTTGCCAACTTGGTGGCCTGAGTGCCAACATGAACATAACGGGGTTATGTGTCTTGCGGTAGAATGGGACTCGGTGAAAGTTTGACCCGCGCAAATGGCTTAAATTGCCGTTGCGATGTGAGCACGGGTTAGATGGAGCCGTACCCGCTTTATGTCGTTCGGGTTAGAGAGACCTAAAGTTACATGGCACTCGCCGTTGGCATAGATGTGAGTCTTCGGTGGTCAATGGCTTAAATTGACGTGACCAATACCATGAAGACGAATTGCTCATAGGAATGGCCGTCTAGTGGCGGTGGTGAGTCCGGAATGTTAATGGCTTCAATTGACGTAACATCGACCGGTTCACCGAGAATGTGCCCTGAGTGCACGGGACGTGTGGCCGTACGAGCCAACGTCTGTGATGAAATGGCTATGGTTATATGCATTGCTCGCTTGTGCTAATGAAATGCAGGGAAGGAGCATCGCCGCCCCGAGTTGGGGGCGGGATCGTTATAATTTGGTCAGCATTGCTGACCGTTGCTTTGTTTGCCACCGTGCGGTGGTTTGTTTGCTTGCAGGTGCAGCTGGACCAAGCGGTCAATAGCGGGCCAAAGCCCTTTTTGCGAAGCTGGCCCTCGAAGGCCCGAATGGAAATGTTTTATGTTTTGTTCATGTATGGCCGGCCTGCGTGCCGAGGTTTGGAAATCATGTAAAAGACAAGTGAAACATTTTGTAAGGCCTTAAGGCCGACTTTTGAGTATTTTGTAATAACATTCCTATTATCTTGCTAGTGGACATTCATGCTTGTGCTGGGTTCTTGTTTTGCAACTTTAATAAATTGCTTCCGCTAGAATGCTCTGTGTAGGACGTTGAGATTGGTTGGATGGTTTCCATACGTAACCACCCGGTCTGTCTGTGGTATATGGCGTCGGGCCCCGGCCGGACCTACTGCTATATGCTATGCGACGGATAGGGGGTGTTACAATTTGGTATCAGACTACTGGTTTTGGTCGGGCTTAAAGTGAATTCGTGGGCGAATTCTTTTTAAGGGGTGGTGAGCACATTGTGTGCGTCATCGTTATAACAGTAAAAAGAACCCATGAATGTCCACTTAGGAATGAAAATACTCGTGTTTGAGGAACCTGCGTGTTCCTATAATTGCTGTTTGCAATGTTATTTGGTCGCTTAACGGTGTTTTGTACCACTATAGGTGACCCGAAGTGGTGTTGGGCCGTCAGAACGCCGAGGTTCTGAGGCTAGTAGTGCACCAGAAGTTGCTCCCGCAACACCTTTGTCGGCTGAAAATATAAGATTGGTGGCTGAAGCGGTGTTGGCCGTGATCAATGCGCAGCTTGAGAGGCAAGCGCAGCAGCCCGCTCCTGTGATGGAGCAAGTACCTCTTCAAGAGGCGGAGCCGAGGAGGATGGAGCAAGTGGTTGTAGAACCAATAGTGCCAAGGAGGGCGACTGAGAGGCAGTTGAAGCATGTAATGAGCTTTAACCCTCCGTTATTCTCGGGGTTGGGAACCCCATCTCAGGCTGAAGACTGGCTCTCTAGGGTGAAGAGAGTCATGACAGCGACGGAGACGGAGGAGTGGCAGATGACCACCATTGCTACGTTCCTGCTGGACGGTGAAGCAAGGATGTGGTGGGAAGGTTTGGAGCTGCATCATCTGCGAGGTAGACAACTGATAGACGTTCCGATGGAAGAGTTCTCGGGATTGTTCTTGGCAAGATACCTCCCTTCTACTCAGAGGATCTCGATGGAGAATGAATTCCTGAAGTTGGTGCAGGGTGAGTGGAGCGTGGATGAATATCTCCACGAGTTTACGCGGTTGAGTCGTTATGCTAGCTCTACCATCATGGATGAGGAGCGCAAGACTAATCGGTTTTATGAAGGCTTGAGGGATGAGCTGAGACTATTACTGTCGGGGCCGATGACGCAGGGTTTCTTAACCTTGGTCAATACTGCCCGGTCCTTGGAGAAGGACATGAGGAGTGTACAGGCAAAGAAAAGCTTGGGTGAAAAGAAATCTGAGTTTAAAGTGCCGACTACTTCGAAGTCTGGCTATCGGAGGGCTTTCAAGAAGCATAGGACTTCGGGTCCAGCTCCTTCTGGCGCTTCTGGGGCGACTACGGGTCGGACCCCGGGTGCGTGCTTTACTTGTGGCAAGACGGGGCATTTCGCCCGTGATTGTTGGAGCGGACGTCCTAAGTCCGAGAGGAGGCCGGGAGCCACTTATGAAGAGAAGGGAAAGGCGGTGGAGTCGACCGCATCCCACTATGCTCCGGCCCAACCCAGGGTTTACAATCTTGGCCAACAGGAGGCCATTAAACAAGCTGACGTGGTGACAGGTACGGTTTAATTTATAGCAAGTCAATTCCTTTATATGCTTGTTATGTATATGTTACCTTACCACTGCTTGTTAGGATTTGTGTTGATTTGTGAAAACCCGGCACGAGCACTCTTTGATACGGGAGCTTCACACTCCTTCTTGTCCGAAGGATTTATATCACGCATCGGAGTCCCTTCTTCGATGGCGAAGGATAAGTTGGATGTGTTGTTGCCCAATGGGTGTTCGATGCGAGCGGTTAGGATCTGCGACGTTAAAGTTCGTATTGGGGAGCAGGAGTTCGACCTGCAGGCGTCTTTACTTCCGTTGGCGGAGTTCGACGTCATATTTGGCATGGACTGGCTCTCGGAGCAGCAGGCCCATATAGATTGCGGTAGCAAGGAAGTAAAGCTGGGAGCAAGTCGTGAGACGACGTTTACGGGCTTAAAGGGGTCGAGCAAGACGTTGATGTCTGCTCTTCAGGTGGTGAAGGCGGTTCGTGCTGGAGCAGAACTGTTCTTTACACTAGTGGAGGTTGCAAAGCCGAAGCCCGCGATGGATTGTATTTCAGTGGTATCGGAATACCCTGATGTGTTCCCCGCAGATCTTCCTGGAGCCCCGCCTCAGCGGGAGATCGATTTTACGATCGAGCTAGTGCCAGGTGCAAAGCCTGTGTCACGATCTCCGTATCGGCTAGCGCCTAAGGAAATGGCGGAGCTGAAAGTTCAACTGCAAGAGTTGTTGGAGCAAGGGTATGTGCGCCCGAGTTCTTCGCCTTGGAGCGCACCGGTCCTTTTTGTTAAGAAGAAGGACAGAAGCTTGAGGTTGTGTATTGATTATCGGGAGCTAAATAAGCTGACTGAGAAGAACAAGTATCCGATCCCCCGGATTGATGATCTCTTTGATCAGTTAGTCGGGTCGACGGTGTACTCGAAGTTAGATCTCAAGTCTGGGTACTATCAGCTGCGGATAAGGGAGAGTGATATCCCGAAGACAGCGTTTAGTACGAGATACGGGCATTATGAGTTTACGGTCATGCCGTTTGGGCTGACAAATGCGCCGTCAGTGTTTATGGATTTGATGAACAGGACGTTCAGGGAGTACCTAGACCATTTCGTGATCGTCTTCATCGACGATATTTTGGTGTACTCGCAAAGTGAGGAGGATCACTTCAAGCATCTCCATTTGGTGTTGGAGACACTCAGGAGAAACCAGTTGTATGCCAAGTTCTTGAAGTGCGAGTTTTGGCTATCCTCAGTGGCGTTCCTCGGGCATATAGTGAGTGGAGAGGGTATTGCGGTGGATCCGGCGAAGATTGTTGCGATACGGGAGTGGCCTGAGCTTTCTACGGTAGCAGAAGTCCGGAGCTTTTTGGGGCTTGCCGGTTATTATAGGCGCTTCGTAGAGAACTTCTCGCGGATAGCGCTACCTCTCACTACTTTGACGAGGAAGGAGCATAAGTTCGTTTGGACGCCGGAGTGCGCGCGAGCTTTTGAGGAATTGAAGTGTCGGTTGACCACGGCGCCTGTGTTGAGTTCGCCGGTTGGGACCGAAGGCTATGAGATATATAGCGATGCTTCAGGCAGCGGTTTGGGTTGCGTGCTACTGCAGCACGGCAGCGTGATAGCTTATGGCTCGAGACAACTAAAAGTGCACGAGAGGAATTATCCGGTCCACGACTTGGAGTTGGCGGCCGTGATTTTTGCCTTGAAGCTGTGGAGACACTATTTGTACGGTGTGAAGATTGATATCTACACCGATCACAAGAGCCTAAAGTATTTGATTGATCAGAAAGATCTGAATATGCGGCAGCGTAGGTGGATGGAGTTCCTGGGGGACTATACTTTCAAGATCCACTACGTGCCTGGCAAAGGGAATGCGGTTGCGGACGCGTTGAGTCGCCGAGCCCCAGCTCAAGCGAATTGGCTATCAGTGCATGATGAGCGGTTGGTGCAGGAGCTGGAGGCGTTGGAGATTGTTTGTGTGGATAGACAATCTAGTGCTGAAGCAGTGCTGAATTGGACTGAAGTCCAATATGACCTGGCTGATCGGATTCGGCAGGCTTTGGATATGGATGCTCATATGAAGCAGTTCATGATAGAGGCTCTGGATGGGTAAAATTCCCAATTCGTTGTGGAGGACGGATTGTTGTGGATAGACGGTCGTTTGTGCGTCCCAAGTGTGGGCAGTTTACGGGCGAAGTTGTTGTACGAGGCGCACCATACCAAGTACTCGATTCACCCGGGGAGCACGAAGATGTACCGTGATGTAAAGAAGCTATTTTGGTGGCCGGGTTTGAAAAAGGATGTGGCGCTATATGTAGCGAAGTGCCAAACCTGCGCCTTGGTAAAGGCGGAGTGCCAAAAGCCGGGAGGATTTCTTAAGTCCTTGCCTATTCCGGAGTGGAAATTCGACGACATCTCTATGGACTTTGTGCATGGTTTGCCAAGGTCGCAGAAGGGGAACGACGCCATTTGGGTGGTGGTCGATCGATTAACAAAGGTGTCGCATTTTATTCCGCATAGGAAGGATGATCCGGTGGAGAAGCTGGCGAAGCTTTATGTGGATAATATAGTGCGGCTTCATGGTGTGCCCCGCAGCATCGTGAGTGACCGAGATGGGCGGTTCACGTCCAATGATTGGAGGCTGGTGCAGCAAATGTTGGGAACAAAGCTGAAGTTTAGCACAGCCTTCCATCCTCAAACGGATGGGCAGACCGAGAGGGTCAATAGAACGATGGAAGACATGCTTCGCATGTGTGTCTTGGACTTTGGAAAGCAATGGGAGGACCACCTTTATTTGGTGGAGTTCGCATACAACAACAGCTACCAAGCAAGTATTCAGATGGCGCCTTTCGAGGCCCTATATGGTAGAAGATGTCGCACGCCGTTGTCTTGGTTAGAAACGGGCGAGTCGAAGTTGTATAAGCGAACGGAAGTGGATGATGCTACTTCTTTGGTGAGAACCATTCGGGAGAGGTTGCTTATCGCTCAGGAACGGCATGCAAAGTACTATAATGCCAATCACAGGAACGTGGAGTTCGCTGTGGGCGATTATGTATACTTGAAGATCAAGCCGTTCAAGGGTGTCTCGCGGGTGCGGCAATTGAAAAAGCTAAGCCCGAGGTACCTTGGACCGTTCGAGGTTCTGGAGCGAGTAGGAGAAGCGGCCTATCGGCTGAAGCTTTCAGCGGAGCTAAGTGGTTTACATGATGTATTCCATATTTCGGTGCTTCGGAAGGCGGTGCAAGAGCCTACGCAAGTGATCGCGGCCAATCAAGTGCCGGTGGATAGTGGGCTAACGACAAAAGTCAAGCCCGTGCGGATTGAGGACTCGGAGGTCAAGCGGCTACGCAATAAAGAGATCAGGATGGTCAAAGTCCGGTGGGACAATTGCGGTCGTGAGGAGCTCTCTTGGGAGCGAGAGCAGACGATGCTTGACGAATATCCGGAGTTGTTCCGCTCAGGTACAAATTTAAGTTTGTACATGTTTTTCCCTTTATGTAATTTCGTGGGCGAAATTCTTTTAAGAGGGGTAGAGTTGTAACGCCCCGAAACTCAAAGGAGCAGAGGGGAATAATTTGGGCCAGTTTGAGTTCTGGCTACAGGCACACGGCCTGGGACACGGGCGTGTCCCAGGGCGTGTCAAGCCTGTGTCGACACTAAGGCGTGAAGTCGACACTTTGGTCTCGACATTGTGTCGAGACTGGGCACACGGCCTGCGACACGGGCGTGTCGCAGGGCGTGTCGACCCGTGTCGACACTTAGCCGTGAAGTCGACACAGTGCTTCGATGTTGTGTCGAGACACGGCACACGGCCTGCGACACGGGCGTGTCGCAGGGCGTGTCAACCCGTGTCGACACTCGTCCCGCGAAGTCGACACTTTGGTGTCGACAGTGTGTCGAGACATGGCACACGGCCTGCGACACGGGCGTGTCGTAGGGCGTGTCGACCCGTGTCGACACTTAGCCGCGAAGTGCTGAGACCTTGTACACGGCCTGGAGCCCAGGCGTGTCAAGGTGACACGGGCAAGGACACGGGCGTGTCCTAGAACCCGTGCAGTGCTCGGGTTGAAAACGGGAGAAAATCTTGGGGTACACGGCCAGCTACACGGCCGTGTCAGGTGGAACACGGGCGTGTCAGCTCGAACACGGGCGTGTTCGAGACCCGTGTGTGGTTCCAGGTGATTCGATTTTGACGGCGAATGAAGCACACGGCCCTGGACACGGGCGTGTGCCAGGCCGTGTTCGGCCCAGATTGGGCATTTCAGTCCCGAATCGAAGCCGTTCATTTCTTTGACTGAGGATCCAATGGCTGGGGGTTGTTCCTGAAGGGATATACCCGGGTTTTGACTTAGAAAACCCTCACTTTTTCCACTTGTTATCTCTCCAAACCCTTGGAGAAAGAAAAGCTAAGGCAAGAAGAAGAGGAGCTAGATCCGCCATTGGAGGAGCTTCGGAGCTCCGAATCGCAAGCCGACTCCGGATCCACGGAGGCAACGCAAGTGCGGTGATTTCCATCCGAATACTTTTCGATGGCGCCAAAGAGGACCGCAAGGGTAACGATCCTCACTTTTGAGCATGATAGCTCTCTTTCTTAGCATAGGAAGCCCTCTCTCGCGAGTTGGCGAAGAGTTGGAGGCGTTCCTTCGGGTAGATATGTAAAGTCCCCGTTGTTTAGCGTCCGTATGCGAGAACGGACTTAGGCATTTTGGTTGAAGCCTACCCGGACATGTTAGTTCGGATCGGTGATGTTGCATTGCATAAGGCCGGAGAAGACTCCGTGCTATTTGGTGTTTTTCGGGTTTTCTACGCGGTAGATTGCAGCAGGGAGCCTTGGGGACTAACCCAAAGGTGCACCCGGAAAACTGGGCGGACACGAGGTCTTGCCAACTTGGTGGCCTGAGTGCCAACATGAACATAACGGGGTTATGTGTCTTGCGGTAGAATGGGACTCGGTGAAAGTTTGACCCGCGCAAATGGCTTAAATTGCCGTTGCGATGTGAGCACGGGTTAGATGGAGCCGTACCCGCTTTATGTCGTTCGGGTTAGAGAGACCTAAAGTTACATGGCACTCGCCGTTGGCATAGATGTGAGTCTTCGGTGGTCAATGGCTTAAATTGACGTGACCAATACCATGAAGACGAATTGCTCATAGGAATGGCCGTCTAGTGGCGGTGGTGAGTCCGGAATGTTAATGGCTTCAATTGACGTAACATCGACCGGTTCACCGAGAATGTGCCCTGAGTGCACGGGACGTGTGGCCGTACGAGCCAACGTCTGTGATGAAATGGCTATGGTTATATGCATTGCTCGCTTGTGCTAATGAAATGCAGGGAAGGAGCATCGCCGCCCCGAGTTGGGGGCGGGATCGTTATAATTTGGTCAGCATTGCTGACCGTTGCTTTGTTTGCCACCGTGCGGTGGTTTGTTTGCTTGCAGGTGCAGCTGGACCAAGCGGTCAATAGCGGGCCAAAGCCCTTTTTGCGAAGCTGGCCCTCGAAGGCCCGAATGGAAATGTTTTATGTTTTGTTCATGTATGGCCGGCCTGCGTGCCGAGGTTTGGAAATCATGTAAAAGACAAGTGAAACATTTTGTAAGGCCTTAAGGCCGACTTTTGAGTATTTTGTAATAACATTCCTATTATCTTGCTAGTGGACATTCATGCTTGTGATGGGTTCTTGTTTTGCAACTTTAATAAATTGCTTCCGCTAGAATGCTCTGTGTAGGACGTTGAGATTGGTTGGATGGTTTCCATACGTAACCACCCGGTCTGTCTGTGGTATATGGCGTCGGGCCCCGGCCGGACCTACTGCTATATGCTATGCGACGGATAGGGGGTGTTACAGTGTGTGGCCATGAGTGCCTACGCCTGTGTTGTTGTGTGGTTACACTATACTGCTGGATTATGCTAACAAAGTGCAGGGAAGGAGCATCGCCGCCCCGAGTTGGGGGAGAGATCGTTATAATTTGGTCAGCATAGCTGACCGTTGCCTTTGTTTTCCACCGTGCGGTGGATTGTTGCTCGCAGGTGCTGCGGAGCCGAGTGCTAAATAGCGGGCCAAAGCCCAATTTGCTGAGTCGGCCCTCGAAGGCCTAATTTTGATTGTTTTCTGTTATTCATGTATGGCCAGCCTGCGTGCCGAGGTTTGGAAGACATTGATATTCAATCAAACTATTATAAGGCCTTAAGGCCAGTACTTGTGTATTTGTACGTTCATTCCTGTTGGCTTTGTAGTGGGCATTCATGCTAGTAGCAGGGTTCTTTTATTTGCAACTATTAAAATTGCTTCCGCTAGAATGACTTTGTGTAGGACATTGTATATTAGTTGGATGGTTTCCATTGAGTAACCACCCGGTTTGTCTGTGGTATATGACGTCGGGCCCCGACCGGACCTACTGCTATATGCTATGCAACGGATAGGGGATGTTACACTGCGTTGCCGCATATTCAAGTCCTTTTGGTCTAGAAGATACTTCAAGCTTTTGTGGTCCATGAAGATCTCCACCTTTGCACATACATATAGTGCCGCCACAACTTTAATGCAAAAATTACCGCCGCCAACTACAAGTCATGGACGGGGTAATTCCTCTCATGAGGTTTCAACTGCCTAGAACCAAAAGCTATAACACTGTCATGTTGCACCAACACGCAACCCAGCCCACATCCTGACGCGTCACTGAAAATCTGAAATCCCTCAGTCCCTTTAGGTAGACTTAGGATTGGAGCTGTCATCAGCCTTTCCTTCAGGGTGTCAAACGCCTGATTGCACTCTAGAGTCCACACAAACTTCTGGTCCTTACGAGTTAGAGAAGTGAGGGGTAGAGCTATCCGCAAAAAGTTCTACACAAACCTTCTATAGTACCCGGCTAGTCCAAGGAAACTTCAGACTTACACCACGGTTTTAAAAACTGGCCAATCTCTAATGGCCTCCACTTCTGTAGGATCCACCACCACCCCATCACCACTAATCACATGGCCCATAAATGCCACCTTCTCCAAGCAGAACTCGCACTTTGAGAACTTTGCATAAAGCTGGTTCTCTCTCAACACTTGCAACACTAATATTAAATGAGTCTCATGCTCCGCCTTCGATTTGGAGTATACCAAAATATCATCGATAAAGGCGACAACAAAAGATTCCAAGTATTCACGAAATACTCGATTCATCAGATCCATGAATACTGATGGTGCGTTCGTCAACCCGAACGACATCACCGAGAACTCAAAATGACCATAACTCATTCCAAAAGCTTTCTTGGCTATGTCCTCATCTCGAATCCGTAACTGATAGTATCCTGACTTCAAGTACAACTAGAATACACCACTGACCCCACCAACTGGTCGAACAGGTTATCTATCAGAGGAATCAGATACTTATTCTTGATAGTCAGTTTATTCAACTCTCGGTAGTCTATGCACAACTGCATACTGTCGTCTTTCTTCTTCACAAACAACACTGGTGTGCTCCATGGTGAAGAATTGGGTCTAATATACCCCTGCTCCAACAGTTCCTGCAACTGCACTTTGAGTTCGGCCAACTCTTTTAGTGTCATCCTAAAAGGAGGACGTGACACCGGCCTAGACTCTAGCACTAACTCAATCGAGAAATCGATCTCCCGTCGAGGAGGTGCTCCAAGAAGTTCCTCGGGAAACACATCCTCGAACTCTGCCACTATCGGCACATCTACAAGTGACAACTTGGAAAGGCGAACCTCCAACAATTCTACAAGAGCTACTCCTCCCTGGTTAACTGCCCGCACCAACTACATTGCCAAAATCAGGGAACATGCCACTCCACTAAGTCCCTCAAATGTAACTTCCGCCTGCCCTTCACTTCTCAGGGTCACCACCTTGGATAGGCAGTCAATACTGGCACGCTGCTCCGCAAGCCAGTCCATATAAAAAATCACATTAAACTCGACCAACGGTAGAACCACTGCTACCAATGTGAAGTCAACTTTGTCCAGACTCCAATAAATGCGCTCCTTCGCCCCGGTAGTCATGGATGACACATTGGGCATGCACACCTTCAGCTATGCGTCCGTCGAAAATGACTCAACTCCAATCCTCCAGATAAAACATTCTGCAAGAAAGGAGTGCGACGCTCCCGTATCAAACAATACCCTAGTGAGGTATCTATAAACAAACACAAAGCTTAAAACATAGGTAATGTAACACCTCCCATTTAATGACCGTATAATATGAGTCTAGTCGGGGCCCCACAACATACAGACTCTACAACTTACGCATTAAAAGATGATATGAACTGTCCAACTCAAAACTCAGATTAAAAATAGCAGAAACAAAACAATCAAGACTAGAAGTTATCCATCAAACGGAGAGTATCAAAATGGCCTTAGGGACTTACACATCATAAGTCCAAGACTTAAGCATCATTAAACAATAGTAACGTGCACATGCACTCCTGAGCTACCTCGGCATGCAAGCCATATTACATTTCATGGATCATAACATTCAATCAGAATACATGCAAATAATAGAAAGATCACTTCATGCGGCTTAGGCCTTTTTGGCTGACGAGCTTGATCTTGCTTGCGATCCTTGCCCTATAAAAATTTATTTGTAACGTGGGTCAGCAAAGGCTGACCTCAACTGTGTAACCAACACATCTCCTCCCGGCCGTCCCTAGCGGACCCGGGGCACTCCATCACCCTGCAAGCTAGCACTTCGTATGCAAACTACAATAACATGAAAAGCTATAAAACAGGTTTGGTTGTCTCATACAACAAACACGTTTCTATGTTGAGCACATAATAAAAGGGGCCTACAATGTAGCATGAATGTAATCCCGGGTTTCACCCAAGGCACTCTAAAGCGTATGCTTCTAACACATCATCACGTCGTGTACTCTAAATTCCCCATCGACGTTCAAGCTGCAAACGCAAGGGTACTCTAAATTCCCCCAAACGACATACAAACCGCAATCACAAAGGGTACTCTAAATTCCCCGAAACGGCATACAAACCGCAATCACCAGGGTACTCTAAATTCCCCCAAATGGCATACAAGCTGCCACACAAACAAACCGATAAGAAACCTTGCTAGACCCCACCCGTCGCGATGACCCAGGCCCGGCTCCAATATCGGGATCAAGTCCACCGAAGGAGACCCAGTGGGACCCAGCTGGAATCGTCCGGGCTTGCCAAAGCTCGGCATTCTCGTCAATTCCACAGCAGGGAGACTTGTCTCGCCGGGACACTCTCCACACATGACTTTGCAACGTCACAGGCTAGCCAGCCGACCGCAAGGCAAATCAAGACTTAGCACATCACAATCCCAAGCCTTTCCCACCCTAATCCAACATTCGTACCGTAACGTTCCCATGCCATAAGGAAACCATCTACCATGACAACGGAGCTAACCTTGTCCGATCCCATGCCCCAAGGAAACCATCTCCCATCGAAACGGAGCTAACCTTGTCAGGTCCCGCGCCCCAAGGAAACCATCTACCGTCACAGCGGATCTAACCTTGTTCGGTTCTGATTACGCGTACTCGTGCGGAATAAGGGGGGACATACAACATCACAAACGGCGTCCAGCCGCTAACAGATTTCTACAAAATCCTTAAGGCTCGCTATGCAACATCACCGAGTCGGACTAGCGGTCGCGACTACGGCTTCACCCACAATGCCTAATCCGCTAACAGAGCGGATCTCTAATGCAATATCATGCCGGGGACGGACACAATCAACCCAGTGGCTCCTCTTGAACCATGACAACCAAAATCCCTCTCATTTGAGAGATCTGGTGCCTATATGCTTGAAGTAAAATCAAGAAAAGGAAAAGATGCCATGCACATATCCTATAACCGAGAGGAGAAATGTCTTTACCTTACAACTCCTCTTCTTAGCCATGAAATCCTACTTTACATGGATGAAAACGAACGTCTTAGCGTCCTCTTCACGGATCTGGCCTCGGAATGACGATCGGAGTTCAGAAACTCTGGCAATGGTGGAAGAAAGCTCTCTTCTTCCTCCTCTCACTCTAACCTCAAACCCAGGCCTTCACTCAAAAAGGAGAAAGAAGATGAAGGGATAAAGTTCTCAGTCCCTTATATGCACTCTGGAGGAGAGTCTTGGGACTTAGGATCAAATCCTAAATGAAATCGGATGGCTATAAAGCCAAATGACGGAACTACTTCTGTCCGCTACCCCCGGGCGGTAACTACCAACCGTCGAGCGGTAGGTTCCCCAGCGCTCGGCTAGAAAATAATGTCGCGCTAATGCCGGTGATAAGGCTAACGCCGCGCGGTAGCATTTTTCTCGAGAACTCAACGTTTTCTCGAAAACTCAGCGTTCGACGAACTAGGCACATCGTTCGACGTTCGACGAAACATGGATATCGCCAGGCGATAGTTACTATTGTCGGGTTGTAATCCTCCAGCGCTCGACGAACAGATCTTCGATCGACGCTCAATGAAATGGAGCTATCACCGAATGGTACCTAGCTAGCGTCGCACACTAACACTCAACACTCTCAGTGCCTGACCACTCAACGCTCTCAGCGCCTGGCCACTCAATGCTCTCAGCGTCTCGCCACTCAATGCTAAGCTACCGCCGAATGATAACTACTACCGCCGGACTATAACTTCCAAAGACTCAAGTCTGAAAACTGGGGTGTTACAACTCCTCCCCCCTTAAAAAAATTTTGTCCCCGAAATTAATCTTCATGCAGGAAGACAACAATAAAATTGTTGCAACACATTAAAGTATTGTTACAACAACCCACCCAGACTAAATATCATTCGGGCAATCAGCAATAATAAAGTTGTTACAAGGCAAAGCATTGTTACAACAATGTTATAGGAATGACTCCATTCATAAAGACAATAGAATGATTGCTGCACATATCAAAACACTATTCCAACAACATTATACAAACAACTCTGGATAGTTCTCGTGCATTGCTTGTTCACGCTCCCAAGAGAACTCATCTAGCCCGCAGTTGTCCCAACGCACCTTTACGAGCTTCACCTCTTTGTTCTGTAACTGCCGAACTTCTGAATCCTCTATGCCCACCGGACGGAATTTTGTCCTCAAATCCTCTTCCATCGGCATAGTCGCCGGTTCGATCACCACACTAGCCTCCATCAAGACTTTTCTCAAGACGGAGACATGAAAAACATCGTGTAATTCACTCATCACTATGGACAACACCAAATGGTAAGCTAATTCTCCAATGCATTCTAAAACTTCGAACGTCCCCCAAAACCTCGGACTCAACTTTTTGAGTTGGCGAATCCGCGAAATGCCTTTGAACGACTTGATCTTGAAATAGACCCAGTCTCCTACCACAAACTCCACATTCCTATGGAGAGCATTAAAATACTTTGCTTGCCGGTCTCAAGCAACCTTCATGAGCTCCTGAATGGTTCGCACCAACTCGCATGCATCAGCTACCACTTCTTTTCCCAAAAGTCAAGTGTACACATCCTCAGCATATCCTCCATTGTACGGTTTGTTCTTTCTATTTGTCCATCAGTTTGAGGATGTAACATCATACTAAACTTAAGCTTTGTGCCCAGACTTTTTTGAACCAACCTCCAGTCTCTGGACATGAAACGTCCATCACGATCACTGACTATACTCGTAGGAATCCCATGTAGTCGCACAATGTTGTGAACGTACAACTCTAATAGCTTCTCCACGCTGTTCTCTTTCCGATTTGGGATGAAATGGGCCTGTTGAGGACCAAGGTCCAGCGGGATTGGGTGTGTGTGGGACCGCATATTTGGGCTTCCCCATCGCGTTCCAGGTCTGGGTGTTGACCCCGGTGGGCCCCCGTGTGGCGGAATATCCCCGCCATCCCGTGGTTGGATTAGTCCCACATTGCCTGCAGCGGGTGGTCCTTGGTGTTTATGTACCCCCGTCCCCCCTTACCATCACCTCGGGGTTTTGGGAAGATGTGCGGTGACGGGTGGTTTTCACATGGTATCAGAGCCAGGTTCCGATCCTGGGACCTGTGGGTTATGGACCCACCACGCTTCCGCTGCGCGGTTAGACAGAACCTGGCTCTGATACCATGTTAGAAAGTAGAGAAAGGAAGCGAAAAGAAGAGAACAAGCCGAATAAACTTTTGAATAATCGAAATTTTATTATCCAAAAATGATAACTATTACAAAGGTATGCCCTCCCTTATATAGAATGGAGGAGAGAAGAGAGAATACAAATAAGAGATGTGGGACTAAAATTTACAAGCTAAGCGGACTGTACAAAGTAAACCGCACAGGCCGCGCGGTTAGACAGAAGCACTAACCGCACGACTTACAATAAGAGATGCAGAGAGGTCGCCTGTGAAGATTGCTTAGACCGCCCGGTTTACAAGTCGCCGAGTCAAACCGCCAGACCGCGCGGTCTCTAACCCGCCAAGACAGACCGCCCGGTCTCCAACTTCAACACTCCCCCTCAAGCTGGAGCATATATATCAATCATGCCCAGCTTGTCGCAAACATGCAGAAACGAGGCGGAGACTGGCTTGGTGAAGATGTCGGCTAGCTCTTTATCAGATGTGACAAACGGAGTGCAAATCTGTTCTTTTAAAATCTCTTCACGAATGAAATGGCAGTCAACCTCAATGTGCTTTGTTCTTTCATGGAATACCGGATTTTTGGAGATGTATATGGCGGCCTTGTTATCACAGAACATAGGTAGAGGATGGTTGTACACCTCTCCTAAATCTAGCATGAGAGCCCGCAACCATTTCAACTCACAAGTGGTTGACGCCATACTGCGATACTCAGCTTCTGCACTGGACCTGGAGACAACAGACTGCTTTTTACTCTTCCAGCTCACCAGATTTCCCCCAACAAAGGTGCAAAAACCTGAGGTAGACTTGCGATCCCCTTTGTCATCAGCATAACTTGCATCTGAGTAGGCTTCAATCCTCAGATGACCATTCTTCTGAAACAGTAATCCTTTCCCAGGCGCTGCTTTGACATATTCCAAGATCCGCAAGGCGGACTGAAGATGACAATCCCTGGGCGCTTGCATGAATTGACTCACCTTGCCCACAGCATAAGAAATGTCGGGTCTGGTCACTGTGAGATATATGAGCTTACCAACCAGACGCCTGTATCGCGAACTATCTGAAAGAAGAGGCGAATCATCTGTCCAGGTTTTGTCCTCCCCAATAGCCATGGGACATCGGGCAGGTTTAGCTCCAGTCAATCCTGCCTCTTTTAAAAGATCAAGGGCATACTTACGCTGAGAGAGAACTAAGGAGTCGGGCTTCCGAGAGAGTTCGATCCCCAGAAAGTACTTTGGAGAGCCCATATCTTTAGTGATCAGATGTTGGCGAAGATGTAGCTTTGTCAGGGCTACCCCTTCCTGGTCATCGCCAGTGAGAAGAATATCATCGACGTATACAGCAAGAACAACCAGCCCAGAAGGAGTTTTGCGAATAAAGAGAGAGTGATCAGCAGAGCTTCGCACAAAACCAACAGCCGCCACAATACCGCTGAACTTGTCAAACCAAGCTCGAGGACTCTGCTTGAGGCCATAAATTGCCTTCTGCAGCCGGCATACTCGTGTCTCCCCCTGAGCAACATACCCAGGAGGTTGCTCCATGTAAACGGCCTCGTGAAGATCACCATAAAGGAAGGCATTCTTGACGTCCAGCTGAGAAATTGGCCAATCCCGATTGACGGCCACAGAGAGAAGAACCCGGATTGTGCTGAGACGAGCCACAGGGGAGAAGGTGTCAAAGTAATCAACCCCATAGGTCTGAGTAAAGCCCTTAGCCACAAGGCGAGCCTTATACCGATCCACAGTGCCGTCTGGGCTAAATTTGACCACAAAGACCCAGCGACAGCCAACAACATCAGTGCCAAAGGGAGGAGGAACAAGAGTCCAGGTACCCCGCTCAGTGAGGGTCACCATTTCCTCATCCATGGCCATCTTCCAGTGAGGAATAGCAAGGGCCTCCTGATAGGAGCGGGATGTGGCAGTGGCAGAGATAGCCAGTGCAAAGGCCCTGCGAGAAGGAGTA
Organism: Platanthera guangdongensis; assembly: GCA_039583875.1. Taxonomy (NCBI): domain Eukaryota; kingdom Viridiplantae; phylum Streptophyta; class Magnoliopsida; order Asparagales; family Orchidaceae; genus Platanthera; species Platanthera guangdongensis. Next base: position 161,969,332 of record CM077156.1, read on the forward strand.
AGACGATCATAGGAAACAACAGCAGCAAGGGGGTGTAAGGTGCACGTCCGCACCCCTTTGCGAAGAGCTATAGGAAGATCCAGGTCAGCCGGGCCCGCGGCATCCGGAGCATCCGTGGTAGAGAAAGCTGGCCCGGGAGAAGAGAGCGACGGCAGCGGAGAGGAGGGAGAGGGTGGTGGAGAAGGGAGAGAGAGAGGTGGAGGAAGAGGAGGGGGTGGAGACGGTGTAGTGGTGGAGAGTGTAGGAGGAGACGAGGGAACGAAGGGAATGGCAGGAGAATCAGAAGCTGGGAGAAGAGGAGAAGAGGCATCCGAGAAGTAGGAGGTATTCTCGAAGAAGGTGACGTCAGCAGAGACGAACTGCTTACGAAGGACGGGATCAAAGCAACAGTAGCCTTTCTGAGTGGTGGAATACCCCAGAAAGACACATTTGGTGGAGCGAGGGGAGAGCTTATCACGGGTGGCAGAAGGGGCATGCACAAAGGCAGTGCATCCAAAGATTTGGAGAGGGAGATGAAACGGCTCCTTGCCCGGATACAAAATGGAGAACGGGGTTTGGCCATGGAGAACCGTGGAGGGAATGCGATTGATGAGGTAGCAGGCAAGGAGAACAGCATAGCCCCAATAGGAGCGAGGAACATGCATCTGGGTCATCAAGGTGCGAGCGACATCGAGCAGGTGTCGGTTTTTGCGTTCGGCTACACCATTTTGTTGTGAAGAATAGACACAACTAGTGTGATGAAGAATCCCATTTTGCATGCAGAATGTAGAGAAGTCACGACTGAGATATTCTGCGGCATTATCAGACCGAAAAACTTTGATAGAAACATCAAACTGAGTTTTGATCATGAGATAGAAGGATGTCCATACAGAGAATAATTCGGAGCGATCTTTTAACAGATACACCCACGTACAGCGAGAGAAATCATCAATGAACGTGACAAAATAGGAACTACCCCGACCAATGGTAAGAGTAGGAGAAGGACCCCAGATGTCGGAGTGGATAAGATCAAACGGACGGGTAGAGCTACGAACGTGCTTTGGAGGGAAGGAGGAGCGGTGATGCTTGCCAAGCTGACAGGCCTCACAGTTGAGCGGAGGACTTTGAGGAGGAAGGTGGGGCAGAAGTTGACGAAGAAGACGGGGAGGAGCATGACCAAGGCGGAGATGCCATTGGAGAAGATCTGTGGAGGTGGAGGAGAAGGTGGAAAAAGCAGAAATGTTGTCGAGGAAGTATAAGCCGCCACTCTCAGTCCCAGTAGCAATCGTCCGTTGGGAGTCCGGATCCTGAAAAGAGCAAGAAGTAGAAGTAAATGTGACGGAACACTGTAATTGCTTGCAAAGAGATGTAACAGATAATAAGTTGCACGGGAACTGGGGCACATATAGAGTATCCGCCAAGTGAAGAGACGGGGTGACATGAACTATCCCTGTGCCATGAACAGATGATGAAGAGCCGTCAGCGAGAGTAACTGGGGGCAAGCGAGCATGTTTTTCTAGGAGAGAGAAACACGGGAGATGGCCGGTCATATGATTCGTAGCACCAGTGTCGATCAGCCATTTGCCCTGAGTAACAACGTGTGCACGACCAGAAGACGTGACAACCGAGGCGAAAGCCATGAAGGGAGGAAGAAGAAACTGCAGCGGTCTCGGTGACAGCACACCAGCGGCACGAAGGGCCACGACCAAGGTGCAGAGCACAAGCCGCGCGACTAAACCAGGAGGTCGCGGCGACTAACAAGAGAAGCGGCTAAGAGCGAAGAGGCGGAGAGGCGGAGAGGCCGCTCAAACAAGGAAGAATCCGCGTGAAACCGCGGCGGGAACAAAAGGGAAGAAGCCGCTTGAACACGAGCGGCTAGGATCCAGATCAAGGCACAGCGGGGAAGAAGTCGCGCGGACTGCAAAGGGCCGAGCGAACAGAAGAGAGGAGAAGAGCAGGTGACCGCGACCAAGATGCGGGTAAGAAAGGGACAACCCGCACGGTCAGGCAGATCACAGCAGTTGCGAGAATGCGGTCAAGGGCACAGCGGGGAAGAGGTCGCGCGGACTGAAAAGGCCGAGCGAACAGAAGAGAGGAGAAGAGCAGGTGACCGCGACCAAGATGCGGGTAAGAAAGGAACAACCCGCACGGTCAGGCAGATCACAGCAGCAAACCGCGAGTGCAGAGACAGACCGCAGCGACTAGGAAGTCGGAGCGGCAGGAAAGAGCAAGGAGCGCGGCGACACGGAAACAGGTCGCTGCGACAAAGAGCAGGAGGAGAAGAGAAACAAGAAGAGCAAGTCGCGCAAACAGGCAGCGGACAGAAACAAGCCGCGCGGATAGAAACAAACCGCGCGGACAGAGGAGAAGGCAAGCCGCGAACAAGCCGCAGAACGCGGAAGACAAACCGCGAACAACAGAGAGCGCACAGAATCAGGAGGAAAAGACCGTGTCCTCTGATACCATGTTAGAAAGTAGAGAAAGGAAGCGAAAAGAAGAGAACAAGCCGAATAAACTTTTGAATAATCGAAATTTTATTATCCAAAAATGATAACTATTACAAAGGTATGCCCTCCCTTATATAGAATGGAGGAGAGAAGAGAGAATACAAATAAGAGATGTGGGACTAAAATTTACAAGCTAAGCGGACTGTACAAAGTAAACCGCACAGGCCGCGCGGTTAGACAGAAGCACTAACCGCACGGCTTACAATAAGAGATGCAGAGAGGTCGCCTGTGAAGATTGCTTAGACCGCCCGGTTTACAAGTCGCCGAGTCAAACCGCCAGACCGCGCGGTCTCTAACCCGCCAAGACAGACCGCCCGGTCTCCAACTTCAACAGGGCCACTTTGGTCAAGCGGTCCACAATCACCCAAATCATGTCGTTACCCTGCTGCGATCGAGGTAAGCCGTGCACAAAATCCATGGAGATGTCATCAAACTTCCATTCGGGAATCGAAAGAGGCTTCAGGAACCCGCCCGACTTCTGACACTCAGCCTTCACTAAGGCGCAGGTTTGACACCGACTCACATACAAAGTTATATCACGCTTCAAACCAGGCCACAAAAAGGATTTCTTCATATCCAAATACATCTTTGTACTGCCCGAGTGAATAGAGTACTTCGTAAAGTGAGCCTCAAACATCAACTCCTCGCGGAGCTTGCTGAACTGCGGTACACAAATCCTTCCGTCCTTCCTCAAGATCCCGTTAATCATCTCCCAGGCGCTACCCTCACCCGTTTGCGCTTCCACCATAAACGGCTGCAACACTTCATCCAAACTAGCTGTTTCCCGTATACGATTAGATAAGTCGTTTTGTAACTCGATCTAGTTTAATCGAGCCATGCTTGACTCGCCTCTTGCTATGCACTCAATGCCAAGGGACTCACAATGCCGCATCAATCGCTCATCATGAGCTTCGATCCAATTCCCTTGACCAGAGTATTTCATACTCAAGGCATCCGCCACCACGTTGGCTTTGTCTGGCGCATACTGAATCACCACTTCATAGTAACCAAGGAATTTGTCCCATCTAAGTTGTCGCATATTCAAGTCCTTTTGGTCTAAAAGATACTTCAGGCTTTTGTGGTCCGTGAAGATCTCCACCTTCGCACCATACACATAGTGTGGCCACAACTTTAGTGCAAAAATTACCGCCGCTAACTCCAAGTCATGGACGGGGTAATTCATCTCGTGAGGTTTCAACTGCCTAGACCCAAAGGCTATCACACTGCCATGCTGCACCAACACGCAACCCAAACCGCATCCTGATGCGTTATTGAAAATCTGAAATCCTTCAGTCCCTTTAGGCAGACTTAGGATTGGAGCTGTCATCAGTCTTTCCTTCAGGGTGTCAAACGCTTGATTGCACTCTTGCGTCCACACAAACTTCTGATCCTTACGAGTTAGAAAAGTGAGGTGTTGAGTTATCTGTGAAAAGTTTTCTACAAACCTTCTATAGTACCAGGCTAGTCCAAGAAAACTTCGGACTTTTGCCACGGTTCTCAAAACTGGCCAATCTCTGATGGCCTCCAATTTTGTAGGATCCAATGCCACCCCATCACCACTAATCACATGACCCAGAAATGTCACCTACTCCAACCAGAACTAGCACTTTGAGAACTTTGCATAAAGCTGGTTCTCTCTCAACACTTGCAACACTGATCTCAAGTGAGTCTCATGCTCCACCTCCGATTTGGAGTATACCAAAATATCGTCGATAAAGACGACAACGAAAGAGTCCAAGTATTCATGAAATACTCGATTCATCAAATCCATGAATACTGATGGTGTGTTTGTCAACCCAAACGACATCACCGAGAACTCGAAATGACCATACCTCGTTCCAAAAGCCGTCTTAGGTATGTCCTCATCTCGAATCCACAACTGATAGTATCTTGACTTCAAGTCCAATTTAGAATATACCACTGAACCCACCAACTGGTCGAACATGTCATATATCTGAGGAATCAGATACTTATTCTTGACAGTCAGTTTATTCAACTCTCGGTATGTAACACCCCCTATCCGTCACATAGCATATAGTAGTAGGTCCGACCGGGGCCCAACACCATATACTACAGACAGACCGAAGGGTTACGCAATGAAACCATCCTTCCAATAACCAACGTCCTACACAGAGTACATTCTAGCGGAAGTAATTTAAATGTTGCAAATTAAGAACCCAGCCACAACATGAATGTTCACTACATTAACCCAAAAGGAATGAACGTTCAAATACACAAGTACTTGTCTGTTTGGCCTTACAAGAGTTTACTCAAATAAAAAGTGTCTTCCAAACCTCGGCACGCAGGCCGGTCATACATGAGAATAAAAGTAAACATTCATATATAGGCCTTCGAGGGCCGGCTCAGCAACAAGGGCTTTTGCCCGCTATTTGCCACTAGGCTCCGCAGCACCTGCAAGCAACAATCCACCGAAGCGGTGGCAAACAAAAGCAACGGTCAGCTAAAGCTGACCAAATTATAATGACCCCGCCGCTAAACTCGGGGCGGCGATACTCCTTCCCTGCATTTTATTAGCATAGCTTAACAATAGTGAAATTACACATCATCACAGGCATAGGTTCGCACAGCCACACACCCCTTGCTCTCAGGGCACATTCTCGATGAACCCGGTCAAAATCCGCAGTCTCACCACCGCCCCTTGGACGACAAATCTTGTGAGCATTGCGGTCTTTCCGGCCTAAGCCTAAGGCCCTCCATCTACGCCAACGGTGAGTACCACGTACCTTAGGTCTCTCTAACCGAATAATATACAGCGGGTACGGTTCCGCCTAACCCGTTGCTCATACCGCAATATCAATTTAAGCCATATGCGCGGGTTAAGCTTCCCCGAGTCCCAATTCAATCATACACTTTACATAACCCAGTTATGTGCAAGTTGGCTCCCAGGCCACCATGATGGCAGAATCACGCATCTGCCCAGTTTTCCGGGTGCACCTCGGAGTTAGTCCCCGAAGTTCCCTATGGCAATCTACCGCGTAGAAAACCCGAAAAACAACCATCGGTGCGGAGTCTTCTCCGACCATTCATGCAATGCAACATCACCGATCCAGACCAACTTGTTCGGGTAGGCTTCACACACCATGCCTATGTCTGTTTCTCGATTGCGGACTCTACATGTAAAATAACGGGGACTATTCATGTCTACCCGAAGGAACACCTCACACTCACCGCATACTCGCGAGAGCGGGCTTCTATGCAAAAGGAAAGATGACTTCACATGTCCAAGATGAGAATCATTACCCTAGCATTTCTCTTTGACGCCATGAAGATCTAGACGGATGAAAAGCACCACAACGGCCTCGCCTCCGTAGATCCGAACTCGGCTTGTAATTTGGGGCTTCGAAACTCCACCGGCAGCCGGAACTCTCCTCCTCCTTCTTCCTTGCTCTCCCCTCTCTCTAAGGTTTTAGAAAGAGAAAGCTCAAAGGGAAATGAGGGTTTCAAACCCTATTTCTGGATATAACCTAGCAAGAACAGCCCTGGGCCCTTGGATCCCAAAAGAAGGAAACAGATGACCACGATTCGCACTTAAAATCAGATTCCTGGGCCGAACACGGCTTGTGACACGCCCATGTGCCCCAATAGACGCTGAAATCATCGCGTCCAGACCAGTACACGGGCTCTTGACACGCACGTGTCACACTTGACACGCCCGTGTCAATCAGTACACGCCCGTGTTGCGGGGCGTGTTCCTCCATCGACACAGGACCAAAACCAACCCGAAGAGAACACGGGTACTCGACACGCCCGTGTCCAATTTGACATGCCCGTGTCAACCCAAACACGCCTGGGTTACAGGCCTTGTTCCTCCCCCGACACAGCTCGGCTAACAGCCCGAGCAGGATACGGCCTGGGACACGCTCTTATCTCCGGCCGTGTTCGCTATCTCGACGATCATCGACTGCATTTTTGTCGACCACAAGGCCAGATCGTTGAACCCGAGCACGACACGGCCCTGGGACATGCCCGTTGATGAAGAATTTATATAGTTTTAAAAATATATCCAAACTATAATACCAAATAGGCAAGTGAACCTATCGAAATATAGTATAGGAAATTGTCGTATTAGACTCTGGGCCTGTTAAGTACTCCTACTCATGCAAATTAATATTATCTTATCGGATTATAAAATAAGTGAAATTAAACTACAGTTAGAAAAATAAAATAAAAGATAGCACTTGATATATACTCTCTTTAAAATAAAATAAACTTTTCATAAAAGCAAACTTTTAAATATCCTACTTCAACCATAGAGGTTCCTAAATTATAAAAGCGCCTCTCTCGAGAATACACTCTCGACTAAACTTAGGTTGATCGATTAAGACCTCTCGGCCAGTCGAACCCCCTAAACTTGCCTTATGCGGTGAACCTCGCTATTGGATTTGACTCCAATCCGGAAGATCTGTGTCTTCCTCTCTCGAGGAGTGCATGCGGCTGCTTCTACCTTTGAGTGTTCTACTCGTATCCACAACCTCTCGGTAAATCTAGGATACGGAACTAAGGTCAGAAATAATTAAATCAAAGATAGATCGAAGTGAAGAAATAATAAAGTTTTTGTGAAGGAAGAACAGCTTTATTTTATTCAAAAGCTTGTCAAAATCAAGTGGTAAATGAAAAGAGGCTACATGTATAGATAAACAAAAACAAGCTTGAAATAAAAGTGCAATTATGAAAGCTTAACTACGAAATTGAAAAGTACATAAAGTAAATGCATCAAAACAGAAAACTAAACTACTAAATTACTCCTAGATTTGCCTCCCTCGATCCTTTTTCAGCTCCTGGCTTTGTCTGGATTTTACAATAAAATTTCTGGAAGGTCACGTTGTAACACCCCCATCTATCGAATGACATATAACAGAAGGTCCAGCTGGAACACAACGCCATATACCACAGACAGTCAGAAGGGTTATATAAGAATATCAAAAAAACCAACTATGACTACTCGCCTTAACACAGAACATTCTAGCGGAAGCTTTTAAACAGTTGGAAAGAACCCATAATTGAATAACAACTATCATGAATGTCCACAAACTACCATAAGAATGAAAAATACAAATACACTGAAAGTAATTGGCCTTATGGTCTTACAAGAGTTTACTTAACAAATTAATGTTTTACATACATCGGCTTGCAGGCCGGCCACACATGACAAAAATAAAAATAACAATTCGCTTTGGCCTTCGAGGGTCAGCTCAGCAACACGGGCTTCAGCCCGCTATTTGGTACTTGGCTCTGCAGCACCTGCAAGCAACATTCCACCGCACGGTGGCAAACAAAGTAACGGTCAGCCAAAGCCGACCAGATTATAACGACCCCGCCCCTTACTCGGGATGGCGGTGCTCCTTCCCTGCATTTCATTAGCCCAGCTAAACAGTAAAGTACAAACATACTTCGCCATAGGTGTAGGCTTGCACGGCCAAACACCCCGTGCACTCAGGGCATATTATCGGTGAATCTGGCTAATTACGTGGCTTCACCACCATCCCCGGGATGGAAACATCGTGAGTATTTTTTAGTCTTTCTGACCACTCTCTAAGACTCTCGACTATGCCAACGGCCAGTCCCTCTATGGGTCTCTAGCACCGAACCACATAGCCCAGGTCCGATTCCACTTGCCCGTTGCTTACTCCGCATAGGCACTTTAAGACGTACGCATGGGCCAAGCTTCTCTCGGATCCCAAAACATTCCAAACATCACATAACCCAGTTATGTACAAGGCCGGCTCCCGGGCCGCCAAGTTAGCAGAACTATGTTTCCGCCCAGTTTTCCGGATGCGCCTTGGAGTTAATCCCCAAGGATCCCCGTTGCAATCTACCGTGCAGAAACCTGAAAACCCAAATCACGGAGTCTTCTCCGGCAAACCATATAATATGCAACATCACTGATCCAGACCAAAACGTCCGGGTAGGCTTCACACACATTGCCTATGTCCGTACTTAGATTTCGGACTCTATATGCAACACAAGGGGGACTATTCACGTCAACCCCAAGGAACACCGCACACTCACCGCACACTCACCGCACACTCACGGGAGCGGGTTTCCTTATGCAGAAGAAAGAGAGCTTCACATGCTCAAGTAGAGAATCGATACCCTTATAGCTCGCTTTTGCGCCATGGGAAACTATCCAGATGGAAAGCTTCGCAAGGGAATTTCCTCCGCGGATCTGGTCTCGGTTCCCGATTCGGTGCTCTGATGCTCCGCCGGTGGCCGGAATCCTCCTCTTCCTTCCTTCTTGCTCTCTCCTCTCTCTAACTCCTTAGAAAGAGAAGACTTAAGAGAAAAATGAGGAATTAATCTTCAATTCTCGGCCTTAACAAAGCAGGAACACACCTGGGCCGTCAGATCTTATTTAAAGAAAGCGAACGACTCAGATCCACCCAAAATTCCTCAATCTTGGGCCGAACACAACCTTGCACACGACCGTGTCCCAGGCCGTGTGCCCCGATCCAGGCACGATCGTCGAGCATAGAAAAGGACACGGGTCAAGACACGCCCGTATCTCAACCTGACACGCCCGTGTCGTGTCTCGACATGCCCGTGACCTAGGGCCGTGTCACAGATAACCGCCATGCCAACTGACACGTCCCTTGGGAACATGGGTCGTGACACAGGTATACACACGCCCGTGTCATGCTTGACACGCCCGTGTCACTGTCGTGTTTCCTGCCGTGTCCTTTTCTGGACACAGTCGTACAACACAGAGGAGGACACGGCCTTGGACACGCCCGTATCCCAGGCCGTGTACCACTATTAAGGCACCAAAAATTCCTTAGGACGCGATCGGTTCGATTACAATTTTCGGGGTGTCACACACGCCCTAGGTCACGCCCGTGACCTAGGGCGTGTAAGGCCCGAAAACTGCTGTCTTGAAAGCCCAGGAACGTTGGAGAAAAATCGTCAAAAGTCGTTGTTTTTCGGGTCACGCCTCTTGGTCATGCCCGTGAACTAGGGCGTGTCAAGTCTGTTACTGGAAACGGCGGGAAATAAATTCTGGTTGTTGCGGGATGTCACGCCCCTAGGCCACGCCCGTGACCTAGGGCGTGTACTGATCGGGTCAGCAAACGGTTGGAAACGGTGCAATCTGACATCAATTCGGCAGTTTCGGGTAGGTCATGCCCTGGGTCACGCCTGTGACATGGGGGCGTGTACTTAGAAAAAGTCCCAGAATTGTCCACGGAAGCTTTCTGCAGAAAATTGTATTTTTGCCCGAGACACGCCCTCTTGTCACGCCCTGGTAGGGCGTGACTCTGGGGAGTGTACCTTTGAAACTCTCCAGATTTGTAGAGGACATCGTCCTCTTTTCGTTGACTGGTTGCACGTCCCGTAAATCTTCATGGTTTGAAAGTTATGACCATTTGAAGTTCAGCTATCCGCGGCCAAAAATGTTAATTTTCTCCAAATTGCCTCCAGAACATGGGCATGGACTTAAAATTGATATTTAAAGCTCAATTATACTAAAATTAGAAAATAAAGTAATTTATAAAAATATTAATCCAAACTAAATAAAAATTGATTCTTTATTTAATAAAAACTATATAAAAATAACTATAAATATTGACTTATCACCCGTGTCCCAGGCCGTGTGACCCATACCAAGTCCCAAACTTGACTCTAAATGCTGCCCATCCCTCTTCTGAGTTTCAGGGTATTACAACTCTCTCCCTCTTAAAAGAATTTCGTCCCGAAATTATCGATAGGGAAAATATTCACAAAACTTAAACGGTATCTGAGTGGAATAACTCTGGGTACTTCGCAAGCATGGTCTGCTCTCGCTCTCATGAGAGCTCCTCCCGACCGCAGTTGTCCCAACGGGCCTTGACCATCCTGATGTATTTGTTACGTAATCGCTTGACTTCCGAGTCCTCAATGCGATCGGGCTTGACCTTCGTCGTCAACCCATTATCAACCGGTACTTGATCGACCGCAATCACTTGCGAAGGCTCTTGCATCGCCTTCCGCAGCACCGATATATGGAATACGTCATGTAGACCACCTAGTTCCGCTGATAGCTTTAATCGATAAGCTGCTTCACCAATCCGCTCTAGAACCTCAAACGGTCCAAGGTATCTCGGGCTTAGCTTCTTCAAGTGTCGTACCCATGAGACACCCTTGAACGACTTAATCTTCAAATACACCCAGTCGCCAACAACAAACTTCACGTTCCTATGCTTGGCATTATAGTACTTAGCTTGCTAGTCCTGAGCGATTAACAATTTTTCTCGAATGGTTCGTACCAATGAGGTTGCATCTTCCACTTCTTACCGCTTGTATAGCTTCAACTCACCCGTTTCCAACCATGACAATGATGTGCGACATCTTTTACCATAAAGGGCCTCGAAAGGCGTCATTTGAATGCTCGCCTGGTAGCTGTTGTTATAAGCGAATTCCACCAAGTACAGGTGATCTTCCCACTGCTTCCCAAAATCCAAGACGCACATGTGAAGCATCTCTTCCATCATCCTGTTGACTCTCTCGGTCTGACCATCCATCTACGGATGAAAGGCCGTGCTGAAACTCAGCTTTGTTCCCAACATCTGTTGCACCAACCTCCAATCATTGGACGTGAACCGCCCATCTCGGTCACTCACGATGTTGCGGGGCACACCGTGAAGCCGCACAATATTATCCACATACAATTTTGCCAGTTTCTCCACAGAATCATCCTTCTTATGCGAAATGAAGTACGACACTTTCGTCAAACGATCTATGATCACCCAGTTGGCGTCGTTTCCCCTCTGTGACCTTGGCAACCCATGCACAAAGTCTATTGTAATATCGTCGAACTTCCACTCTGGGATAGGCAAGGACTTCAAGAATCCTCTAGGCTTCTGGCACTCCGCCTTCACCAAGGCGCACGTTTGACACTTCACCACGCACAGTGCCACATCCTTCTTAAGTCCTAGCCACCAAAACAATTTATTCATATCACAGTACATCTTCGTGCTCCCTGGATGAATCGAGTACTTGGTATGATGAGCCTTATACATCAAATCCACCTGCAGTTTGCCCACATTTGGTACGCACAGACGACTGTCCTTCCATAACAATCCATCCACAACATCAAATTGGGAATTTGACCCATCCAAAGCCTCAACCATGATTTGCTTCATGTTAATATCCAAATCTAGAGCCTACTGAATCCGATCAGCCAGGTCACATTGAACTTCTGTCCAGTTCAATTGTGCTTTGGCATTAGTCTGCTTGTTAACACAAGAGTCCTCTAGTGCCTCCAACTCCTGAACCAAACGCTCATCATGAACCGACAGCCAGTTGGCTTGCGCTGGGCCCTACGACTCAACGCATCCGCAAATGCATTGCCTTTCCCAGGCACATAATAAATCTTGAATGTGTAGTCCTCCAAGAACTCCATCCATCTCTGATGCCACATGTTTAGATCCTTTTGATCCAACAAGTATTTCAGGCTCTTATGGTCGGTATAGATATCGACCTTCACCCCATACAGGTAATGCCTCCATAGTTTCAGGGCAAATATCACGGCCGCTAACTCCATATCATGGACCAGATAATTCCTCTCATGTACCTTCAGCTGATGCGAGCCATAAGCTATCACACTTCCGTGCTGCAGTAGAACACAACCCAACCCACTGCCCGAAGCATCATTGTAGATCTCAAAGCCTTCGATCCCACTCGGCAAACTTAGAACAGGCGTCGTGGTCAACCGACTTTTCAACACTTCGAAAGCTCGTGTGCACTCAGGCGTCCAAACAAACTTCCGCTCTTTCCTCATCAGAGTCGTGAGGGGTAACGCTATCCGCGAAGCGCCTGTAATAGTCGGCAAGCCCCAGAAAACTCCGGACTTCCGCTACCGTAGACAGCACAGGCCACTCTCGTATAACAACTATCTTCGCCAGTTCCACCGCAATTCCCTCTCCACTAACTATGTGACCAAGGAACGCTACTAAGGACAACCAAACTCGCATTTGGAGAACTTGGCGTACAGTTGACTCCTCCTCAGCGTCTCCAACACCAAATGCAGATGCTTAAAGTGATCCTCCTCATTCTGTGAGTACACCAATATATCATCGATAAAGACGATCACGAAGTGGTCCAGGTACTCTCTGAAAGTTCTGTTCATCAGATCCATGAACATGGATGGTGCATTAGTCAGCCCAAACGGCATGACGGTAAACTCATAATGCCCGTACCGCGTACTAAAAGCTGTCTTGGGGATATCACTTTCTCTTATCCTCAGCTGATAATACCCGGACTTAAGATCCAATTTCGAGTACACTAATGACCCGACTAACTGATCAAACAGATCATCAATCCTTGGGATCGGGTACTTGTTCTTCTCCGTTAACTTGTTCAGCTCTCGATAATCGATATAGAGTCGCAAGCTCCCGTCCTTCTTCTTCACAAGAAGGACCGGTGTGCTCCAAGGTGACGAACTTGGACGCACATAACCCTGTTCCAACAGCTCTTGAAGTTGAACCTTCAGCTCCGTCATCTCCTTAGGCGCTAGCCGATACGGAGAGCGTGACACAGGTTTTGCACCTGGTACTAGCTCAATAGTGAAGTCTATATCCTGCTGAGGTGGGGCTCCAGGGAGATCGCCAGGGAACACATCAGGGTACTCGAATACCACTGGAATGCTGTCCAAAGCAGGCTTAGGCTTCGAAGCCTCCACTAGCGTGAAGAACAGCTCTGCACCAGCACGAACTGCCTTAACCACCTGAAGAGCAGACATCAAAGTCTTGCTCGACCCTTTCAAGCCCGCAATTATCGTCTCACGACCAGTTCCCAACTTGACCTCCATGCGATTGCAATCAATATATGTGTGCTGCTCCGAGAGCCAGTCCATACCAAATATCACGTCGAACTCCACTAGCGGCAGTAGCAACGCTTGCAAATCGAACTCCTGACTCCCAATACGTATCTTTACGCCACAGACTATCCGCGCGCATTGAACATCCATTTGGCAATAACACATCCAGTTTGTCCTTTGACATCAAAGAAGGTACTCCGATACGCGATATAAATCCTTCGGACAATAAGGAGTGCGAAGCTCCCGTATCAAAGAGTGCTCTTGCCGGATTATCGCAAATCAAAACAAAGCCTATACAAGCAGTAATAAGGTAACACGCGCAAGGTAATAAGTATTTAAAGCCAACTTACTATAAATTTAAATTGTACCTGTCACCACATCTGCTTGCTTTATGGCCTCATGCTGGCCAAGGTTATAGACTCTAGGTTGAGCCGGAGCATAGTGGGATGCAGTTGACTCCACCGCCTTGCCCTTATCCTCATAGGTTGCTTCCGGCTTGCTCTTGGACTTTGGACGTCCGCTCCAACAGTCACTGGCAAAGTGTCCCGGCTTCCCACAATTATAGCATGCGCCCGGGGTTCGGCTTGTAGTTACCCCAGAAGCACTGGAAGAAGGGGCTGGACCCGAAGTCCTAGCCTTCTTATTGAACTTACGATAGCCAGATTTTGAGATAGTCCGCACCTTGAACTCTGTCTTCTTAGCACCAGAGTCTCTCTTCGCTTGCACATTCCTCATATCCTTCTCCAACGACCGGGCCGTATTGACCAGGGTCAAGAAGACCTGCGTCATAGGCCCAGAGAGCAGTAGCCTTAGGTCATCCCTCAGACCCTCATAGAATCGGTTTGTCTTGCGCTCCTCATCAGCAAATGTAGAGTTAGCATACCGACCCAACCGTGTAAATTCATGGAGATACTCATCCACGCTACTCTTTCCCTGCGTCAACTTCTAGAATTCATTCTCCATTGCAATCCTCTGAGCCGAGGGAAGGTACCTTGCCAAGAAGAGTCTCGAAAATTCTTCCATCGAGACGTCCGTGAGTTGCCTTCACCTCAGTTGATGTAGCTCTAAACCTTCCCACCACAGCCTTGCATCTCCGTCCAATAGGAAAGTAGCTATGGTGGTCATCTACTACTCTTCCATTTCAGTAGCTGTCAAGACTCTCTTTACTTGGGAGAGCTAATCCTCAGCTTGGGATGGGGTTCCCGTCCCCGAGAACACCAGAGGATTGAAGCCCATAACATGCTTGAGCTGCTTTTCAGTTGCCCTCCTAGGTGTCAGTGGCTCCACCACCACTTGCTCCACCCTTCTCGGTTCTGCCACTTGAAGCGGTACCTGCTCCACCGCAGGGGCAGGCTGCTGCATTTGCCTTGCAGGCTGGGCATTTATCATAGTGAACACCACTTCAGCCACCAATCATATGGTTTCTGCCGAGGGAGGTGTTGCAGGCACGTCATTCGATGCGCTACTTGCCTCAGAAACCGGACGTTCTGACGGCCCTGCACCACTCCTGGTCACCTATAGTCGTACAAAACACCATTAAGCGACCAAACAAAATTGCAAAAAACAATTATAGGAACACGCAGGTTCATCAAACAGGTGTATTTTCATTCCTAAGTGGACATTCATGGGTTCCTTTATGTTATAACGATGACGCACACACATGTGCTCACCACCCCTTAAAAGAATTCGTCCACGAATTCATTTAAGTTGACCGAAACCAGTAGTCTGATACAAAATTGTAACACCACTATCTGTCACATAGCATATAACAGTAGGTCCGGCCGGGGCCCGACGCCATATACTACAGACAGACCGAAGGGTTACGCAATGAAACCATCCTTCCAATAACCAATGTCCTACACAGAGTACATTCTAGCGGAAGTAATTTAAATGTTGCAAATTAAGAACCCAGCCACAACATGAATGTCCACTACATTAACCCAAAAGGAATGAACGTACAAATACACAAGTACTTGACCTTATGGCCTTACAAGAGTTTACTCAAATAAAAAGTGTCTTCCAAATCTCGGCACGCAGGCTGGTCACACATGAGAATAAAAGTAAACATTCATATATAGGCCTTCGAGGGCCGGCTCAGCAACAAGGGATTTTGCCCGTTATTTGCCACTAGGCTCCGTAGCACCTGCAAGCAACAATCCACCGAAGCGGTGGTAAACAAAAGCAGCGGTCAGCTAAAGCTGACCAAATTATAACGACCCTGCCCCTAAACTCGGGGCGACGATTCTCCTTCCCTGCATTTTATAAGCATAGCTTAACAGTAGTGAAATTACACATCATCACAGGCGTAGGCTCGCACGGCGACACACCCAGTGCTCTCAGGGCACATTCTCGGTGAACCCGGTCAAAATCTGCGGTCTCACCACCGCCCCTTTGACGGCAAATCTCGTGAGCATTACGGTCTTTCCGGCCTAAGCCTAAGACCCTCCATCTACGCCAACGATGAGTACCACGTACCTTAGGTCTCTCTAACCGAACGACATAGAGCGGGTACGGTTCCACTTAACCCGTTGCTCACACCGCAACGTAAATTTAAGCAATATGCGCGGGTTAAGCTTCCCCGAGTCCCAATTCGATCACACACTTTACATAACCCAGTTATGTGCAAGTTGGCTCCCAGGACACCATGATGGCAAAATCACGCATCTGCACAGTTTTCCGGGTGCACCTCAGAGTTAGTCCCCGAAGTTCCCTGTTGTAATCTACCGCGTAGAAAACCTGAAAAACAACCATCGGTGCGGAGTCTTCTCCGGCCATTCATGCAATACAACATCACCGATCCAGGCCAACTTGTCCGGGTAGGCTTCACACACCATGCCTATGTCTGTTTCTCGATTGCACACTCTACATGCAAAATAACGGGAGCTATTCATGTCTACCCAAAGGAACACCTCACACTCACAGTATACTCGCGAGAGTGGGCTTCCTATGCAAAAGGAAAGAGGACTTCACATGTCCAAGTTGAGAATCGTTACTCTAGCATTTATCTTTGGCACCATGAAGATCTAGACGGATGAAAAGCACCGCAACGGCCTCGCCTCCGTAGATCCGAACTCGGCTTGCGATTTGGGGCTTTGAAACTCCACCGACGGCCGAAACTGTCCTCCTCCTTCTTCCTTACTCTCCCCTTTCTCTAAGGTTTTAGAAAGAGAAAGCTCAAAGGGATATGAGTTTTTCAAACCCTATTCCCGGATATAACCCAGCAAGAACAGCCCTGGGCCCTTGGATCCCAAAAGAAGGAAATGGACGGCCACGATTCGCACTTAAAATCAGATTCCTGGGCCGAAAATGGCTTGTGACACGCCCGTGTCCAAGGCCGTGTGCCTCAATCGATGCCGAAACCGTCGTGTCCAGACCAGGACACGAGCTCTTGACACGCCCGTGTCAATCAGTACACGCCCATGTTGCGGGGCGTGTTCCTCCCTCGACACAGGACCAAAACCAACCCGAAGAGAACAAGGGTACTCGACACGACCGTGTCCAATTTGACATGCCCGTGTCAACCCGAACACACCTGGGCTCCAGGCCGTGTTCCTCACTCGACACAGCTCAGCTAATAGCCCGAGCAAGATACGGCCTGGGACATGCCCGTGTCTCTGGCCGTGTTCGCTGTCTCGGCGATCGTCGACTGCATTTTCGTCGACCACGCGGCCATATCGTCGAACCCGAGCACGACACGGCCCGGGGACACGGCGTGCCGTGTCCCGGCCGTGTGACCCCTACCAAGTACCAAACTTGGCTCTAAATGCTGCCCGTCCCTCTTTTGAGTTTCGGGGCGTTACACGGTAGTCCGTGCACAACTGCATACTACCATCTTTCTTCTTCACAAACAACACTGGCGTGCTCCAAGGTGAAGAACTGAGTCTAATATACCTCTGCTCTAACAGTTCCTGCAATTGTACTTTGAGTTCGGCCAAATCTTTTGGTGCCATCCTAAAAGGAGGACGTGACACCAGCCTAGCCTTTGGCACTAACTCAATCAAGAAATAGATCTCCCGACGAGGAGGTGCTCCAGGAAGCTCCTCGGGAAACACATCCTCGAACTCTGCCACTACCGACACATCTTCAAGTGATAACTAGAAAGGCGAACCTCCAATGACACTACAAGAGCTAGTCCTCCCTGGTTAACTGCCCGCACCAACTGTATGGCCGAAATCAGGGAGCATGCCACTCCACTAAGGCCCTAAAACGTAACTTCTGCCTGCCCTCCACTTCTCAGGATCACCACCTTAGATTGGCAGCCAATACTGGCACGCTGCTTTGTAAGCCAGTCCATTCCCAATATCAAATCGAACTTAGAACCGCCGCTACCAACGTGAAGTCAACTCCGTCCAAACTCCAACAAATGCGCCCCTTTGCCTCGGTAGTCATGGATGACCTATTGAGCATGCACACCTTCAACTTTGCATCCGCCGAGAATGGCTCAACTCCAATCCTCCGGATAAAACTTTCCACAAGGAAGGAGTGCGACGCTGCCGTATCAAACAATACCCTAGCGGGGTACCCAAAAACTAACACAAAGCCTGTCACCACATCGAGTTGGCGGATCGCATCCTGCTGCCCAAGGTTATATGCCCATAGCTGCACGGGTTGGAAACGAGAAGCGCTAGACTCCGCCATTATTCCTTTCCCCACTACGCGGGGCCCGGAGCGCACCGACTGTTCTTGTCTCGGCTCCTGCTCCGCGCCACCCTCAAGACAGAAATGAACTATGTGGCCCGGTTTGCCATACTTATAGCACGTTTGTGGTGCCTTGAAGCGAGACCCCCCTGACGTCATACTATCCTCCTCCCAATTCTTGTAGGGATGACACTTTTTTTCCACCTACTTCCTTTAGATTTTCCTTGCGAATGAGAAGGCTTTCCTTCCCCCTGTTTGGCAGCAGAACCCTTCCATCATTGGGTTCGCTCCAAATCGCTCTCCAATGTTCTGGCAGCCTCAACCAGCTCATTGAAACCAGCATTCTTCATAAATATGAGGGATTGCCTCAGATTCTCCCTCAGTCCGTGGTAGAAGAGGTTGTCCCTCTCCACAGCATCAACTATGGTCGTTCCAGCAAAATGACCCAACCGAGTAAACTCCTGAACAAACTCGTACACCGTCTTGTCCCACTGCACCAAGTGCAGAAACTGCCTCTGAAGGGCTAGCCTTGTCGACACAGGAATGTACTTTTTCAAGAAAGCATTTCTGAACTCCTCCATGGTCGGGGGTGCGATCAGGAAACTGACGATCACTATGGCTCACCTACCACAGCTTATCATCGCCCTCCAACATGAAAGTTGCAAACAAAGCTTGCTTCTAGTCGCACAACTAGACACGAGGACACTTACGGTCCCACGATACTCTATGTGGATAACTTCTCAACGCAAATCATTTAGGACATTCGTCCACGAAGACATACCTTGGACACTAACCTACCTCTGATACCAAATTGTAACACCTCCCCTATAATGACCGTATAATATGGGTCCGGCTGGGGCCCCACAACATACAGACTCCACAGCTTAAGCATTAAAAGATGATATGAACTACCCAACTCAAAACTCAGACTAAAAACAACAGAAACAAAACAATCAAGACTAGAAGTTATCCACCAAACGAAGAGTATCAAAATGGCCTTAGGGCCTTACACATCATAAGTCCAAGACTTAAGCATCATTAAACAGTAGTAATGTGCACATGCACTCCTAAGCTACCTCAGCATGCAAGCTGGATTACATTTCATGGAGCATAACATTCAATCAGAATACATGCAAATAATAGAAAGATCACTTCATGGGGCTTAGGCCTTTTTGGTCGGCGAGCTTGCTCCTGCTTGCGATCCTTGCCCTGTAAAAATTTGGTTGTAACGTGTGTCAGCAAAGGTTGACCTCAACTGTGAAACCAACACATCTCCTCCCGACCGTCCCTAGCGGACCCCGGGGCACTCCATCACCCTGCAGGTTAGCACTTCGTATGCAAAATACAATAACATGTGAAGCTATAAAACAGGTTTGGATGTCTTATACAGCAAACACATTTCTATGTTGAGCATATAATAAAAGGGGCCTACAATGCAGCATGAATGCAATCCCGGGTTTCACCCAAGCACCCTAAAGCGTATGCTTCTAACACATCATCACATCGGGTACTCTAAATTCCCCATCAGCGTTCAAGCCGCAAACGCAGGGATACTCTAAATTCCCCCAAACAGCATACAAACGACAATCATAAGGGTACTCTAAATTCCCCCAAACGACATACAAACCGCAATCACATGGGCACTCTAAATTCCTCCAAACGACATACAAGCCACCACACAAACAAACCGATAAGAAACCTTGCTAGACCCCACCCGTCGCGACGAACCAGGCCCGACTCCAATATCGGGATCAAGTCCACTGAAGGAGACCCAGTGGGACCCAGCTGGAATCGTCCGGGCTTGCCCAAAGCTCAGCATTCTTGCCAGTTCCACCGAAGGGGGACTTGTCTCGCCGGGACACTCTCCACACATGACTTTGCAACATCACGGATTACCCAGCTAACCACAAGACAAATCACGCCTTAGCACATCACAATCCCAAGTCTTTCCCACTCTAATCCAACATTTGTACCATAACGTTCCCGTGCCCCAAGAAAACCATCTACCGTCACAACGAAGCTAACCTTGTTTGGTCCCGTGCCCCAAGGAAGCTATCTCCCGTCACAACGGAGCTAACCTTGTCCGGTCCCACGCCCCAAGGAAACCATCTACCGTCACAACGGAGCTAACCTTGTCTGGTTCCGATTACACGTACTCGCACAGAATAAGGGGGGACATACAACATCATAGACGGCGTCATGCCGCTAACGGATTTCTACAAAATCCTTAAGGCTCGCTATGCAACATCACCGAGTCGGACTAACAGTCGTGACTACGGGTTCACCCAAAATGCCTAATCCGTTAAACGGAGCGGATCTCTAATGCAATATCATGTCGGGGACGGACACAATCGACCCGGTGGCTCCTCTCGAACCATGGCAACCCAAATCCCTCTCATTTGAGAGATCTGGTGCCTATATGCTTGAAGTAAAATCAAGAAAAGGAAAAGATGTCATACACGCATCCTATAACCAAGAGGAGAAGTGTCGTTACCTTACGACTCCTCTTCTTAGCCATGAAACCCTGCTTTGCACGGATGAAAACGAGCGCTTTAGCGTCCTCTTCATGGATCTGGCCTCGGAACGACGATCAGAGGTCAGAAACTTCATCAATGGCGGAAGAAAGATCTCTTCTTACTCCACTCACTCTAACCTCAAACCCTAGCCTTCACTCAAAAAGGAGAAAGAAGATGAAGGGATAAGGTTCTCAACCCCTTATACGCACTCTGGAGGAGAGTCTTGGTCCTTAGGATCGAATCCTAAATGAAATCGGACGGCAAAAAAGCCAAACGACGGAACCGCTTCTGTCCGCTACCGTCGGGCGGTAACTACTTACCGCCAAGCGATAGGTTCCCGAGCGCTCGGCCAGAAAATAATGCCGCGCTAATGTTGGCAATAAGGCTAACGCCGCACGGTAGCGTTTTTCTCGAGAACTCAACATTTTCTCGAAAACTCAGCGTTCAACGAACTGGGCACATCGTTTGACGTTCGACGAAATAGGGCTATCGCCAGGCGATAGCTACTATCGCCGGGCAGTAAACCTCCAGCTCTCGGCGAACAGATCTAGGATCGACGCTTGACGAAACGGAGCTATCGCCGAGCGGTATCTAGCTAGCGCCGCGCGCTAGCCCTAAACGCTTGGCCACTCAACGCTCACATCACCTAGCCACTCAACACTCTCAGCGTCTCGCCACTCAACGCTAAGCTACCGTCAGGCGGTAACTACTACCGCTGGGCGATAAATTCCAAAGACTCAAGTCTGAAAACTGGGGTGTTACAGGCAATACATATAAATAATCTTGAAAGTCTAAAGTAAAAGATTAACTCAAACTTTCATACCTGTCACAACATCGGGTTGGCGGATCGCTTCATGCTGCCCAAGGTTATACGCCCTTGGCTGCACGGGTTGGAAATGAGAAGCGCTAGACTCCGCCATCTTTCCTTTCTCCGCTGCGCTGGGCCCGAAGTGTACCGTCTGTTCTTGTCTCGGCTCCAGCTCAGCGCCACCCTCAGTACAGAAACAAGCTATGTGGCCCAGTTTGCCACACTTGTAGCATGATCGTGGTCCCTTGAAGTGAGACCCCCCAGACGTCGTACTATCCTTTTCCTAATTCTTTTAGGGATGGTACTTCTTCTTCCACTTACTCCCGTCAGTCCTTCCTTGAGATGGAGAAGACTTCCCTTCTCCCTGTTTGGCAACAAAACCCTTTTGACGTTAGGTTCGCTCCAAATCGCTCTCCAACGTTCTGGCAGCCTCAACCAGCTCAATGAAACCAGCATTCTTCATAAATATGAGGGGTTGTCTCAGATTCTCCTCAGCCCATTGTAGAAGAGGTTGTCCCTCTCCACATCGTCAGTCATGGTCGTTCCAGCATAACGACCCAACCTAGTAAACTCCTGAACATACTCATCCACCGTCTTGTCCCGCTGCACTAAGTGCAGAAATTGCCTCTGAACGACTAACCTCGTCGACGCAGGAATGCACTTTTTCAAGAAAGCATTCCCAAAATCCTTTATGGTCGGGGTGTGGCCAGGAAACTGGCGACCGCTATGGCTCACCCACCACAGCTTGGCATCACCTTCCAACATGAAACTTGCAAACTTAGCTTGCTTCTCTACCGGAGTCTCGACCACCCTCAGTAGTTCTTGAATCCTCACCCACCAATCCTCCGCATCGGTCGACATGTCGACACCCTTGAACGTTGGAGGATGGAAGCTTAGAAAATATTTCATTTGTCGGTCTTCATGTCCGACAACCACTCGTTCTGCTAACGACTCTGCTTGCCTGGCTCCTCTGCCTGGCACGACTGTTGCCGCATCGGGGGTAGCAGGAGTTGCTACCTGCGCAACAGGGGGTCACAACTTGTGCTACTGCGACAACTTGGGCTGACACCATTGCTTTTGCGAGCATGCGATAAAAATCGGCCGGGGTTACCCCCATGCCCAAAGGATCCTGAGTAGTAGCACTGCTCGCCGAATGCTCTTCTTGTGGCCTCAACGTCCCCGCCTTATCACTTGCACCCTTCACAAAAGCAAAGTAGAACAAAAATCAGCTTCTACTCGCACAATTAGACACAAGGACACTCACAGTCCTGCGATACTCCTAGGTGAATAACTTCATTA
The DNA here is from genome assembly GCA_039583875.1 of Platanthera guangdongensis. Classification (NCBI taxonomy): domain Eukaryota; kingdom Viridiplantae; phylum Streptophyta; class Magnoliopsida; order Asparagales; family Orchidaceae; genus Platanthera; species Platanthera guangdongensis. The sequence continues at coordinate 161,991,889 of CM077156.1, forward strand.
CGCGATCCAATGACGACATTCGACCACGAACCTTTACCCGGGACACTAACCTGGCTCTGATACCAAATTGTAACACCTCCACTGTAATAACTGTATAATATGGGTCCGACCGGGCCCCCATAACATACAGACGCCACAACTTAAGCATTAAAAGATGATATAAGTCTACCCAACTCAAAACTCAGAATAAAACAGTGCAAACAAACAACCAGAACTAAAAGTTATCCACCAAACCAGGAGTATCAAAATGGCCTTAAGGCCTTACACAACAAGAGTCCAAAACTGAATAACAATCCTATCAATGTGCAAAAGCACTCTTAAGCTACATCGGCATGCAAGACGGAATACAACTCAAGGATCATATCATATCATCAATATATAAGAAACTAAAGGTTCACTTCATGCGGCTCAGGCCTTTTTGGCCAGCGAGCTTGCTCCTGCTTGCGATCCTTGCCCTGTAAAAATTTGTTGTAACATGGGTCAGCAAAGGCTGACCTCAACTGTGTAACCAACACATCTCCTCCAGACCGTCCCTAGCGGACCCCGAGGCACTCCATCACCATGCAGGTCAGCACTTCGTATGCAATAAATAATAACATATAAAGCTAGAGACAGGTTTGGATGTCCCAAACAACAAACATGTTTCTACGTTGAGCAAGTAATAAAGGGGGCCTACTATGCAGCATATATGCAAACCTGGGCTTCACTTAAGGCACCCTAAAGCGTATGAATATAACACATCATTACGCATCATCAATCAGGTACTTACATTTTCCCCTTCGGCATTCAAGCCGCAAACATAAGTGTACTCTAATTTCCCCCAAACGACATTCAAGCTTCTACTCGGAACACTTGCCAAGGCCCCACCCGCTTGTGGGTCTCATAACCTGGGCTTGCCTACAAACTCTAACTTCTCATGTCAGGGTTTTGCCATTCAAATAAACAAACCGATGCTAAGAACCCTTGCTAGACCCCACCCGTTCGCGACGACCCAGACCCGGCTCCAAAATCGGGACCAAGTCCACCGAAGGAGACCCAGCGGGACCCAGCTGGTATCGCCCGGGCTTGTCGTAAGCTTGGCATTCTCGTCAGTTCCACAGAATGAGATTTGTCTCGCCGGGACACTCTCCACACATGACCTTGCAACGTCACGGGCTAGCCAGTCAACCACGGAGACAAACCGCGCTTTGTCATATCACAATCCCATGTATTTCCCACTCTATTCCAACACTTGCATCGTACCATCGTTGTGCCCCCGCGTGCACTCTAATTTCCACTCAGTTTGGTTCCGACCACACATACTCACACGAGAAAGGGGGGAAAACATCATCACAGACGACATCTTGCCGCTAACGGATTTCTACAAAATCCTTATGGATCGCAATGCAACATCACCGAGTCGGACTAATGGTCGCGACTACGGTTTCACCAACAATGCTTAATCCACTAACAGAGTGGATCTCTAATGCAATATCATGCCGGGGACGGACACAATCGACCTGGTGTCTCCTCTTGAACCATGACAACCCGAATCCCTCTCACTTGAGAGATCCGTTGCGTAAAATGCTTGAAAGAAAATAAGAAAAGTGTAAATGCCATGCACACATCCTAAAATCGAGAGAAGTGTTGTTACCCTCCGACCCCTATTTCTAGCCATGAAGCCCTTGTCCTGCACGGATGAAAACGAGTGCCTTTGCATCTTCTTCACGGATCTGGCCTCAGAATGACGATCGGAGCTCTGCAGCTCCGTTAATGGAGGAGAAAGCTCCTCTCTTCCTCCGCCAAACCTTCTCTCTCTCAAACCCTAAGTCAACTCCAAAATGAGAACAAGTGAGGGAGAGAGCCGTTCTGTCCGACTAAAACCTATAGGGCATAAGATCCTGGGTTCTAGGATCAACCTTGAAGTTAAATCGAACGGCTAAGAAAAAGATCTATAGAACCCGCCACTCCGCAGTTTGTCGAACGATTCAGGTTTCGTCGATCGGCCTGCGCTCGACGAACCGCCGAGAGCTCGACGAACAACCAAAGACCCAAGCACGATGAAATGCCCTCAGCTCGACAAACAGCGCTGAGCTCAACAAAAATCCCCCAGCTCGATGAAAAGTCATGAGCTCGACGAACCCAAGCACGACGGACAGCGCTGCGCTTGACGAAAAGCCCCCAGCTCGACTTTCGTCGAGCGGCCACAGCTCGACTTTCGTCGAGCGGCCCTGAGTTCGACGAAGGCTGCAGCTCCACTTTCTTCGAGCGGCCATAGCTCGACTTTGATCGAGCGGCCCAAGCTCGACTTTCATCGAGCGGCTACAGCTCGACTTTCGTCGAGCGGCCCACGCTTGACTTTCGTCGAGCGGCCCATGCTTGACTTTCGTCGAACGGCATTCGACAATCCCTGAATTTCGTCGAACAACATAAGCTCCTCAAATTTGTGGTGTTATAGGACGAGCGACAAAATTTGATGCCCGTCCTGGCGGCATTGAATCAGGACGGGCAACAAAAATTGCCTCCCATCCTAGAGGAAAAGGAGTCGCCCCCTTGGGGGTGGTGCTAGGAGGGGCGACAAAATTTGCCTCTCGTCCTGGCAGCAACGAAGCGGGACAGGCAACATAAATTACCGCTTGTCCTGGGCGGTAAAGAGGACAGATGAGCAGCCTTGGCCGCCGCCCGTTCTCGGAAACTTGATGTCGGATGGGCGGCACCAATCGCAGCCCATCCTAGGCGGTTTGAAGCCGGGCAGGCGGCCCTAATCACCTCCCGTCCTGGGCTTTTTGAAGCCCGACGGGCGGCCCTAATCGCCGCTCGCCCTGAATTAGAAACCGGACGGGCGACCCTAATTGTCGCCCGTTCTGAGCAGTTTGGAGCCCTCTTGGGGGGGGTGGGGGTGGATTGAATGTCCATAGGACACGGGGGCCAAGGCTTCATCATGGGCGGTTAAGCTGCGATGGTGGTTGTACCTCGGGCGATTGCGTGCAGTTTGACTGAACCGATTTAGGAGAATCCCATCAATGAGCCATTCTGGAAACGATGAGACCTCAATTTATCCCTAACAATAATATGTTGGAACCCTAGTTCTGATTTGGGCAAGGATCACTATTAGGATTTTTTAGATTGACCCAAATATGTATAGTCATGGGTCATAGGTGTATTTCCAGATTTGCCTCAGAAGGACTCTCCGGAATTGCTCAGAAGAATTCCAAGAAATGCAGTTCAGGCAGGAAATCAGGTCGACGATCGTCGAACGCAGTTTGACGAACGGCGAACTCAGGTCGACGAATTCTGAGTTCATTCTCTGAACTCAGGTCGACGAACTCTGGTCTCAAGCAAGAAGTTCAGCTCGACGAATTCCAGCTGAGCTCGACGAACTTCTAGCTCAGGTCAACGAACGCTACGCTAAGTTCAAGACAGATTCCCAGCTCGACGGAATATAAGCTGAGCTCGACGATTTGCGAGCTCAGGTCGACGAATTCTATGTAGTCAATTCCAGGCCTATTTATTTACAGTTGGTAGATCAACTCAAGAATTAATTACATTCAATATGAAAATAGCCATTCAAATGCTGCATTAAACATATGCTGTTTTAGGATTTAATTCAGGATCAATTTCCAAAGCATATTTTACTCTCGGGAATGCTTCATCCGTTATCAAGAAAAAGGAAATTCAAATGTTAAAATGTCGGGACAGAGAAAATATAAAAAGATACAACAAGATAGAGAAGTAAGAGTACAAGACAAGAAGAAGAATAGTAGAACATCAGTAAAGGCTTTCTATAGAAAGAGGAACTCTGCATCATCAAAGAAGATAATCATCAGAGTTCTCCATCTACTCCAGGCTTCTATAGAGACACTCAATCAATATCAGTCTAAGAAGCTTGCTGGAGACATCATCAATCTGAAGGCCTATCACCCTGAAGCAAAGCTCCATATTTTCCTGAACCATTCTACATCACAGGGGGAGCCATTTGCTAACATCAATAATCCACAAGTCTTCTATCTGATTGCTGACAGAGAAGACACCATCATCTCTTTCCCCCCTCCTGTATAAAGGGTTGTCATCTCCCTTCAAAAGTGATTCCTGGTTCACAAGTCTCCTACCAAAAGACTTGAGGTTTGGTTTTTGAGCACCTGATCAAAAGCTCATTTGTGTCAGGCACCTGATCAAAAACCTGAGTGGATTCCTACCAAGGGTGGTAGAAGAGTGGATGTACCCAAGTTGGGGGACCATTATAAAATCCTTGTGTCGTCTGTGTGCTTGCTTTTCCTTCTTTATCTTTGTGTTGTGACTTTTTACATTAACTCTAGTTTAGAAGAAAGTTAAGATCTATCCCCCTTATTCTTTCAATTGATATCAGAGCGGGTTTATTTGGTTGTACAGACTAACATCTGAACCAAAATGATCTGATAGATCTTTTATTTCTTAAGAGTTTCTCATGACATAAAATGAAGAATTAATGTTCAAGCACTGGACCTCCTAAGTGCAATCTGGATAAGCTTGCACTATGGAAGGTAAGGATTAGGCTGTTTATGAATTCTATTGATGAAGCCATTTACAACTCTATTTTGTCAGGTCCCATTACACTATCTGCAGCCTCAGAAGCCCAAAAATTGCTAAAAATTGCTGATGTAAGAGCAATGAACATCCTTGCTCAATCAATGTCTGATGATATTTTTCAAGAAGTGGCTGAATGTACTTCAGCAAAGGAAATCTGCGACTCCCTCACAGCAATGGCTGCTGGATCAGCAAAAGAAAGAACATTTAAAGCTGAATCTTGGAGTGACTCTGAAGCTTCATCCTGTACAACTGAGGATGAAGAAGAAATAAGAACAAGTGAATTCTGCTTGATGGAAATCAATGCATCTTCCAGCAGCTATGATGAAGAATCTGAATATGATGAAGAATCAATAACATAATCAGAAGAGGATCAGGTTATTTCCTCCTTTGATTTCTCTTCAGAACATTTTAAAGAAGATTTTAAAATTTTATGCAATGATTTGATTCTATCTGAGAATGAGATAAAACTTCTCAGAAAAAAAGTAATTAATTTATCTTCTGAAAACATTCAACTCAAAGAAGACTTAACAATTACTTCAAAAAAATTAGCTTCATTAGAATCAGTTAAAGGCAAAGAAAAGATAATAGATTTAGATAAAATAATTGAATTTTTACCAAAACAAACTAAAAATAATCAGAAATGTTTTGTTCAAAATAAGTCGTCGAACCAAGATCGACGATCTCAGTATTACTCGTCAAACGGCGATCGACGATCTCTGAACCTAAAGGTTGGGTTTAACTACTCAGCAAAAGGGGATCGACGATATCATCACTTTTCGTTGAGTAGAGATCGACGATCGTGGAACACAGATAATAGTCATTATTACTCTGTGAACCGAGATCGATGAGATCAATACTGGTCGTCGAACGCAGATCGACGATCTCAACATAAATCGTCGAACTCAGAATTTCAAAACAGAAATTTGTATCCTTTTGAAAACTATAATCAAACTCAAACTTTTGTCAATCCTTTTACCCAATGGTTCATCCCTCCTAGGAAATATCATCCACTTGGATATTGTGAAAGAGAAGACACTATCATCTCTTTCCCCCCTCCTGTATAAAGGGTTGTCATCTCACTTTAAAAGTGATTCCTGGTTCACAAGTCTCCTACCAAAAGACTTGAGGTTTGGTTTTTGAGCACCTGATCAAAAGCTCATTGGTGTCAGACACCTGATCAAAAACTTGAGTGGATTCCTACCAAGGGTGGTAGAAGAGTGGATGTACCCAGGTTGGGGAACCACTATAAAATCCTTATGTCATCTGTGTGCTTGCTTTTCCTTCTTTATCATTGTGTTGTGACTTTTTACATTAACTCTAGTTTAGAAGAAAGTTAAGATCTATCCCTCTTCTTCTTTCAATTGGTATCAAAGCGGGTTTCTTTGGTTGTACAGACTAACATCTGAACCAAAATGATCTGATAGATCTTATATTTCATAAGAGTTTCTCGTGGCACAAAATGAAGAATGTTCAAGCACTGGATCTCCTAAGTGCAATCTGGATAAGCTTGCACTATGGAAGGCAAGGATTAGGCTGTTTATGAATTCTATTGATGAAGCCATTTACAACTCTATTTTGTCAGGTCCCATTACACTATCTGCAGCCTCAGAAGCCTAAAAATTGCTAAAAATTGCTTATGCAAGAGCAATGAACATCCTTGCTCAATCAATGTCTGATGATATTTTTCAAGAAGTGGCTGAATGTACTTTAGTAAAGGAAATATGGGACTCCCTCACAGCAATGGCTGCTGGATCAGCAAAAGAAAGAACATTTAAAGCTGAATCTTGGAGTGACTCTGAAGCTTCATCCTGTACAACTGAGGATGAAGAAGAAATAAGAGCAAGAGAATTCTGCTTGATGGCAATCAATGCATCTTCCAGCAGCTATGATGAAGAATCTGAATATGATGAAGAATCAATAATAGAATCAGAAGAGGATCAGGTTATTTCCTCCTTTGATTTCTCTTCAGAACATTTTAAAGAAGATTTTTAAATTTTATGCAATGATTTGATTCTATCTGAGAAGGAGATAAAACTTCTCAGAGAAAAAGTAATTAATTTATCTTCTGAAAACATTCAACTCAAAGAAGACTTAACAATTACTTCAAAAAATTAGCTTCATTAGAATAAGTTAAAGGCAAAAAAAAGATAATAGATTCAGATAAAATAACTGAATTTTTACCAAAACAAACTAAAAATATTCAGAAATTTTTTGTTCAAAATAAGACGTCGAACCAAGATCGACGATCTCAGTATTACTCATCGAACGACGATCGACGATCTCTGAACCCAGAGGTTGGGTTTAACTACTCAGCAAAAGGGGATCGACGATATCATCACTTTTGTCGAGCAGAGATCGACGATCGTGGAACACAGATAGTAGTCATTATTACTCTGTGAACCGAGATCGACGAGATCAATACTGGTCGTCGAACACAGATCGACGATCTCAACATAAATCGTCGAACTCAGAATTTCAAAACAGAAATTTGTATCCTTTTGAAAACTATAATCAAACTCAAACTTTTATCAATCCTTTTACCCAATGGTTCATCCCTCCTAGGAAATATCATCCACTTGGATACAAGGATCAACCTACATGTTCCTTTATTTCTAATTATTATAAAAGAGAACCAGGAGCTAAGGTAATCTGGGTCCAGAACTCCTAACATCTCCGTGTAGGAAAAGAATTAAGCCCCAGCCAATACAGAGGATTATCAGTGGCTGTTTAATTTGGGCAAGGAAATGTATATAGGGGGAGTTTGTTTATTTTTTATTTTCAAAGCACCCATGTATATCTGCTGAAAAACTTTTTAATTCAGGCAGATTGTTTTTGCTTTGCATTTTTACTTGTTTTTATGTAAATAGTGTCCTTACCCAAATAGGGGGAGATTGTTGGAACCCTAGTTCTGATTTGAGCAAGGATCACTATTAGGATTTTTTAGATTGACCCAAATATGTATAGTCATGGGTCATAGGTGTATTTTCAGATTTGCCTCAGAAGGACTCTCCAGAATTGCTCAGAAGAATTCCAAGAAATGCAGTTCAGGCAGAAAATCAGGTCGACGATCGTCGAACGCAGTTCGACGAACGGCGAACTCAGGTCGACGAATTCTGAGTTCATTCTCTGAACTCAGGTCGACGAACTCTGGTCTCAAGCAAGAAGTTCAGCTCGACGAATTCCAGCTGAGCTCGACGAACTCCGAGCTCAGGTCGACGATCGCTACGCTAAGTTCAAGACAGATTCCTAACTCTATGGAATAGAAGCTGAGCTCGACGATCTGCGAGCTCAGGTCAACGAATTCTGTGTAGTCAATTCCAGGCCTATTTATTTAGAGTTGGCAGATCAACTCAAGAATTAATTACAGTCAATATGAAAATAGTCGTTCAAATGCTGCATTAAACATAGGCTGTTTCAGGAGTTAATTCATGATCAATTCTCAAAGCATATTCTACTCTCGGGAATGCTTCATTCGTTATCAAGAAAAAGGAAATTCAAATGTTAAAATGTCGGGACAGAGAAAATATAAAAAGATACAACAAGATACAGAAGTAAGAGTGCAAGACAAGAAGAAGAACAGTAGAACGACAGTAAAGGCTTTCTATAGAAAGAGGAACTCTGCATCATCAAAGAAGATAATCATCAGAGTTCTCCATCTGCTCCAGGCTTCTATAGAGACACTCAATCAATATCAGTCTAAGAAGCTTGCTGGAGACATCATCAATCTGAAGGCCTATCACCCTGAAGCAAAGCTCCAGATTTTCTTGAACCATTCTACATCACAGGGGGAGCCATTTGCTAACATCAATAATCCACAAGTCTTCTCTCTGATTGCTGATAGAGAAGACACCATCATCTCTTCCCCCCCTCCTGTATAAAGGGTTATCATCTCTCTTCAAAAGTGATTCCTGGTTCACAAGTCTCCTACCAAAAGACTTGAGGTTTGGTTTTTGAGCACCTGATCAAAAGCTCATTGGTGTCAGGCACCTGATCAAAAACCTGAGTGGATTCCTATCACGGGTGGTAGAAGAGTGGATGTACCCAGGTTGAGGAACCACTATAAAATCCTTGTGTCGTCTGTGTGCTTGTTTTTCCTTCTTTATCTTTGTGTTGTGACTTTTTACATTAACTCTAGTTTAGAAGAAAGTTAAGATCTATCCCTCTTCTTCTTTCATAATACTCCAAGAATTTAGTGGCGTGTAGAGTTTGTCAAACAAATATTCATACTATGACTGGTATCGCGTCAAGTTCGAGCGATTTGTGCTCAGCTCGAAATCAAAATTTTTTACTTGAACTTGGCTCGAAATCGAAATCGTTTTTGAGTAGAGTCGGCTCGACTCAAAATGGCTCAATTCCGAGTCAGCTCGAAATCGAATCGAGCCGGCTAGAAATTGAGTATTTTTCTCTTTATTCTTAGTTGGCTCAATATTGAATTGGGCAACCTCCAAATTTAATAAATGAAACACTTAAAATATTTATTCTTTTTTTGATTTTATTTTTTGTTTTTAATTATAAAATAAGAATATATTAATAAATACATAATATTTTTAATCAATTTGAGCTAATTCGAATCATATTTCGAGCGATTCAGGGATGCCTCGAAATCGAATCGAAAACAAATTCGAGTCAAATTGAATCGACTCAAATTGTGTCAAATCAAGTTTAACCGATTCCGATTCGGCTCAATATTCGAGTGACTTTTGAGTTTCAAATAATATGCTCAGCCCTACTTCAGACAATCTAAAGCTCAAACTTGATCATAAAAGCTAGAACAAGATCGCTTATCGAGTTGGAGAACATGTAAATAAAACTGCTTCACTCTATTTTTCTTCGAGACTTGTGAAGATGTATGTGGAGTGACGAGATCGTCGGAGATCAGTCGTAGAAACAAAAAGATTGCCTCAAAGCATGAAGAGTAAGACTCCAGGGGATGAAAGGATAAATTCCAATATAGCCTTATTTAAAAATTAAAGTATAAGAATAGCCTCCTTTTGTTAATCATTCCCAGAATAGCCCCCTTTCTGATTTTTCTGATTTTTTTTGCAGGGAGGTGGGCCCGGATGCAGTTGGTCGGCTGTTAATGTTATAAAACATTAAAAAATATATGTAAATAACAAATTCAAGCGTTGGTCGGCGTAAATGTTATTAATTCGATCATCCGAGCTCACCTCCTGTTCCATAATTTCGTCGAGCAGAGCTTTACACTATTTTGCCTGAGTTTTAATATGTTATAAAACATTAAAAAACTCATTCATACATGTATAGCAAATTCGTCGAACTGATTTCCCCAAAAAATATGATTTATTTTTGCTTGCATGCTTGCAAAGGAAATGTCATTTTTAGCCTATAAAATAACACATGATGTTTGTATGCTTGCAAAAAACTTTAGCCTCACACCGTCTGCATGCTTTTTTTTTACATGTGTGAGAGCCATATAAAATAAATCACAAAACAAATCTTTACCTAAGGATTTGTTCTCTCTACAGCCTGCAGGTTAGTTATTAAATATTTTAAATGTTTTATTTTATTTTTGTTTTAATAGCATATTTTAGGCTTGCATACTGCAAGCTTGCATATTTTAAATAATTTAAATGTGTGGTTTTTGTTTGATAATTAATAAATGATATAATAAAATTTTGTTGCTATTAATAAATATTTTATATTAATTCTATTTAATTTTTTTTAGGTGTTATAATCTTGTCTGATGGTGTAGAATTTGAATATGATGAGTGCGAAGTGTATCAATGACAAGAATTAAATATTGATCTAAATGAAATGGATGATAACAACAGTGACGGCTCATTTGATATTGATGATGATGATGAAAATATTTTTGAAACTCAAAGTAGGGTTAAAAAAATCTTTGAACGATCAATTTCAGTTGATCGTACTTGGGTTGATCGCATCATCGTTGATAACTCGTTCATTCAATTTGCTAGAACAATAAAAGAGTGGGCGGTTGAAGAAGATTTTGATGGAGAACATTCACAAAATAATCAAATCATGGACTTTTTAATCCCTCATGATTTACAGGTTGGAACTTTTTTCAGAACAAAATGGGAGATGCATTGTACTATAAGTGATTGGTCTATACAGAATCATGTACAATTTAAAACTTTTTAGTCAAATCAGTGCAGATTAGTCCTAGTATGCTTAGAGAACATGCATTCTAGTCGACCTTGTCCATGGAAACTAAGAGCTATTGTTTCCAAAAAACACGGAGGTGCTTGGTTGATTTTCAAAATTGCTGGCTCGCATATATGTACAAATGCGAACATACAAAATGATCACAGACAATGCACTGCAGCGTTTATTGCGAGATTTATTACTCACGTACTTCGTACACAAATAGACATTAAACCGAGCGAGATAAAATGCTGATTAAATGCAAAATTCAATATCATGACGAGCTACAAAAAAGCATGGGACGGCAGACAGAAAGCAATAAAATCTGTTTTTGGGGGTTGGTCTGAATCTTATAAAATTTTACTGCAATACCTAGATACAATTTGCATTTATAACCCTGGTACAGTCTATGATGTTTATACTTCTGGAAACAATAAATTTCAAATATTATTTTGGGCTTTCGGACCATCAGTTGAAGGATGAGCTAGTTGTCATCCTGTTCTTAGCCTTGATGGAACATTTTTATTGGGTCGTTTCCGGGGTACTATGTTGATAGCTGTTAGTATAAATGCTAATAATGGTCTTTTTCCGTTAGCATTTGTTGTCGTTGAGTCAGAGTGTAATGAATCATGAGAATGATTTTTAAATCGGCTTAAAGAGTTACTTCCAGTTATTGCTAGTCGTCCAAATCTTTGTATTATCAGTGATAAACATGCCAGCTTAATTCGAGGAGTTGCATCTGAGCTTTCATATGCAAAACATAGACATTGTTTACGACATTTGCGTGAAAACTTTAAAAAGGCTATTAGAGGATTTGGTTTGAAAGGAATTGATATGTTGTGTGATAAAATGTATTGGGCGGACAATGCATCAGATTTTACAACATTTACGCAAAATATGGAGCATATTAAAATTGTAGATCAAAGAGCATATGATTGGTTGGTGGCTAGGGATGTTGAAAAATGGACTCTACTATATGACGGTGGAGCTAGATATGGCACTATGACGACAAACGCGAGCGAAAGTTTCAATGGAGTACTTAAACGAGCGAGAGGGTTACCCATACAAGCACTAGTATCTGCTACATTTTATCACTGCATTGCATTATTTCTTAAAAGAGGTGAAGATGCGCTAAAATGAGAAAGTGCTGCAGTGTCCAGATTTGTGCATAAAGTATTGATAAAGTTAGGTAACCGAGAAACAGCAGCAAGAAATTTATGTAGACCAATACAGATAAATCACACTGAATTTTCATGTTATGTTGATAAAAATATAGCACATAGTGTATTGCTCACTGCTGATGGATGCTCCTGCAGTTGTCATATTATGGTCTTATTTCATGTTTCTTGTACTCAAATGATTGCTTCACTTGCATCTATACGTTGTTCACATGAGCAGATGATATCAGAATTTTATACAATATCTAGTTACAAAAATGCGTACAGTGGAAATTTCCATGGTATTGCAGATATTACAGGGTGACAACCATTAGACGCAACACATGGTATTATTGAGCTCCAACCACCCACTTTAATACGAAGGACCGGACGCCCTAATACTCGTCGACATCATAATACAATGGATGAACGTATTCATCGTAGTAATAGACGATGTGGTATTTGTAAACAATTGGGACACAATCGGGCAACTTGCCCCACAAATCCAGAAAATCGAAGGTAAGCTTGTATTTGTTTTACAAATGATATTTAAAGTTGTCACAAAGTCCTGCTCAAAAAGATCACTAAGCAGGGATATTAATGTTTGTTTTATTTTTTCAGGTTTTATGGAGGGATGCACTAGCTGGAGAAATGAAAGATTTGCTGACTTATATTATCAGTTGTTTTGTTTTAATTTTGCTCTAATAGCATTTAATGTTTTGAAGATGTACCAGGCTGCATTTTTACAGATCTTCTTAATATTAAATACTTTTTAATTAGTATTGCTCAGTTCGACGAAATAGTGTAAAGCTCAGTTTGGCGGAATCCAAGCTCTGTTCGACGAACGTCGAGCTCTGCTCGACGAAATAGTGCAAAGCTCGGCCGGAAGCTAAGTAAATTAAATTAGAATGATATAATTAAATTAATTTTCTAAAAATAACAGTCGACCAAGCTAATCTAAGCTAATTAATGTTCTAAAATAGGACATTTTTCCGTTCGACGAAAAATTAAAACAAAAGCTAATTAAATTAACGGTCTTGATTCCTTAAATAGTGTCTTGATTCCGTTCGACGAAAAATTAACATTAACAAAAGCTTCGTCGAACTGCTAGAAAATCTGTAAAGCTCCCCTTTTCAGAGCGATTTTACAAGAATAGTAAAATAATCTGTAAATAATTTACAAAATAATTTATCTGCTCGACGAAATTATGGAACAGGAGGTGGGCCCGGATGATTGAATTAATAACATTTAGAGCCATAATCATAATTTCATGGAGCAGATAAAATAATCTGTATAGAAAATCTGTAAAGCTCACTTTTCAGAGCGATTTTACAAGATTAGTAAAATAATCTATAAATAATTTACAAATAATTTATCTGCTCGATGAAATTATTGAACAAGAGGTGGGCCCGGATGATCGAATTAATAACATTTACACCGACCAACGCTTGAATTTGCTATTTACAGATTTTTTAATGTTTTATAATATTAACAACCGACCAACTGCATCCGGGCCCACCTCCCTGCAAAAAAAACAGAAAAATCAGAAAGGGGACTATACTGGTAATGATTAACAAAAGGAGGCTATTCTTATACTTTAATTTTTAAATAAGGCTATATTGGAAATTTGACCGGGATGAAAGGCATGAAGATGCATCCAAGAAAATGATCGCTAGCCGGGATGGAGAATCTCTATTGGAGTCGCCAGAGGGAAAAAATGGAGGACAAATTGATGGAGGAGCAGCATCGCGAGAGCAGGATCGGGACGGAACGCCTCAGCTGGGGTTTCAGGTGCATGAGGAGTATCACGACGTAATACAAAGCTGGTGGGCAGAGGAGTATCCGACGAGGTCAGCGGCGCTTGGCTAGGGTCGAGAGGGCAGATCGAGTTTTGCGTGCGTGTGGAATATTGACTGCATGCGGGCAAAAAAAAAACCCTCTAAAAAAATTAAAAATCTGAGTGCAAATAGCCAAAATCACAATGCAAAATCACATTGGGGGATATTAGCGCACTTTTGTCATCATTCTGATCTATTTCTAAATTCTAATGGGTAAGAAATCCAACACACAATCCTAATGTGCTTGCCACGTGGGGAACTGATTGTTGATGATTGGAGGGATTCGAGTAGTTGGGACAAATTTATATATTGTTTTTAAAGCAAATTTTTTTGGGCGCTGCTATTCGCACTGCAGTTTTGGCTATTCGCACCGCACTTTCTCCTAATTTTTCGTGTTTTTTGAAAATATGCTTTGTACATATATTTTTAGGAAAAATGTTCAACATGAAAGTTGTAGATCTCGACGATATCTACAACTTTCGTGCTGAACAATTTTCTTAGAAATGCATGTACAAAGTGAAATTGTATTTCCAAAAAGCGCGAAATCTAGATGTATTTCCTAAATACGTCTTGTACATGCATTTTTAGGAAAAGTGTTCAACACGAAAGTTGTAGATCTCGCCGAGATCTACAACTTTCGTGTTGAACACTTTTCCTAAGAAAACATGTACAAGACGTATTTTCAAAAGGTACAAAAAATTATGAAAAAATGCGGTGCAAATAGCCAAAACTGCGGTGCGGATAGCAACACCCTTTTTTTAGTTAGACTCCACGTTTTATCCCGCATTTCGAGGAGCTTCCTTTTCGTCTTTAGGCTCCGTTTGGCGTGGTTTAGAGCATTTACAAAAAGGATCTCTAAATATAGAGATCCCAATTGTACTAGGTTCTCTAAGGTTTTGTTTGCCGCAGCGTTTGAAGCTCTCCGTTTGGGGCAAACGCCGGTGCACGATGGGTAACCAAATGGCCGGCGGCGGCGTTTGCTCTGTTTGCACCCGTCGCACCATGGGAAATGAAGGAAAACAGAGGGATTTCAACCTCGGCCTCTCCCCTCCGGTTCCAGAAGCCCTCCTCCTCCCGCCGCCTGAGCAAAACGCCAAACCAAACAAAGCCTAAATAAAGAGACCTTAGCTGTTGAACTCCAACCTTATTCTTTATATTTAGAGAGCATAATTATTTTTTATCAATATATTGATATATTATATGTTTAAAATATATATTAATGTATATATGCATATATGTATATTATTTGTAAATTATATTTATATGATATATATATATATGTAAATTATATTCGTATATTTATACGAGCATCTTCGCACGGGCTACGCCCGTGCTAGATGCTCTTCGCATCGACAGTACCCCAGCTGCGACGGTAACTCTGCCCAAACTTGGCACCTCTACGACACTCAATCAATTGACATGGCATAGGGAGCCCCTATTCCCTACGCCACAGTACCCCCGCCTCGACAGTGCCCCGACGTGGCGCCGCTTCTGCAGCTCGCAAAGCCCCATGCACCCGACCCCTGTGTCTGGTGCTCTCCATGTACCTATTTTATTGTAGGAGAAATGTGCGTGGAATGAATACTTCATACCATTCTATTCAATTCATGACCTGTGATAAATCATTAATTCAAGTGAAATAGAAAGTACATATATTCGGCCACGTAAAATGGGACTAAATTGAGCATGCATTTGTGAATTGATCTCTACGCAATTCTGTGAGTGCAAGATTGTAGTTCCTATTTTGAAAGTTATCAAGCGCTAATTGTATTACTATGTGTGTGCATTCCAATTTGATGGAAGGTGTTACCCTGCTCTTGGAAGCTCATAGGGTATGGGCAAGACTGATTTATTTATGTGCGAGAACATTCGTGACCGACGACTCCTACCCAAAAGCAAGAGGAGAAATGTGCGTGGAATGAATATTTCATACCATTCTATTCAATTCATGGCCTGTGATAAATCATTAAATCAAGTGAATTAAAACGTACATATAGTCAGTCACCTAAAATGAGACTAAATTGAGCATGCATTCATGCATTTATCTCTACGCAATTCAGTGAGTGCAAGATTGTAGGTCGTATTTTTGAAAGTGATCAAGCACAAATTGTATTACTATGCGTGTGCATTCCAAGTTGATGGAAGGTGTTGCCCTGCTCTTGCAAGCTCATAGGGTATGAGCATGCCTGATTTGTACGAATATAGTAAATTTCTTAGCTATTTTCCTTTTAAAAACTACTAAAAATATTACTTGCTTTTCTCGCCACCTATATTTTTGATTCTGTTGAGGTTGAAGCTGAACAAATATTAATTAGATATGATGAGTGAATTAACACCTAAATTGCTTGCAGAGTATATATCTATGACAAAGAACAACTTGACATGCATATGGAATGGCAAAAAAATAAGCACAACCCATTAAATTGCTTGCATATGAAAGGCAACATCGGTCGTGAGGTACTTCAGTCTGGTAGTACGGTTGGGAAACCCTTAACAACTTTGTAACTTCCTCTAGGAACGCAAAATATTTCGGTGAAGCAATTCTTAATACATATAATAATATGAGTATATGCAATAACTGAGTACATAGCTTTAAAAACAATCAACCCAAAGGCAAAACTGAAGAACAAAGCCGGCCAAAACAGGGAACTTCAACCTATAGGGCTTTAAAAACCTCAGTTATAATACAATGAATTAAAACAATGAATTAATAATACATTCATGTATATGAATCAGAGTAATGTTGGCCTATAGGAGCACGCCTCCTCACCCACACTATTGGCAGGTGCATAATTTGTTCTTCTGTTCCCTTTCCAATGCTTTACTCGTGTGTACCTGTGCTATTTTAAGGTAAAATACTTGCTAGGCATGGGACAAAAAGCTAGCTGTGGCAGCATGAACTGCCACACGCAAAACACATTGTATCCACTTGGGCCCATTCGTGTTGGTGGCTAGCGTAGAAAATCACAGTTTTGGCTTTCTCACCGCACGGGAGCTTCAACACAGGTCGTCAAACACAACAATTTTGTCAGGTAACAGTGGCGTGTTCAGCGCCCACTGAAGTGGAGTCAAAAAACCCAAACAATCATGCCGTAATTAGTTCATATGTTTAGGGTACTTCCATGCTCTAAGACCTTGCTATGGGGAAGGTAAGATCTGTGCACACCAGCGTAGATTGGTGCACGTGAAACCCACATCAAAATGTGTGGCAATGCAGCTCCAACAACATATGATTACATGCATATGATTAAATACATATGATTAAGTGCATATGATTAAAACAATGGCAAATTTCTACCAGCCTATCAACTGAAGCCTGAACAAAGAACTGCTCAACTCTAAGAACAATAAAGCCATATTTTTCGAACAAAAGCATCCCTATGTAGACATAATATTGTCCAGCCATCCCTATTTAGACATAATCTGGTGTATTAAAAGAACAAAATGCAATGAAAAATTGTAATTAAAAGAGGTTTTTTGATCAAAATTACTTTGAGAAATTGTTCAATCAATTCATTGGGACATAAGCACAAACACCTTATGTGCTCCAGTAAACTTAACCGCTGAAGCAAATGCAGAAATTAATTTCATCGTTCCAGCAAAGAGTGCAGTCTCCCAGAGCAAAATAATTGGATAACCAATATCAATAGCAGTGAAAGAGAGACAACAAATACTCAAAATCATTGAATGGCTTACTCTGCGGCGGAAGATGAATTGCGTCCACCAGAGCTGACGATGGAAAGCTGAGGAAATGGTCGCTGATGTCGTCGGCAGCTGGAGCATTCACGACGCAGAGGCTTGGAAGAAGAAGCTAGGCTTTAGAATGGGTGGAATGCGGCGCGCGAGTTTGAGCGTGTTCAGGACAACTTATCCCATGGCAAAAGCGGCGGCAAGACAAAACGCGGAACGACCACGTCATGGCGGCTGTGGAAGGCGGAGGGAGAAGCGGCGAAGAGGGTGATGACAGACGACGCGTTGCACCGCCGTGAGGAAGAGCGGCGATGGGTTTTTCGGGATTGCACCACTGTGACCGACGACTCGGAGAGGTAATGACGGTTGTGGCATGCGGAGGGATAAGCGGCGAAGAGGGCGATGACAAACAACGCGTTGCACCGCCGTGAGGAAAAGCAACGAGGGGTTTTACGGGATTTCACCGCTGTGACCGACGATTCGGAGACGTAATGGAGGCTGGGCCACGCGGCGGGATAAGCGCCCAGAGCATGCGTTGCGTTGGCGTGAGGAAGAGAGGCGAGGGTTTTCCGGGATTTACCTGCTGTAACTCCGTCTAAGCGTGACCGACGACCTGGACGGAAAAACGAAACATTTTTATTTAATATAAATGTATAAATATATATATATATATATAATATTAATAATTATAAATTATTATTATTAATGTATTATATTTTATTAATTTTTTATTTTGAAATTGATTACATAACTAAAATAAAATAAGCATTATATAATTCAAAATAAAAATATTACATATGGAATTAAAAATAAAAATCTGGGAGGTCATCATTAGGTTTAGTACGACTTCCGCGCGCGCTTTTCCCATGTGTTCTCCTCCATACCCGGTATCTCATAGTCGTTTCCTCCATACTGTCAACCTCTGTGCCGGTCTCCTCCGAACTGAGGTTCTTCAAATTGACTTCCGCCGTACTGGCTTTCTCGACAGTGACTTTCTCGATACTGTCTTTCTCGATACTGACTTCCTCCAAATTGAGGTCCTCCAAAGTGAGGCCCTCCAAATTGAGGTCCTCCACGTGAATCTCCTTCATACTGACTTCCTCCATATTGGCTTCCTCCATGTTGGCTTCCTCCATGTTGACCTCCTCCAAATTCAGGTCCTCCATATTGGTCTCCTCCATATTGACTTCCTCCGTAACCACTACCTCCATATATGCCTCCTACATATGCAGTTCCTTCAAGTGATGAAGATCGTCCAAATAGTTGTTTTATAATGTTTCTATTTATAATGACTTGTTTTTTTGCTCTAAAATACTTTTGTTGGGTATTGTATCCACAATGTACCTGATTTGAAGAAGCCCCTGAACAAGCTAAGGTAAATAGACAATGTATTTGACAATATATTTCAAGTTGTGCTTGCAGTTATTCCACGCTAAGTGCACACCAATGTCAGGGTGCAGTAGGTCAATATACACGGGTCTGCACGACGTAATCCCTCGTTGAGCAGATCAGTGTGTTGGCCTACGTGTACTCTCTCTATTGGAGTGCACTTACTTTCAAGTACAGGGCTGTGTTTATGCAAGAGCAGACAAGGAGCAAGGATGAGTCAAAGAGCAGCTCAGAGGCGTAAGACGAAAAATCATCTAAGTAAGAATCGACGAGAATCACCAAGTGATTCTCGCCGAATCGTCGAGAATCACTGGCTGATTCTCGCCGGCTAAATCAGAGTGCAATCAAGTCAAATTCGACGAGAATCACTATGTGATTCTCGCCGAATCGTCGAGAATCACCCTTGATTCTCGACGATTCGACGAGAATCACAGGTGATTCTTGCCGATTTTGACTTGGGCGATTTTCTGGAACTCCCTGAACCGGACTCTGTCGCTGGCACTGCTCTGAACCGGGGTTAGGGTTTCTTCAAGTGGGACCCATAACGGTTATATTGGAGTATTTCCACCGTATAAATATACGAGTATTTTGAACCGAAAGTAGACAGAAAGAAATACGCGAGCCGCCGACCGTGACCTAGATCGCGATATCTGCTCCGCCGCCTGTCGCCGCTCGCGCTAGTTGGTCGCTGCTTTTGATCGAGATTCTTCCAGATCTCCCGGCGACAGAAGCCTAGCCAAGCATAGCGTCTCACGCGTCTAACCAGAGATCCTTTGTCTCTTGATTCGTTGATCGGGAAAACCTTCCCCGTCCGAATCGATCGAGACGATCGATCCTAGTGTGACTGTTGGAAGACCTTGCTAGCTTCGCTACGAAGTTTGGATATCCAAAGTACAGCAGCCGCACACCGTTGTCGCCGCCAATCCCGTGAACCAAGCCGCCGCCCATCTTGCCGCCGCCGGTTCCAGGGAGATTCTCTCCAAGAGAGATCTAGGGTTGTGGACTCTTCGTGGACTTCAAGAACACGTCGTCAACGAAGAGGGACACCTTAGTCTCCAAAAGTAGTTTGTATTTCTTGTACATTCAAGTTTCATTTTTGATGTAAAGGAACGTTGGTTCCGAGTTGTAAGGGTTGGGGGCAACCCGTGTTGTGGGAGTGTTGTCTCCTACGTATAGAAGGGTTCCTTCCGATAGTGCAAGGATTGGATTTCAATCCTGTTGGTGAAGAGACCGAGTCGTCCCGTGTTGGGAGATAGGTCGAAGGGGGAAAGTGTATGTACCCAAATCGGGGAACCACTATAAATTGCTTGTGTACTCTCTGTGCTGTGCTGTTTTGTTTTCTTGTGCAGGTACAATTTTAAATTCCGCAAAAACGCTGCACGTCACCTATTCCCCCCATAGGTGAAGATAGTTGACACTAGGTGGACTTTCAACTTTTATGTTATCCAAATCTAGCATCATGATACCGTGATCTTGTTTAGCGCTCTGAAGCTCTACTTTTCTCCTTTCATTTTCTGTTTTTAACTTCATGGGCTCTTGGATAAAAGACATATCATTGACTCATTGTTTTTGCCCTCTCTTTAAAACCTCTAAGATTTCTTCATTTTTTTAGTGTGGGCCTCAATATCATAGCTCTTACCACTCAATTTTCTCCTCCTCTTATTTTCTTGCTTTCTTCCAGTGGGTCGATTAATGAAAGTTGAGATCGAAGATTCTTCTTCACCAGTACTGCCAAGATTAATTTCATTGTTGTCTATATTTAAGTCTTTACTACTCCGTTGGCTAGGAGAGTTAGAATCTAAAGTCTGTGACATGTCAATATTATGATGTACAACCCCTTATCTGGCGAGTGGGGTCGCCAGAAATCAGACCGACAGGCTCTCTTTTCTCTAAAGTCACGGGCGAGCATCAAGGGGGGCCAGAGCTCGGCAGCCTCCAGCTCAACCAGGCGAGCCCGGCTAGTGGCACACGAGTAGAGCCAGCCGGGCCCGCACTCGCTGGGAGGTGAGTAGAAGCGGCGAGTGCTAGCCAGTCCAGACAGCGTCGTTCTGCCTTGGCGATTGAGAGAATCCCGCCCAGTACACTCAGTTCATCGAACGAAGCTCGGTGTTTGTCGAACGAAACTCGGTGTTCGTCGAGCTCTGGGCCTTTCGTCGAGTACCAGGCCGCTGGCCAAGTTATAACTGTTGAACAAACTCGCGCCATGCAAGCAGGGCAGCCCGGACCCGTACTCGCCAAAGGCCGGGCGGAGGTGGCGAGTTCCAGCTCCATCGAGCACTCGCCGCCCTTGCCGAGCAGAGGTTGCTGAGGGCTACTCGCCCATTGATCTGTAAGGTATTTTTACCATCTTGCCCCCGCTGGCCTGCCCATAGCCTACTAAAACAGCAGAGTTACGCTGTTGGCAGACCTGGTTGGGCTGCACATAACTGTTCAAAACAGCAGAGGTTAGTTATTTGTAGGCCATTTTCCTAAATCTATAAATAGCACCCAAGGGGTACCTCAGAAGGCATGCTCACTTGTTCCCTAGTCGTCCAACGCTTTCTGAGGTAACCTTAGCTCGGCCTTTGGCTAAGGAGGGGAAGTGTTCTAAGATCTTCTGGGTGTGTGGTGGGACCTCCACGCTGAGTCCTTGGGTCAATTTTCCTTTGTCATTTGGCTTTCAGGAGAGAGGTAAGTGTGCGATCACCCCTTCCCCATGGGTGAAATACATAAGAGACTGAGTTTTCGGTTTCAACATTTTGGTGCGGTGAGCGTGGAGAGTGGTCAGCACAGAAAATCTTCGACAGATTCGATGACAAGAGAAGGACAAGGCTTGGACAGGTCCGACTCGCCGCCCCCGCCACCTCTAGACACAGTGGGGATGTTCGAAGACTTCAAACATGAGGTACTCAGCCTCGTCAAGTTCGCACTCGGCGAGCAGGCCAAGTGCTCGACTACAGCTGTTCCAATCGCTCCCGCCCCATCTCTGGGCGAGGACGTTCCCGGCAGGTGAGCTGGGAAGGAGGTCGCCGAGGAAGGACGGGGATGTGAGCTCCCTGAGCGCGTGCTCTTCCCCGGCTCGACAAGCGGAGGCCGGTTCAGCGAGATGGGTGCGCGAGATCCTTCAGCTCGCTCAGCGGGTGTGGGGGGGGAGGCAGCCCCTTCAACGAGTTGGTTTCTTCTGCCCCAGTTCCAAAGGGGTTCAGGGAGCTAGAGATGTTCTACTACATCGGGAAGGGGGGCCCGGTCCAGCACGTCCAGTTGTTCGAGGAAGTAGTTTCGATCCGGCAGATTTCGGATGGCTTCAAATGCTGACTCTTCACCATCACCCTCAAGGATAAGGAGAGGGAGTGGTTTCACCAACTGCCGACCAACTCCATTTACTGCTTCGAGGACTTGCGTCAGGGATTCATGTTGTGATTCACCACCTCGAAGAGGAGGAAGGAGTCGTAGTCCCTACTCCACATCAAGTAGGGAGTGAATGAGACGTTAGGGAGTTACGTCGACCGGTTCTAGGAGGAGGTCACCCATGTCCAAGAGATGTCAGGCCATAACCTGATGATGGCATTCACCCTTGGGTTGCAATAGAGTTTCTTCAGGATGGAGCTGAAAAGAGTGCCGCCCCTCTCCTACGAGGAGCTAATGGAGAGAGCGACAAGAGAAGTCGACGAGGAGGCATCGAATCCGGAGTTTGACCGGAAGTTGGCCAGGTGTGTAACGCCCCAAAATTCGAAAGCGGGATGAGCATTGTCGAGAGCCAAGTTTGGGTCTTGGTAAGGGTCACACAGCTTGGGACACGGGCGTGTCCATGGTCGTGTCGTGCTCGGGTTCGTCGAGAGCCCGGGAAGTCGACGATTTTCACTCGACGAAGTGTCGTGATAGGGAACACGTCCTAGGACACGGGCGTGTTCATGGCCGTGTCGTGCTCGGGTTCGATGGAGAACTCGGGTGGTCGAATAACTGTGCTCGATGAAATGTCGAGACAGTGAACATAGTTTGGGACACGGGTGTGTCCAATGCCATGTTGTGCGCGTGTTCGATGAATTTTTTACGAAGTTGACAAAGAGGCAGTCGACGATCGTCGAGACTTCGAACACGGCCTGAGACGCGGGCGTGTCCCAGCCCGTATCTTGCTCGGGTTGTGAGCCGGGCCGTGTAAGGGGATTGAACACGGCTTGGAGCCCAGGCGTGTTCAGCCTGACACTGGCGTGTCAATTTCGACACGGGCGTGTCGTTTACCTGTGTCCTTCTCGGGTGGTTTTTGATCCTGTGTTGATGGAGGAACACACCTAGCAACACAGGCGTGTACTGAGTGACACAGGCATGTCATGTTCGACACGGGCGTGTCCAGTGCCCGTGTCCTGTTCTGGGTGCGACGGTTTCGACGTCGATTGAGGCACACGGCCTTGGACACGGGCGTGTCACAAGCTGTGTTCGGCCCAGGTGTTTTGATTTTCAGTTTGGATCGTGGTCGTTCGCTTCTTTCTTTTGGGATCTGATGGTCTAGGGTTGCCCTTGCTGGGTTAAGTCCGGGAATAGGGTTTGGGAACCCTCATTCTTTATCAAGTACTCTCTTTCTAAGATATAGAGAGAAGGGAGAGCAAGGAAGGAGGTGAAGGAGAGATCCGGCTGCCGGAGAAGCTTCAGTGCTCCAAATCGCGAGCCGAGTTCAGATCCGTGGAGGCAAGACCGTTGCGAAGGTTTTCATCAGGCTAAGTTTCCATGGCTAGGAAGAGAGGTCTGAAGGTAACGACACTTCTCATCTTGGTTTTAGGATGTGTGTTTAGCATCTTTTACTTTCTAGTTTTTGGGCACCAAACTCTCAAATGAGAGGGGTTTGGGTCGCCATGGTTCAAGAGGAACCTCCGGGTCGATTGAGTTCGTCCCCGACATGTTTTTGCATTAGTGATCCACTCCGTCAGTGGATTAGACATTGTGGTGAAGCCGTGGTCGCGACCATTAGTTCGACTCAGTGATGTTGCATACGAGCTTTAAAGATTTTGTAGAAATCCTTTGTGGCAAGATGTTGTTTGTGATGGTTGTGTTTTCCCCCTTTTCTCGAGTGAGTATGTGTAGCCGGGACCGGACAAGGTTAGCTCCGCAATGACGGTAGATTGTTTCCTTGGTGGACAAGGTTAGCTCCACATTGGCGGTAGATGGTTTCATTGGTGTGCGGGAACGTTGCATTACAAATGAGGGATTAAGGTGAGAATGATTATGGATTGTGATGTGCTAAGGTGTGGCTTTGTCTTCGTGGTCAGCCGGCTATCCCGTGACATGAAAGTCATGTGTGGAGAGTGTCCCGGCAAGACTAGTCCCCTTCTGTGAGACTGACGAGAACGCCAAGCATGGGGCAAGCCCGGGCAATGAGGCCATGAGCGGGTAGGGTCCAACAAGGCTTCTTAGAATCGGTCAGTGTGTTAGACGGATTGCTGACATGAGAAGTCAGAGCTTGCAGGCAAGCCCGGGTCTAAGACCATGAGCGGGTGTGGCCTTGATAAGAGTTCCGTGTGGTGGCTTGTATGTCGTTGGGGGAATTGCAGTACCCCCTTTGTTTGTGGCTTAATGCCAATGGGGAAATGATGAGTACCCAGATGATGTGATGATGTGCTAGATGCATATGCGATAAGGTGCCTTGGGTGAAGCCCGGGTTTTGCATACATGTTGCATAGTAGGCCCCTTTTCTTTATATGCTCAATAGTAGAGAACGTGTATGTTGATTGAGACATCCAAGCTTGTTCTTTAGTGTTTTACTTGTTTATGTATATTGTATACGAAGTGCTAACTTGCAGGTTGGAGGGGTACCCCGGGGTCCATTAGAGGTGGCCGGGAGGAGATGTGTTTGTTACATAGTTTGAGGTCAGCCTTTGCTGACCCACGTTACAACCAAATTTTTTACAGGGCAAGGATCGCAAGCAGGAGCTAGCTCACCGACCAAAAAGGCCTAAGCCTCATGAAGTGTTACTAGCTTTGCGTTAGCTCTACTTTTGTGATATTGTATGTTTGATGCTTTCAACTTCCGGCTTGCATGCCGAGGTAGCTTAGGAGTGCCTTTGCACTTTGACGTGTTATGTATTGATTGAGTTTTGGACTCTCTTTTGTTGTAAGGGCATAAGGCCGTTTTGATACTCTTGTGTATGTGGATAACTTCTAGTCTTGGATGATGTTTCCGCTGTGGTTTGATTATGAGTTTTGAGATTCGGTTGTTATATCATCTTATAATACTAAAGTTGTGGCGTCTGTATGTTGTGGGGCCCCAGCCGGACCCATATTATACGATCATTATAGGGGAGGTGTTACAATTTGGTATCAAAGCAAGGTTAGATTCAAGGTCAGTGCGTATAAAAGTTATCCACATAAGAGTAATGCGGGACCGTGAGTGTCTTTATGTTTGAGTCTTGCGGTTATAGACTGATTCCTTATTTTCTTGCTTTTCTTAAGAGTGCAAGCAACGAGGCGGGTATGCCGAGACCAAGAGAAGAGCTTTCGGCGAGCAGCACCACTGCTCAAGGTCCTTTGGGCATGGGTGTAAACCCGGCCGACTTCTGTCGCATGCTAGAAAAAGCAATGGTGGCAGCCCAAGCTGCAACGACAGCTCAGGTAGCAACCCCTGCAACACCGGATACGGCGACGGCCGTGCCGGATAGAGAAGCCAGACGAGTAGAGCCTTTGGCAGAAAGGGTGGTTGTCGGGCATGGAGACCGGCAGATGAAGTATTTTCTGAGCTTCCATCCCCCGACGTTCATGGGAGTCGGTACTCCGACTGACGCGGAGGATTGGTGGGCACAGATTCAAGAACTTCTTAGGGCGGCAAAGACGCCAGAGGAGAAGAAATCTGAGTTTGCAGCTTTCATGTTGGAGGGAGACGCAAAGTTGTTGTGGGTGAGCCATAGCGGCCGCCAATTTCCTGGACGCACCCCGTCTATGGAAGAATTTGGGGATGCTTTCCTAAAGAAGTACATTCCTGTTTCAACGAGGTTGGCCCTTCAGAGGCAATGTCTACACTTGATGTAGCGAGATAAGATGGTGGACGAGTATGTTAAGGAGTTCACTCATTTGGGTCGTTACACGGGGACGACCATGGCGGACAATGAGGAGAGGGATAATCTCTTCTACCAGTGGTTGAGGGAGAATCTAAGACAACCCCTCATTGCCATGAAGAGAGCTGGTTTCAATGAGCTAGTTGAGGCTGACAGGACGTTGGAGAGTGATCTAGAGCGAAGCCAACATCGTAAGGGTTTGCGCCCAAGCAAGGAGAAGGGAAGCCTTCTCAATCCCAAGAAAAGTCTGAAGGGAATAGATGGAGGAAGATGCCTCACCCACACAAGTCCGGTGAGAAAAGCAAGTGGATGTCTGGAGGGTCTCACTCTAAGGGGCCACCGACATGCTTCAACTGTGGTAAGGTGGGGCACATTGCTCATTTTTGTAACCAAGGAGGTGCGGAGAAGGAGGCAAGGCAGGAGCAGACTGTGCGCTCCGGCCCCAGTGCCGCAGAAAAAGGGAAGATGGCGGAGTATAGTGCTTCTCGGTTCCAACCGGTGCAACCAAGGGCTTAAAACCTTGGACAGCAGGAAGCGATCCTCCAACCCGATGTGGTGACAGGTATGAGGAAGTTTAAGTTTAACCTTGTGCTCCATACTTTTAGACCGTTATATTTGATGTCTATGTTTTAGGCTTTGTGTTAGTTTCCGGATACCACGCTAGGGTATTGTTTGATACGGGAGCGTCGCACTCCTTTATTGCGGAAAGCTTCATCCGGAGAATTGGAGTTGAGTCATTTTCGGCGGACGCGGAGCTGAATGTGCACATGCCCAATGGGTCATCCATGACCACCGGGAATAAAGGGTGTATTTGTTGGGAGCTAAGTGGAGTTGACTTCGTGTTGATAGAAGCGGTCCTGCCGTTGGTCGAGTTTGATGTGATTTTGGTAATGGACTGGCTAGCGGAGCAGCGTGCCAGTATTGATTACCTATCCAAGGTGGTGACCCTAAGAAGCGAATGACAGACATAAGTCAAGTTTGAGGGCCTTAATGGAGTGACATGTTCCCTAATTTCGGTCATGCAATTGATGCGGGCAGTTAACCAGGGTGGAGTAGCTCTTGTGGCATTATTGGAGGTTCGCCTCTCCAAGTTATCACTTGGGGAAGTGCCCGTAGTGGCAGAGTTCAAGGATGTGTTTCCGGATGAACTTCCTAGAGCGCCTCCTCGACGGGAGATCGACTTCTCGATTGAGTTAGTTCCAGAGGCTAGGCCGGTGTCACGACCTCCGTTTAGGATGACACCAAAGGAGTTGGCCGAACTCAAGGTACAGTTGCAGGAACTGTTGGAGCAGGGGTATATCAGACCCAGTTCTTCACCGTGGAGTGCGTCGGTGTTGTTCGTGAAGAAGAAAGACGGTAGTATACGGCTGTGCATAGACTACCGAGAGTTGAATAAACTAACTGTCAAGAATAAGTATCTGATTCCTCAGATAGACGACCTATTCGACCAATTGGTGGGGTCGGTGGTGTATTCAAAGTTGGACTTAAAGTCGGGATACTACCAGTTGTGAATTCGAGACGAAGACATACCCAAGACATCGTTTGGTATGAGGTATGGTCATTTTGAGTTCTCGGTGATGCCGTTCGGGCTGACGAACGCACCATCCGTATTCATGGATTTGATGAATCAGGTATTTCGGAAATATGTGGACTCTTTTGTATTTGTCTTTATCAATGACATTATGGTGTACTCCAAATCGGAGGTGGAGCATGAGACTCACTTGAGAGTAGTCTTGCAAGTGTTGAGGGAGAACCAGCTTTATGCAAAGTTCTCAAAGTGCGAGTTTTGGCTCAAGAAGGTAGCATTTTTGGGCCATGTGATTAGTGGGGATGGGGTGGCGGTAGATCCAACAAAAGTGGAAGTCATCAGAGACTGGCCGATTTTGAGAACCGTGGCGGAAGTCCGAAGTTTTCTTGGACTAGCCGGGTACTATATAAGATTCGTGGAAAACTTTTCGCGGATAGCTCTACCCCTCACATCACTAAATCGTAAGGATCTGAAGTTTGTGTGGACTCAGGAGTGCATTCAGGAATTTGAGACATTGAAGGAAAGACTGATGACGGCTCCAATCCTAAGTCTACCGATAGGGACCGAAGGATTTCAAATTTTCAGTGACGCATCAGGATACAGTTTGGGTTGCATTTTGGTGCAACATGACAGTGTAATAGCCTTTGGGTCTAGGCAGCTGAAGCCTCACAAGAGGAATTACCACGTCCATGACTTAGAGTGTGTGGCGGTAATTTTCGCGTTGAAATTATAGCGACACTATGTTTATTGTGCGAAGGTGGAGATCTTCACGGATCACAAAAGCCTGAAGTATCTCCTAGATCAGAAGGACTTGAATATGCGGTAGCGCAGGTGGGTCGAGTTCCTTGGAGACTATGACGTGGCGATTCAGTATACGCCAGACAAAGCCAATGTGGTGGCAGATGTCTTGAGTAAAAAATACTCGGGGCAATGGAATTGGATTAAAGCTCATGATGAGCGGTTGGTGCTGGACTGGGAGTCCCTCGGCTTGGAGAGCGTAGCAAGGGGAGAGTCTAGCGTGGCTCGGTTGAACTGGATTGAAATGCAAAATGACTTGTCCGATCGTATTCGGGAAGCGACTCGTTTGGATATGGAGTTTCAGCCATTTGTGGTAGAAGCTCAAAAGGGCGAGAGCAGCTCCTGAGAGTTGATTGATGGGATTCTTAGGAAGGACGGAAGGATTTATGTACCGCAGTTCGACAAGCTCTGTGAGGAGTTGATGTTTGAGGCTCACTTCACAAAGCACTCCATTCACCCGGGCAGTACAAAGATGTACTTGGATATGAAGAAATCCTTTTGGTGGCTTGGACTGAAGCGGGACGTAGCTTTGTACGTGAATCGATGCCAAACTTGTGTCTTGGTGAAGGCCGAGTGTCAGAAGTGTTGGAACACCCTATTACTAATTTGGGTCATGATCACTATGTCTCTTAGGAAACTTGTTTTGACCTCATTGTATAGATCTAAAGGTCAAGTAGAATTGAGTCTAAGGGTTAGTACTTAGGTTTGGAAGCTGCCCTCAAGACCAAGGTTTTTCAGTCTGGAAACTAAGTCATTTCGTCGAGCTCAGTACGACGAATCGTCGAACTCCAATCGACGATCGTTAAGCTCACTTCGACGGATCGTCGAACTCCATTCGACGATCGCTGAGCTCAACTTCAACAAGTCATCGAACTCCATTCGACGATCTTCGAGCTCAGTTCGACGATCTTGACTCCAGTTTGGTTCTCAATCTCTGAGCTCAGTTCGACGATAGTTGAGCTCAGATCGACGATCTCTGTTTCTGTCCAAGTCCAAATCTCTGAGCTCAGTTCGACGATAGTGGAGCTCAGTTCGACGTTTTTCTGAAGAGTTCAACGATTTTCAAGATTCAAATTTGGACAGCTGTGGAATTACTGTCAGCATTTAATTCAGAGATCTTGTAGCCGTTTTCATTTATTCTGGAGCAAGTTTCAAGGAATTATCAAGGAATGTTTTATTGGACTTTCCTCCAGAAGACAATTACAGTTAAGGAAGTCATTTAATGACAGGCCAACGGCTATCTTGACAGTGGATCATTTCTATTCAGACATCAAGAGAATAAAAGATCAGATTTTTCAGAACCAAAAAAAGAAGAACAAGGAGAGACACATATTCTGCAATATTCATTCTCTACAAAACTTCTTATGCAACAACTCTTACAACAACAATCACACAAGAGAAAGAGAAAGAGTTGCAGACATTCTTAGTCTCAAGAATTCATACAAGAACACCAACACCAAAAGGAGATCAACAAACTGAAATCTTCAGATCTCTTTTGATTCAAGTGTTCAAGGCCATCATCATTCAAGACTCCAGACACCTCACATTTCAGCTGTTGTTGAAATCATCATTTGCTGGAGATCAATCATTTGAAGTCCTATCACCCTACTGCAAAGCTTCACTTCCTGAACAACTACAGATCTCAGGGGGAGCTTTGACAACATCCACAATCTTCTCTCTGACTGTTGACAGAGAAGATCTTCTTATCCCTCTCTCTCTCTCTGCTGTAAAGGGTTTTTCAAACTCCCTTCAAAAGTTTGTGTGTGGTCTTTGAGTACCTTATCAAAAGCTCATTGGTGGCAAGACACCTGATCAAAAAAATCTGGTTTGGTTTTTGAGCACCTTATCAAAAGCTCATTGGTGCCCAGGACACCTGATCAACTCATCCTGCAGTGGATTCCTACCTAGGGTGGTAGAAGAGTGGATGTACCCAGGTTGATTGGGGAACCACTATAGCTCCTTGTGTCTTCTGGTTGCTTACTTTCTTTTTGTTTCTGGCTGTGGTTTGTGACTAGGTTGCTCTGTGATTAGATAGTTTCTGTGATTAGATTTACTTTTTATTATTTGCCTCCCTGTTCACTTTAGAATACAATAACTGTTGTAAAAGTTTTTTTTTTTGCAAGCACCGTACTCTATTCACCCCCTCTAGAGTATATCAGATCTAACTCTCACTTTCAATTGGTATCAGAGCCAGGTTGGTTAAACATACCACACCTTGGTGGTTGCACAGGCTAACACCTGAACCCAAAGATTCCTATAGTTAGATCTGCTTGTTGTAGATTTTGTTAATAGAATTATTTCTTCACAAATCATGGCCCAAAACAAAGATTATGCTAGCACCAGACCTCCAGTGTGCAATCTGTCCAAGTTTGCACTTTGGAAGGCAAGGATTAGACTATACATGAATTCTATTGATGATGACATTTTTAATTCTATTTTGACAGTGTGTCCAAGACCTCCAGAGAACACAAGCACAAATGCTGTTCCACCTCCCTCAGGAACAGATGCAGAGATCAAGAAGTGGAAGGTAGCAGATGCAAAGGCTATGAATATCTAAGCCCAGACTATGTCTGATGATATTTTCCAAAAGGTAGCTGAATGCAACTCAGCAAAGGAGATCTGGGACAAGCTATCTGAAATAGTCTCAGGATCAGTTGATGAAAGAAAGGACAGGAGATCCCACCTCATATCCCAATATGAGAATTTCAAGAAAGGAGAAGCTGAGTCAGTAGGAGATATGTACAACAGACTCAGTCTTATAGTCAATGAGCTGAAAACCTTGGACAAGGAGATCTCATTGACTGAGCTAAATGACAAAATCCTAATGTGCTTCCCAAGCACTTGAGACTCAAGAATCTGGCCAATCAAGAATGCCAGAAGTCTGAATGAGATTACAACAAAAGCTCTCTTGGGCAAGCTCAAGTCTTATGAGCTGCTCATTAAGAACAGAGAAGAAGGCAGAAGGCTGCCTCACCAGCCACAAGAAAGGAAAAGACAATAGCTTTCAAAGCCACTGAAGATCAGCCTGAAGACAAAATCTCAGGCAATGATGAGCTGCTTAGTCTACTGGCCAAAAGATTTTACAAGATGACTAGAAAGGACTTTAGGAAGAGATCATACAAAGAGCATGACAAGCCAATGTATGATAAATCAAACAATAAAGAAATTGTCTGCTTTGGTTGCAGGAAACTAGGACACATTGTGCCTGACTGTCCAGAGAACAAAAGCAAGGACAGAAAGGATAAGACAGAAAGAAGAAAAGACAAGGACTACAAGTAGAACAGCAATGACAAACCCTCCTCAAGCAAGAAAAAACATACAAGGAAGGGATTTGTTGCTGAATCTTGGAGTGAGACTGAAGAGGAATCAGAAGCTTCATCCAGCTCAAGTGATGATGAAGATGATGCTGAAGAGAAGGAGTTCTGCATGATGGCAATCAATGCCTCTCAACATAATTCAGATGCAGAAGAGTCAGAGTCAGACTCAGAGACTTAACCTGAAGAAGACCAGGTAATAGACTCATTTGATTTCAATTCTGAGGACTTTAAGTATGAATTTAAAGCACTATGCTTAGACTTATTAAAATCTGAGAAGGAAATTATCTCTCTCAGAAATCAATTGTCTGAACACAGTTCCTTAAAATCAGAAAACCTCAAACTCTCTGAGGAGTTGGAGTGCTGTAGGGAGCAGATAGCTTCACTGAAAAGTGAGCTATCAGAGGCCAAAAAGCTTGAAGAGTCCCTTAATAGGAGAAGCATCAAGCTAATGGACATCACAGGCACAGTGAACTCCAGATTCAATAGTACACTGGGCTTGGGTGCTTTATCCAGCCAACCTATAGTACTAACAACCCCAATTAAATTTATCTCTGATAAAGGGAAGGGAGTTGTAGAGGTAGCTAGGAAAAATTCTGATTTACCCAAGAAAATACGTGTTCAACAGAAATCGTCGAACGGAGCTAGATGATCGCCGAACGCAGATCGACGATCTCAGGCAAAATTGTCGAACTCAGGTCGACGATCTCTAATTCCTGAACTCTGCCACAGTCGATCGTCGAACGGAGCTCGACGATTTGACCCAAGATCGTCGAACGCAGCTCAATGATCGTCGAATAGAGATCAGAGCTTTGGAAATTATTTCAAGGGTAAATCAAAATCCAATCCTAGGGGTTCTTCATCCAGATTTAACCCTTATACTGAATGGATAATACCTCCAAGGAGATATCATCCTGAAGGATATAAGAGTCAACCAGGGATGTCATTTATTTCTGAGTTTAAAGGTTATCAACCTAGGCCCAAGGTAAACTGGGTCAAAAACAAGTAAATTGCTTATGTGCAGGTGAAGACCTATCCAACATCAAACCAGCAATGGTATTTGGATAGTGGGTGCTCAAAGCACATGACAGGAAACAAGGACAACCTCACATCTTTCAAAGCTAAGCTTGGACCCAAAGTCATATTTGGTGATTCAAACTTTGGACTGACAAAATGATATGGTGCAGTTCAAATTGGCACAGTCACATTCAAGAGGGTAGCCTATGTGGAAGGACTGAAGCACAATTTGATCAGTATCAGTCAGCTATATGATGAAGGCTACCAGGTGACTTTCAGCAAAGCCTTATGCAAGATCAAGTCAGAGGACAACACAACTGTGTTGACAGGTAAAAGGAAAGGTAACATCTACTTAGTAGACTTTCTTTCAACAGATGTAGATATTTGTCTGTTTAACTCTGTTAGTAGACCTAATGTGTTATGGAATAAGAGACTAGGGTATATAAACCTTAGAACCATTGCTAGGCTATCCAAGGACAACCTTGTTAGAGGACTACCTTCTGGCCCCTACAAGAAGGAAGGACTCTGGAGGGCTTGTCAATTAGGCAAGCAAACTAAAAATAGTTTCAAGTCACTTAATAAGAGTGATTCACCTAGGATTTTGTATCTGTTACACATGGATCTTTTTGGACCCATTACAGTATAAAGCTTAGGAGGGAAATCTTACACTTTAGTAGTTGTAGATGACTTCTCTAGATTCACATGGGTGTTCTTTCTGAGGAAGAAGTCTGATAACTTTAAGTGTTTGACAGAGTTTCTCAAATGCATACAGACTGAGTTCAATACTCACATTGCCCTGATCAGAAGTGATCATGAGACAGATTTTGATTCTCTTCTTATGCAAGAGTTCTGTCAGAGTGAAGGGATCAGACACACTTTCTCAGCTCCTAGAACTCCTCAATAAAATGAGGTAGCTGAAAGGAAAAATAGAACCCTTATTGAATCTGCCACTACATTGTTGTCAGATGCTCACCTTCCTCTATCCTTTTGGGCAGAGGCAGTGAACATCTCCAACTATGTGCTGAACAGAAGTTTAATACATAAACTGAAGGGCAAGACTCCCTATGAATTACTCAAAGGGAAGAAACCTAAAGTAGATTACTTTAGAATTTTTGGCTGTATGTGTTATATACACAATAATGACAAGAAGTATTTAGCAAAATTTCAAGCTAAAGCTGATGAAGGAGTGTTTCTGGGATACTCCATGATCAGTAAGGCTTATAGGATTTATAATAAATCAACTCTTAAAATTGAAGATTCTGTTCACATATCTTTTGATAAAACTAACATGTCTTTCAAGGAGAAGAACATTTCTACCATGGAACCTTTGCAGGTACATTCTCTTGCTGAAGACTTGGGGTCTGTTTGGCGCAGCTCTGGCGGCTGGAAAATCTCTATTCCAGCCGCCAGAGCTGTTTTATATGTGTTTGGGACAGCTCCCTGTGAAGAGCTTTTCAATCCGCCAGAGCTGTTTTGCAGCTTTTCAGAAATCTCCCTCCCCCCAGCTTCTGCTCTTGCAAAATAGCTTTCTCTCTCACAGGTTTTGGAAATCTAATGGTTTCTTCAGATGGAACATGCTTAGAGGTCGGACGGCCTTCCTCCGGCGATTCCGAGCCCCTGACGGCCTTCCTCCGGCGATTCCGAGCCCCCGACGTCCTTCCTCGGGCGATTTCGAGCGCACTTCTGCACAGAATAACCAAACACTCTGCAGCTTTTCAAAACTGCTCCCCAGAAATCTATTTTAAAACAGCTCTATCCGGACAGCAGCTTTTCAATCCGCCAGAGCTGTCCCAAACAGAGCCTTGGACAGATTACAAATCATTCAAAAAGAGGAAAGCAGTGAAGATGAAGAAGACATTCAACATTTTGAAGAGAAACTTCTTGAAGAGCCAGTTGTTGTACCACCAGAGGAAACAACAACACAGGTTGGTGAACAATCAACACCCCCTGTTGATTTAGTAACATCAAGAGACCATCCAATTTCCCAAGTAATTGGAGACATCTCAGCTGGTGTGCAAACCAGAAATCAGGTCAACCAAAACCTGTTGCACACTTGCTTCCTATCTCAAATTGAACCTCAATCCATTCAAGATGCAGAGCAAGATCCACACTGGATCATGGCAATGCAAGAAGAGTTGCATCAATTTGAAAGGAACAAAGTTTGGGAACTAGTACCAAGGTCTAAGGATCACTCCATTGTTGGAACAAAGTGGGTGTTCAGAAATAAATTGGATGATCAAGGAGTAATTGTAAGGAACAAGGCAAGTCTAGTTGCTCAAGGGTAATCTCAAGAAGAAGGCATAGACTATGACCAGACTTTTGCACCAGTTGCAAGGTTGGAGGCTATTAGAATCTTCTTAGCATATGAAGCACACAAAGGCTTCAAAGTGTACCAGATGGACGTAAAGAGTGCTTTTCTCAATGGAGACATCAAAGAAGAAGTCTATGTCAAACAACCTCCAGGTTTTATCTCTCCAACTCATCCTGACTATGTTTTTAAATTGAACAAAGCATTATATGGTCTCAAGCAAGCTCCTAGAGCATGGTATGAGACCCTAGCATACTTTCTCCTGAAAAATGAATTTATAAGGGGTAGAGTAGACCAAACTCTTTTTATTAGAACCCATAAGTCTCATATCCTACTAGTACAAATCTATGTAGATGACATTATCTTTAGTTCTACTGATTCAAATTTGTGCAGAAGATTCTCCAATCTAATGCATTCTAAATTTGAAATGAGTAGCATGGGTGAGTTATATTTCTTTCTAGGATTGCAAGTCAAACAACATGCTGAAGGCATATTCATTTTTCAAACCAAGTATGCAAAAGAATTGGTTAAGAAATTTGGTATGTCTGAAGCATCTTGTATGAAAACACCTATGCCTACTAATGTTGTATTGGATGCTGATGAACATGGGAAACCTGTTGATCAGACAACATATAGAGCAATGATTGGCTCTTTACTGTACCTTACAGCTAGTGGACCTGACATAATGTTTGCTACATGCATATGTGCTAGATTCCAAGTGAGCCCTAGAGAGTCACACCTAACATTAGTTAAAAGGATTCTCAGGTATGTTAAAAGTTGTCCAAATCTAGGTCTCTGGTATCCAAAAGATTCATCATTTGACTTAACTGGATTTTTCGATGCTCATTATGCTGGATGCAGAATTGACAGGAAAAGCACCAGTGGAACTTGTCAGTTTCTTGGTGACAGACTTGTCTCTTGGTTTTGCAAGAAACAAACATCTGTGTCAACTTCAACTGCTGAAGCTGAATATATGGATGCAGGTAGTTGTTGTTCACAAATATTGTGGATTCAAAACCAACTCCTAAACTATGGCTACAACTTAGAGAAGTCTAAAATCTTTTGTGATAATGCCAGTGCTATTTCTATAGCTCAAAATCCAGTCCTCCATAGTAGGACAAAACACATATAAATTAGGCATCACTTTTTAAGGGATAGTGTTGAGAAAAATAAAATTGAACTTCAATATATCTCAACTGATTTGCAAAGGGGAGATATTTTCACCAAACCCTTGGATGAAAAGAAACACACCTTCTTCCTAAATCAGTTAGGAATGTTAGATGGAGGAAGTTTAAAATAAGTTCCAAGATTTTAAAACTCTAAAAATTGACCAAGACTAGACAAACATCTTGATTTTTCTAGTGTATAAAGTGTTTCTGGTCTCTGAACTGTGCTCGACGATTTTCCCCCAGATCGTCGAACGGAGATCGACGCTTTCCGAAATCGTCGACCAGAGTTCAGTGCTTCTCAGATAGTGCTCAACTATCTCTCCAGGTCAACGATCGTCGAACGGCGCTCGACGATTTTGTTCTATGAACTATCGTCGAACGGAGCTCGACGCTCTCCAATATCGTCGAACGGAGATCGACGATATTGAAGACCTTTCAGATTCCTTTAGAAGCCCCGATCGTCGAACTGAGTTCAACGATCTTTCCTTTTCTGCGTCGAACCCTAATATAAAATTCATTTTTCGGCCGTCGTTCTCCTTTTGCGCTTTCAATCTCTCTGCAAATTTTCTCTTTCCCTCCAAACCTCTCTACACTTGGTCGTTTGGTTGTTTATTTTTTTTTGCAGGAAACCATGGCCGTCTCCGTCGCCGTTCTGGCCGCCATGAAATTTTATGCAGGATTCGATATTGATATGGATTCCTTCAGCACCAGTGATTAGGTTTTACAAGACATTCTAGAACTTTTCAAGGAGCAAAAATTAGTTACTATCATGTCCACCAGAATCAAATTGGCTGCTGATGAAATCAAGGAGTGGGTATATACTGCCCACAACCAGGATCAAAATACAGTGATTGGATCAATTTCTGGAACCCAGGTACCTCTTACACCTGCTATTCTGACAGAGATTTTTGGATTGAATTCTGAAGAGGATTCTGTTGAAATGTTTGGAGAAGAATTTTCTACTATGCTTGATAGAATGGGTCATTCTGATGCAAACCCTAGTAAGCTGCTGAAAAAGAATTTGGCTGTTGAGTACAGGTTCTTAGTGATGTTGTGGGAAAAGTGCTTTTGGCCAAGCATTCAGCCCCTGATACCATCTCCAGGTATCAGCTATGCTTGATGGGTGCTCTTGTAGATAAGAAACAATTAAACTGAGGAGAGATTTTCTTTGATCTGATTTAGAAGAGGATAAATAAGAACTTTGTGAATTATGGAAGGATACTCAGGCTATTTCTTCAAAACAGATGCCCTGCTCTGCTAGTATCAAATGGAATGCACATCAATGCCTCCAAGAGGCTCTCCTGTGCCCTATTTGGCAAGTGGGACAGATAGATTGTGAAGCCCAGCAGGCCCTCTACAGCTGCAACTTCAGGCACAAGGACTGTTACAGTCTCTTCCCCTCCAGTCTCTGCCCCTGCAGAAGACTTGTCTACTGCTTCTCCTCCTCCTCCACCTCTTATTTCATCTCCACCAGTCACCTCCACCATTCAAATTTCATCCACCATCATTATTTCAACCCCATCTCCAACTTCAGTTTCACCAACTCCACCTCTAATGGAAGACACATTCCATCCTCTACATCAATACCCTCACCAAGACATTGATTCATCATCCAACATTCCATCCTTCAATCTGATAGATGATTCCTTTATGGATGATTCACCTTCATCCCCTCCTGATCTACCCTCTTCATCCACATCATATCAACAGTTACTCCAAGACATCATTGCTCAACCCTCCTTCACACCTTCTATTTCCATTCCACTATCTTCCATTTCAACAATCCCCACACCTCAACCTTCCTTTCCCCCATACACCAGCTCTCCACCAACATCTCCAGCTGCTCCACCTTCATTCTCTACCTCTGCTCAAGTCCCTACTGAGCATGTAGATATTCCAGCCTTAGCAGACAGATTGTATGAGCTGATAGCTCACATGCTATCACTCTTGTTGGAGACCTCCTTGGCTCCACTTCTACAGTCAGTTGCAGCCCTTTATGCCAGGCTCTCTTCTTTCATTCCTCTGGCAATCCCTTCCTTTGGGTGCCTTGATCCAGCTATCTCTAAATCTAGGCAGGGGGAGATGCCTCATGAAGGTGTTAGATTTCCTGCTGCTGCTGCTATTTCCTTAGTTCAAGTTGCTGTCTCTTCAACTCAAGCTCCAGCCTCAACACCACAGGTTGTAGTTTTCTCAGTGGACCTCAGGTCACTTTTATCAGAGTTTGATTATATATATTTTAGCTGTCTTCCAGAGAGCACTGCAGTCCAGCAATCTGAGGATCTCTCCAAGGCCATTGTGCCCTTTTCTAGTTGTGACACCAGTCTCATTAATTCTTTTATAAAGTCCCTTTATGCTGCTGCCCCTGCTGTTTCTGTTGCTACTGCTCCTTCAGTCTCTGTTGAAAGTACTGATGCTGCTCCTACTGCTGCAAATGTTGCTGTTTCTGTTAGTTCTGATGTGGCTGATGTTTCAATTTCTGAGGATATGCAGACAGAGGCATATGACTTTAAGCCTACTGTCATTACTGATGATATTGTTGTTACTGAAACTATTATATCTGAAAGTATTGTTTCTGAAACTGCTGATGTTGCCCCTGCTGATGTTCTTGTATCTGAAAGTGTTTTATCTGTATCTGCTGCTGCCCCTGTTGCTGATGTATCTATTGTTGCTGCTACAACTTCTTCTGCTAGTGTTGCTTCCATTCTTCCTTCTATTGTTGCTGCCACAACTGTTGTCACTACTATTTCATCTGCTCAATCACAACTTCAAAAAGACTATCTTAAGAGGATTGATGCTCTTTATGATGATCAGAACTCTGAAAGTGATCAGTTCAGAACTGATTCTGATGATTCCTCAGCTACTATAGCAAGGAAAAGAAAAGCAAGAAGCAAGGCAACGAAAAGAGTTCCTCCAACTAAAGTCAAAGACACAAATGACATACCTTATTATATTCTGCATGACTGCCCTATAACAGAACATTGGATGCAATACTCCAAGAATCAATTAAAGGCTATGAAGAAGAAGAGGAAGTATGACAAAGGTTCCTCTCAGTTCCATCATCCTCCTCCTCCTCCTCCTTCACCTGGTGCAGGTGCAAGTGGTAGCTCTGCTGTTCAACCCTCTGCCAGAAGTCAAACCCCCTATCAGCCTCAAGGAAGATCTCAATATAGGGGAAGCTAATCTAGAGGCTATCAGTCAAGGAGAGTAAACTACAGAGGAAACCAAAGAGAACTTCAAGTCTATTCAAAAGGTTATTCCAGACAGCATCCTTACTCAAGGGAAGGACCAGGTCCATCTGATACTACTTCAGGACCATTTCCCTACAAATTGAAAGAATTAGTCTCCTCCAGAGCTCCTCCAGATAATCCCTCCAATAGGTATGAGTCTCCAGTGCCTTTTGAGGATCCAGAGAACAATCCAACTTCTTGGACAGCTAGGATGAAAGAGTTAGCTGCTCTAGACCAGATCAAGAAAGCCAGAGAGCATGACAAAGACACCTCCAGCATCACTACTTTATCTGAACAAAGGAAAAAGGAACTGGAAAGATACTCCTCCAGCAAATTCTTTGATTCTGAAAGCTACATGAAGCTGCACCCTGAAGCTGTAGTACCAAGGCCAAAACAACAAACATCTCTAGGTGCAGCTGATGACAGAAGATCAAAGAAGGAAGCTCTTAATCCAAACATGGAAATAAAACTTATAAAGAGCAAGAAAAAGGAGTAATTATGTAAGGTGACAATATATACTGTTTTATGATCTATCTGAGATTATGTCTGTGTTTCTGCATTGTTTTGTTGTTATATTGTTGCTTTTATTTTCAAATGTCTGAAAATAGTAATCCTAACCCAAATAGGGGGAGATTGTTGGAACACCCTATTACTAATTTGGGTCAGGATCACTATGTCTCTTAGGAAACTTGTTTTGACCTCATTGTATAGATCTAAAGGTCAAGTAGAATTGAGTCTAAGGGTTAGTACTTAGGTTTGGAAGCTGCCCTCAAGACCAAGGTTTTTCAGTCTGGAAACTAAGACATTTCGTCGAGCTCAGTACGACGAATCGTCGAACTCCAATCGACGATCGTTGAGCTCACTTCGACGGATCGTCGAACTCCATTCGACGATCCCTGAGCTCAACTTCAACAAGTCGTCGAACTCCATTCGACGATCTTCGAGCTCAGTTCGATGACCTTAACTCCAGTTTGGTTCTCAATCTCTGAGCTCAGTTCAACGATAGTTGAGCTCAGATCGACGATCTATGTTTCTGTCCAAGTCCAAATCTCTGAGCTCAGTTCGACGATAGTGGAGCTCAGTTCGACGTTTTTCTGAAGAGTTCAACGATTTTCAAGATTTAAATTTGGACAGCTGTGGAATTACTGTCAGCATTTAATTCAGAGATCTTGTAGCCGTTTTCATTTATTCTGGAGCAAGTTTCAAGGAATTATCATGGAATATTTTATTGGACTTTCCTCCAGAAGACAATTACAGTTAAGGAAGTCATTTAATGACAGGCCAACGGCTATCTTGACAGTGGATCATTTCTATTCAGACATCAAGAGAATAAAAGATCAGATTTTTCAGAACCAAAAAAAGAAGAACAAGGAGAGACACATATTCTGCAATATTCATTCTCTGCAAAACTTCTTCTGCAACAACTCTTACAACAACAATCACACAAGAGAAAGAGAAAGAGTTGTAGACATTCTTAGTCTCAAGAATTCATGCAAGAACACCAACACCAAAAGGAGATCAACAAACTTAAATCTTCAGATCTCTTTTGATTCAAGTGTTCAAGGCCATCATCATTCAAGACTCCAGACACCTCACATTTCAGCTGTTGCTGAAATCATCATTTGCTGGAGATCAATCATTTGAAGGCCTATCACCTTACTGCAAAGCTTCACTTCCTGAACAACTACAGATCTCAGAGGGAGCTTTGACAACATCCACAATCTTCTCTCTGACTGTTGACAGAGAAGATCTTCTTATCCCCCCTCTCTCTCTGCTGTAAAGGGTTTTTCAAACTCCCTTCAAAAGTTTGTGTGGTGTTTTTGAGCACCTTATCAAAAGCTCATTGGTGGCAAGACACCTGATCAAAAAATCTGATTTGGTTTTTGAGCACCTTATCAAAAGCTCATTGGTGCCCAGGACACCTGATCAACTCATCCTGCAGTGGATTCCTACCTAGGGTGGTAGAAGAGTGGATGTACCCAGGTTGATTGGGGAACCACTATAACTCCTTGTGTCTTCTGGTTGCTTACTTTCTTTTTGTTTCTGGCTGTGGTTTGTGACTAGGTTGCTCTGTGATTAGATAGTTTCTGTGATTAGATTTACTTTTTATTATTTGCCTCCCTGTTCACTTTAGAATACAACAACTGTTGTAAATTTTTTTTTTCAAGCACCATACTCTATTCACCCCCCTCTAGAGTATATCAGATCTAACTCTCACTTTCAAGAAGCCGGGCGGGTTCCTGAAGTCTCTTCCAATCCCCGAGTGGAAATTCGATGACATCTCCATGGATTTTGTGCATGGGTTACCTAGATCGCACCAGGGTAACGACGCGATTTGGGTGATTGTGGATCGCTTAACCAAAGTGGCTCACTTCATCCCAATTCAGAAGGAAGACAGCGTGGAGAAGCTGGTCGAGTTATATGTTCTCAACATTGTGCGACTACATGGGATTCCTAAACGTATATTCAGCGATCGTGACGGACGTTTCACGTCTAAGGATCGGAGGTTTGTTCAGAAGAGTCTCGGCACGAAGCTAAAGTTCAGTACGACTTTCCATCCTCAAACTGACGGGCAAACTGAAAGAACGAACCGTACTATGGAGGATATGCTGAGAATGTGCATTCTTGACTTCGACAAGAAGTGGGAGGATCACCTCTTCATGGTGGAGTTCGCGTATAATAATAGTTACCAAGCAAGTATAAAGATGGCGACATACGAAGCTTTATATGGGAGGCGGTGTCGAACACCGATGTCGTGGACAGAAGCGGGAGACACCAAACTATTGGGAAAAGAAGTGGTAGCTGATGCTTGTGAGTTGGTACGGACCATTCAAGAGCACATGAAGGTGGCTCAAGATAGGCAAGCAAAATATTTTAATGCTCTCCACAGGAAGCTGGAGTTCGCGGTAGGCAATTGGGTTTATTTAAAGATCAAGCCGTTCAAAGGTGTTTCACGGATTCGCCGACTCAAGAAGTTGAGTCCAAGGTTTTTGGGACCTTTCGAGGTTGTTGAACGGGTGGGAGAAGAAGCGTACCGACTAGTGTTGTCCGCAGAGCTGAGTGGATTACACGACGTCTTCCATGTCTCCGTCTTGAGGAAATCCTTGGTGGAGGCTAGTGTGGTGATCGAATCGACATCAGTGCCGATAGAGGAAGACTTGAGGACGCGAGTTCGTCCAATTGCTATCGAGGATTCAGAAATTCGGCAGTTGCGGAACAAAGAGGTCAAACCCGTAAAAGTCCAATGGGACAACTGCGGCCGTGAGGAGCTCTCTTGGGAGCGAGAACAAACCATGCTGGAGGAGTATCCAGAGTTTTTTCGTTCAGGTATCATTTAAGTTTTGTGTACCCCTTTTTGCTTTTTGTAATTTCAAGACGAAATTTTTTTAAGGGGGAGAGAGTTGTAACGCCCCAAAATTCGAAAGAGGGACGAGCAGCGTCGAGAGCCAAGTTTGGGTCTTGGTAAGAGTCATACAGCCTACGACACGGGCGTGTCCATGGCTGTGTCATGCTCGGTGTTGAAACCGGAATCCGGCCTCTTGTGGAGTTCGACCCTCGGGGAAGGGGTGGTCTCGCGCCTACTTTGCTCCTACAAGAAAAACAACGAAAGAGACAAGAAAGAACAGACCCAAGGGCTCGGTAGGGAGGTCCCACCACAAACCCGGAAGATCTCTGAGCGCTTCCCCTCCTTAGCCAGAAACCGAGCTAAGGTACCCTCAGAGAGCACTTGAGCACTTGAGATCTCTGAGCGCTTCCTCTTCTTGTCTCTTTCGTTGTTTTTCTTGTCGGCCCTGCCAGCGGGTCCCTCCAGGGAGGTCGAGCATACCTCGCCCCGCGACCCGCATCCGAGCGACAAAACAGACATACGGCAGAAGGGCTGGCCCGCTCCCGCCCATTTCAGGCGAGCGAGCCGGCAAGGCGAGCGAGCGGGTCGCGCGAAGAGTCCTTGGCCAAGGCAGATGAGTTTGGCGACCCACGACTAGCGAGTCGATCGGGGTCGCGGTGACCGCCGGCCAACCCCCACACGCGACTTGGCTGCCGGTCCGCCCGGCAGAAGATAGGCAGGTCGCGACGGCCCGACTCGCGCTCGCCTAGGGAGGATAGGCGAGCCACGAGAGCCAGGTCGCGCCCGCCTCCCGCGGAGGGGGATTGGAGGTGAGCTGACTCCCCGTGGGGTGCGAATAGCTACTCAGGACAGTGGAGCTTCGCTGTTGGCAGACTAGGCCGGACTACGCATAGCCACTTAGAACAGCGGAGTTTGGCTGTTGGCAGACCCAACCAGGGGTTTCTTGGTATTTTCAGGTCAGTTCTTTTGGTTATTGGCAGTTCAGGTTCCAAAAAGCTATAAATAAGACCCAAGGGGTACCACAGAGGGCACGCTTTCAGTGCCTCCTTACTCTCATTCTCAAGTGCTCTCTGATGGTACCTTAGCTCGGTTTCTGGCTAAGGAGGGGAAGCGCTCAGAGATCTTCCGGGTTTGTGGTGGGACCTCCCTACCGAGCCCTTGGGTCTGTTCTTTCTTGTCTCTTTCGTTGTTTTTCTTGCAGAAGCAAAGTAGGCGCGAGACCACCCCTTCCCCGAGGGTCGAACTCCACAAGAGGCCGGATTCCTGTTTCAACACTCGGGTTAGGCGAGAGCCCGGGAAGTCAACGATTTTCGCTCGACGAAATGTCGAGACAAGGAACACGGCCTAGGACACAGGCGTATCCATGGCTGTGTCGTGCTCGGGTTTGATGGAGAACTCGGGTGGTCGACGAACTAAGCTCGACGAAATGTTGAGACAGTGAACATGGTTTAGGACACGGGCGTGTCCAAGGCCGCGTCGTGCGCGTGTTCGACGAATTTTTCGCGAAGTCGACGAAGATGCAGTCGACGATTGTCGAGACTTCAAGCACGGCCTGAGACACGGGAGTGTCCCAGGCCGTGTCCTGCTCGGGTTGTGAGCCGGGCCGTGTAAGGGGATTGAACACGGCCTGGAGCCCAGGCGTATTCGGCCTGACACGGGCGTGTTAATTTTGACACAGGCGTGTCGTTTACCTGTGTCCTTCTCGGGTAGTTTTTGATCCTGTAACGATGGAGGAACACGCCCAGCAACACAGGCGTGTACTGAGTGACACGGGTGTGTCATGTTCGACACGAACGTGTCCAATGCCCGTGTCCTGTTCTGGGTGCGACGGTTTCAGCATCGATTGAGGCACACGGCCTTGGACACGGGTGTGTCACAAGCCGTGTTCAGCCTAGGTGTTTGATTTTCAGTTCGGATCGTGGCCGTTCGTTTCCTTCTTTTGGGATCTGATGGTCCATGGTTGCCCTTGCTGGGTTAAGTCCAGGAATAGGGTTTGGGAACCCTCATTCTTCATCAAGTACTCTCTTTCTAAGATCTAGAGAGAAGGGAGATCAAGGAAAGAGGTGAAGGAGAGATCCGGCTGCCGGAGAAGCTTCGGTGCTCCAAATCGCGATCCGAGTCCCGATCCATGGAGGCAAGACCGTTGCGAAGGTTTTCATCTGGCTAAGTTTCCATGGCTAGGAAGAGGGGTCAGAAGGTAACGACACTTCTCCTCTTGGTTTTAGGATGCGTGTTTAACATCTTTTACTTTCTAGTTTTTGGGCACCAAACTCTAAAATGAGAGGGGTTTGGGTCGCCATGGTTCAAGAGGAACCTCCAGGTAGATTGAGTCCGTCCCCGACATGTTTTTGCATTAGAGATCTGCTCCGCTAGTGGATTAGGCATTGTGGGTGAAGGCGTGGTCGCGACCGTTAGTCCGACTCGGTGATGTTGCGTACGAGCTTTAATGATTTTGTAGAAATCCGTTACG
Organism: Platanthera guangdongensis; assembly: GCA_039583875.1. NCBI lineage: Eukaryota > Viridiplantae > Streptophyta > Magnoliopsida > Asparagales > Orchidaceae > Platanthera > Platanthera guangdongensis. Next base: position 162,036,830 of record CM077156.1, read on the forward strand.
GCAAGATGTCGTTTGTGATGTTTGTGTTTTCTCCCTTTTCTCGAGTGAGTACATGTAGCCCGAACCGGACAAGGGTAGCTCTGCAATGGTGGTAGATGGTTTCCTTGGTGGACAAGGTTAGCTCCGCATTGGCGGTAGATGGTTTCCTTGGTGCGCGGGGACGTTGCAGTACAAATGAGGGATTGGGGTGGGAATGATTATGGATTGTGATGTGCTAAGGCGCGGCTTTATATCCGTGGTCGGCTGGCTATCCCGTGACGTGCAAGTCATGTGTGGAGAGTGTCCCGACGAGACTAGTCCCCTTCTGTGAGACTGACGAGAACGCCAAGCATGGGGCAAGCCCGGACAATGAGGCCATGAGCGGGTAGGGTCCAGCAAGACTTCTTAGAATCGGTCAGTGTGTTAGACGGAATCCTGACATGAGAATTCAGAGCTTGCAGGCATGCCCGGGTCTAAGACTATGAGCGGGTGGAGCCTTGGCAAGAGTTACGTGTGGCGGCTTGTATGTCGTTGGGGGAATTGCAGTACCCCCTTTGTTTGTGGCTTAATGCCAATGGGGAAATGATGAGTACCCAGATGATGTGATGATGTGCTAGATGTATACGCGATATAGTGCCTTGGGTGAAGCCCGGGTTTTGCATACATGTTGCATAGTAGGCCCATTTTCTTTATATGCTCAACAGTAGAGAACGTGCATGTTGATTGAGACATCCAAGCCTGTTCTTTAGTGCTTTACTTGTTTATGTATATTGTATACGAAGTGGTGACTTGCAGGTTGGAGGGGTACCCCGAGGTCCATTAGGGGCGGCCGGGAGGAGATGTGTTTGTTACACAGTTTGAGGTCAGCCTTTGCTGACCAACATTACAACCAAATTTTTTACAGGGTAAGGATCGCAGACAGGAGCTAGCTCGCCGGCCAAAAAGGCCTAAGCCTCATGAAGTGTTACCATCTTTGCATTAGCCCTACTTTTGTGATATTGTATGTTTGATGCTTTCTACTTTCGGCTTGCATGCCGAGGTAGCTTAGGAGTGCCTTTGCACTTTAACGTGTTATGTATTGATTGAGTTTTGGACTCTCTTTTGTTGTAAGGCCATAAGGCCGTTTCGATACTCTTGTGTATGTGGATAACTTCTAGTCTTGGATGATGTTTCCGCTGTGGTTTGATTATGAGTTTTGAGATTGGGTAGTTATATCATCTTATAATACTAAAGCTGTGGCGTCTTTATGTTATGAGGCCCCGACCGGGCCCATATTATACGATCATTACAGGGGAGGTGTTATAAGGTGGGCCACGGAGGAGGAGAAGGAACCGAGAAGTGGCAGTGGTCAGGAGGAGAGGAGAGCCGAACCCCGACAGAGGGAACACCGACAACTTCAGGGGAAGCAGCAGCCCAGATGGGGTCGTTAGTAGCCGGACCGCCAGTTGGGCTGGAGGCCCGAGTGACAAGACCAGCGGCCACAGGGAGGTTATAAGGGAAGGGACAACCACTAGGGGGCAGGATCAGTTCCACCCCCCGGGTTGGAGGTAGGCACAAAGAACTCCCCTCCTCGATCAACATTAGGCTATGTCTATAGCCATGGGGGAGAGGAGGAGAGCGGCGCGAAGGAGGAGAAGAGAAGTCAGGGTGGATTTGCCCTACTGCGACTTCCACCAAGAGGAAGGGCACACCACGGCCATGTGCCCAGAGTTCCTTGAGGTGAGAGGGAACAAGAGTAATATAAGCAATTGGGGCACCAGGAGGTGAGGATTAAGGAGGTCCTGCCTCGGGCGGAGGAGGACTGATGTGAAGACCGGGTGGACGTCGGGACCCGGGGAGGGATCAGTGTGATCCATGGGGGGGGGGGGTTTGAGGATTCTTGGAAGACGAGCCTCCATACCATGTACCGTCGGAGCATTGGCTCCACATCCTAGACCGCACCCCCGGAAGAGAAGATTACTTTCTCAACGAAGGACATGCCAGATCATGAGGGTCCCTTCTACGATGCGCTGGTCATCCAGACGGCCATCGAGAATTCCACCGTCTCCAGGATACTCATTGACAATGGGAGCTCAGTCAACGTCATCATCAAGAAGGCATTCGACGCGATGAAAGTGGAGGTAAAGTGGGTGTTGGCTTCAGATGGCCCCTTGTTTGGGTTCTTGGGGGGAGAGGAAGGAGGTAGAAGGGGGAGTGGGGCTCCACGTCACCCTGGGGGGGGGGGGGGGGGCAGTCCCGGAACTGCCGATTTGTCATCATGGATGCCCCTAGTAGCTACAACGCCATCTTCGGAAAGGCCCTCATCAGTGCCTTCCACTGCGTCCCCTCGTCCTTCCACCAATGCCTGACGTTCAATGCCGAGGGGATCCAGGTCCAAGTCCGGGGTGACCCCAAATTAGTGCGGGAGTGCTATGTCACCGCTGTGAACTCTATATCCTAGCAGGAAGGGGCCGAGGAGATGGAGCGAATAATGGAGGAGGCGGAGCAGGAGGCTGGCAGAGAGGAGATGGAGGTGGATAGCTGCACCGAGGTAGAGGTGGTAGGAGGAGACCAGGAGGAGTTGGCCGAGGCAATGGCCAGAGAGGAAGAGGTAGAAGTGGAGGTTCTTGTCCCGGAGGAGAGGGACGTCAAAGAATGGGGGAAGCAGTCTAGGCTGGAGGCTGCAGAAGAGGTGGTGGAGATGGAGGTTCTCACCCTTGGAGGTAGGGTCGAGAAGGTTCGCGTCAGTGGGGGGCTGACCTCGGAGGCTCCGGGCAGAATGCTGGCATGCATCCAAAAGAATGTGGACATCTTCGCATGGAGTGCAGCGGAGATGCCGGGGGTTGACGCAGACGTGGCTTGCCACCGCCTCAACCTGGACCCAGGAGCACGCCTCGTCCAGTAGAAGAAGAGGTCCACCACGGACAAACTGGTCGAGCCCATCAGGGAGGAGGTGGCCAAACTCCTCAAGGCTGGCTTTGTATCTGAAATACAGTACCCCGGCTGGGTCTCCAATGTTGTTATGGTCAAAAAGGGAGACGGACGGTGGCGTATGTGTGTTGATTTTTCTTTACTTAATAAATCATGTACTAAGGACTGTTATCCCTTACCTTAGATCGACGCGCTGGTTGACTCAGTCGTCGGTTTTCCTGTAATAAGTTTCTTATATGCATTTTCATGTTACCACCATTTCAGGATGCACCCCCCGAACATCAAAGATGTCTTGTTTATCACGGAGGATGGGTGCTACTGATACAAAATGATGCCCTTTGGGCTGAAGAACACAGTGGTGATATACCAGAAGATGATGGACATGGCCTTTTGGGAACAGAAGGGGAGAAACCTTGAGGTGTACATAGACGATCTCATGATCAAGAGTTGGGATGTGTACTCTCACCTCCATGACCTGGAGGAAACCTTTGCCACCCTGCACAAATATAAGATGTGACTGAATCCCCTGAAATGCATCTTCGGGGCCAGCAGTGGGAAGTTCTTGGGGCATCTCCTCCCCCCCCCCCCCCCCCCCGCAGGGGTCGAGCCCAATCCTGACAAGGTCAAGGACATTATGGAGCTGGGGTCACCACAGAATGCTAAAGAGGTGCAACGATTAACGGGGAAGCTAGCAGGATTGAGCATGTTCCTCTCCCGGGCCGGGGAGAAGTGCTCCCCCTTATTCAAGACACTAAGGGGGGAGGCAAAAATTCAAGTGGACCAAGGAGTGCGAGGAGGCATTCCAAGCCCTGAAGAGGCAGTTGACCCAGGCTCCACTGCTCTAAGGGCCGAAGGAAGGGGAAGACCTATACTTGTTTCTCGGGGTCAGAGTAGAAGCCTTGAGCTCTATCCTGGTTCATGAAGAGGGGAAGAGGCAGCTCCCCATATACTATGTGATTCGGGTTTTGAGGAAGGCCGAACTTCGATATCCGATCTTGGAAAAGCTGGCCTTCACTCTAATCATCTCGGCCCGGAGGCTTCAGCCCTACTTCCAGGCACACTCCATCCGAGTGGTGACTGACCATCACCTCTGCAATATCTTCGAGGGGGTGGAACATTCGGGCAGGCTAGCCAAATGTTCGGTAGAACTAAGCGAGTTCGACATCTCCTTCATCCCTCGCTTCTCGATCAAGGCCCAAGCAATGGCCGACTTTTTGGCCGACTACATGGTCGAGGTGGCAGAGGAGGAGCTCACTCGTCCAGCTTTGTGGTAGGTAAAGGTGGACGGCGCCTCAGGGAAACATTCTTTGGGGGTAGGGGTAATCTTGGAAAGCCCCCAAGGGGCGAGGATTGAGCAAACAGTTGGGGTGCACTTCCCCATCACTAATAACCAGGTTGAGTACGAGGCCGTAATAGTAGGGTTGCGCCTGGCCAGGGAACTGGGGTGCTGGACGTGGAGGTCCTCACTGACTCTATGGTGGTGTCTTCCCAGATCAATAGAGAATTCGAGGTGAGGGAACCTACCCTCCGGCTATACTTAGCAAAAGTAAAGGGGGTCATCGACATGTTTCAGACTTTCTTCATTCGTCACGTGCCCAGGGAGAAAAACGAGCAGGTCGACCAGCTAGCGAAGCATGACCCCCGGATGGGGGGGGGGGGGTACCATCACTAATCTATTTTGCCCTTCCATTGAAGAGGGAGAGCTGATGGAAGTGGATCAACACCCCTCGTGGACGGACCTGTTCAAGACCTTCCTCTCCACAGGGGAGTATCCGGAGGGGATGGACAAGAAGAAGTTTAGATACAAATCGGTATATTATCTCCTCCGGGATGGGCTATTATATAGGAAGACTCTCTCAGGGATGTTGGCTTGTTGTGTGACCAAGAGTGAGGTACAGAGGATCTTGGAAGAAGTCCACTCCGGGGAGTGTGGGAGTCACTCAGGGAGTCGGACCCTGGAAGGGAGAATCCTCAGAAAAGGGTACTTCTGGCCAACCTTGGGCCGCGATGCTGCAGAATTCACAAAGAGGTGCAACAAATGCTAGTTTTTTGCCCCCCTCCAACTGCAACCTGCTCAACACCTCAAGAGTATCACGACCCCCTGACCCTTTGCAATTTGGAGAATGGACTTGGTTGAGCCGTTCCCCCAGGCCAGCGGGCAGAGAAGGTTCCTGCTAGTGATGATTGAATATTTTTCTAAGTGGATGGAAGTGAGAGCGCTTTCCAAAGTGACTTCCCAGGTCATCAGAAATTTTGTTTGGGGGGAGAAAATCTGTCATCATGGGTTACCACAGGCCATCGTCACGGACAACAGACCTTAGTTCGCCAGCACGGAATTCACTAGCTTCTACGAGCAGCTCAGAATTGACCTCAGGTTTGGCTCGATCCACCACCCCAGGAGCAACGGGCAGGTAAAGGTTGCGAATAAGATTATTGTGAACCTCTTGAACAAGAAGGTAGAAAACCTGAAAGGGAGCTGGGTGGAGCATCTTCCCTCGGTCCTTTGGGCCCTGACAACCACCCCCAACACAGCCATAGGGGAGACCCCTTTCAAGCTCACCCATGGATGCGAGGCAGTACTCCCCGTAGAATTTAAAGTCCAAATGCCTCGGGTGATCATGATAGAGGAAGGTAGAGAAGAATGTAAGGCCGAGAATGAGGAGGAGCTGCGACTCTCCTTCATCCGACAGGAAGAAGTGAAGAGGAGAATGACTAAGTACTTTGACAAGAACGCCGGAGTCAAACAATTTGCGGAGGGGGACTTGCTCTTGAAAAAGGTATATGCAGCGGGAAGATCGGCAGCCGTGGGGAAGCTCAACCCCAATTGGGAGGGCCCATACGTTGTAAGATAAAAATTATGATCAGGAGGGTATCGTCTCCAAAATGTGGAGGGCGAGACCCTAAATCTCACCTGGAGCGGTGATGACTTGAAACGTTTTTGTCCTTAAGATATGTAAGTAATGCCTTGTTCTTAATAAAACTTTTTGATGTGCTAATCCTGCTACAGTAACTCGTATGAGAGGGTGAAGTGTTCATTTGATAGACATCGAGCAGATCCCGATGTCAGGCTCTCACCTAGCTAGCAGGGCTGGATGTCACTCGATGACATCTACCCAGACCCCGAGCAGATCTCGCTGCCAGGCTCTCACCTAGATAGCAGGGCTGAATGTCACTTGACGGCGTTGAAAGATATAGTACCTAAACACCTAGAGGGGGGGGGGGTGAATAGGTGACCAAATTCTTTTTAAACTTTAATGGCAGCAATCAGTTTTAAACACAGAATCTAATCTACTTTTGCACAGCAATCACACAGTATTCACAGCAAATCACAGCACACAGAAGACACACAGTTTTATAGTGGTTCCCCAAGCTTTGGGTACATCCACTTTACCCCTTCGCCTATCTAGCAGTGTACTAGATTCGGCCAAACTTCTCCACTATCTCAGAACCCAAACTGGTTCCTACACCTCAGGCCCAAGGCCCTACAACTCATCTTTTCCACAAAGCCTACACTCAGCCACAAAGGCCTACACTCAGCCACCCAGGCCTACACTCAGCCACCAAGGCCTACACTCAGAGATTTCAATCTCCTACACTCAGGCTCTCAAGCCCTACACTCAGCCTTTATAATTACAGGCTTACAAAACACTCAGATCCAAAGGATCCTACAAGATAAAATGTATATAACAATTATTAACTCAGCAACCCAAAGTCAAGAGAGGGGAGTTGTGAGTTTCTTGATGAGTTCTTGGAAGAACTCAGCTGAAATCAATCTGACTTAGCTTTCTTCAAAGCTTCTTGAAAGTAGAACTCAATAAGATTGACTCCTTCTGTAGTTGATCCTTGACCTCTACCACTTAGAATTCAGAATAAATCTGAATCCTTCTTCTCAGCCTAGTTCCAATGGCTGATTTCTTGGATGGAGCTCTCTCTCTCTCCAACTTCTTAGATCTGCACTTTATTCTTCAAGGTATAGCTAGATCTTCTTTGTTTGATACTTGATCAATAATGTGAACAACCACTTCTTCTTACAATCACCATCTCTGTAGACTGTATGAGCCTATTTATAGGCCTTCTTCATGGTAACCGGCTGGTCCGGTCCATAACTGAATTCTGACAACTCTGACAAGTGCTGTAGACCGGTTGGAACGGCAGCTGTCAAGTCATCCAGTCAGTTCTTGAAAGTTCTCTAACTGTCTGAAAGTGTCGAGACTTTCTGTCTTTAAGTGTCGACACTTATAGACCAAGTGTCGACACAAGTTATGTAAGTGTCGACACAAGTCTACAAGGTGTCGACACAACTCCTTGTGTTGTAGATTCTATGTTTTGACATAGTTTCTTCTTCATGTGTCGACACTAAAATTGAGTGTCGACACAAGTACTTGATCTTCTGTATTTTGCTGAATTCTTCTAAGTGTCGACACATCTCCTTTGTGTCGACACATCTTCATGTGTTGAATCTGTTAAGTGTCGACACTGCTTCTTGGTGTCGACACATGTCTTCAGTATTGATACTTGCTGAGTGTCGACACAGCTCCTTGTGTCGACACATCCTTCTTCTGTCGAGACTTCAGCTGTGTGTCGACACATTCCCTTAGTGTCGACACTTGTACTTAGAATAATTTTGTTGATCTTGCTATTCTTTGATAAGTGTCGACACAGCTCCATGTGTCGACACTTTCTTCAAGTGTTGAGTCTTCAGCTGAGTGTCGACACATTGTTCTGGGTGTTGACACTTACTTCAAGTGCTGACTCTTCTGTTGTGTGTCGACACATTGTTCTGGGTGTCGACACTTATACTTAGTCTCTGCTAACTTTTGCTGAGTGTCGACACAGCTCCAAGTGTCGACACTTTCTGATGTAGACACAGCTTCACTGGGTGTCGACACAACTGTTAAGTGTCGACACAGCTTTACTGGCTTTTCTTCATTGAGTGTCGACACAGCTCCTTGTGTCGACACTTTCTGTCTGGTGTCGACTCAACATCCCTGGTGTCGACACAATGACTCCAAGTGTCGACACTGCTTGCCTGGGTGTCGACACAAGTCTTCTTAAGTGTCGACACTTTCCCTCTGGGTGTCGACACATGGACTTAGAAACTTTTTCATCATTTCCTGTAAATACTTAACCTGCACATGTAACTCAAAATACATCAAATACATTTTGATGTATATCATTTAGTTGGGTGAGGCTTCTTCAAATCAGGTACATTTAGACCAATGTACCCAACAATCTCCCCCTATTTGGAGAAGTCATAACCCTTAGTCAATGATATACACCATTCATAATTAAATTACAAAATGATGTAAAGCAGGATTATATACAGCAGGGTAAACATAAACATTTATTAATCACACATGTATACAAATATATCATCACAGAACAAATATGAAATAGACATAGACATCATCACAGAACAAATATGAAATAGATTTAACATATAACACATTGTTCTAATATCTGTTATATTCATTTTCAGAAGTTCACAAAATATTTTACATCAAAAAGATTACAAAGTAAACTTCAAGAAAATTCTAATTTTATTTCAGTTCTGGCTCCTTAATCATTATTCCTTTGCCAACTTGAACTTTAGCTTGAACAGGAGCATCAGCAACTTCAGCATCAGCAGGCTTCTTGCCTTTCAAGTCTTTCTTCTTAAGCTCTTCTGCTTTGATCTTTTGTCTTTCAAAGTAATGGTATGGCTTTGGAAAGTACTTGCTAGGCTCCTGAGCAGTAGGAGGAAGCTTTCCCATCTTGGCCTTCCTTCTATATTGGACTATTGCCTCCTATCTAGTTTCATGTTTTCTCCATTCAGCCTCAGAGAACCACTTGTTCCTGTCTTGAATGTTATCTTTGGCAGCTTTCCAGGCAGTCAAAATGATATTTCTTGAGGTAGGGCTCCACTGCTCAAAGTCTGGCCTTTGTTCAGCTTGTTCCCTAAATCTCTTCTTAGACAATCTTGTCTCTTCTTCAGCTTGCTCCTTCAAGATGGCTTCCTGTAAAGCTTCAGAGACAGGCTGAACAACTTTCTCTATTATGACATTGTCCTTACCCCCAGGTGGGCTATACATGGACAGAATGTCAGCATGGATCATGTCAAAATCTGGAGGAGGGTAGATGACTTGAGCCACTTCTGGTTGCTCCCCTCCTAAATATGCATGATGAATGCCAGATTCAACAACATTGTTATCATCACAAAGAGGAGGATAACCCAGGGTAGCTCTGATGGAATTAGATATCCACTTGGCATGATCAGAGCTTGCCTTGACTAACACTCTCTCCCCCTTTATGACTTCTCTTTCAATATGATCCCTTAAGTCATCTTTTTGAAATCTCACTTGAGCATTGAGATAATTAACTCCATCCTTGTAGAAAGGTCTTAACCTTTGGAGTTTTTCAGAGATGATCTTCTGAGATTCTTGAATGGCAGTCTTAACAGCAGTGATTTCTTCCTGGAATACTTTGTCAAATTCAGCTTTAACAGTAGCAGTAGAGGTAGAAGGTCCAGCAGCTATGTTCTTCAGTTCTGTGACAATAACATTATGAGATTCTGTCAAATTGTCATTCATTCTGAGTTGATTTTCAAGTACATATCCTTGCTTCAGGGCTATGTCATCAACTTGAGCTTTTATCTTTTCTTGGTGTGTAGCTAAGTACACCACTGCATTTCCACCCTTGTGGAAACAGTCTGTCATCTCCTTCTTGTTAAGATTCATCTCAAATCTTATGGATTTAATATCCTGGGCCAGATCAAATTGTAATGATTTCTGCCCTTCATCCATATACTTCTCTATTGCCTGCCTGTGCTCATCCAGTTTAATTTGTATGGCCACCATTAAAGCACTATAATCAACTGATGGTGTTTGCTGAACTATAGGCTGTGGTGCAATAGATTGTAGAGCCTTCTTATAACTTTGACTCCTTCTTTTGAATACATAAAGTTTCTGCTTCTTAGCCATGGTAGCCTCCTCATCTTCAGATGCTGAGGAGCTGGCAATGTCAACCCTCTCCTTAGGGCTTGGGGGACTCTCAGTTTGCACATCTGGTGCCTTCTCAGTTTCTTTCCTGGCAGGGTCTTCATGAATGTGCACTTGCTCCCCCTCAGCAGCAGCATTATCTCCTTCAGCAGCAGTAGTTTCTTTTTCAAAGTCTGCTTGATCTAGATTTAAGAAAAGATCTTCCATGGTATACTCTTGTGGAGACTGAGCAGGAGAAATTCTGGTCTTTTCAACCACTGGATCAGGAACTATTGGAGTTGCAACAGATGTGACTTCCAAGACAGCATCTGGGACTTGGTGATCCAGCTGAGTTTGCTGATGAACATCAGACAAATCAGTATCTTCTATAGGAAAATCTAAATTATTGAGTTCAGTGATTACCTCTAGGATAATGTTAGTTGCTTGTTCACTTTCCAGTGTAGTGGGTTCATCTACAACTGGTAGCTCCCCCTGGCTTTGATCCTTGTGTATGGGGCTAGCTTGAGGTAGCTCCCCCTGGATCTCAGCATCATCTTGAGGAGCAGGAGATTTCACAGCAGGCTCTTCCTCATTTTCATCTGGAGTGAAGACAACTTGTTCTTCACTGTCTGAGCTGCTAGTGGACTCTTGAGCCACTAGGGCAATTTTCCTTTTCTTCTTTAATGGAATCTCCTTCTCAGAAACTATCTTCTCAGGGGTTGGCATCTCCTTAGTCAACACCCTGTCCCATCTAGAGAACAACCTCATGTCCATTTTTCTCATATGATTTATTTTGCTTCCAGCAGCTGTACTCATAACTTCAGGTATTACACCAGCAAGGTAAAGACTTAAAATCCTGCCCAGGTTGGGCTTCTTCAAGCTTTCTTTAATCTTCTCATAAACTACCATAGACCAGTCAGTTTTTAGAGTGAAGATTATCCTTGTCATTATACTAAACATATGGGCAGACACTCTGTCATGCCCTCCTGGCTTGCTGAGTATGACTTTGCCAACAATCTCTGAGAGGAATTTCCCTTGATTGTTCATGCCTTTTCTAAGAAACACTGATCCAAGCTTCATCTTAGGATCCAGTCCACACCAGGTTAGAGCTTCCCTGGTCTTTGTAGCTGTAACCTCATCTTCCTCTTTAATTCTTGGTAGCTGTAGAATCTTCCTCAGACTTTTAGGTGACACCTTCACCTTCTCACCATGAACCCTGGATTTGATTTTGAATCCAGTTTCGTCTATCTTAGCTCCACTGAGAAATTCTAGTACCTCTTTCTTCCAGATTTTAGTAGGTTCAGAAACAAGATATTCTAATCCTGAATCGACTACTAGGGTTACGACAGCCTTAATTTCTTGATCGGCATCCTCAAAAGCACCGCGCACCAGCTCGTATCCTTCGTTGACATTCTCCTCAAGCTTTGGCGCCATTAGGGTTTGTAGAATTTGTCTTGAGAGAAGAGAGGTGTCGACACAGAAGTTTGGTCTCGAAACTTTGAAAGCGTGTCGACAAACTAAGGCAAAACCCTATTTATACCTTTCTAATTTTGAAGATGAACAGGTGGGACAGCTAACTTAAATTGTGTCGACACTGGCAATAAGTGTCGACACTGACTTATAATGTCTCGACACATATGTGTCGACACTTGTTTATGTGTCGACACCACACAACTCGACACATAGTCGAGACTTTACTTAGAAAATTCTGAGTAAAACTTAAGTGTCGACACCACTTTGGATGTGTCGACACCTACTTGACATGTGTCGACACTAATATTGTGAAGTGTCGACACCAACTTCCTAGATGTGTCGACACCTTTTTCCTGAAGTGTCGACACCACTATTCTGTGTCGACACAGAAATCTCTATGTGTCGACACCTTTTTACTTAGCCAATTTCAATTTTGTAAACTTACTCTAAGTTTATCATTCCTAGTTCAATCTTAAACCTATTGAACTTAGCTTCTTCTAGGGGCTTAGTATACATATCAGCTAGTTGTTCATCTGTTTTAACATATTCAAGTAAAATATCTTCTCTTTCTACATGCTCCCTAAGAAAATGATATTTAATTTCAATATGTTTTGTTCTACTATGAGATACATGATTATTGGCTATTGAAATAACACTAGTAGAATCACAGAAGAGTGGAGTTCTACTTACCTGAAATCCATAGTCCTCAAGCTGATGTTGTATCCACAGAAGTTGAGCACAGCAACTTCCTGCAACCACATACTCTGACTCTGCAGTGGAGATAGCCATACTGGTTTGCTTTTTGCTACTCCATGAAATTAGTCTCCCACCTAGGAATTGACAGGTTCCAGTAGTGCTTTTTCTATCTTCTTTGCATCCTGCAAAGTCTGCATCTGAATAACCTGTTAGATCAAAATTCTCATTCCTAGGGTACCAGAGGCCTAGATAGGGAGTGCCCTTTAGATATCTCAATATTCTTTTGACTGCTGTCAAATGAGACTCTTTAGGGCAGGCTTGATACCTTGCACAGACACATGTAGCATACATGATATCTGGTCTACTTGCAGTCAAGTATAATAGGGAGCCAACTATCCCTCTATACAAGGTTTCATCTACAGGTTTCCCTGCATCATCCTTGCTAAGAGACATACTTGACCCCATAGGAGTCTTCATGGTGCTGGATGAATCCATACCATACTTCCTTATGAGTTCTAGGGTGAACTTGGACTAACATATGGATAAACCATTCTCAGTCTGTTTAACTTGGAGACCCAAGAAAAACTTCAGCTCTCCCATACTACTCATCTCAAATTGACCTTGCATAAGTTTTGCAAACTTTTTGCAAAGGCTACTTTCAGTAGACTCAAATATAATGTCATCTACATATATTTGGACTAGTATAACTTTGCCTCTAGATTCCCTAAGGAATAGAGTCTTATCTATTTTCCCCCTTGAGAACTTGTTCTCAATGAGGAAACTAGATAGGGTTTCATATCAAGCCCTAGGGGCTTGCTTTAACCCATATAAAGCTTTCCTAAGTCTATAGACATGATTAGGTAAAGTTGAATCAACAAAACCTGATGGTTGTTCCACATAGACTTCTTCTTTAAGATTACCATTCAGAAATGCTGACTTGACATCCATTTGGTAAACTTTGAATCCTTGATAGGTTGCATAGGCAAGAAACATCCTTATGCCTTCCAGTCTGGCTACTGGAGCAAAGGTTTGATAAAAGTCAATACCTTCTTCTTGCCTATATCCTTTAGCAACCAGTCTTGCTTTATTCTTAATGATGACCCCTTGTTCATCCATCTTATTCCTGTAGATCCACTTCGTTCATATTATATTGTGGTCTTTAGGTTTAGGAACTAGTTCCCAGACCTTGCACCTCTTGAACTGATTAAGCTCTTCTTGCATTGCTTCAGTCCATTGTGGATCTAGTATGGCTTCTTCAAACTTCTTAGGTTCAACTTGAGATAGAAAACTGGAGTAGATTGCTGCATTCAGGTTTCTGCTCCTTATTTGTACTCCTTGTCTTGGATCTCCAATAATCTGCTCTATTGGATGATCTCTAAGATGCCTATTGACTGGAGGCATCCTGACTTCTGGTTGAACCTCTTCAGCATCTCCATCATGCTGTACTCCTTGAACTTCACCAACAATAGGTATATGTAGTTCTCCCCCTGGACAATAGCCACAGTCTTCTACTTGCTATCTTGTAGTAGATTCTTCATCTAGAGTGAGCTTGTCCATCTTCTTTGTTAAACCTGTGGGGCTGCATACACTACTAGACAACTCATTGTTAATAAGTTTAGTCTCATCAAATACTACCTGTACAGATTCTTCTACAACTTGTGTAGACAAGTTGTAGACTCTATAAGCCTTACTGTTGTTGATGTACCCAACAAAAATTCCCTCTTGGGACTTGATAGCAAACTTGGTTAAGTAAGACTTCTCATTGTTAAGTATGAAGCATTTGCAACCAAGGATCCTGAAGTAGGATGGGTTTGGTTTCCTGCCTTTCACAACTTCATAGGGGGTCTTGTTTAGGCTTTTAGTGATGGTAGCCCTATTTATAACATGGCATGCAGTGTTAACTGCTTCAGCCCAGAAATATTCTGGCAGTGATGTATCACTTAATAGGGTCCTACCAGCCTCAATCAAGGTCCTATTCTTCCTCTCAGCAATGCCATTTTGCTGAGGTGTTCTAGGTGAAGAGAATTCTTGAAATATCCCAAATTCTTCACATAGTTTTGTCATGCTATCAGACTGAAATTCAGTACCATGGTCACTTCTAATCTTGACCACTGTACTGTCTAGTTCATTCTGAATTTGCTTGACAAAGCTATGGAAGACACTAGGTGTTTCAGATTTCTGTCTTAAGAAGAACACCCAGGAAAACCTTGAGTGGTCATCTACAACTACAAAGGTATAGACCTTCCTACCTAAGCTGTGAACTGACATTGGACCAAAGAGATCCATATGCAAGAGGTATAAACACCTCACAGCATCTTTGTTTTCTATGCTTCTAAAGGTGGATCTAGTCTGCTTGCCCTTTTGACAAGCTGAGCAAATACCATCTTTAATACACTTAACTTGAGGAGCATTCCTCACTAACTCTTTGCTAAAGAGTTTGTCAATTATCTTGTAGTTAAGATGGGCTAGCCTCTTGTGCCATTTGACATAATGAGAGACTGTCTCATCAGCTACAAGACACACTGGAGAACCACTGTTCTCAACCATAATGTCTAAGCAATAGACATTCTTTTTCCTATAACCAGTCAAAATGATATCTTGATTAGTTGACCTCTTGATATGACAACCATTTTTAACAAATGAGATGTCATACCCTACATCACTTAATTGACTTATACTTATTAGGTTGTGTTTCAACCCTTTAACATAAGCCACTTGAGTAATGGTAACCAAGTTACTAGAAATGTTATCAAATCCTTTGATGATTCCTTTTTCAGAACCACCAAAGGTGACTTTAGGACCATCTTTGATTGGAATGTAGTCCCTTAGTAGTCCCCTAGTTCCAGTCATATGTCTGGAACATCCACTGTCCAAGTACCATGTTGGGGTATGGCCACTTGGACTCACCTGCAAAACAGATTAATGAACCTTAGAACCCAAAGAATTCTTGGGTCCTTGGTACTTGTTAGTTTGCAACTTGACAAAGCTACCTACTGGTTTTCCAATAGGCAGTTTGCTACACACTTTGGCACTAGCAATGTGCCAACAGTCCATTGCAAAGTGGCCAACCTTGCCACAGCACCAACATTCAAACTTATTGTACCTTTGCTTAGGTACTATCTTTGCTGTCTTATCTACAGCTGACTTGTTGAGTGTTGGGGCTTTGCCCTTGGACTTGGACTTGGACTGCTCAGTCCTTGCAGGTTTAATAAAACCCAGTCCAACCTTGGCTTTGTGATGAACAAATTCATCAATTAAAGGTAGCACTGACTTAGGTTTAGAAAACCTAGCAACAAGCTCTCTCTCCTTCTGAAGATTAATCTCCAGACTCTTGATTTGATCATTTTTAAATGATATAGTACCCATCTGAATCACTGTTATGTACTTCAGCCTGACTATCTCATTAAGCTTTTGATCAAATAACTTCTCAGAATCTGTTACAGCAGCTTTGAGATCAGCAATTTCCTTTGCCTGACTTTTGGCTAGGGATTTGCTCTTCTTATAAGCTTGCAACAGTGCTTTATATTCATCTATCAGCTGATGAATATCTTCCTCAGACTCAGATACACTCTCATCACTAGATGATGATGAATCTGATTCTGTACTGGCACAAGAAACTGAACTTAAAGTTGAACTTTGTACCTTACTGGGTCCTGGCTGCTCCAGGATTTTGTCATTTTCAGTTAATGTCATCAGTCCTTGGCACTGACATTCTTCTTGCTCATATATAGAATCCATAATCTGCATGAATTCTTCTTCTTCTTCTTCAGCAAACAGCCCTATGTATGCCTCTGCATCTGACTCAGTTTCTGAAGAAGAAATATCTGACAGAGTCTTCTCCTTTTTGGCAACAAATGACTTTTCTTTCTTTCCTTTAAAATGAGTCTTCTTCCTGTCACTAGACTCCTTTCTCTTTTCTGGACAATCTGCAACAACATGGCCGTGTCTGTTGCAGCAATAGCACACTATTTTTGAAACAGTTGCCTTGCTAGATTTAGTCCTCTTCCTGTCCTTCTTTGAAGCCTTTTTGTTCTGATAGAAGTCTTCTTTTCCCTGTGAAGTAGAAGGCCTTGTCCTCCACTGTTTCTTCTTCAAGAACTTCTGAAAATGTCTAGTGAAGGCAGCAAAGTCTTCATCACTTTCACTGCTTTCAGACTTTGTGCTGACAGACTCATCTGACTCTGATTCAACTACCTTTGGAGGTGGAGTTGGTGACTTATTCCTATACTTTCTGGGGGCTTCTGTCTTGAAAACTACAGTTCTTTTCTTATGTTCATTTCTTGTTGATTTCTCCTCTTCTTTCCTCACTGTCAACTGCATTTCATATGACAGTAATTTGCCAAACAGTGTAGGTGGAGGAATTTCTCTCAACTTAGCCATTTCTCTAATGACACAGATCTTGGTGTCCCAATCTTTAGTTAGGGACCTTAGAAACTTGTCATTGAGTTCATAATTACTGAACTCTCTTCCATAAGACATGAGTTCATTCACTATCCTATAGAACTTCTTATAGCACTCAGTTATGCTATCACCCTTTCCTTGTCTAAAACTTTCATACTCTTGATTTAGCAAGGATTTTCTGTCTTGTCTAACTTCTTCAGATCCTTCCATATACACAATAAGGGTATCCCACATCTCTTTGGCTGTCTTACAGTGTATTAGATTCTGAAAAGTTGCATCATCTATGACACTCACTATAATGTTTTGAGCCCTTTTGTCCATGGTGGCTAGGACAATCTCATCCTTTGTCATTTCAGAGAAATCCTTTGGTGTTCTCTGATTAGCATCTAGAACTGATATCTTCATGGGCACATATGTCCCTTCCTTTACTGTGATGTAAATCCTAGGGTCTGAGGCTTCCATAAACAGCCTTACCCTTTCCTTCCAGATCCCAAATATCTCTTTCCTACATAGAGGTAATTTCATGGATCCCAATTCCTTGTGATTCTCAGAGGAACCCATGGTTCTTGATTTTCTTGAATCTGTAATTTGACTTACACTGAATCTGCCAATCAGGATCTCCTCAGACTGTTAGTCCTTTTTGAGAAACCTCCCTTTGATACCACTTGAAAGATATAGTACCTAAACACCTAGAGGGGGGGTGAATAGGTGACCAAATTCTTTTTAAACTTTAATGGCAGCAATCAGTTTTAAACACAGAATCTAATTTACTTTTGCACAGCAATCACACAGTATTCACAGCAAATCACAGCACACAGAAGACACACAGTTTTATAGTGGTTCCCCAAGCTTTGTGTACATCCACTTTCCCCCTTCGCCTATCTAGCAGTGTACTAGATTCGGCCAAACTTCTCCACTATCTCAGAACCCAAACTGGTTCCTACACCTCAGGCCCAAGGCCCTACAACTCATCTTTTCCACAAAGCCTACACTCAGCCACAAAGGCCTACACTCAACCACCCAGGCTTACACTCAGCCACCAAGGCCTACACTCAGAGATTTCAATCTCCTACACTCAGGCTCTCAAGCCCTACACTCAGCCTTTATAATTACAGGCTTACAAAACACTCAGATCCAAAGGATCCTACAAGATAAAATGTATATAACAATTGTTAACTCAGCAACCCAAAGTCAAGAGAGGGGAGTTGTGAATTTCTTGATGAGTTCTTGGAAGAACTCAGCTGAAATCAATCTGACTTAGCTTTCTTCAAAGCTTCTTGAAAGTAGAACTCAATAAGATTGACTCCTTCTGCAGTTGATCCTTGACCTCTGCCACTTAGAATTCAGAATAAATCTGAACCCTTCTTCTCAGACTAGTTCCAATGGCTGATTTCTTGGATGGAGCTCTCTCTCTCCAACTTCTTAGATCTGCACTTTATTCTTCAAGGTATAGCTAGATCTTCTTTGTTTGATACTTGATCAATAATGTGAACAACCACTTCTTCTTACAATCACCATCTCTGTAGACTGTATGAGCCTATTTATAGGCCTTCTTCATGGTAACCGGCTGGTCCGGTCCATAACTGAATTCTGACAACTCTGACAAGTGCTGTAGACCGGTTGGAACGACAGCTGTCAAGTCATCCAGTCAGTTCTTGAAAGTTCTCTAACTGTCTGAAAGTGTCGAGACTTTCTGTCTTTAAGTGTCGACACTTATAGACCAAGTGTCGACACAAGTTATGTAAGTGTCGACACAAGTCTACAAGGTGTCGACACAACTACTTGTGTTGTAGATTCTATGTCTTGACATAGTTTCTTCTTCATGTGTCGACACTAAAATTAAGTGTCGACACAAGTACTTGATCTTCTGTATTTTGCTGAATTCTTCTAAGTGTCGACACATCTCCTTTGTGTCGACACATCTTCATGTGTTGAATCTGTTAAGTGTCGACACTGCTTCTTGGTGTCGACACATGTCTTCAGTGTTGATACTTGCTGAGTGTCGACACAGCTCCTTGTGTCGACACATCCTTCTTCTGTCGAGACTTCAGCTGTGTGTCGACACATTCCCTTAGTGTCGACACTTGTACTTAGAATAATTTTGTTGATCTTGCTGTTCTTTGATAAGTGTCGACACAGCTCCATGTGTCGACACTTTCTTCAAGTGTTGAGTCTTCAGCTGAGTGTCGACACATTATTCTAGGTGTCGACACTTACTTCAAGTGCTGAATCTTCTGTTGTGTGTCGACACATTGTTCTGGGTGTCGACACTTATACTTAGTCTTTGCTGACTTTTGCTGAGTGTCGACACAGCTCCAATTGTCGACACTTTCTGATGTAGACACAGCTTCACTGGGTGTCGACACAACTGTTAAGTGTCGACACAGCTTTACTGGCTTTTCTTCATTGAGTGTCGACACAGCTCCTTGTGTCGACACTTTCTGTCTGGTGTCGACTCAGCATCCCTGGTGTCGACACAATGACTCCAAGTGTCGACACTGCTTGCCTGGGTGTCGACACAAGTCTTCTTAAGTGTCGACACTTTCCCTCTGGGTGTCGACACATGGACTTAGAAACTTTTTCATCATTTCCTGCAAATACTTAACCTGCACATGTAACTCAAAATACATCAAATACATTTTGATGTATATCATTAAGTTGGGTGAGGCTTCTTCAAATCAGGTACATTTAGACCAATGTACTCAACAGGCGTCTACCCAGACCCCGAGCAGTTCTCACTGTCAGGCTCTCACTTAGCTGGCAGGGCTGATGTCACTCAACAGCGTCTACCTAGACTCCGAGCAGATCCCGATACTAGGCTCCCACTTAGCTGGAAGGGATGGATGTCACTCGACGATGTCTACCCAGACCCCGAGCAAATCCCGCTGCCAGGCTCTCACTTAGCTATCAGGGTTGGATGTAACTCGACGACGTCTACCCAAACCCCGAGCAGATCCCGCTGTCAGACTCTCACTTAGTTGGCAGGGCTGGATGTCACTCAACGACGTCTACCCAGACCCCGAGCAGATCCCGCTGCCAGGCTCTCACTTAGCTGGCAGGGCTGGATGTCACTCGACGGCGTCTACCCAGACCCCAAGTAGATCCAGCTGCCAGGCTCTCACTTAGCTGGTAGGGCTGGATGTCACTCGATGGTGTCTACCCGGACCCCGAGCAGATCCTGATGTCAGACTCTCACCTTGCTGGCAGGGTTGGATATCACTTGACAGCATCTACCCAGACCCCGAGCAGATCCCGCTGCCAGGCTCTCACTTAGATGGCATGGCTGGATGTCACTCGATGGTGTCTACCCAAATCCCGAGCAGATCCTGCTGCCAGGCCCTCACTTAGCTGGCAGGGCTGGATATCACTCGATGGTGTCTACCCAGACCTCGAGCAGATCTTGATGCCAGGCTCTTACCTAGCTGGCAGTGTTGGATGACACTCGGGGAAGTCCTATACTCTCCAGGTATTAATTAAGAAGTTTGTCCTTTTCCAAAAAAAATTGGGAGGAATCTTCACAGGCGAGTCAGGACTCTTGAGTCCAGCTCGGCAAAGGGATGACGAGCCGAGTCCCTGGCTCCCGCCGAGGAAGGCAGGACCCAGCAGGGCACGTCACCCCCCTTCGATTTTACTTGTGAAATTTTTGGCAATTTTGGTTTCACATTGGTGCAAAAATAGGTAGCTCGCGAGCGAGCTGGGGGTGGTGAGCCCAGTGCAGCGAGCGGTCCACCCCCAGATCGTTTAGGGCTGGCGAACTCTCAAGGTCTACTCTCGGGAGTGAGTCTTAACATCCATACTAATGGTAAGAACTATCCTCGTGAGGTCGCTCGAGGAGGAGAGCTCGTAAGCAAGTACGTCACAATAGGGAAGCCCAGAAAAAAGATAGAAAAAGTAAAGACAAAATTCATATCAAAACTATCTTCAATTGTATAATGTTAATTACAAGGGGAGCTCGCCTAGATGAGATTACAAAAAAAAGAGAGAGAAAAAGAAATTATCTTTCTCCCCCCCCCCCTGCCGAACTGGCGATCTTCGCCCCCTCCAACGGACAGGTCATCCTTGAAGCCCTTCCATAAGAGCAGGTCGAGGCTGTCCTCCTTCTCGCTAGGAGGCGTCGCCGGGAACAGGCTGGGCATGAGGTCCCGGACCGTGATCTCCTCACAGCCCTCCATCAGCACACTCGTGTCCTTCATCATTTGAAGGGTGCATTCAACGGACTCGATTGAATTGACCAGCAGCCACTCAGCGACGTTGACCTCGCCAAAGATCCTTGTGCTCTTGTATGGGAAGGTGGGCTCGCTGTTGCCCTGGGGAAAGAAGATTTGCGATGGAGGCCCTTGTTCTCCTCCTTCAGCGCCTCATTCTCCCCCTCCACCCTGGCAAGGAGGGCGCACAGCTGGTTGTTCTCATCTTCAAGCCCGGTAGCGCAAGCCCGCAACTCCTCAGCGGCTTTGGCGTCCTGAAGAAGAGAAAGGAAGCACGTTTATGACTGAACAGAAAATTATAAGTAAAAAGGGGAGGAAACAGCCTGATGCTTACCAGTCTGCTGGCGGCTTGGGCAAGTAGGTTCTCGACGATGCCGAGTTACCTCGCCAGGTCGACGGCCTTTTCCTTGGCGACGTTGCATGCATGCTCGGCTTTCTGGAGGTGGTTGCTGAGGTTGAAGCTGCGGCGGATCATCATATGATGAAGCTCCATGGCCCGCATATGGGCCTGCATGCCTTCATGACCGAGCTGTCGCAGGGTCATGCTGTTGGGTATTGTATCCACAATGTACCTGATTTGAAGAAGCCCCTGGACAAGCTAAGGTCAATAGACTATGTATTTGATAAACTTTTTCTAGTTGTGCTTGTAGTTTTTCCACGCTAAGTGCACACCAATGTCAGAGTGCAGTAGGTCAATATACACGGGTCTGCACGACGTAATCCCTCGTTGAGCAGATCAGTGTGTTGGCCTATGTGTACTCTCTCTATTGGAGTGCACTTACTTTCAAGCACAGGGCCGCTCATATGCAAGAGAAGACAAGGAGCATGGAGGATCAAGGAGCAGCTCCTAGGTGGAAGACGAAAAATCGTCCAAGGCAAATTCGACGAGAATCACCAAGTGATTCTCGCCGAATCGGCGAGAATCACCAGTGATTCTCGCCGAATCGACGAGAATCATCAGTGATTCTCGCCGACTCCTTTTGGCCATCTCAAAATGGTGCCGAGTAAGATTCGGCGAGAATCACTTGTGATTCCCGCCGAACCAGTGGTCAAGCAGCCCTTGTATAAAGTAAAATTCGTTGAGAATCGACAAGTGATTCGACGAGAATCACAAACGACTCTCGACGAATCGTCGAGAATCACTTGGTGATTCTCGCCGATTCGTCGAGAATCGTCTGCGATTCTCGCCGATTTTGACTTGGCGTTTTCTCAGATTGCTGCTGGACCGGATTCTGCTTCTGGACTTGTTTGAACCGGATTTTGGGGATTTCTTTTGTGGGTCCCACAAACGGTCAAAATTGCTGTATCTTCAGGGTATAAATACATGGGTATTTTGAACAGTACCAACACAGAAAAATACGCCGAGCTCACGGAAACCCTAAGATCGCGAAATCTTTCCGCCGCCTCCGTCGCCGCTCGCGCAAGTCCGTCGCCGCCACTGATCGATCTTCTTCCCGATCTCCGGCGACAATAGCTTAGCAAGGTTTGAGTCTCACGCGTCTATCCAGAGATCCTTTGTCTCTCGATTTGTTGATCGGAAACACTTCCCATCTGAATCGATTGAGACGACCGATCCTCGTGTGACCGTTGGTAGACCGAGCCTGCTTTGCAACGAAGTTTGGATCTCCAAGTTCAGCAGCTGCTCCTCACCGCAGCCGCCGATCCCGAAGCTAGCCGCCGCTTGTGTGCCGCCGCCGGTTCCGGGGAGATCTTCTCCAAGAGAGACCGAGGTTGTAGACTCTTCATCGACTTCAAGAACACGTCATCGCACGAAGAGGAACACCGTAGTCTCCAAGAGAAGTTTGTATCACGTGTACATTCTACATTTATTTTATTGTAAAGGAACTTTTGTTCCGTGTTGTAAGGGTTGGGTGCAACCCGTTTTGTGGGAGTGTTGACTCTCACGTGTGGAAGGGCTCCTTCCGTTAGTGAGGGGATTGGATTTCAATCCCGTTGGTGAAGTGACCGAGTCGTCCCTTGTTGGGGAGATAGGTCGAAGGGGGAAAGTGGATGTACCCAAGTCGGGGAACCACTATAAATTTGTTGTGTATTCTGTGTGCTGTGTTTGTTGTTTTTATTGTGCAGGTACATCTGTAAATTCCGCAAAAGAACCACACGTCACCTATTCCCCCCCCCCCCATAGGTGCACATAGCCGACACTTAGTGGACTTTCACATGCCCTTGTAGGCCTCGGCGTCCTCGCGACCATAAAGGCCAAAGCCAAGTGCATAGGTATGATCGGTGGAGAGCTCGTCATCGGCCCAGGAGAGGTGAAGGGTGGAGATGGAGACTCGGTGGGCTAGCTCATCCCACTGGACCATGGGTTCGCCGGCCGAGTCTTTCCACCTTCCCCTGAAGCCAAAGAGGGGATGGTCCTCCGGTGCGGCTGGCACGCGGGCCGTCTTCTTCGCAGCAGGGGGAGCAGAGGACTTGCCGCCCCCTGCCCCTTGCTCGTGATCTCCTTCAGTGGGCTCTCCGGCGACCCGTCCGGGATGGTCTCGGGCGAGCTCATGTACTTGGGGTTTTGTTGTTGTTGTTGATGTCTCACCTGGGGAACCACCACTGCTTTCTTCATCTTCTTTGGAGGTTGTTGGCGATGGGGTGAGCTCGGTCCCACAGGCTCAGGTCACCTCTTGCTGGATGAGGGTTTGGAGGAAGCCGGCTCGTCTCGGCAGGCTGCCGCTACCACCCTCTCGCGAGCGCGGGGGTCAAAGAATAATCTCGAGTCCACGAATGGAGAGTTCACAAGAATCAGTCGTTCCCCTGCATAAAAAGACTTAGAAAAATTCTATGATGATCTGGCGAGCAGAGCAATATGAAAGAGAAGAATACCTTCACCTGGAAGAATGGGGTGGAGCGAGTCGAGGCCCCTTCGCAGGAAGGCAACCTCGAAATCCTTATGGAGGAAGAATTTGTGGAGCTCGACGTCATTGCTGGACACTGTGGGGGGTGGGGGGGTAGACGTCCATGCCCTTTTGCTGGGTGGGGGGGGGTAAGGGATGTTGCCGAGATCGCCCTTGATGAAGGCGATCTTAGTCATCCAGTTGTGGTGAAGAGTTTCCTGAAGAAAGTCATGTTGAACTCTATTCACTCCCGGCGGAGGAAGCATGTGAACGCCACCATCATGGTGATGGCATTCGAGTTATGTTGTGCGGACACCGCGCCGTAGTACTTCAGTATCTGGCGGATTTTCGGCCAGAGCGGTAGGTGCAACCCCAACTCGAAATGCGAGATGGGGAGGGCGAGCTCGTCGGAGTAGAAAGTGTTGATGGCCTCCTGCTCCCTGGGCCGGCGTGCCTCGAAGCCAGGGGGCGTAGTCGGTGATGAATTTGGCGAGCTCCACCTCGGTCTTGTTCCCCTCAAAGAAGCAATAGTCGGTGAAATGTTGGGCGCATTTTGAGCGGCCGTCGGCATCAGTGTTTGTCTTACCCATTCTTACGGGAGGGTTAGAACACGAATACGAGAAGAGAGAAAAAGTGAGAAGAGGTTATAAAGGCAGTAAAGGCGGTGGTATAGGGTTAGTGAGGTGGCTATTTATAGAAAAAATAAATCTGAGGCCGAGCTGACCGATCAATCCAGCTCGCCTATCCCAGCTCGCCAATCCCATCTCGCCTACTTCTATGACTTGTCCCATCACATGCCGAGCTGAGTATAAAGGGCTATATATTATTATTCAGATACCAAGCATCAGAATCTAAAAAATATCCAGTTATTACAGGCCCAGTAACGAATATTGTTTGAAGAAATCAGGTATAGAAGAAAAAGAGGAACAAGATCCGCGAGCTGAGGGGGTCAGGAGGCGTATGCCGGTAAGCTCGGCAACAGAGCCATTTTTATCTACCCAGGCCTCGCCAGCCGGATTGTCGCGAGCGGAGGAGCTCGTGAATCCGCCCCGAGTTTCTCTGAGCTACCAGGAGGCCCTCATGGATCTCATCCAAAAGCGGGGAGGGGGAGATCGCCTCGCCAGCTGGGTTGCCCCTCACCTCATCCGCAAGCCGCACGTAGTCGCATTGTAGCGCCTTGTTGACCTCCTGCACTTGGCGCAGGCCGCGTACCAGCTTCTTGAAGGGCCCGATCCCCCTCCTTTTCAGCTCCTCGTTCTCCACTTCAGATAGCAGATAAGAGTCTAGCGAGCTCGGAGAGGGGAGGGGGGAATAGCGAGTTGGTTGTAAAGACTCTTCATCCTCAGACTGGTCGGGAAGAGCTGTGAAGACAGTAAAGCAACAGTATGGAAGGCGAGTATCCTGGAAAATTACAGGACAAAAACCAGAGGTCGGCTTACCTGATGAGCTCGACACCCCCAAGAAAGTGGGGGGAGTTACCAATCTCAGATTCTTACCGTGGCCTGGGCAGTGTGTTCTTAGCGAAAGGAGGTTGAAGCCCGGAATGGGGATGGCTTCGACACCTCCCCCCGCGGTCCTAGCAGGCCGCTGAGGGGAAGGGGCGCAAACCGGTGAGTTCAGCCTCTGCGAATCCAGCCCCAGGGTCCTGAAGGGGGGTGACGGGGCCTGCGGGCGATTCTCTAGAGTTCTAAGCTGCAAGTCGCCAAGGGTGTTCTTAGCTCGCAGCGCGGAATCTTCGGCGTCATCCCGTTGGCTGTCTGGGTTAGTGTAGAGGTCAACAATATTTTTTCCCTTCTCAAGGGCAGGCAGATTGGTGGAGCTGGTCCCGTGCTCCAAGGTCGTTTTCAGGTCGTCGAATATGGGCTCGACTGCTTGGGGGAATGGTTTCGCCCTCTTGGCGAGATTGGTCTCGGCCGAGCCGCTCTGCGGGATGACAGGTGGAACCGCGGTCAGGCTGGTAATGCGAGCAGAAGAAGCCTCGCGAACTCGGGCGAGCCTCTCTTGGATCTCCTTAGGGATTGGCATCTTGGCAGAGTTAAAGCAGGGAAATGACAAAAGTCACCCAGGTATGCAGGCACATATATATAGCCGCAGGTGTACCCCACCTGAAGATTCTCTCTGGCTCCTGCCGCACTCGCCGAATACTTGGGGTTGGATGATTCTTTTCGAGCTTTGCCAAGCTCAAAACGAGCGGGGATTGTGTACAACCCCGTATCCAGCGAGTGGGATTGCTAGGAACCAGACCGGCCAGCTCTCTTTTCTCTCAAGTACCGTGCGAGCATCAAGGGGGCCAGAGCTCGGCAGCCTCCAGCTCGCCCAAGTGAGCTCGGCTAGTGGCACGCGAGTAGGGCCAGCCGGGCCCGCACTCGCCAGGAGGTGAGTAGAAGCGGCGAGTACCAGCTAGTCCAGACAGCGTCGTTCTGCCTTAGCGATTGAGAGAAGCCCACCCAGTCCACTCAGTTCGTCGAACGGAGCTCGGTGTTCATCGAACAGAACTCGGTGTTCATCGAGCTCTGGGCCTTTCGTCGAGTCCCAGGCCGATCGCCGAGTAATGACCGCTGAACGAACTCGCGCCATGCGAGCAGGGCAGCCCGTACCCGTACTCGACAAAGGCCGGGCGGAGGTGGCGAGTGCCAAATCCATCGAGCACTCGACGCCCTTGCCGAGCAGAGGTTGCTGAGGGCTACTCGCCCATTGATATGTGAGATATTTTTACCATCTTGCCCCCGCTGGCCTGTCCATAGCCTGCTAAAACAGTGGAGTTACGATGTTGGCAGACCTGGTTGGGCTGCACATAGCTGTTCAAAACAGTGAAGGTTAGCTATTTGTAGGCCGTTTTCAGAAATCTATAAATAGGACCCAAGGGGTACCTCAGAAGGCATGCTCACTTGTTCCCGAGTATTCCAGCACTTTTTGAGGTAACCTTAGCTCGTCCTTTGGCTAAGGAGGGGAAGCACTTTAAGATCTTTCGGATGTGTGGTGGGACCTCCACGCCGAGCCTTTGGGTCAGTTTTCCTTTGTCATTTGGCTTGCAGGAGAGAAGTTAGTATACGATCACCCCTTCCACAAGGGTGAACTCCACAAGAGACCGAGTTTTCGGTTTCAACATATGAGAACTCATACTTTTTTAGACCCAGACGTATCTATCCACTTCTGTGTATTTTTCAAAATAGACCAAACATGAAGCCTTTTTTCTCTTTTGGATCGTCGTCATACAAAATTTTTGCTTGATTGATTTATAAAAAATAAATTATTTTAATAACATATTAATTAATGGATTTAATATTTAAAATCTAAAGAAATATTTATAATATCAAGTTCAGATGCACCGCTAGGGTTTCGTTGCTCAATCTGTCGAATACATCTTCGGAATTTGCTAGCCATACTTGCTAAAAAAAGACCAATGACATGCGAGAGATTTTGGGGTTCTCTGTCCTATGCACGCAGGAGGTCTTGTCTTGTGAAAGATAGTTGAGATTCTTTCCCACAGCTTGTGCTCTTTTTGATTACTCCACATAACTGGGTCTTCTGAGACCTCAAGCCAAGCATAACATAATGCTTGATTTTCTTTATGAATGAATGCTAGCCCACGGTTGGCAGACATGAAGAAAACTAAATGAATACTTGAGTGCTTGATTTGGAGGAATAGTAATGGGTACTTATAGAAGTGAGGTGTGAGTGGAGAAAGAATCCAATGCTGGGGGAAAAATAAGGCTTCAGAATTGATGTATGACATGATTGATGCGATAAAAGAAAGGTGTGAGTGGAGAAAGAATCCAATATTGGGAAAAACAAGGCTCCAGAATTGATATATGACATGATTGATGAGATAAAAGAAAGGTGTGAGTGGAGAAAGAATCCAATGCTGGGGAAAAAATAAGGCTCTAGAATTGATGTATGACATGATAGATGAGAAAAAAGAAAGGTGTGAGTGGAGAAAAAAATCCAATGCTGAGGAAAAAAAAACTCCGGAATTGATATATGACATGATTGATGAGACAAAAGAAAGGTATGACGAGAAAGAATCCAATGCTGGGGAAAAAACAAGGCTCCGAAATTGATGTATGACATGATTAATGGGATAAAATAAAGGTGTGAGTGGAGAAAGAATCTAATGCTTGGGAAAATATAAGGTTCCAAAATTGATGTATGACATGATTGATGCGTTGAAAGATATGTGTGAGTGGAGAAAGAATCCAATGCTGGGAAAAAACAAGGCTTTGGAGACCCTAAATAAATATTTTATGTGCGCTTAAATAGTGGGATCACGTAGTATTTTATGTGCGCTTATATTTTCAAACCCTAAATAAATATTTGTAGCATAAAATGTACCCCAATTAATACCAAATAACTTAAATTTTTTTTTTCTATTTGCAGCTTCCTTCCATTTACATAATTTTTCCCGTTTTCACAATCCCACACAAGACCCTTTCGCTCTCCCCGCACTACTCCGCCATCCACTGCTCGCCGTTGAATCCGTCATCCACCGTCGTAGTCCACCACGAGAGACCGGCCTGTCGGTTTGTCGCCTTTATCGTTGCCCTATCCACCCCAGACAAAATTGTCTATTCTTGGAAGATGAATAGATTATCAAGCACAGACAAAATCCTTCATTATGCGCCAACTGTAACACCCCCGTCTGTCACATAGAATATAACAAAAGGTCTGGTCGGGGCCCCGCGCCATATTCCATGGACAATCAGTGGAGTTGTGCATTGAAACCATAATGTTCACGGATCCTAACTCAGAGTTACATTCTAGCGGAAGCTTTTAAGTTATTAATAACTTGTCACCAGGAATGTCCACCTATCAAACATCAGAATGATATATATAATCATACAAATTGTTTGGCATTAATGATTTACAAACTGTTTAGCACCAAGGTGGTTTACATAGTTCGACATGCAGGCCGACCACACATGACTATAAGTAAACACTTCGCTTGGCCTTCGTGGGCCGACATAACACTAATGGGATTCAACCTGCTACTACCCGCTCGGCTCTCCAACACCTTCATAAGGATAATCGACCAAAACTTGACAAACAAAGCAACGGTCAGCTTTAGCTGACCAATTTATAACGATATCACCCTTCACTCGGGGCGGCGGTGCTCCGTCCCTACAAGCAAGTAGAATAACAATAGATCTATATCTTAACCACCATATATGTTGGCACACAATGCCATACGTCATGTGCACTCGGGGCATATTATCGGTGTAATGGACTTTACCCGTCCCACAACCTTCATCAGTCCCAGACCATTGGTCAACATTGAGCATTTGCTATTCAGGCGAGTAGCCACAACTCTAATAATGCCAACAACAATTCCAAGTACCTTAGGAATCTAGCCTGACCGACATAACACGGGTACAGTTTAGCCACATCTCATTGCTCAAATTATCATTTGTACAATGCACGATGCGGGTCAGCCTCCCCTTTCTTGTTATTGCATACATAACCAACATTATATAACAAGGCTGGCTCTCACGACCACCACATTTGGGCGCTCCAGGCTCTCATCTCCACATTATACCCACCTTGTCCCTAGGACATGGGCTTGCAATCACATAATGACTCATTGGAAACTACTTCCAGCGGTAGAACAACCGTCGGGCGGTATCTGATAGAACCACATTCTTATCCCAAAACAGTGTGTTTTCCTAGAGCACACCTCTAGTACTACTTGCAGCAAGCGGCACACCCCAAAACTCCATAAACTACATGATTACCCATAGAGTCTTCTTCAGCACGTAAATCAATCATCACCAATCCTGACCAATCTGTCTGGATAGGCTTTACACAACATGTCTATTTTGTACTTCGATTCTGGATTCTATATGCAAGTTTACTACCGGGGATATCACAGATCAACCCGTTGTAAACTTCCTGTTCTCCACCAATTGGTGAGGGTTTTTATGCATATGACAAATAAAGACTTCACTTATTTAAGAAGGAAGATTGTTAACCTTGTTGATCACTTAGGAGCCATGAAAATGCAAAAGATCCGAATGAAAGTGTTCACAGCACCTTCCTCTCCATAGATCCAACCTCAGCACGTGAATCTGACCATAAGAACTCCTTCCAAGCTCTTTGAGAGAACTGAATCAACCTTCTCCTTCCAATCCTTTCCTTCTTTTTATTCTTCCTCGGGGTCCAAGAGAAAGCAAGAGAGAGAGAGAGAGAGTCAAAGAGAAATGAGAATGAAATTCTCACCTTCGACCCTTAACACTCACGGGCCAAACTTCAGCCATATTATCTCCAGGCCAAAAGGAATAGATGTCCATGATTTAACTAACCATTCTTTTTAAATTCACTACTGTCGTACGGTAGCATGGTATCGTCTGACAGTAGCTTACACAGTTACGGTGGTCTTATCCTGCACAGCTTTGCTGCTTAACGGTCGCCTCAGCATCCCTCGACACATGGAATACTATCATCAGCGGTATCGTTATCGCCTGGTGGTAACAATTCGATGCCAATGTTTATCAATGCTAACAACTCCACGCCACTAGTGTTCTCGACGCCATTAACTCGACGCCCGCTACCGCCGGCGGTATATTACTATTGCCAGGCAGTAGCTTCCAGTAACCAGAAAATTAGTTGTTTTCATATATGGGAAACCTTAAATGTTACAAATCTCCCCCTTTAAGAAATTTCGTCCTAAAATTCAAACAATTCGGAAAACAACAAAGAAGTACAAAATATACCTCAACAGAAAAGCTCGAAGAACTCCTCGATCATGGTTTGGTTGCACACCCACGATAGTTCCTCACAACCACAGTTCCTCATGACCACAGTTGTCCCAACGGACCTTGACCATTCTGATTGACTTGTTTCACAGTTGCTTGACCTCCGTGTCTTTGATTCGAATGGGTTTGACTCTCGTTGTCAACCCACTATCGATATGCACCAGATTTGCAGCAACCACTTGCGTATGCTCTTACACCGCCTTCTGCATCACTGATATGTGAAATACATCTTTCAAACCACTTAGCTCTGCTAAAAGAGTAAGCCGATAGGCAGCTTCACCAATCTGTTCTATTATTTCAAATGGCCCAAAGTATCTCGAACTCAGCGTCTTCAAGAATCGAATCCTGGATACACCTTTGAATGAATTGATCTTGAGATAAACTCAATCGCCAACTATAATCTCAATGTTTCGGTGCTTGGCACTATAGTACTTTGTCTACCTATCCTGAGCAACCAACAATCGCTTTTGAATCAAATGTATCGCCGAAGTCGCATCTTCGACGCCTTTATGCTTATACATCTTCGATTCACCTATTTCTACCCAAGCCAATGGAGTACGACACTTCCTATCGTATAAGGCCTTGAAGGGCACCATCTTAATACTCGCTTTGTTGTTATTATTATAGGTGAACTCGATCATAAAGAGACGGTCTTCTCACCTCTTCCCAAAATCCAAGGTACACATGAGAAGCATATCCTCCATTATCATGTTTACCCTTTCGGTCTGACCATCCATTTGGGGATGAATGGCCCCGTTGAATTTCAGCTTGGTACCCAACAATTGATGAATAAGCTTCCAATCATTTGAAGGGAATCGTCCGTCTCGATCACTCACAATGCTACGGAGCACACTGTGCAATCGTATAATGTTGTCAACGTAAAGTTTTGCCAACTTTTCCACAGAATCATCCCTCTTGTTCAGAATAAAGTGTGATACCTTTGTCAATCGATCCATGTGTAACATCCCAACTTTTATTGGGCCATTGGAACCCTAGTGGGCCCAATAAAAGTACCCCAAATCTCTACCCATGGCCCGCACTCAGGTGAGAGGTAACCCTAAGTAGGATATATAGAGCTATAAAACTCTGATTCAAGTTCTGTTTATTCCTATGGTCTTGTATAACCCATACAAGTGCATTGTAACTCGTTCCGTTGAACTCTAACGACATATGGTAAGCAGGGTCATTCCTCGTAAAATGTCGCGAAAACAGGTTTTTTGGATAATGACCTAGAGAACTCTAATTTGAGTTCTGTAAGTTCCTACGGCTTCGTTTAGTCAATACGAATCCACTAGAACTTGTTGAGTCACAATTTGAAGTCTAATGCCGAATATCAGCAATTTGACCGTTTTAGCGCACCGCGACACACAAATTTTGGATAATTAGCAAACGAACTCTGATTCGACCCCGGTCAGTGGCATTGGACTCGTATGGTCAATACGAAGTCAACTGAGTCCGTCTCAGTCAATTTCAAATATGAATAGTCAACCTGTGGTCAAAACAAGCATAACCATGCACCGAAAAGCGTGCACACACAAATTATGACACAACAACCCAACTTTGACCCAACTCCTGATGACATGGACCTATTTTGACTTTGACCAACATGGGGGACTCATCCTAGGGTTGACTTTGGTCAAATCCTCCTAAAAATCAAATTTTGGATTTTTTTCAAAGAGGTGTTCATCCCCTCTTCATTAATAGCTAAGGCCCCACCCCCTCTCACATTTTGGGCCACCCCAAATCAGCAAAGACATTGTGAAATGGGCACATGGCAAAAGCCCGTCTTTCCCCTACCCTCCTCCTTTTTCACTCCAAGCCCAAGACCACCAAACCTCTTTCTCCCTCCGCCCCATGATTGCTGCCTCCTAGGGACACCCTGATGGTGCCACCTGGCCAAACCAAGTGGAGGGGAGGAGAAGAGCTCCTCCCCACATGAGTACTTTTCCCACATCAGCTAGGGGAGGGGTGGACACCCTCCCCAAGCCTATAAAAGGCCTTTCCTAGCCTCCTTCCCTCCGCACAAACTCAAAATAAGCCTCCCCACCTGGCCGGAGCCCTACCTCGTCTGGAAAAGCCAAACCGAGCCAAGCTTACCGCTGCCTCTAATGGAAACTCGGTCGAGGCCTTCCCAAGCTTCCCCAATCCAGGTGGAACCTTCTCCCCTCAACCTTTCAAACCTTTTGGACATCCTGCATGGGCCTCCCAACGGGCGGAGTGCCACCAACACCACTCGACCCATGCTTAAGGTCGGGTGGTGGCCGCAGGAAGCTACACTTTCCACATCACCGATGGTGGTGCTGGGGAAAGTCTAGTTCACCGTAGATACCTTTCCCCAGTGGTAGAAGGCCGAAGTGCCACCGGAATGCGTCGTTCCTGCAGCACTCACAAAACAGAGAAATGCTCTGTTTTTACTCGGGCGGCGGTGGCAAGTCGGCGGTGGCAAGTCATCGGGCCATCACCGGAGAGGAGCTCTGCCCCCGATGCGCCGTTCGGGGGTGGTTTTGTGGCCGGGATAACCACTGGAGAGGCAGGGTGGCACAGTGGCATTGGGAGCAGAGTCGCTGCCACCCTGCTCTCGGGTTCTTGAATTCCAGCGGTGGTCGACGACGATAGGCTGCCGGACCACCACCCAAAGACTCGTTGGCCCCTGACGAGTCGATCAGGGACAGTGTCGGCATCCAACAATGGCCGGCCGGCGGTGGCAGAGGGCCACTGCCTTCTTCTCCGACGGGAGAGATCACTGTCATTCATCTCACGCAATGAGATGAATCGCTGTGATAACATAATTCCCCCTCATCTTCTGTGCCCCCATAGCGGATCGGCGGCTGATTCGCTGTGGGGAAGCGCTGGCCTATAACCCTATCTTGCATATTCCTAGCCGCAGGATCAAGCTTAGATCTGTTATATGCAGACCAAATTTTAATCATAACATTGAGAAATTTTTATAAAAAAATATAGCCTCATAGGGAAAAAGTGTTGAACATGAAAGTTATTCCCCTTGTTAAGGGCTTTCTCCTCAAAAACTTTGAGAATTTTTGGAATTAATTTGGTATTTTAAAAAAAATTCAAATAAGTTTTATTTGACCAAATTAGAGGCCCAAAATCATTCAAAAAAAATTTGAGAAAAATTGTATGCTCCTTTTAGTTCTCTATGAAAGTTGTATTAAAATTTGGAAACCTTGGGATAAATATTGAAGTTTTTCAAATTTAATGGAACCTAGGGTTACGCTCAAAAATCAAAACGTCCGATTTTCACAAAATAAAAATTGGAGTGCGCGACTAACTTTTTAGTCAAATAATAAGTTTAAATTATTTTTCCAATGAGAGTGATCGAGGTAAGTGCCAAGCTCTGAGTATTTCGATGTTTCGTAGAACTCCTGAGCGCCTCGTCTTTATCCGTTATAAAGCTCTCAAGTAACTCGGACAATTTTGGTAAATGAAATTACAAGCAAACATCCTCAACGAATAATAAAGGTGTAACCCTTAAATTCCTCAGGTTTGATTAACCCACAACAATAAAGGATGCAATGAAATTGTTATTAGACCTGAATAATGGGTAAAACCCAAACTATGCCACCTGAAAATAGAGATGGAACTGATGTAAGCCTCCTGAAAATGAAGATGAAACTAAACTAAACCTCCTGAGAACGGAGATGAAACTGAACTAAATCTCCTAAGAATGGAAACAGAATTGAAGCCTCCTGAATGGAGTGATTGGACTACTAGACATTTTCTTTATATTTTATTTCAATCTCGTATTGGTCCAGTTCATTTATTTTATTTTAGTACTTTCTTTTCAGTACTCCAGTCCTGTACTGGTCATGGCTATTTACTTTTAGTTCAGTTCATTTCTTTTCAGTACTCCAATCTCGTACTAGTCATGGCTATTTACTTTCAGTTCAGTTCATTTCTTTTAAGTACTCCAGTCCTTTACTGGTCATGGCTATTTACTTTCAATTCAGTTCATTTATTTTCAGTACTCTAGTCCCGTACTGATCATGGCTATTTACTTCCAGCTCAGTTCTTCAGGTTCAGTACTAGTCCAATTTCATACTGGTCCTTTTCATTACAGCATTTCAATTCTGCAGCTTATACTAATAACATCTTCTATTACCACACCTTCATTTCTGTAATTTATTATTTTAAGCACGGGTCCTTCCCTTATGGTAAGATAATTGATAGGTTGAGCCTTACTTGGGGATAACAGTAGTTGAGATGCTGCTCCTAAATTAGCCCCAAATAAAGCGCTCCCACGCTCCCTGTCAAATGTCGAGCCAAGTGTCATTTGCCCGAATTATTTAGAGCATAGTAGAGCAAGCCGCCATAGACCTGGTGCATGCTAGCAAAATTGATTATTTTGAATGCTTGTAAATTGCTTGAGGTAAATGTGACGAGTCAGTCACTTTCCGCAGACCGTTCATACTGGTGCAGAAAATTCGATGACTCAAGGTGACAGGGAGATGAGTACCACGGGTGACCGACCTTTATGTTTTCTTCCATATTGGGTTTCCCCCACTGTAGGCCAAAATTTTGAATCATCGGATGTTGCTCACATCCAAGAGTACACGGAGATGTACGTAGGGGCACGGGCTGTGTAGTACGACCACCCCTAGAAATGGCAAGACTGGCCACTGTCACTGATGACCACATCGGTGAGCCCCGTGGGGCTCTCTAACCTGCTTAAAGAGAAGCGGTCCATATTATGTCGACATAGGTGTGTGCACGGCTATGAATACCCGCGGTGTATGTGCGATTATGAATGTCTGTGGTGTGTGCGCCACTGTGAATGCCTGCAGTATGAATATAGGTTATGAATACCTGATGTGCTGATGTGCTAGTGGAGCTTTAAGTATAACTGTTGTATACTGATGCTGCTTTTCCAGTTATACTATATTACACCTCCTTTTATAATTGCTTCTAGCTTATATATAAAATATTGTACTAACTCTCTCTTGCTTCGGCTATTTTATTTTGTTGGGTGTGTGCGCTCGTCCCCAGGATATGGATTTGGGGAGGAGTTTTGATTCCACTTAGCTCTGCGACTAACAGTTTTTTTAATAACCATTCACAGAAGATGGAGCACCATAGAGATCAGTCACTGCAGAACGACACTCCAGTTGATAGGACTACCTGAGCAGATGTACCCACATTGTCTCTGAGTTTCGAGACGTGAGTACTAGCGAGCAGAGTTGAGAGAGGAGCTACTAGTTGTAGTACTATTATAACCTACGAGCTCCATGTATAAACAATTACTACGGCCTTTTGCACTCTCTGTTTAAATATATATTGTGATATATATTTATTATAGCTTCCTGTTAATGCTTCCACAATACTC
Source organism: Platanthera guangdongensis (assembly GCA_039583875.1). Lineage (NCBI taxonomy): Eukaryota > Viridiplantae > Streptophyta > Magnoliopsida > Asparagales > Orchidaceae > Platanthera > Platanthera guangdongensis. Next base: position 162,072,380 of record CM077156.1, read on the forward strand.
TGTGATGTGATGTGAATGTTGTGATTCAAGCCGAGCAAGGCGACCAACTAGAGCTCAGTAGTGTAGGGTATTACCCCTTAAAGAGCACTGAGTGGATGTCTTGGGAAAGTAAGATCCCCTCTGGCCTGACCCGGGCAAAGTTCTGGGCAGGGGGGTCTTACACAATGATCACCCAAACAACATCATTCCCACTACGCGATCTCGACAAGCCGTGAACGAAATCCATAGATATGCCATCAAACTTTCACTATGGTATCGGTAACGACTTCAGGAAACCACCAGTTTTCGGACATTCAGTCATCACTAGGTAGCAAGTTTGACACTTCAACACATAATGAGCTATGTCCTTATTCATCCCCGGTCACCAAATTAACTTTTTTATATCCTTGAACATCTTTGTGCTCCCTGAGCGAATTGAATACTTTGTAAAATATGTCTCGTACATCAATTTGTCTCGTAATTTGCCCACATTCAGAATGCGCAGCCGTCTGTCCTTCCATAAGTGACCATCTTCAATGGAAAATTGGGCATTTAACCCATCCATAGTCTCTTCCAAATAGCATTTCATGCTGCCATCCAACTCTGACGCTTGACGAATCCTGTCCGCGAGGTCATATTTCACCTCCATCCAGTTTAAACATACATTTACACTAGAGCTCCCACCAACACAAGTGATCTCCAAGGACTCCAAGTCTCAAATAAGATGTTCATCATGCATCTATATCCAGTTGGTCTAAGCTGGAGCCCTGCGATTCCACGCATTTGCGATAATATTTCCCTTCCCGGGAACATAGTGTATCTCGAACGTGTAGTCCCCAAGGAACTCCATCCACCTCCTTTATTGCATATTTAAATCCTTCTGGTTCAATAGGTACTTTAGGCTCTTATGGTCCGTAAAGATGTCAATATTCATGTCATCAAGTAATTTCGTCGTAGCTTCAGGGCAAATATCACAGCCGCTAACTCTAAGTTGTGGACTATATAATTTCTCTTGTATACCTTCAGCCGGCGAGAGCCATAGTCTATAACCTTCCCAAACAGTAGAAGAACGCATCCTAAGCTGCTCCCTGAGACATTGATGTAGATCCCATAGCCTTCTGCACCACATGGCGAAAAAAATAGGTGTTGATGTTAGACAACTCTTCAACTCCTTAAAAGCTTGCACGCACTATGACATCCAAATGAACTTATAATCCTTCCTTGTCAACATAGTGAGAGGTAGAGATATCCTTGAAAAGTTCTCTACGAAGTTTCTATAGTAGCCAGTAAGTCCAAGATAGCTCCTATCTTCCGCCACAGTAGTCAACACAGGCCACTCACGTATCACAACTATCTTTGCCGGATCCATAACAATACCCTCCATACTAACCATATGACCAAGAAATGCCACTGACGATAGCCAAAACTCACACTTAGAGAACTTGTCATAGAGTCGATTCCTTCTCAAGGTACGCAAAACCAGCCTCAAATGATTCACATGATCCTCCTCTGATTGAGAGTACACCAATATGCCATCTATAAAGACGATCACAAATCGGTCCAAATACTCTTGTATGGTCTTATGCATTAGATCCATAAATACTGATGGCACATTTGTTAACCCAAATGACATTACAGTAAACTCAAAGTGTCCATAACATGTACCAAACACTGTCTTGAGAATATCACTTTCCCAAATCCTCAACTAATAGTAGATGGACTTCAAATCCAGCTTTGAATAGATAGTTCATCCAACCAGCTAATAAAACAAATCATCGATTCTCGGAATTGGTACTTGTTCTTCTCTGTCAGCCTGTTCAGTTCTCGGTAGTCAATGCATAGATGCAAGTTTTCGTCCTTTTTCATGAAGAGGACCGGTGAACTCTAAGCTAATATACTTGGTCGTATATATCCTTGCTCTAGCAACTCCTATAACTGAACCTTCAATTTCGCCATATCCTTTGGCACTATATGGTACAGTAAGCATGACACAGGTTTCGTACCTGACACCAACTCAATAGTGAAGGCGATCTCTCGCTGAGGTGGAATTATAGGAAGATCTTTAGGAAACACATCAACAAACTCCGACATAATAGGAACGTCACTCAAACTGGACTTTGGCTCTACAACCTCCAATAGCGTGAAGAACAACTCTGCTCCTTTCCAAACCGCCTTGACTACTTATAGAGCAGACATCAGTATCTTGCTTGATTCTCATATACCAACAAATTTGGTCTCGCGTTCGGTATTTTGTCCTAGTTTGACTTCCTTTGAGTTACAATCAATGCAGGCATGCTACTCTGAGAGTCAGTCCATGCTAAAAATCACATCGAACTTAGATATCAGTAGTACAGTTGCTTTCAATCCAAAGTCATGACTTCCTATCCTCACATGAACACAACAGGCTCTATCTGTACGCATCGAGTAGCTATTAGGCAACAATACATCCAATCTATCTGTAGATATAAAAGAAGGCACTCTGATATGCAACACGAAGTCCTCAGATAGAAAGGAATGATAAATGCCTGCATCGAATAGTTCTCTCACCTGATAGTTCAAGATTAGGACAAAGCCTAATACAAATAAGTTAAGAAATGCACTAGGTAGCAAATATATAAAGCAGAAAAAGTTGTATACTAAACCATACCTATCACCACATCGCTTTACTTTATAGTCTCATGTTGGCCAAGATTGTACACACGGGGATGTGCTGGAGCATAATGGGACGCAGTCGACTCCTTTGCCTTCCCTTTCTTCGCATAAGTTGCACCCGACCTTTTCTCCACCTTTAGAGGACCACTCTGTAACGCCCCGAAACTCAAAGGAGCAAAGGGGGACGTTTTGGGCCAGTTTGGGTTCTGGCAGAAGGCACACGGCCTGGGACACGGGCGTGTCCCAGGGCGTGTCAAGCGTGTGTCGACACTTAGCCGCGAAGTCGTCGAGTTATACTCGATGATTCGTCGAGAATGGGCACACGGCCTGCGACACGGGCGTGTCGCAGGGCGTGTCGACCCGTGTCGACACTTAGCCGTGAAGTCGTCGAGTTATACTCGACGATTCGTCGAGAATGGGCACACGGCCTGCGACACGGGCGTGTCGCAGGGCGTGTCGACCCGTGTCGACGATCGTCCCGGGGAGTCGTCGAGATTCACTCGACGATCGTCGAGACAAGGAACACGGCCTAGGACACGGGCGTGTCCAAGGCCGTGTCATCAAGTCGTCGATCTTCCCTCGACGAAATGTCTCGTGTACACGGCCTGGGGTCCAGGCGTGTCAATGTGACACGGGCAAGTACACGGGCGTGTCCTAGAACCCGTGCAGTGCTCGGGTTGAAAATGGGGGAAAAATCATGGTGTACACGGCCGGCTACACGGCCGTGTCAGGTGGAACACGGGCGTGTCAGCTCGAACACGGGCGTGTTCGATACCCGTGTGAGGTTCCAGGTGATTCGATTTTGATGGCGAATGCGGCACACGGCTCTGGACACGGGCGTGTGCCAGGCCGTGTTCGGTCCAGATTGGGCATTTCAGCCCCGAATCAAAGCCGTTCGTTTTCTTAGGTTGAGATCCAACGGCTGGGGGTTGTTCCTGAGAGGATATACCCGTGAGTTGACTTAGAAATCCATCACTTTCCTTCACTTTTCATCTCTCTAAGTCCTTAGGGAAAGAGGAGAGCCAAGAGTGGAAGAGGAGCTAGATCCGCCATTGGAGGAGCTTCGGAGCTCCGAATCGCAAGCCGACTCCGGATCCACGGAGGCAACGCAAGTGCGGTGATTTCTATCCGATTACTTTTCGATGGCGCCAAAGAGGAACTCAAGGGTAACGATCCTCATCTTGAGCATGAGTCGCTCTCTTTCTTAGCATAGGAAGCCCGCTCTCGCGAGTTTGCGGAGAGTTGGAGGCGTTCCTTCGGGTAGATATGTAAAGTCCCCGTTGTTTAGAGTCCGTATGCGAGAACGGACGTAGGCATGATGTGTGAAGCCTACCCGGACATGTTAGTCTGTATCGGTGATGTTGCATTGCATAAGGCCGGAGAAGACTCCGTGCTATGGTTTGTTTTTCGGGTTTTCTACGCGGTAGATTGCAGCAGGGAGCCTTGGGGACTACCCCAAAGGTGCACCCGGAAAACTGGGAGGATACGAGATGTTGCCAACTTGGTGGCCTGAGAGCCAACTTGAACATAACGGGGTTATGTGACTTGCGCTAGAATGGGACTCGGAGGAAGTTTGACCCGCGTAAATGGCTTAAATTGTCGTTGCGATGTGAGCACGGGTTAGATGGAACCGTACCCGCTTTATGTCGTTCGGTTAGAGAGACCTAAGTTTACGTGGCACTCGTCGTTGGCATAGATGAGAGTCTTTGGCGGTCAATGGCTTAAATTGTCGTGACCCAGGCCAGGAAGACGAATTGCTCATAGGAATGGCCGTCTAAGTGGCGGTGGTGAGTCCAGAATATTAATGGCTTTAATTGACGTAACATCGACCGGTTCACCGAGAATGTGCCCTGAGTGCACGGGACGTGTGGCCGTACGAGCCAACGTCTGTGATGAAATGGCTATGGTTATATGTATGGCTCGCTTATGCTAATGAAATGCAGGGAAGGAGCATCGCCGCCCCGAGTTGGGGGCGGGATCGTTATAATTTGGTCAGCATTGCTGACCGTTGCCTTGTTTTGCCACCGTGCGGTGGTTTATTGCTTGCAGGTGCAGCTGGACCAAGCGGTCAATAGCGGGCTAAAGCCCTTTTTGCGAAGCTGGCCCTCGAAGGCCCAAGTGGAAATGTTTCTGTTTTATTCATGTATGACCGGCCTGCGTGCCGAGGTTTGTAAATCATGTATTATTCAAGTGAAACACTCTGTAAGGCCTTAAGGCCGATTTTGGGTATTTTTTATAACATTCCTAATTATGAAATAGTGGACATTCGTGCTCTAATGTTGGGTTCTTGTTTACAACTCTTATAAACTGCTTCCGCTAGAATGCTCTGTGTAGAACGTTGAGATTGGTTGGATGGTTTCCATACGTAACCACCTGGTCTGTCTGTGGTATATGGCATCGGGCCCCGGCCGAACCTACTGCTATATACTATGCGACGGATAGGGGGTGTTACAATTTGGTATCAGACTACTGGTTTTGGTCGGGCTTAAACTGAATTCGTGGCCGAATTCTTTTTAAGGGGTGGTGAGCACATTGCGTGCGTCATCGTTATAATGGTAAAAGAACCCATGAATGTCCACTTAGGAATGAAAATACTCGTGTTTGAGAAACCTGCGTGTTCCTATAATTGCTGTTTGCAATGTTATGTGGTCGCTTAACGGTGTTTTGTACCACTATAGGTGACCAGAAGTGGTGTTGGGCCATCAGAACGCCGAGTTTCTGAGGCTAGCAGTGCACCGGATGTTGCTCCCGCAACACCTCTGTCGGCTGAGAATATACGTTTGGTGGCTGAAGCGGTGTTGGCCGTGATTAATGCGCAGCCTGGAAGGCAAACGCAGCAGCCCGCTCCTGTGATGTAGCAAGAACCTCTGCGAGAGGCTGAGCCGAGGAGGGTGGAGCAAGTGGTTTTGGAACCGGTAGTGCCAAGGAGGGCAACTGAGAGGCAGTTGAAGCATGTAATGAGCTTTAACCCTCCGTTATTCTCGGGGTTGGGAACCCCATCTCAGGCTGAAGACTGGCTCTCCAGGGTGAAGAGAGTCATGACAGCGACGGAGACGGAGGAGTGGCAAATGACCACCATCGCTACGTTCCTGCTGGACGGTGAAGCGAGGATGTGGTGGGAAGGTTTGGAGCTGCACTTACTGAGAGGTAGGCAACTTTGTGATGTCTCAATGGAGGAGTTCTCGAGATTATTCTTGGCAAGATACCTCCCTTCTACTCAGAGGATTTCAATGGAGAATGAGTTCCTGAGGTTGGTGCAGGGTGAGCGGAGCGTGGATGAATATCTCCACAAGTTTACGCGTTTGAGTCGTTATGCTAGCTCCACCATCATGGATGAGGAGCGCAAGACTAATCGTTTTTATGAAGGCTTGAGGGATGAGCTGAGACTATTACTGTCAGGGCCGATGACACAGGGTTTCTTAACCTTGGTCAATACTGCCCGGTCCTTGGAGAAGGACATGAAGAATGTACAAGCGAAGAAAGGCTTGGCTGATAAGAAAACTGAGTTCAGAGTGCCGACTACTTCAAAGTCCGGCTATCGGAGGTCTTTCAAGAAGCATAGGACTTCGGGTCCAGCTCCTTCTGGTGCTTCTGGGGCGACTGCGAGTCGGACCCCGGGCGCGTGCTTTGCGTGTGGAAAGACGGGGCATTTCGCCCGTAATTGTTGGAGCGGATGTCCTAAGTCTGAGAGGAGGCCGGGAGCTACTTATGAAGAGAAGGGAAAGGCGGTGGAGTCGACCGCATCCCATTATGCTCCGGCCCAACCAAGGGTCTACAATCTTGGCCAACAGGAGGCCATTAAACAAGCTGATGTGGTGACAGGTACGGTTTAATTTATAGCAAGTCAATTTCCTTTATATGCTTGTTATGCACATGTTACCTTACCACTACTTGTTTAGGATTTGTATTGATTTGTGAAAATCCGGCACGAGCACTCTTCGATACGGGAGCTTCACACTCCTTCTTGTCCGAAGGATTTATATCACGCATCGGAGTCCCTTCTTCGATGGCGAAGGATAAGTTGGATGTGTTGTTGCCCAATGGGTGTTCGATGCGAGCGGATAGGATCTGCGATGTTAAGATTCGTATTGGGGAGCAGGAGTTCGACCTGCGAGCGTCTTTACTTCCGTTAGTGGAGTTCGACGTCATATTTGGCATGGACTGGCTCTCGGAGCAGCAGGCCCATATAGATTGCGGTAGCAAGGAAGTCAAGCTGGGAGTAAGTCGTGAGACGACTTTTACGGGCTTAAAGGGGTCGAGCAAGACGTTGATGTCTGCTCTTCAGGTGGTGAAGGCGGTTCGTGCCGGAGCAGAACTGTTCTTTACACTAGTGGAGGCTGCAAAGCTGAAGCCCGCTTTGGATTGTATTTCAGTGGTATCGGAATACCCTGATGTGTTCCCCGCAGATCTTCCTAGAGCCCCGCCTCAGCGGGAGATAGATTTTACGATCGAGCTAGTGCCAGGTGCAAAGCCTGTGTCACGATCTCCGTATCGGCTAGCGCCTAAGGAAATGGCGGAGCTGAAAGTTCAACTGCAAGAGTTGTTGGAGCAAGGGTATGTGCGCCCGAGTTCTTCGCCTTGGAGCGCACCGGTCCTCTTTGTTAAGAAGAAGGACGGAAGCTTGAGGTTGTGTATTGATTATCGGGAGCTAAACAAGCTGACTGAGAAGAACAAGTACCCGATCCCTAGGATTGATGATCTCTTTGATCAGTTAGTCGGGTCGACGGTGTACTCGAAGTTAGATCTCAAGTCTGGGTACTATCAGCTGCGGATAAGGGAGAGTGATATCCCGAAGACAGCGTTTAGTACGAGATACGGGCATTATGAGTTTACGGTCATGCCGTTTGGGCTGACTAATGCGCCGTCAGTATTCATGGATTTGATGAACAGGACGTTCAGGGAGTACTTGGACCATTTCGTGATCGTCTTCATCGACGATATTTTGGTGTACTCGCAAAGTGAGGAAGATCACTTCAAGCATCTTCATTTGGTGTTGGAGACGCTAAGGAGAAATCAGTTGTATGCCAAGTTCTCGAAGTGCGAGTTTTGGCTATCCTCAGTGGCGTTCCTCGGGCATATAGTGAGTGGAGAGGGTATTGCTGTGGATCCGGCAAAGATTGTTGCGATACGGGAGTGGCCTGAGCTTGCTATGGTAGTAGAAGTCCGGAGCTTTTTGGGGCTTGCCGGTTATTATAGGCGCTTCGTAGAGAACTTCTCGCGGATAGCGCTACCTCTCACTACTTTGACGAGGAAGGAGCATAAGTTCGTTTGGACGCCGGAGTGCGCGCGAGCTTTTGAGGAATTGAAGTGTCGGTTGACCACGGCGCCTGTGCTGAGTTCGCCATGTGGAACCGAAGGCTATGAGATATATAGCGATGCTTCGGGCAGCGGTTTGGGTTGCGTGCTACTGCAGCACGGAAGCGTGATAGCTTATGGCTCGAGACAGCTAAAAGTGCACGAGAGGAATTATCCGGTCCATGACTTGGAGTTAGCGGCCGTGATTTTTGCCTTGAAGCTGTGGAGACACTATTTGTACGGTGTGAAAATTGATATCTACACCGATCACAAGAGCCTAAAGTACCTGATAGATCAGAAGGATCTGAATATGCGGCAGCGTAGGTGGATGGAGTTCCTGGGGGACTATACATTCAAGATCCACTACGTGCCTGGCAAAGGGAATGCGGTTGCGGACGCGTTGAGTCGCCGAGCCCCAGCTCAAGCCAATTGGCTATCGGTGCACGATGAGCGGTTGGTGCGGGAGTTGGAGGCGTTGGAGATTGTTTGTGTGGATAGACAATCAAGTGCTGAAGCAGTTCTGAATTGGACTGAAGTCCAATATGACCTGGCTGATCGTATTCGGCAGGCTTTGGATATGGATGCTCATATGAAGCAGTTCATGATAGAGGCTCTGGATGGGTCAAATTCCCAATTCGTTATGGAGGACGGATTGCTTTGGAAAGACGGTCGTCTGTGCGTCCCAAGTGTGGGCAATTTACGGGTGGAGTTGTTGTACGAGGCACACCATACCAAGTACTCGATTCACCCGGGGAGCACGAAGATGTACCGTGATGTGAAGAAACTATTTTGGTGGCCGGGTTTGAAAAAGGATGTGGCGCTATACGTAGCAAAGTGTCAAACCTGCGCCTTGGTAAAGGCGGAGTGCCAAAAGCCGGGAGGATTTCTTAAGTCCTTGCCTATTCCGGAGTGGAAATTTGACGACATCTCTATGGACTTTGTGCATGGTTTGCCAAGGTCGCAAAAGGGAAACGACGCCATTTGGGTGGTTGTTGATCGATTAACGAAGGTGTCGCATTTTATTCCGCATAGGAAGGATGATCCGGTGGAGAAGCTGGAAAAGCTTTATGTGGATAACATAGTACGGCTTCATGGTGTGCCCCGCAGCATCGTGAGTGACCGAGATGGGCGGTTCACGTCCAATGATTGGAGGCTGGTGCAGCAAATGTTGGGAACAAAGTTGAAATTCAGCACAACCTTCCACCCGCAAACGGATGGGCAGATCGAGAGGGTCAATAGAACCATGGAAGACATGCTTCGCATGTGTGTCTTGGATTTCGGAAAGCAATGGGAAGACCACCTCTATTTGGTGGAGTTCGCATACAACAACAGCTACCAAGCGAGTATTCAGATGGCGCCCTTCGAGGCCCTATATGGTAGAAGATGTCGCACGCCGTTGTCTTGGTTAGAAACGGGTGAGTCAAAGTTGTATAAGCGATCGGAAGTGGAGGATGCTACTTGTTTGGTGAGAACCATTCGGGAGAGGTTGCTTATCGCTCAGGACCGGCAAGCAAAGTACTATAATGCCAAGCACAGGAACGTGGAGTTCGCTGTGGGCGATTATGTATACTTGAAGATAAAGCCATTCAAGGGTGTCTCGCGGGTGCGGCGATTGAAAAAGCTAAGCCCGAGGTACCTTGGACCGTTCGAGGTTCTGGAGCGAGTTGGTGAAGCGGCCTATAGGTTGAAGCTCTCGGTGGAGCTAGGTGGTTTACACGATGTATTCCACATTTCGGTGCTTCGGAAGGCGGTGCAATAGCCTACGCAAGTGATCGCGGTAGATCAAGTGCCGGTGGAAAGTGGGCTAACGACAAAGGTCAAGCCCGTGCGGATTGAGGACTCGGAGGTCAAGCGGCTACGCAATAAAGAGATCAGGATGGTCAAGGTCCGATGGGACAATTGCGGTCGTGAGGAGCTCTCTTGGGAACGAGAGCAGACTATGCTTGACGAATATCCGGAGTTGTTCCGCTCAGGTACAAATTTTAGTTTTGTACATGTTTTTCCCTTTATGTAATTTCGTGGGTGAAATTCTTTTAAGAGGGGTAGAGTTGTAACGCCCCGAAACTCAAAGGAGCAAAGGGGGACGTTTTGGGCCAGTTTGGGTTTTGGCAGAAGGCACGCGGCCAGGGACACGGGCGTGTCCCAGGGCGTGTCAAGCGTGTGTCGACACTTAGCCGCGAAGTCGTCGAGTTATACTCGACGATTCGTCGAGAATGGGCACACGGCCTGCGACACGGGCGTGTCGCAGGGCGTGTCGACCCGTGTCGACACTTAGCCGTGAAGTCATCGAGTTATACTCGACGATTCGTCGAGAATGGGCACACGGCCTGCGATACGGGCGTGTCGCAGGGCGTGTCGACCCGTGTCGACGATCGTCCCGGGGAGTCGTCGAGATTCACTCGACGATCGTCGAGACAAGGAACACGGCCTAGGACACGGGCGTGTCCAAGGCCGTGTCATCAAGTCGTCGATCTTCCCTCGACGAAATGTCCCGTGTACACGGCCTGGGGTCCAGGCGTGTCAATGTGACACGGGCAAGGACACGGGCGTGTCCTAGAACCCGTGCAGTGCTCGGGTTGAAAATGGGGGAAAAATCATGGTATACACGGCCGGCTACACGGCCGTGTCAGGTGGAACACGGGCATGTCAGCTCGAACACGGGCGTATTCGATACCCGTGTGAGATTCCAGGTGATTCGATTTTGACGGCGAATGCGGCACACGGCCCTGGACACGGGCGTGTGCCAGGCCGTGTTCGGTCCAGATTGGGCATTTCAGCCCCGAATTAAAGCCGTTCGTTTTCTTAGGTTGAGATCCAACGGCTGGGGGTTGTTCCTGAGAGGATATACCCGTGAGTTGACTTAGAAATCCATCACTTTCCTTCACTTTTCATCTCTCTAAGTCCTTAGAGAAAGAGGAGATCCAAGAGTGGAAGAGGAGCTAGATCCGCCATTGGAGGAGCTTCGGAGCTCCGAATCGCAAGCCGACTCCGGATCCACGGAGGCAACGCAAGTGCGGTGATTTCTATCCGATTACTTTTCGATGGCGCCAAAGAGGAACTCAAGGGTAACGATCCTCATCTTGAGCATGAGTCGCTCTCTTTCTTAGCATAGGAAGCCCGCTCTCGCGAGTTTGCGGAGAGTTGGAGGCGTTCCTTCGGGTAGATATGTAAAGTCCCCGTTGTTTAGAGTCCGTATGCGAGAACGGACGTAGGCATGATGTGTGAAGCCTACCCGGACATGTTAGTCTGGATCGGTGATGTTGCATTGCATAAGGCCGGAGAAGACTCCGTGCTATGGTTTGTTTTTCGGGTTTTCTACGCGGTAGATTGCAGCAGGGAGCCTTGGGGACTACCCCAAAGGTGCACCCGGAAAACTGGGCGGATACGAGATCTTGCCAACTTGGTGGCCTGAGAGCCAACTTGAACATAACGGGGTTATGTGACTTGCGCTAGAATGGGACTCGGAGGAAGTTTGACCCGCACAAATGGCTTAAATTGTCGTTGCGATGTGAGCACGGGTTAGATGGAACCGTACCCGCTTTATGTCGTTCGGTTAGAGAGACCTAAGGTTACGTGGCACTCGTCGTTGGCATAGATGGGAGTCTTCGGCGGTCAATGGCTTAAATTGTCGTGACCCAGGCCAGGAAGACGAATTGCTCATAGGAATGGCCGTCTAAGTGGCGGTGGTGAGTCCGGAATGTTAATGGCTTTAATTGACGTAACATCGACCGGTTCACCGAGAATGTGCCCTGAGTGCACGGGACGTGTGGCCGTACGAGCCAACGTCTGTGATGAAATGGCTATGGTTATATGTATGGCTCGCTTATGCTAATGAAATACAGGGAAGGAGCATCGCCGCCCCGAGTTGGGGGCGGGATCGTTATAATTTGGTCAGCATTGCTGACCGTTGCCTTGTTTTGCCACCGTGCGGTGGTTTGTTGCTTGCAGGTGCAGCTGGACCAAGCGGTCAATAGCGGGCTAAAGCCCTTTTTGCGAAGCTGGCCCTCGAAGGCCCAAGTGGAAATGTTTCTGTTTTATTCATGTATGACCGGCCTGCGTGCCGAGGTTTGTAAATCATGTATTATTCAAGTGAAACACTCTGTAAGGCCTTAAGGCCGATTTTGGGTATTTTGTATAACATTCCTAATTATGAAATAGTGGACATTCGTGCTCTAATGTTAGGTTCTTGTTTACAACTCTTATAAACTGCTTCCGCTAGAATGCTCTGTGTAGGACGTTGAGATTGGTTGGATGGTTTCCATACGTAACCACCCGGTCTGTCTGTGGTATATGGCGTCGGGCCCCGGCCGGACCTACTGCTATATACTATGCGACGGATAGGGGGTGTTACACACTCTAACAATCTTGAGCAAAGCGTCCTGGTTTGCCACAAGTATAGCAAGTGGGAGGACCTCGGCCAGTAGTCGCTCCAGAAGTATCAGAAGAAACTGGACCCAAAGACCTAGTCTTCTTCCTCCATCTATTTTTATGCTCAGACTTTGCCGAACGCGACACATTAAACTCTGGCTTTTACATAGTCAAGTCATTATTATGCTGTACGCGCTTGATATCCTGCTCCAGGGATTGAACAGTAATTTCCAACGTCAAAAAACCCTGCATCATCGTACCTGAGAGAAGTAACCTCAAATCATCACACAAACCTTCATAGAACCTATTTGTCTTGTGATCCTCCTCAACAAATGTAGAGACCGCATACCGTCCCAATCTAGTGAACTCATGCAAGTAGTCATCAACAGAACTCTCACCATGAGTTAACTCTAGAATAAATTCTCCATTGCAATCCTCTACACAGACAGGAGATATCTTGCTAGAAAAAGCCCCGAGAACTCCTCTATTGAGATCTCAGCCAGTTGCCTTCCAACAAATTGATGTAATACCAGCTCATCCCACCAGTGTCTTGCTTCTTCCAAAATAAAGGTAGACACAGACACCTTCTACCTCTCCTCTGTATCTGTCACCGCCAAGGTTCTCTTTATTCTTGAGAGCCAATCTTCGGCCTGAGTGGGGTATCTAGTTACCTCAAACGTTGGAGGATGCAAGCTCATACCATGCTTCAATTGCTTTTTTGTCGCTCGCCTCATCGCCAAAGGCTCATCGCGCACTTGACACATAGCCACATGCTCAACTACGCCAACCTGCGCCGAGGCAATCTCATGGGTAGGAGGTTGTACTTTCCCTCCTAGTTACACATTGATATGCAAGGACACATCTTCAACAACTAATCTTATTATTTTAGCAGAAGGAGGAGGTGTAGGAATCTCAGTTGGTGCACTACTCTCCGCCGAGCGCTGGGGCTGAGACTGCCCCGCAACGCTTCTAGTCACCTATAATCATGAAACACACAATTAAGTGACTAGCATTATTGCTTAGCAGTATTCAAAGGAATACGCAGGTTCCACAAACATGTGTATTTTCATTCATAAGTGGACATTCATGAGTTATTTTATGTTACAACGGTAACGCATTGACACGTGTTCACCACCCCTTAAGAATTCAACCACGAATTTGAATACGAAAGACCGACATCAAAAGCTGATACCAAATTGTAATACCCTCATCCATCACATAGAATATAACAAAAGGTCTGGTCGGGACCCCACACCATATTCCACGGGCAGTGAGTTACGTATTGAAACCATAACGTTCATGGATCCTAACTCAGGGTTACATTCTAGCGGAAGCTTTTAAGTTATTAAGAACCCATTACCAGGAATGTCCACTTATCAAACATATAAATGATATATATAAACACTCAAACTGTTTGAACTTAAGGCCTTACAAATTGTTTAACACCAAGGTGGTTTACATACTTTGGCACGCAGGCCAGCCACACATGACTATAAGTAAACACTTTGCCTGTCCTTCGCGGGCCGGCATAACACAAAGGGGCTTCAACTTGCTACTACTCGCTCGACTCTCCAGCACTCGCATAAGGACAATCCACCAAAACTTGGAAAATAAAGTAACGGTCAGCTTTAGCTGACCAATTTATAACGACCCCACCTCTCACTCGGGGTGTTGGCGCTCCTTCCCTATAAGCAAGCAGAATGACAATATATCTATATCTCAACCACCACAGACATTGACATGCAAGGCCACACGTCCCGTGCATTCATGACACATTATTAGTGTACTGGACTTTCTAAGTCCCACCACCATCGTTAGTCCCAGACCGATGGTCAACAATGAGCATTCGCTAGTTAGACGCATAGTCACGACTCTAACTATGCTAACGACAATTCCAAGTACCTTAGGAATCTAGCCTGAATGACATAACACGGGTATAGTTCAGCCACATCTCATTGCTCAAATTATTGTTTGTACTACACATGACGCGGGTCAACCTCCCCTTTCCTGTTATCGCATTCCTGTTGGGTACATTGAAAATAGTATACCTGATTTAAAGAATCCCTTTCAACTCAATGATATACACAAATTTGTATTTGATGTATATTAAGTTTACTTGTTCAGGTTCTATGTTAAAGAAAATAAACAAAGTACAAATGTGTCGAGACACTAGACAAGTGTCGACACCTTTGTAAAAGTAGTGCTGAGACAAGGAATCAAGTTGTGTCGACACTCAAGACTAGTGTTGACACCCTTATTCAAGTAGTGTTGAGATAGGAAACAAGTTGTATTGACACTCAAGACTTGGGTCGAAACCGTTAGTCAAGAAACCAGTAGTGTTGACACTCAGGACTAGTGTCGACACCTTTTATACAAGTTGTGCAGAGACAGGAAGCAAGTTATGTCGACACCCAGGACTTGTGTTGACACCATTAGTCAAGAAACTAGCAGTGTCAACACTCAGGACTAGTGTCGACACCTTTTATACAAGTTGTGTTGAGACAAGAAGCTAGTAGTGTCGACACACTCGATTGTTGTCGGCACCCCTATAAGAGAAGTTTTGACACCCAGGATTGGTGTCAACAGGATCTAAGTACAGAAGTATCAACACCCAGAACTAGTGTCAACACCTTTATGCAGAAGCTCTCAAGACAGAAATTCTTCTAAGTCCAGAATTTGAAGCCTCAAGTTTTGATAACGGTCAGAACTATCAGATGTCAGTAGATTAACTGGGACAGCCGATCACTCTTTCCAAAGCTTATATAAGGAGACCAACACAATAGAAATGACATAGATTTTTCTCATTCTTCTCATCTCAGTCTATTAGATCATTTCAACAGAATTCTGAAGGTGGAGAGGAGGCAGATCGTGGATCAACTCCAATCTTCTCCAGCCAAGTTCAACCCTACCTTCTCCTTCAAGAAGCTTTGAAAAAGCTAAGAAGGGTCGAACTATTTATTCTTAATCAAGTTCAAGGAAGAAGATTACTCATCAAGATCTGATCAAGAAGAATTCACTTGTTTCTTTCTTGCTGGGTGATTTATCAAATCTCGAATTCTAGTCTACTTTAATTCTTATTTTGTAAAATCTGGTAGCAGATCTGAGGGGTAGGATATATATATATATATGAGATGTAAGCCTAAATTATAAAGGCTGAGGTAGGGCTGAGTGCCTAAGGTAGGATAAGATGGACTTTCTCTTAGTTGTAGGAACAATTGTGTTCTGAGTGTGTAGGGTAAGGGTTTGCCTGAGGTGTAGGAGTGAAGGTGCACTCTGAGGTGGGATTCTTGAAGGGACTCTGCGTTGTAGGAGACAGCTGGGCTCTGAGTTGTAAGATCTGAGGACCTGAGAAAAAGAAAGGAGGAGTTTGGCTGAATCTAGTTCATTGCTAGATAAGCGAAGGGGGGAAGTGGATGTACCCATAATTTGGGGAACTACTATAAAATTCCTGTGTGATGTGCTATGGTTTGTGCTGTGAATGTTAGATTAGATTTATGTTGATCTTAGTTTACCTGTTTTCATGATTGTTGTGGTTGTGTCGACTTCCTCACTAAAGAAATTTTTGTGTCCATAAGTAGCCAAAATTTGAATAAATTTGTATTGGACCTATTCACCCCCCCCCCCCTCTAGGTCAATCATTTTCCTAAAATAAACACTTTACAATTGGTATCAGAGCGAGGTTGACTGTGAAGACAAAATAGCCTAGTGAGAATCCTAAGGATTAACTGAGATCTAATCATGTCTCAAAGTGAAAACCATTCCATCAAACTCCCAATCTATTCTAAAGAAAACTTTGGGATCTGGAAGGAAAGGGTTTGACTCTTTATGGAGGCCGTAGATCCAAGAATATCCATCGCTGTATTGGAAGGACCTTTCATACCTATGAAAGTGTCATGTCTTGATGCCAAATAAGGACACCTAAGACCTATATGAAGATGGACACTGATGAGATAATTCTGGTGTCTATAGATAAGAGGGCTCAGAACATAATTGTTAGTGCCATAAATGACTCCACATTCCAAAATCCGATTCACTGTAAAATAGCTAGAGAAATGTGGGAATCTTTGATAGTGTACATGGAAGACACTGATGAGGTTAGAGATGACAGAAAATCTCTATTAAACCAGCAGTATGAAGCCTTCAGGCAGGACAAAACAGACACAGTAACTGAGACCTTTGAGAAATTCTTCAGAATTGTGAACAACATGAGAACCTATGGAAGAAAATTCACAACCTATGAACTGAATGATTAATTCTTTAGGTCCCTAAACAAGGAATCAGACATCAAGATATGTGTCATCAGGAAAATGGGTAACTTAGCCAATATAGACCTCCAGGCTCTATTTGGCAAGCTGTTATCTCATGAAATGCAACTGAACCTCAGGAAGTCTGAAGAAGACACAACTAAGGCTCACAGTAAGGAGAAAACACTGACTTTAAAGGGTGATTCATCCAAGAAAAAAAGAGAAAAGACTGCACCCACAGTCAGAAAAGAAACACAGTCAGAAGGCTCTAAAACTGCTACATCTGGAGAAGATAAAACTGAAGAAAAATTGTCATTACTCTCCAAGTAGTTTAAGAAGATTCTGAGGAGAAACAGGCAAGGCAGCTGTAAGGGTCTTGGTGAAGATTCTTCTCACAGGAAACTGATCATTCAACACTTTCAAAAAGTGAAACTGAATCTTTAGAGTCTAAAGAAGGGGAGGCTCTAATGGCCTTGATAGCCACTGAAGACTCAGACATGAGAATAATAGATCCACTCTCCACATTTGACAGTGACTCTGAAGAGGAGGGACTCATGGCCAACACTGATTAAAAGGCTCAGGATGAGCACCATCCTAATGAGATAAAATCTCTATCCAGTAGTTTAAATTCTAGTTCTTGTTCAGACTCAAACTATGAACAAGATTCAAAATCTGAGGCTGACATCAACAATCTCATAGAGAAATATGGGATATTGTTGAAAGCACTTAAGAATATCAAAGAACTTGTTAAAAACAAGCAAAGGAAATTATGAATCTTAGAGCTATTGCTTTTCAATTTAAGGATGCAATCATAAAGTTGGATCATCAAAAACTGGAATTGATAGAGTTAGCTCACAGACTAGATGAACAAACTGAAATCATTGCTGAACAAGCCAAGACAGTCAAGAATGTGGAAGCAAAGCTTCTTCAAGAAAGGCATATCTTGGACAAGTTTTCCAAGCCTAAGTTAGTCTTGCCTATTATTGATACATTTTCTTCACCATTTAGAAGTGGTGTAGGATATATTTAGGATAATAAGATCTATAAGAAACCTGATCCAAAAGGGAAAACCCTAATGAATTCAGTTAAACCACCAGCCAAGCATCTGACTTCTAACAGATGCAAGGCATCATATGTTCCTGGATACATGATTGTTGAGTACTCCATCAGCAAGGTCAATAAAGTGCCTTGCTGGATATGAACTATATCTAATGGCAACAAGGCCTATAGACCTCCACAAAGTGTGACCAATACAAGGAGACAAGGAATTCTTGGATCTGGTTCCAGTGCACAACACTCATTTCTGAAAGGGGAAGGTGTCAATTCTGCACTACAACCTTGGAATTTGAAATCCAACTCTAAGTTGCACAAAAGTTCAACTTCAAAGGTGCATCCTAAGAGAAGGTATAATAGATATGATTGTTGGTGTTGTGGGAAGTTTGGGCATTTTGCTCTAGAATGTTAGTACAATCCAACATGACCCTCATTTAGATCTCAGTCTCATGCATTCAAAAAACATTATGTAGTTCACACATCTAAGTCTAATAGGAACTAAGGCCCCAAAACTATTTGGGTGCCTAAGGTTAACTAATTCTGTGATTGTAGGTGAATCCAAGTGCCACAGAAATGCCAATATGCTACTTGAACTGTGGCTGTTCCAGGCACATGACTGGAACTAGGAGTCTACTGATAGACTATAAATCAGTAAAGGCTGGACTAATGGTGATCTTTGGTGGATAAGAAAGAGGCTACACAAAAGGATATGGTAACATTTCTAATGGTCTAGTGACTATCACAAAAGTGGCTAATGTGGAAGGATTGAAACACAATCTGATAAACATAAGTCAGCTTTGTGATATAGACTATGAAATAGCCTTCCTTAATGATAAGTGTCTGATAATGAAACAAGTGATCAAGAGATCATCTTGTCAGGCACTAGGAGTGACAACATTTATTGTCTAAATTTCTTATGTATAAATGAATATTCTCATGTATACCTAGTAGCAAGTGAGAAAGACTCTTTGTGTGTGCAATGACACAAGAGGATAGATCACTTAAATTATAGAGCTATGTGCAAGTTACTTTCTATGGACTTAGTTAGAAATGGACCCCAGCTAAAATGCTCCAAAGAAGGCATGTGTCCAGCATGTCAAAAAAACAACAAAAGTTTCCTTTAAGACCATTCAGTCCAAAAACATTGAAAGGTGTCTTTACTTACTTCATATAGACCTATTTGGTCCTATACAAGTTCTTAGTTTAGGTAGAAAGTCTTACATCTATGTGATTGTAGATGATCACTCTAGATTTGCTTGAGTATTCTTCCTAAGGAGAAAGTCTGAAACTCTGTACATTCTTACTTATTTTTTCAAACAAATTCAAAATGAAAAGGGATATTCTATGGTCAAGTTCAAAAGTGACCATGGCATAGAATTTCAATCTGAAAAAATGACAAATTTCTATAAAGAACTTGGGATCTTTCAGGAATTCTCCTCTCATATAACACCCCAGCAAAATGGGATTGCTGAGAGGAAAACTATAACTCTCATCAAGGCTACTAGAACTATGCTAAGTGACACTTCTCTCCTAGAATATTTCTGGGCTGAGGTTGTAAACACTGCATGTTATGTTCAGAATAGGGCCTTGATCAACAAAAGTCACAACAAGACCCCCTATGAACTAATGAAAGACAGAAAACCAAGTCTGTCCTATTTCAAGATCTTTGAAAGTAAGTGTTATGTCCTAGACAATGGGAAGACTTATCTAACTAAGTTTTCAGAGAAACCCTATGAAGGTATTTTTGTAGGCTATAGTAATCATAGCAAGGTATATAGAATCTACAACTTGAAATATCAAGTGGTAGAAAAATCAATTAATGTTATTTTTGATGAAACTTCTGTTTTATATAATATACTATCTAACCATTCTAGTCTAAAAGATATTGACTCTAAGATGGAAAAATTAAATATAGGAGAATCATATTCTATAGAATTAGAGGCTAGAAAAAATATTGTAGTTCCTATAGAAGACACAGTCACTTCCTAGGGGGAGGAAGAGACTCACCCTTCTCTACCTGAAGAACTAGGTGATGGTAGAAATCTGCATATAGCTGTTAGACACCTTAGAGATCATCCTATTGATCAAATAGTAGGTGATTCTAGGTAAGGTGTGACCACTAGGAGTAGACTTCAAAATGAGGTTCTATTCTCTAGCTTTATCTCTCAGATGGAACCTAAGAAATATGAAGAAACCAATTCAGACCCCAACTGGATCATGACAATGCAAGAGTAGCTCAATCAATTTGAGAGATGTAAGGTCTGGAGTCTAGTTCCAAGACCTAGAAATCACAATATCATAGGAACTAAGTGGATATATAGGAATAAATTAGATGAGAATGCAGTCATAATTAAAAATAAGGCAAGAATTGTGGCTAAGGGGTATAGACAAGAGGAAGGAATAGACTTTGACCAAAACTTTGCACCTGTATCTAGGTTAGAAGCCATTAGATTATTTTTAGCTCATGCAGCTTATAAAGGATATAAAGTCTACCAAATGGATGTTAAATCTGCATTCTTAAATGGTATATTGAAGGAAGAGGTCTATGTAGAACAACCACCTGGTTTTGTAAATCCTAAACTTAGCTCTCATGTCTTTAGATTACATAAGGCATTGTATGGGTTAAAATAGGCACCTAGAGCCTAGTATGAGACCATGTCTAGATTTCTCATAGAGACCAAATTCTCTAGGGGGAAGATAAATAAGATACTATTCCTAAGGGACATTAAAGGTTCAAGCATCATAGTCCAAATTTATGTAGATGACATCATTTTTGGTTCTACTAATGAGCTGCTATATATGAAATTTGCCAAGCTTATGCATGACAAGTTTGAAATAAGCAGCACAGGTGAGCTGAAGTTCTTCTTGTGATTCCAAGTTAGACAATCTGAAGATGGTATATCCATCACTCAATCTAAATTCACAAAGGAGTTGATTAAGAAGTATGGTATGTAAAATTCTTCTACCATGAGAACCCCATTGGGTTCCTTAGTATCACTACACATGGATGAATCTAGAAAACCAGTGGATGAATCCTTGTATATAGGAATTATTGGATCACTCCTTTACTTGACAGCTAGTAGACCAGATATCATGTTTTCAACACGTGTTTGTGCTAGGTACCAAGCCTGCCCTAAAGAGTCTCATTATACAGCTGCTAAAAGAATACTGAGATATCTAAAGGGCACACCCAATCTTGGGTTTTGGTATCCTAGGAGTGGTGATTTTGATCTAACTGGATACACAGATGTAGATTTTGCAGGCTGTAAAGAGGACAAAAAGAGTACTTCAGGAACATGTCAATTTTTGGGGAGACGACTCATAAGTTGGAGCAGTAAGAAACAGACAAGTGTAGCGATTTTAACAGCTGAGTCTGAGTATATATCAGTTGGGTGCTGTTGTGCATAGTTACCATGGATTCAGCATAAACTCTTGGACTACAGTATACAGCTAAGTAAATCTGTTATGTATTGTGATTCTACTAGTGCAATCTCAATAGCTAATAATCCTATTTCTCATAGTAGAACCAAACATATAGAAATCAGTTATCACTTTCTTAGAGAACATGTTGATAAAGGCAATATCTGTTTACATTATACTCCAACTGAAAATCAAATTACTGACATATTCACAAAATCCTTAGATTAAAACAAGTTCAAATTCTTCAAGTTTGAACTAGGTACATTAAACATAGAGTAAATCCTGTTGTTAGGATACTCAAGAATTCAGGTTCAGAATAATCATTTTCAATGGTACCTAGAAAATCCCTGTTCAACTTGTATAAGTTAAGTAACAAAGTCTACTTACCTAAATAAACAAGTAAGACATTAAAAAGGTCAAGTGACATTAGTTAGAAAATAAGAAAAAAAAATTTGGCTAAGTACATAGAGAATGTGTCGAGACACCTGAGAATGTGTCGATACACCTGAGAATGTGTCGAGACACCAACAGATGTCTTGACACCTAGGTTATGTCAAGAAATAATTTTCTGGTGCTGACTTGTGTCGACACCAGTGTCGACATGTGTCGACACAAAATTGTCATTGTCGAGACTTTATCATGTCTAGACAATCTTGGATTAGTAAACCTTGAACGCCCCCTATCGTTTCCCCCATAAGGAAGCCTGTAAATAGAATGTGTGGAAAGAAGTCGACCACGCCTTCTTGTATTTCTGAACTATTTCTTCCTGAGTGCCGAGCCCTAGAACTTAGTCAACTTTGCATCCCTCATTCTCTACTCAAATGGCACCCAAGAATAAAGATCATCTTTTCGAAGGATACGAACTAGTGCGAAATGGTTTTAATTCAACAACTGAAGATATCAAGGATGTTATTACCCTAATCACCGACGCCGGACTGGAATATGTACTTTTTGAACCTTCTAACATTTGGAAAAGAAAAGTTCTTGAATTTTATACCAATGCCAAGGTCACAACTGAAAAAAATCAAATCCAACGTCAATGGAGCCAAGGTCCGCATCACACCCAGTCGATTGGCCAAGGTCTTTCACATGACCAAGTTTGTTCAGGATGATGATGAAGAAGTAGTAGATTCAGGACGAACTAAAGGTCCCCTGACATGGTGCGGATTATCCTCTACCGCCAAGGTAGGAAGTACCCTTGCTAGGAAGGGGATGAATTCTCAAGGTAAATTCTTATCAGAAATAGTGGGCAAGGTACTCTTGTGCAAGACTGGTGCACTCGACAGAATGTCAGCTGCCATGCTCAACATCATGACTAGAATCATCTTTAAGATAATTACAAACTGGAGTAGGATACTATCGGACAAGATTGCTGAGAGTGTTAGTAAGCCCAATATGGGCAAAATAGTAAGCCTTTACCTTGTCCTAGTACTCCCAAACAATATCAACCTCAGGATTGGTTCAAAGATCAAACATATGAGGAAAATGGATATGAGAATTTTGAGCAGGTGGGACAGGAAGCTGACACAGGACTCCTCTGATCAGCAGAAGACAAAGAAGCTCAAGGAAGTACCTGAAGTGGATGGTGAGTCTACCAGTGACTCAAGGGAGTTACTTTCACAAAGATCACTCTTGCTGATGATGCTCGGATTGAGGGGGAGCCACTCCCTGAAAAAGATTAGTCGGTAGGAGAAACAATCCTAGAGAGGGATCAACTTGAGGGGGAGAACCTCCCTGTACTACAGGTATCAGACTGTACTGCTATATATGATACAGTCATGGAAGTATTCCATGACCTGGAGACCTTTCGGCAATGGGAGAATGTGCTAGCATAAGATGTGGTTTTGTATGGGACACCAAATGAGACTGCTATCTCAAAGGACACTGAGGAAGGAGATGGTGTAGCCCAAGAGCAACCAGATGATCACATGGAGGACACCACCCATGCTAAAGTATCTGCAAGGGTTGAGAGGGAGTTGGCAGATCTGTCCCCAAGTAGTGAAGGAGCTAAAGAGACAACATCTGCTATAATAGTTAGTTCTTCAGAATCTGAGGAGGAGGAAGCCTCTTAGATAAAGAAAAGGAAAATATCTGAACTCAAAAAGAGCAATAAAAGCTATAAGAAGATCATTCAGTCTGGACAACTACCCGCTCCTGCAATGGATTCAAGCTCACTTCTGGTTCAACTACAGATAATGCTAGATTAACAGAGAAATAAATTGGAAAAGTATGTAGATGAAAGCAACAAGGAGTTGCACTTTCAGCTAGCTCAGGACATCAAATCTATTAGATTTGGCGTAAATCTATGGAAGAAATATATGATTGATTTTTTTTCAAAGAGGTGCTACTGCAGTAGTATACATTGCTAAAAAACAGGAGGAGTCTAAGAAGACTGAAGATGAAATAGCTATTAAACAAGTCTATGTCCTTGAAAATCAAAGACGAATGAATGAAAACATGATAGTCATGTATGATGCTTCACTAGTCAAGATGGCTGAGCAGACTACTGCTTTGAAGACCAAGATAACCTCTACCTCCAAGGATATTGAAACACAGCTATCTACTGACAAAGCATCTTTGTTTGAGGATGTGAAGGCATCTCACAAAGAATTGGATGAACATTTGCTCAAAGCAAAGAATTCTTTATCTTCAGGAATCAATTATTTGGATGGTCAACTAAGATTTCTCAAGAATGACTTAAGAGATCATGTTGAAAGAGAAGTCATAAAGGGGGAGAGAGTAATGATAAGGCAAGCTCTGAGCATGCAATCTGGACATCCAATAGCATCAGAAAAACTCTAGGCCATCCTCCCATATGGTATGATGGAGACCAAACTGTTGAGTCTGGTTGCCAACCAGCTCATTTTGAGGCCATTCAAACTATTGTCCAGTCCATGTACAGTCCTCCAACCCAGATTCAAAATATAGTATATGGGGAGGTGGAGATGACTGTGTCTGCGTTACTTAAAGAGAAAAAAGCTCAGCTATCTAAGAAAAGATTCAGGGAACAGGCTGAAGCTAGGCTAGATTTTGAGCAGTGGAGTACAACTTCTAGATCAATTATACTCACTGCATGGAAATCATTCAATAATAACACAACTGAGAGGGGAAAATGATATTCAGAGTAAGAGTGGGCCAAACACACAAAGCAGTAGGAGATCATCCACAAATTCAAAAATAATCTGAAGGCAGGGAAGATCCCAGCTAATTTTATTGAACCCAACAAATATTTTCCCAAGCCCTATCATTATCATGAAAGGCAAAGGATCAAGCATGAAGAGATCTTAAAAGCTAAGAATGCCAAGGGAAAAGGAGAAAGTGGTTGATGACAAAGTGTCTGAAGTCAAAGCTAAAATTCAATCTGGAAAAGGCATTGTCATCAAAGAGCCAGATGATTCTTTATCTATTTTGGTTATTGGGCATTATGTAATTTTGTTTTAAGAACAGTGTAACAAAACAAAAATCTATAAAGTGTAATCTTTTGACAAATTATAATGAAAAAGTTTGGTTATACTCTATTCTTCACGTACTATCATTGTTGTTTTTTATATTTTGTTCAGCATTTTTCTTATACATCATAATTATTATATTTTGGTATTGTGGTGTATATCATTGAATTGGGGTAATGAGTTCTCCAAATAGGGGGAGATTGTTGGGTACATTGGAAACAATGTACCTGATTTGAAGAAGACCTTTCAACTCAATGATATACACAAATTCGTATTTGATGTATGTTGAGTTTACTTGTATAGGTTCTATGTTGTAGAAAATAAACTAAGTACAAATGTGTCGAGACACTAGACAAGTGTCGAACCTTTGTAAAAGCAGTGCTGAGATAAGGAATCAAGTTGTGTCGACACTCAGGACTAGTGTCGATACCCTTATTCAAGTAGTGCTGAGACAGGAAGCAAGCTGTGTCGACACCCAGGACTTGGGTTGACACTGTTAGTCAACAAACCAACAGTGTCGACACCTTTTATATAAGTTATGCTGAGACAGGAAGCAAGCTGTGTCGACACCCAAGACTTGTGTCGACACCGTCAGTCATGAAACCAACAATGTCGACACTCAGGACTAGTGTCGACACCTTTTATACAAGTTGTGTTGAGACAAGAAGCTATCAGTGTCGAAACACTCTATTATTGTTGACACCCATGTAAGAGAAGTATCGACACCCAGGATTGGTGTCGATAGGATCTAAGTACAAAAGTGTCAACACCCAGAACTTGTGTCAACACCTTTATGCAGAAGCTCTCAAGACAGAAATTCTTCTAAGTCCAGAATTTGAAACCTGAAGTTCTGCCAACTGTCAGAACTGTCAGATGTCAGTGGATTAACTGGGGCAGTCGGTCACTCTTGCCAAAGCCTATAAAAGGAGGCCAACACAACAAAAATGACATAGAATTTTCTCATTCTTCTCATCTCAGTCTGTCAGATCAATTCAACAAAATTTTGAAGGTGGAGAGGAGACAGATCATGGATCAACTCCAATCTTCTCCAGTCAAGTTCCACCCTACCTTCTCCTTCAAGAAGCTTTGAAATAACTAAGAAGGACTTTCTTTGAGTTGTAGGAACAGTTGTGTTCTGATGGTGTAGGGCAAGGGTTTTTTGAGGTTTAGGAGTGAAGGTGCACTCTGAGGTAGGATTCTTGAAGGGAATCTGAGTTGTAGGAGCCAGCTGGGCTCTGAGGTGTAAGATCTGAGGATCTGAGGAAAAGAAAGGAGGAGTTTGGCCAAATCTAGTTTATTGCTAGATAGGCAAAGGGGGGAAAGTGGATGTACCCATAATTTGGGGAACCACTATAAAATTTCTGTGTGATGTGTTGTGATTTGTGATGTGAATTTTAGATTAGATTTGTGTTGATCTTAGTTTATCTATTTGCATGATTGTTGTGGCTGTGTTAACTTGCTCACTAAAGAAATTTATGTGTCCATAAGTAGCCAAGATTTGAATAAATTTATATTGGACCTATTCACACCCCCCCCCCCCCCCTCTAGGTCAATCACTTTCCTAAAACAAATACTTTACAATACATAACCAACGTTATGTAACAAGGATGACTCTCATGGCTACCACAGCTAGGCACTCCAGGGTCTCAGCTCCACATGCTACCCACCTTATCCCCAGAACCTAGTTTACAATCACATAACAGCTCACTGGGAGCTACCACCAGCGGTAGTACTACCGCGAGGTGATATCTAACAAAACCATATTCATGTCCCAAAACTGGGTGTTTTCCTGTAGCACACCTCCAATACTACCTGCAGTAAGCTGCATACCCCAAAACTCTGTAAAATTGTATGTTTACCCACAAAGTTTACTTCGACACACAAATCAATTATCGCCAATCCAGACCAACTTGTCCGGATGAGCTTCACATAGCATGCCTATTTCATACTTTGATTCTGGATTTTATATACAAGTTTACTACCCGGGATATCACCAAACAACCCGTTGGAAACTTCCTGTTCTCCACCAATCTGTGAGGGTTTCTATTCATATGCCAAATAAGGACTTCACTTGTCCAAGAAGGAAGATCGTTACCTTTGTTGATCGCTTAGGATCCATGAAATTACAAAAGATCCGGATGCAAGTGTTCGTTGCACCTTCCTCTCCACAGATCCAACCTCGGTTCATGAATTTGACCACAAGAACTCCTTCCAAGCTCTTCGAGAGGATTGGATCAGCCTTCTCCTTCCTCTTCTTTCCTTCTTCCTCTTTCTTAGGGTCCAAGAGAAAGTGAGAGAGAGAGAGATTGAAAGAGAAATGAGAATGAAATTCTCACCTCTGACCCTTAACACTCACGGGCCAAACTTCAGTCATCTGATCTCCAGGCCAAAAAGAATGGATGGCTATGATTTAACTGACCATTCTTTTTAAATTTACTACCGTTGTGCGGTAGCACGCTATTGTATGGCGGTAGCTTAGGTGGTGACGGTGGTCATATCCAACACTTCTTTGCCGCTTAACGGCCGCCTCATCATCTCTCGACATGTGGCATACTACCCCAGCGGTATTGCTATCGCCTGGTGGTAGCAACTCGATGTCACTGGTTCTCAACGCCAACAACTCGATGCCACTGGCTGTCCTCGACACCCGCTACCGCCAACAGTATCATTCTATCGTCGGGCGATTGCTTCCAGTAACTAGAAAATTAGTTGTTTTCATACATTGGAAACTTGGAATGTTACACCAACGACAAGGGGAATCAAACGACACATGGATTGATGGTGGAGATAGACCAACTCCCGACCTGCGATCTCGAATACTTCACTGACAAGAAGGAAGCTCGGTAATTATGTAGTTGTTGATATTTTCCTTTTAATTATTTCCAGTTGTGCGAGGGATTTTGGTCAATATTAGGGCTCAAAAATAACTTGTAGATCATCATATCTGTTGAAAACAAATTGAATATTTGTTGTCATGGGTTTATATTGGCTTTCTTTGACTGGAATGTTCTCTGAAAATTCAGCGGTTAAAAAGTTAGTAGATGCAACATATAGAAAATGATTTAGATGAATCTTTTGCCTTACGAGTGAAGGTTTGTTATCCGATCTTGAAGACTTTAAGAGGATATTTCTAGTTTATTATCATACCAACATGTATATTATATATATTTGATGGGGTCCCCTCAAAATGATATCTGCAACCCCATGCTTGGGGTGCTGCTAGCTGTGAAGCTGCCTGGGGGTAGCTGCCTCGGGGCGAAATCGCCCGTGGAATAACCTCCTCGGTGCAAAGCCGCCAGGGGCATAGACACCCTAAGTAGAAATCGTCCGGGGAGTAACCGCTCGAGGCTGGGGCCCCCCAAAATGGGCGGACTCCCGACCCCCGCCGCTGCCTCCGATAGTGGTGGCCTATTCTTCATCTAGGGTGGGCGGCAACAAGGTTGTTCTCCCCTCGCATGATGCAGGCACGGTGTCACACCGGGATTGCACACTGCCTGACATCACACCAGCCCAGAGTACCCAACATGGAGTCACACCATGTGGGCTTTAATCAGGGCACGCGGCCCATACACCCCAACCCTTCTCCGGTCCCACCACAGGGGCACAGCGGGTTGTTGAGGCACGAGATCGAACCTACAACCTCCTTGATAAAGAGCTTTCAGGCAAGCTCTCATCAACCAACTGAGCCGCGGCTCAGTTGGTTGATGAGAGCTTGCCTGAAAGCTCTTTATCAAGGAGGTCAGGGGATCGAGACCTGGCCTCAACAACCTACCGTGCGCCTGTGGTTGGGCCCGGAGATGGGTTGGGGTGTACGGCCCGCGGGCCTGATAAAAGGGATGCCATGGTGTGATGCCTTGGTGGGCCCGGCAGTGGGCCGCCAGACGTGGGCCTCTGGCTAGGCCAGGTGCGAGGCCTGGTCGACAGAGCGGGTGGCTATAGGTCACTACATCATCGCCCCCCCCCCCCCCCCCCCCCCCCCCGTGGGGGCAAGGGCGTCCAGGTCAGGCGGCTCTATGGCTGCCCAACTTAGGAGACCTGTTTGTTTTCCAGGGCGGGCGACGACATGGCCGCCTGCCCCTCATCGGCCCTTCATAGTGGGGGAAATGCCGCCCAGATCAGGCGGCCCATTGCTCACCCCGCCCGGGCGACCTCTTTTTTGCCTAGGGCAGGCGACGATATGACCACCCACCCCCTTATCGCCCCCCCCCCCCCCCCCCCCCCCCCCCCGTAGTCGGGGTAAGGCCTCCTAGGCCGGGCGACCCTCTGGCCACCCCACTCGGGCGGTCTCTTTTCTGCCTTGGGCGAGCGGTGGCATGGACATTCACCCCCACGTCGACATCCCCCATGGGAGGGGGGGGCGACCGACCTTGGTAGGTGGCTGCCTTGTCCTATTCTCCAACCTTTTTTGGCCACCAGCCTCGTCGGACAACCCCTCCCCTCGTGAGAGGGCGTTTATTTTTTCGTCTGGGGTTAAACCTCCACGGGCAGTCTTGTCATTTTCGTAAAAATTGTGATTTTTATGCCCTATTTAGGGCGTTTATATTCGTCTGTCTGGTAGTTATCAGGAGAAATTAACAACTCGGCCTTCTTGGAATCTATAAATAGACCCCTACTCTCCTTCATTTTGGACTTCGCTTCTCGGCTCGGAAAATCCTCCTACCGATTTTCTTTCTCCTCCTTTCCACCTATAAATTTCTCTCTCCTCCTTTCCTCCTACGAATTTCTCTCTCCATCTTTCCTCCTACAAATTTCTATCTCTTCCTTTCCTCCCACGAGTTTCTCTCTCCTCCATTTCCCTACCCTTTGTGCGCTCACGCATGCTCCTTCTCCATGCATGCTCTTACGTGTGTTGCTTCCTTATGCGTTCTTGTGCACGCCTCCTTGAATGCTTTTGTGTGCACCCCTTCCTTGTGCCCTTCCCCTTTCGAACACTCTGTTTCCACCCGCCGGATCGCCCCGCTACCGCCAAAACAAATGAAACCTTAGTTGTTGGTTTTGAGAGTCTCCTTATCAAAATACTTAGGCACTAAGATAGTGTATTCCCACTAAGGTAATAGAAAAGTGGATGTACACAGATTTTGGGGAACCACTATAGCTTTGTGTCTTATGTGCTTGCCAATTTTCTATATTGTCTCTATTTTATTTTTATGCAGTTTTTATTCCTGCACTTGTTTACTTTATTGTGGTTGTGATTTTTGATGCAAATCTGAGATTGTTTGAACTTAGCAAATAGTTTGTTAGTGAATATTTTTTTTATCTTTGTCCCCCCCCCCCCTCTAAGGAAATCTCAGAGGTTTAAGTAATAACAATTCACCCTTTCAACTTGGACCTTGTTGTGCTCCTAATCGAGTGAATGACTAAACTAGAATTAGTTTTAAAGTTAATTTCATAATACATATCTTCATAAATGACTTTTTGCAATACATTGGCAGTTTATATATCTACATCATGTTAGAATGCGATTATGTCTGACGCTACATAACATTAGCGGTTTGTATATCTACACAATGAAAGGGTATACTTTTTCGGTGTCTAGAACTCACCCGAGCTGGCTTCAAGGCATGTGCATAAATTTTAGTGAGCTATACCTAAATTATTTAGGCCTTTATTTGAATAGTTTGAACATATGCATTTAAACCCATATTCTCTACCATTGATCACATGCGTTGAGCCTTCCACCAATTTCTTTGATATTCACCTCCACTTCTTTTATTGACAAAGCCTAAAATCTCAATCCCTCTCACACTTAGCTCCGAGCTACGTTTAAAATATCATATGTCATTTTGTGTTGGCGATTGTAGTTTGTGATAGTGGTGACATGCTCATTATAACGTGAGGGTGCATTTTGTTGAAAGTTTTGATAAATTTGAAAGGAAAAAACAAAAATCTGAAATGAAAATGGAAAATACGAAAAGTGGAAGAAAAAAAAGGAAAAAGAATTGAAATGAAGTTATATTTAATTTTGGTTTAGTTGAGAATTCCCATTTGTTGAAGCTCAAGTTTGGGGGTGCCACTCTCACATTTTACTTTATGATAGTTATTATTAATGTGAGCTCAAAAATTTTGTTTATGTATAAATTTTAGCATGTTTATTTTTGACTCTCCTCACCTTAAACCTAAGCCTAAAATGTTCATCCTAATCTAAGTCTGAATGATTCATAGAGTTGATTCTCTTATTAATGAAGCAGAGGAGGTGTGACTGGTAGAGGCTATGATCATCGTCATTGATGGATTTCTTTGCAGGCAACCCGGAAGTCATGTGACGATAATGCAGCTTTGAGTGTTCATTGCTTTCACACTATGTTTAGGATGGATCACTTAGTTCTTTCATTGTAAATTTGATATTGTTGTTTACGATAGATTGTTGAAAATAAGTATAATTAGATTAATATACTTAGGTCATTTCTCTTGTCTAATTTTATCATATATGGGATTAAGACTTCTCTCTCCACCACTCTCTTTCAATTTTTTGTTGTGCAATTAATCCTTCGTACAACTCATAGGTAAATGGTTTGCTCGGGCGAGTAATTATTCAAGTCCAGGGGTATTTGATATGTGTTTTTCATATAGTGTTTTCATCCTACTATTCTTTTCATTCTAACCCATTTCTATGCTGGATGTGTAGAATTATTGTTCATATTGTTATATATTGCCCATATAGGCTATTGGGATAATTTCATTGTATAGGTGTGGATTTTTGTGTGTTTAGTGGAAGTTATGTTCAATTTGGAACACACACGCCCATGTAGAATTTTCGTGGGAGCGTTCGCCTCTTTCTCCCCTAACAAGGCAGTTCTATTTCAATCAGAATTTATGGGTGCATTATTTTTGTATGTGCATGCGCGTATGTGCATTTGCGTGTGCGCGGTCATGTTGTGGTTTTCACGCAGTTTGGGTAAATCTGAGTTTGTGCATGTATTATTTACGCATGCACATGCACATGTAATTGTGTGTGCATGACTTGGATGCCCCGCTTTTCTTTTGTATTTAACTTACGCACGCTCATGCGCCCTATTTTCTATTTAACATTGTATCGTGATTTCAGCAAGATCGACGAGCAGGAGAGCACTGTTTTAGGTCTTGTTTCTCCCCAAAGCACCGGGTTTTCACCCAAAGGCAATGGGGGTTTCGCCCCTAGGTCTTCTCTAACCTCCACAAGCATTCTCAAGGTGAAGTATGTGATTTGCAAGCTTCCATTGGAGCTCTAAGCCGTAGCACTTGGCGTTGAGGTGAACAAAACCCAGAAGAAGAAGTGTTTGGAGAAGGTGACAACTTCTCCCATATCGTGGATGAGGCCATGGAAGAGGAAGAGCTAGTGGACCAAGTCGGGCTCTCCTACGATTCCGAGAAGACTAGCCTTATGTTCCATCTATACTAGAGATTGACAACTCATATTTTGCCTCTTTACCATTGAAATACTTGTAATCTTATTGTGGTATAATCTAAAGCAACTACACAGCATGACCATTGGGTGTAGTTACTCATAGATATATCTCTTTATTATGGTGTATTGGAGTAAATATTATTGTGTTTTTTTGGATGGTTGTTTGGACTTGTGGTTGTGAGATGGGCTGTGGTGTCATTGAGTTCGACACGAGCTAGTGCAGTTATGAGGTTGCCTTTGCATTTGACAGGCGCAATATGTGCGAATCAGAGGAAGGCTACCCACGGAGTAGCGAAGTAGTGAAGGTGGTCCGCATAGTTAATCTAATTTTACTTTTTTTTTGCTTTAGTTGATAGCAACTAGACCCCCCCCCCCCGATGAAAAGACTTCAATTGTTAATCTTGCTCATAAGAAAAATCCACCACATTGTGTTCCACGTGAGATCTATACTAGAGGATAACTCCTTATTTTATTATTACTTGACGACGTCAGTGCTCTTGTCATAAGCGCATAATTGGTAAACTTCTCCTTAGAATTGGAGATGATGAAGTTCTTTCTATAAATTCAACAGTGAAGAATATGCTTTCTACGATGACCCATGTTTCTTCATGAAGACTTCATATGATGAAACTGAATTTTATTTAATGATTATCTTTTACCGTCTTATTTACACGATGAATGTTTACTGGAATCCCGTGGCTAGATTTTATCTAAGGACAGTCGGTGTGGTTAGCCCCATTCTGACCGCATGAACCGCCGCGATCACCAAGCTCCAAAAATCTAGGGAGAGCCGATCCAAACTCAAGGTTGACTGTCACGACCCGTCTCGACATAAGTCAGAGTGCGCTTCGAGCGGGCCGTGATGCAACAGGCATGGGAAGAAAGAAAACCATGTCTGCTAAGGCGGATGCAGAGAATGCTGAAAATAGTTTAAAATAGTTAATTTGGAGAAAAAACAGTTTGATTTTTTTGCGGAAACTTTTATTGTTTAAAAATAGTGAAAAATTTGAATGCAGATGTATTTTTAATAAAATTCCGAACACAAGTTTCGGATACAAATTTTTCTATGTCATGACATGCTCAGATGAATGGACATGCAATTAATACTAAATTTTAGTACAGATAATATATAAATAGCCTAGCAGTTGTCCATGTATTACTGTTCATAATTATCACATAAAAAAACATCTGACAGTAAAAGAAATGAATCAAAAACATCAAACCTGACACGGCTAGAAGATCAATCATCAGAGAGCAGAAGCATGATGCAGATCGGGCCCAGGAACCTGACGGCGCTAACACGAAAGCTAAGGAATTTTCAAAGCACAAAGGAAAAGCCTCAGAATATTGAAATAAACAGGGTGATCAGAGTAAAGTATATAACAGAAGCAGAAAAGCATGACTGTACCAGTTTTCATGAAGCAAAACTATTCGATACAAGCAAATAACAGAGCAAAATAGAACAAGTTAGTGTATTAGACTACTCTAGAACATAGCCTAACATTATTCATGTAATATGTTGTAAGCCGTGATCGATGAAGGGTGTAGGTGCTATAGCGGGCACCCATGGTTTCACGATCATATCTGCGTGCAAGTTTTGTCGGAAAAGTAATCCTGCTTCCCGTGACCATGGCAGTAGACATATGCTCAATTAGATGCTACAGTTCAAGGATTTGCGTACAACTACGGATTTGTTTTTGAACTTCATATTTAGGTGTTTTTTTAACGAAAACAAAAATACTTAAAGTGAGCGAACATACCAAGAATAGGTTTCACTCAGACAGACATACAAAACCAGACTCGATGACACAGAAGGAACCAAACAGTAAGTTAAAGCCTCGCGGGTTCGAAAGGTCATGGTCAAAATATCAAGAAGATTTATCTAGTAAATTGTAGAGGTAAGTTAGCATGTGTCGGGACAGAGATATCGAGTACTCACCTAGGGTAAACCATCCTCTGACACAAGTATTTTCCAAGTTAAAATGTGTTACTAGCATGATATATCAAATCACCAATCACATACTTGCTAATCAGAATTCGTTATAATTATTATCGTGGAAATATTGCTTGTGATTAACACTCTACGACTCTTCAAATTATTCATCTTGAGGGACAAAATCCATCAATGTAAGTTACCTTTCATATACGTGTGAATTCAAATAATATAATTCATGCAATCCTCAATATTTGTTAATATAATATTTGTTAATCACTCCCAAAAATTTCAACATACTTTGAATTATATATCAAACGAAAAATCGGTTCATCTCAGTGAATATTCAAGTAAAATTATCTGCGATCATAATCTCGTGACATTCCAAATATATTAACCATATGACATTAACTTGTCGGATTAGACATTCGATACGTCAATTCATATGACATCACACACAGACAAGGGTGAATTCGTATAATTATAAGAACAGAGCAAGCATTTGAAATTCAATGTTTGCAAGAGAGAGAGATCTCTACTTGCCTTAAATGAGCATGAATCTGAAAGAGGCGGCTGAGCGGCTCAAGCAATGCTAACAATCTTATTTCGAACCTGAACAAGAACGACGGAAGCGATAAAGCAAAATTATCACTGTGCTAACACATACAAATATTCGCTACAAAATTGAATCAGAAGCAGCTAATAGATTTACCTCCATTAAGAGTAAGGTGAGAAGAGATTCGACGCGGAGACGGATACTTGACGATGCTTGAGTTACGAAAACCCTATTTCGGAGAGGACTTCCTTCACGAACCGTCAATTGACGCGATGAACGATGCTGGAAATCACAAATATAGCAAGGATTAGTCGAGTATACGACGAACGCAAATTAGGTCGACATAAAAACATTTATTTGGAGAGTAAAATTTAATGAATAATCCCAATAAAATCTGAAAAGAGAGAGATTTCTTACCCAAGGAGGTCAAAATCGGGTCCAAGGAGCCAAATTTGAGCCCACCCAGCAAATCCTAACTGCTCTATTGCAGATCTCGGCCAAATCGAAGATGACGAGCAAAAATTAGGGTTGCTTGAGGGAGAAGAGGCGGCTGCTAGAGGAGGAGAGGGGAGTGGCTGCTGATGTCAGCCTCCAAAAATGGAGAGGAGAAGAGGTTGTTGGCCACACGGAGTTGTCCATGGCTTAAGCAGGAGAAGGAAGAGGCACTGGAGGCGGATCTGACCCTTGGAGCAGAGGAAATCATCGGCCAGAGCGAGAGGAGGGGCGTCGGGGTGATACAGGAGCAGTAGACGGGGTGGAATCAGGAGCGGCTGTGAAAAACAAACTGCGGGACCGGGAGACCTAACCGAGAGAAATAGGAAAATAAATCGGGGAGGGGGCTGGTCGGGTATCATAAGAGAAGAGCTAAGTGGAAATTACAAAATTGTCGTTCTTTTAATAAATTTTATAGGGAATCCCCTTTTAAAAAAATACATATTTTGAGGGTTATTATATTCTCCCCTACTTAGGAAGTTTCATCCCGAAACTTTCTGAAAATTCTCTTAATGGGGACTCTTAGGGCGAAGATTTAGATAACATTCTTTCCAATATGGTTTGCATATCATGGCATACAAGTTAACTATGAATACAAAGAAACAGAAAAGTTAACAAGCGCAGAGACTGATCAAAATCAAGAGAAAAGTTGCGGATACTTGCTACACAGGTCAGATACACGTTCATAGGGGAGAATCTTCAGACATATCATACATTCAGAAAATAGTTACCATAGGAATGAGTTTTTGGTTTCTCCTGGCTGGATCGACCGGATATGAAAGATCGTCTTCGATGAAAACAAGAATTGGTTCAATTTGGGGCTCAAGGATTTAAGAGTGAGAAAATCTTGCACGAAGCGAAGATAGAATATCAAAAGGGGAAAAAAGATGAATGACGATTGAGTATCGACAGAGGCGAGTCACGCTAGGGATGGAAGAGCACAAGATAACGCTAAAATAATACAACAGAGCAATTCACAAAAAAGAAGCTCATTTTTTTCCTTTTTTTGTTGACACTTAGAAGCTATCTAGAAGGATATGCGCGAGGACTGGATAAGATTGTTAGTCAAGCAGAACAAGAAGACTGAATACGAATACCGGAGGCTTGAAACTAGAGATCCTAACACATTTCCTACTGTCAGGTATGTAAATCATATAATAATTACAACATTTTCATTAGACAACTTTAGATAATAATCATGCAAATGCAATACCGAGATCATGTGCAATGTCAAGCAAATAGAAAATCCATATATGTACAATCACTATTGTTGTTCTTGGCTTCACAACTGTGCAATGATTTATGATATGAATGCAAATGAATGGATACACATGTCATGTTAAGCGCCCTTATCACTTAACATGTCAGACATATTAGGACTATAATGCTAGCGCACTTGAAAATATTAAACCGATCATACAATTTAATATTCGCAAGCGGTGTATAATCTAGTGGAAATTCATATTCATAAAAATGTTAAGTTTGCCAATAACCCCTTAACATTCGTGTGCATATTACTCATGCTTATGAGTGAGTGTGTGTGTGTTTCAGCCTCGAACAACAGATAATGACAAGCTGAGTGAAAAAAAATGATGCATGCACATATATTTATATAATAAGGTCAAAATATTTGATAATTTCAAAATACTTCATCTTTAGGAGCTAACCTCCCTCTGACACGAACTGTAACGACCTGTCTCGATATAAGTCAGAGTGCGCTTCGGGCGGGCCGTGATGCCACAGGTATGAGCGAAAAAAAACCATGCCTGCTAAGGCGAATGCAGAGAATGCTGAAAATAGTTTTAAATGGTTAATTTAGAGAAAAAACTATTTGATTTTTTTGCGAAAGCTTCTATAGTTTAAAATAGTGAAAAATTTGAATGCACAAGTATTTTTAATAAAATTCCGAACACAAGTTTCAGATACATGTTTTTTTATGTCATGACATGCTCAGATGAATGGACATGAAATTAATACTAAATTTTAGTACATATAATATATAAATAGTTTAGTAGTTGTCCATGTATTACTGTTCGTAATTAACACATAAAGAAAACATATGACAGTAAAAGAAATGAATCAAAAACATCAAATCTGACACGACTAGAAGATCAATCATCGGAAAACAGAAGCTTGATGCAGATCGGGCTCAGGAATCTGGCGGTGCTGACACAAAAGCTAAGGCAATTCCAAAACACAAAGAAAAAGCCTTAGAACAATGAAATAAATAGGGTGATCAGAGTAAAGTATAGAAAAATAACAGAAGCAAAAAAACATGAGTGTACCAGTTTTCATGAAATAAAACTATTCAAGATAAGCAAATAACAGAGCTAAACAGAACAAGTTAGTGTATTAGACTACTCCGGAGCATAGCTTAACATTATTCATGTAATATGTTGTAAGTCGTGATCAATGAAGGGTGTAGGTGCTATAGCGGGCACCCATGGTTTCACGATTAGATCTGCGTGCAAGTCTTATCGGAAGAGTAATCCTATTTGTCGTGACCATGATAGCAGACAGATGCCCATTTAGACGCTACAGTTCAAGGATTTGCTTATAACTACGGATTTGTTTTTGAACTTCATACTTAGATATTTTTTAAACGGAAATGAAAATATTTAAAGTCAGCGAACAGACCAAGAATATGTTTCACTTAAACAGGCTTACGAAACCAGACTCAATGACATAGAAGGAACCAAACAGTACTTTAAAGCCTCGCGGGTTTGAAAGGTCATGGTCAAAATATCAAGAAGATTAATCGAGTAAATTGCAGAGGTAAGTTGACATTTGTTGGGTCAGAGAAATCGAGTACTCACCTAGGGTAAACCATCCTCTAACACAAGTATTTTCCAAGTAAAAATGTGTTACGAGCATGATATATCAAATAACCAATCACATACTTGCTAATCAAAATTCGTTATAATTATTATCGTGACAATATTGCTCGTGATTAGCACTCTACGACTCTTCAAATTATTCATCTAGAGAGACAAAATCCATCAGTGTAAGTTATCATTCATATACGTGTGAATCCAAATAATATAATTCATGCAATCCTCAATATTTGTCAATATAATATTTGTTAATTACTCCCAAAAATTTCAACATACTTCGAATTATACATCAAACGAAAAATCCATTCATCTCAGTGAATATTCAAGTAAAATTATCTGTGATCATAATCTCATGACATTCTAAATATATTAACCCTAAGACATTAACTTGCCGGATTAGACATTCAATACTTCAATTTATATGACATTACAAACTTATAGTGGTGAATTCATATAATCATAAGAACAGAGCAAGTATTTGAAATTCAATGTTTGCAAGAGAGAGAGAGAGAGATCTACTTGCCCTTGAAAGTTTTGATTTCAAGAACAACTAATCACCTAGAGGGGGGTGAATAGGTTCAATTCCAAAAACTTAGGCAACTAAACAATTAAAATCACATCACAGCAATCTCATCACAATCAAAACCATCACAGCACAGTACACAGAAGTTTATAGTGGTTCCCCAATTGATGGGTACATCCACTTTCCCCCTTCGCATATCTAGCAGTATACTAGATTCGGCCAAACTTCCTTCTGTCTTTCTCAGATCCTTAGATCTTACAGCTCAGAGCCCAACCGGCTCCTACAACTCGAGCACAAGCCCTACCAATCAGATCACAAAGATCCTACAACTCAAGTTCTTCCCAAAAACTCTACCTCAGAGTGACTCCACGCTCCTACAGCTCAGGCAATCCTGCCCTACCTCAGTGTGAATCCACACACCTACAACTCAGGCAACTCCTGCTCTACCTCAGCCTTTATAACACAGGCTTACAACTCAGGCCTTAGCCTTACCACTCAGATTCAAAATGAATCTTACACAGAAATATTCAAGATAATGAATTACAGACACTAGAGAAAATTCTTTGTGTCTGTCAACCTGGACTGAGCAGATATCATCCCTAACTTCTTCTTCACAATAACAAGATGATGCAGAGATCTTGAAATGATGCCCGACTTGTTCTGGAATCAACTAGTAGATGAATCTGCTTCTTCTTCTTTAGGAATATCTCCTGATCTGGACTGAGCAGATTTCAGTCCTTCCTTCTTCTTTGATCCAGCAAATTGATCTACAGATTCTGGCTCGACTTGGATCGGGAAGATAACTTCAGCTAGGGCACGCCTAGGCTGATTCGTCTTTCTCAGAGGATTACTCTGAACCTGCTAGAGTGTATATTGATTGCACAAGCAAACTCAAAATCCCTTCAGATTTGATCTTGAAGTTCTTGGCTCCTGCAATAATGGCGGATGAAGACGACGAACTCCGCTTCTCATTTTTAATCAGAAATTAATCCAATTAATCTCTTAATCATTCTTATGTTGTTTATAATCCTGTCATTGGCGAGATGATCGACACGTGTCTCAGTTTTAATAGTGGTTAAAACCTCAGCTCTATTAACATGAGATCCACTGTAGACTGACGACGATGTTAATGTCGATTTGCATCGAATCTGAACTTTGTTAACTTTGCTGAGTCAACATCATTCTGGACTTAGCCAAAATCAACTAACTTTTCTGAAATCCTGCGTTCGACGAACTTCAAGATTAGCTCGACGAAATCTGAACTCAGCTCGACAAAACAGTGAAGCTGAGATCGATGAATTCCCTTAGCTCAGTTCTTTCTTCAGGTGAAGGCTGAGGTCAATGAACTTCGAGCCCAGCTCGACGAAACCTGATCTACGCTTGACGAAATAGTAAAGCTGAGATCGACGAATTCTCTTAGCACAGTTCTTTCTTCAGGTAAAGGATGAGTTCGATTAATTCTCTGAACTGTGGTTGACGAAATCTGAACTTCGGTCGATGATTCTGATAGCTGAGCCCTTCTTATAGGTAAAAACTGAAATCGACGAACTCTGAACTCCGATCGACGAAAGCTAAGCTCAGGTCGACGAATAGTAGACTCAGCGATTCTTGACTTAGAAATTTCTTTAGCTTTGCATGGTGATGTTGAGAGCGTTGAGTGAACATTCCTCACTCAACGCTTTCTCCTTTTATCACACCCTGGCCTGGTAAGCTCAAATTAACGAGGCGGGAATAGTAAATGTGAGTTGTCGATCTTTTTATAGATACACATTTCAAAATAAGAAACGACAAAATTAATAAAATTATTATTTTTATTTATAATCAAAGGAGGTTACATGGGTACATCATTGATACATTGTCTTATTTATACATAGTGCACACATGATATACTATATTTTCCTCACTGCCCACAATCACCCTGGTCCGCATCGGTACCTAAAAACATAGTAGGCCGGTGAGCATTTTCACTCACCCTGAAAGAATAATACGGTACAATATGCATGAATGAATGAAATGCAAGTTCATTATTAATAAAATACTTAATTTTATTTATTTACTGAAAACATTTAATTTATCCAAATCTTTTTCTGAAAAGATTGTTGCATGTTAAATATTGAATGTGCACATCCAATATATTTTATACTGTACAACATTTCATAGCATCGTGTTGTTCCTACACAATAGTGGTTTCATAGCATCGTGCGTTTTACGGCACAATAGCGGTTTATCGTATAATAACGATTTCATAGCATCATGCGCTTTACGACACAATAGCACATATTTCAGAGTTTCAGAATGTATGCATGAATGTTCTAACTTAGGATATCATTATCACGTGAATACACCTAATTCCACCATTCGTTATGTTTATCAAAATAGTTAAATTATCTTATAATAAAATAAGCTGATATGTAAAAACTGTATTATTTTCCACCTACCTCGATTTCGGCGTTTGACTTAATATCTGGCACTGTATTGACGCACTTTTAGAAATTTTGGCTTCAGCTCTCAAAAACAGTATTTGGGCAGCACTTTAACACAAATTAAGGCTGAAATCTTTTTGTAAAAAACTGTCCCGAAGCTTCCCCTAAATTTTCGCATCGTTCTAACATATTCTCTCTCATATATCTCTCCTCTCTTGATTTCCGAGAAAATGATAAGGATTTGAACTGAATTGAACATTCCATTGGATGTGTATTTACAATACCTTTCCAATGCCACCAAAATCGCCTCAATCGGAGCTCTAGAATTCCCAGAAACCTCAATATAGTGAAATGCCCATTACTGGGCTTCTCCGGTCTTGACACGTGGCACAGAGGCGCCACGTGTCGGTGCCACAAGGGCCAGCGCTGCTGCGTGGCGCTGCAACAGTGCTGGAGGATGCCACATAGCAGCCATGTGGCAGCGTCTCATGAAGAGGCGCTGCATGGCGGCACAACGTGGCCGCCATGCACCCCGCCACGTGGCGGCCATGGACCTGGCGCTGCTTTCATACAACGCCTGCATGGCGCTGCTCCATGCATCGCCTGTGTGGCACTGTCTTGGAGCGCCACATGGCGTTCCATGGTGCAGCCATGTGGCCAAATATGCTTGATTTCTTTTTGGGCTCTTTTTTTAGGTTTTCGCTCCTATGAAAATTACAAAAATACCTATCCTAGCGTTTTCGACGTTCCAGACCTATTTCTGGCCTCCTTTTGCCAAATTCCAAACTGTTGTTGCCTAATTTGCACTTTTTTCATACATGACCCGATATTGACAAATAAAATATTGATTTTCATGGATTTTGTCATTTCGAGTATAATGTTGGACTTCGTTTTACCAAATTCACATCGATTCAATCGAAAATTACACATTTTCTAACAGACTCTGATTTTAGCAATTTATATATTGATTTCTATATTTTTTGACATTCTGGATTTACTTACGAACTTTATTTTTCGAGATTTACGTCGTTTGCGTCAAAAATTGTGAATTTTCTTCAATATTATTTGATTATAATAAATAATATGTCAATTTTAATATTTTTTGACATTCCGAAACTAACCGCAGAGTCCATTTTTTGATATTCAGCTTTGTTTGATAAATTTGAACAAATTTATTACAGTAAAACGTAATTATGTAAACATAGGATATTACATTCTTCCCCCCTTAAAGAATTTCGTCCACGAAATTTGTTATTTCAAACTAGGTTAGGGTATCTCTTTTTTGTGTCTTCTTCAAGCTCCCAAGTTGCTTCTTCTACTGATCGTCCTTTCCAAGTAACCTTGATCATTGGAATAGATTTGCTCTTTAGCTGTTTCTCTTTACGGTCTACGACTTGATCTGGGATAGCTTCGTAGGAGAGGTCTGGATGTATTTCTAACATTTCAGTGTCGAATTGGATGATATGTGATGGATCATAGATGTATCGTCGTAGCATCGATACATGAATTACATTGTGTATACCACTCATAACTGGGGGTAATGCCAATCTGTAGGCGACTGGTCCGGTTTTGTTGAGGATCTCGAACGGACCTATATATCTTAGTTTTAGCTTGCCGCTACGACCAAACCTTCGGATACCTTGTCCTGGCTTCACTTTCAAGAATACATGTTCTCCAATCTGGTATTCTATATCCCGGTGTTTTTTGTCAAAATATTTTTTCTGTCTATTTTGAGCAATTTGGATTCGATTTCTGACTAA
Source organism: Platanthera guangdongensis (assembly GCA_039583875.1). Classification (NCBI taxonomy): domain Eukaryota; kingdom Viridiplantae; phylum Streptophyta; class Magnoliopsida; order Asparagales; family Orchidaceae; genus Platanthera; species Platanthera guangdongensis. The sequence continues at coordinate 162,114,745 of CM077156.1, forward strand.
TTGAATAATTCTCTGAAAATCTTCGATCAACTGTGGCCCTATTATCGTCTTTTCTCCAATTTCGAACCAACAAATAGGAGTTCAGCATCTTCTCCTGTATAAAGCCTCATATGGTGCCATCTGAATGCTTTAATGATAATTGTTATTATATGTAAATTGCACCATAGGAAGATGTTGTTCCCAACTTCCACCGAAATCTAGGACACACATTCTCAATAAATCCTCTAGTGTTTGAATTGTTCTTTTGGTTTGCCCGTCCGTCTGAGGATAATAAGCAGTACTGAAGTTGAGTCGTGTACCCAGAGCTTCTTGGAATCCCTTCCAAAATCGTGAAGTAAACCTTGGATCTCGATCTGATACAATCGATACTGGTACTCCATGAAGTGTCACAATGAGATTGATGTATTTTTGAGCTAATCTTGACATTGATTCACCTACTCTTATGGGTAAAAAGTGGGTAGATTTAGTGAGTCTGTCCACGATTACCTATATTACATCACTTCCAAATGACGATCTTGGCCGGAAGACCTACAACCAAATCCAATGCGATGTCATCCCATTTCCAAGTCGGAATTGGTAGGGGTTGAAATACACCTCCTAGTTGATGGTGCTCAGCCTTAACCTGTTGACAGGTTAAGCACTGTTTCACAATTCTCACAACGTCCGCTTTCATACCCGGCCACCAAAAGTTCATTTTTAGGTCATGGTACATTTTTGTCGCACCATGATGAAATTTGGCTTCCTTCAATAACTGATTTCGAACATCATTAATAGGGGGGATTCCATATCGATCTCCACATCGCAAGATGCCGCGTTCATCAATATGAAATTTGGATTGAAATTTCTCTATTAATATTTTGTCATCTTTCTCCATTCTTCATCTTGTTGTCCTTCACGAATCTTCTACAACCAATCAGGGGATACAATCAGTTGCGTAAGAATTGATCTGTAAGATGATGTTCCTGAATCCAACTTCAACCTCTCGGACCTTCAACTTAATGCATCTGCTATTATATTTGTCTTGTCGGGATGGTATAGGATCTCTAAGTCATAATCCTTAATAAGTTCGAGCCATCTTATTTGTCGCATGTTCAAATCCTTCTGGTTCAAGAAATATTTCGAACTCTTGTGATCTGTAAATACTTGACAAATTGTCCCTAGAAGATAATGCCTCCATATTTTTAGATCAAAAACTACTGTGACGAGTTCTAAATCATGCACAGGGTAATTCTTTTTGGCCCCCTTCAACTGTTGAGAAGCATAGGCTATAACTTTTCTTTGTTGCATTAGTACACACCCTAATCCTTGATAAGATGCGTCACTATAGATTTGAACCCCTTCATAGCCATCAGGAAGAGACACAACAAGAAAAACCTTGATTAGCAAGGATCAAAATTCGTTGCTAATTAGATAAATCCGTTGCTAATTTTAATTAGGAAGGAATTTAGAAACGAAAAATTTTGTAGCTAATTTGGCCCTAACTAAATTTAGGAAGGAATTTATTTCTTTCTAATTAGCAAGGATATTTTAGGAAGGAATTCTTTTGATGCTAATGTTTTGTATTTTATATAATTATTTGATTAAATTAAAATAATATTTATATACAAAAAATATATTTTCTAATATGCTCATGTTGGGATTTGAACCTTAGACCTCTTACAAATAATTTATTTACCCAACCAATCCTCCTAATTAATTAATTCGTTTTAAATTTACGGTAATATATATATAATTATAATTATAAATTTATATTATTTATGTATATGATTATTTATTTATACATATATATTTATTTATTTATTTATACATATAAATATATATTTATATTTATAGTTTAATATATATAGTTTATTATATATAATTATTTATATATATCGTTATTTTTATATATTATATATATTCATATATTTTTGTATATATTATATATATATTTATATATATATTTTATATGTATATATTTATTTATTTCTCGTTGGTGCACGGCGGGGAGATTGCACGGGAGTGTGACGAGCTCGGCGGGAGATCGTGCGGGAGAGTGACAATCTTAGCATGAGAGCAGATATCGAGATGAGAATGAGGATATTAAGGGATTCTTTAATTTGTTTAAAAACTTATAAATATATATTTATATTTTTTAAACGTGAGATGAAAATATTTGGAGGGAATTGAATCTTTTTCTCCACAAATTTTTAATCTAAAATAATTAGTATAGAAATTTTGAAAGGAAATATTTCTTTTCTATTTAGCAACAAATATTTTGCAACAAAATAATTCGTTGCTATTTTTGCAACGAATATTTTCGTTGCTATTTTTGTGGGTAAAAACAAATATCATATACCTAGCTAAATTCGATGCAAATTAGCAACAAATTATTTAGCAATTTTTGTTGTTAAATGAAGTTTTTCTTGTAGTGAGATAAGATTGGTGCAGATACTAATAATTGTTTGAGCTTTTGAAAGCTTTCTTCGCATTTATCACGCCATTCAAATTTCACTGCCTTCTGGGTTAATTGAGTTATTGGGGTTGCAATCTTTGAAAAGTTTTTCACAAATTTTCGATAATAACCTGGTAGACCCATAAAACTTCAAACTTCAGTAACGTTTATCAGACGAGGCCACTTGACAATTGTAGAGATCTTTGTAGGGTCTATAGTAATTCTTTTGGCACTAATGACGTGACTAAGGAGGCTACTTCTTCCAACCAGAATTGACATTTTGAGAATTTGGCATATAGGTGGTGTTCTCTTAATGTCTGAAGGACTTTGCGTAATTGATCCTCGTTCTCCTTATGACTTCTTGAATGTACTAAAATATCGTCGATGAAAACAATGACAAACAGATCAAGAAAAGGGTGCATGACTCGATTCATCATATCCATGAATATCGTCGGAGCATTGGTGACTCCAAATAGCATTACAAGGAACTCATAATGACCATATCTTGTGCAAAATGCCATTTTCGAGATGTTTTCATCTTTCACGTGTAATTGATTATACCCAGATCGTAAGTCAATTTTTGAGAAAACTTTTGCTACTTGAAGCTTGTCGAACAAGTCATCAATCCTTGGCAATGGATACCGATTTTTAATAGTAACTTTATTTAACTCGCGATAATCAATACACATATGCATGCTACCATCCTTATTTTTTACGAACAAAATTGGATCTCCCCATGGAGAAGTACTTGGACGGATAATCCCTTTATTTAAAAGATCCTGCAACTGCTCTTTCAATTCTTGTTGTTCAGGTATTGCTAAGTGATAAGGAGGTTTAGAGATGGGTTTTGCTCCTGGGACTAGGTCGATTGAGAAGTCAATCTCCCTACGTAGAGGAAGTCCAGATAAGTCTTTAGGAAAGACGTCTGGATATTCTCGAACGATTGATACATCTCCGACACTTTGTTTTGTCTCTTCGACTTGGGATACACTAGCGAGATAAGCTATACATCCCTGCTTCAAAAATTTGCATGCCTTTAGAGCGGATATTTTAGGGATAATTCCGCCTTCTCCTCGGAACTTAAGAACGGGTTGGAGTGGCTGATGAAAAGTGATTTCCTTCTTAGCACAATCGATTGTTGCTCGATGTTTCGTCAACCAATCCATACCCAGAATCACATCAAAATGGTTAAGAGGAAAAATAATAAGTTTGGCTTCAAAATTTTGTTCTCCAAATTTTATATTGTCGTAGACATAGTCATTAACCCTAACCTTCTCACCGTTGGGTAAACGTATAGAGATTTCTTCTTCTAACTTGTGTCTAGGTAATGCCAACTGTCTTGCTACCGCATCAGATATAAAAGAATGAGTTGCACTGGAATCAAATAATGCAGTAGAAGAGATACTTTCAAACATTATTGTACCTGTAATCACATCAGTCGCTTTACGTGTTGCTTCCTGATTCATCCCGTAAATGTGAGGCAGGGTTGTTGCCTATTGCTTCGATCTTTCAGTTGATTTTCCCTCAATATCCTTCTTTTTAGGACAATTACTAATGTGATGGCCCGACTGATGACAATAGAAACAAGCATTGTCCCTCCTATCTAAAGTATATGTGCCCCAATGTTGCTTGTCGCATGTAGGGCATGACGGGGTAGGTTGCTTTTGGTTACTCTGTTGCTTTAACTGATTCTGACGGCTAAAGTCTTGATTTTTGCGCTTCTCCCCGGATTGAGGTTGGCGTGATATTCGTTTTCTTTCTTCTACTCGACGAGCCGCCTCGACGAGTGCTTCGTAATCAGAGAAAGTAAAAGGGGCCAAAACATCTTGGATCGAGTCTTTAAACCCTCGTTGTAGCATAAACATTTGATGATCCAATGAACCAGCAGCATCGGGTACGTGTTCGAGCATTGCAAAAAACTTGGATTCATACTCAGTAATTGATAAGGTTCCCTGAGTCAACTGTGCCAGTTACTCCTTCATCCTTTGTTGGGCTGACACAGGCCACTACCACTTGTGGAATCCATGCATTGACGAATTCACTCCAAGCAATAACTGATGCCTTCTTTTCCTTTAGGTGAATGCGCCTATGGTTGTTCCACCATGCCGCGACATCCTTTTGCAGTACAAACTCAACTAATGTCACCCTCTTTTCTTCTGGACATTCTATGCCTTCAAAGATTCGTTCTATTTGACGAAGACACTCTTCAGCAACGAGTGGGTTCGTTGAACCTGCAAACTTTGGAGGACTCGTCCGCATGAAGATGTCTAGCCATCTTTCAGCATGGGTAGAGTCCGATTCTGTTCTTGGAGGTGGGGCTGATCCTCTTTGTAGAGTTTCTGCCAGAACTGTTGCCAAATGCATAACAATGTCCATATTTTGGATTATTATGGGCAACCTCGTAGGGTGACTATCTTGGCCACTACCTCCATTGGTATGTTCATTCACTTGTGAATCAGTATTGGCCATTCCCTGAAAAGGAAATAAGCGTCTTAGAACGAGGAAACTAAATCTCATATTAATTATTTACTTACATAATTAAGTCGCAATTTCTACTTTAAGGTGCCCATTGGCCAGGTAAGCGCAAGGTCTGCGGTCGCACTATGTACCGTTATACACCACTTTCCTTTCAGGGGATACTGGCTCACCCCTAACTACTTTCCTATACACCGATTAGACAACTTAAATTTCGATCTTGCAAGCATATATTTTAGTAATTGATCTTATCTGTTCCTAATTGTGTCTACCCAACTCAAATTGACTAATCTATATTCAAGGGATCTAATCCTTACTATTTTTTATTCTGCTAATTTTGTTGTTTCCGCTCTTTTATGTGTAACCTCCCTCTGATACCAACTTGTCACACTCTGTCCCAGTAAGCTCGAATTAACGAGGCGGGAACAATAAATGTGAATTGTGGATCTTTTTATAGTTACATATTTCAAAGCAAGAAATGACAAAATTAACAAAACTATTATTTTTATTCATAATCAAAGGAGGTTACATGGATACATCATTGATATATCATCTTATTTATACATAGTGCACACATGATATAATATATTTTCCTCACTACCCACAATCGCCCTGGTCCGCATTGGTACCTAAAAACATAGTAGGTCGGTGAGCATTTTCACTCACCCTGAAAGAATAATACAGTACAATATGCACGAATGAATAAAATGCAAGTTCATTATTAATAAAATACTTAATTTTATTTATTTACTGAAAACATTTAATTTATCCAAATCTTTTTCTGACATGATTGTTGCATGTTAAATGTTGAATGTGCGCATCCAATACATTTTATATTGTACATTGTGCTGTTCCTGCACAATAGTGGTTTTATAGCATCGTGCATTTTACGGCACAATAGCGATTTATCGTATAATAATGATTTCATAGCATCATGCGTTTTACGTCACAATAGAACATATTTCAGAGTTTCAGAATGTATGCATGAATGTTCTAACTTGGGATATCACTATCACGTGAATACATGTAATTCCACCCTTCGTTATGTTTATCAAAATAGTTAAATTATCTTATAATAAAATAAGCTGATATGTAAAAACTGTATTATTTTTCATCTAACTCGATTTCGGCGTTTGACTTAATATCGGACACTGTCTTGACGCACTTTTAGAAATTTGAGCTTCAACTCTTAAAAACAGTATTTGGGCAGCACTTTAACACAAATTAAGGCTGAAATCTTTTTGTAAAAACTGTCCCGAAGCTTCCCCTAAATTTTCGCAGCGTTCTGACACTTTCTCTCTCCTATATCTCTCCTTCTCTCTTTATTTCCAAGAAAATGATAAGGATTTTTACTGAATTGAACATTCCATTGGATGCGTATTTATAATATCTTTCCAACACCACCAAAATCACCACAATCGGAGCTCTAGAACTCCCATAAACCTCAAAATAGTGAAATGCCCATTACTGGGCTTCTCCGGTCTTGACACGTGGCACAGAGGCGCCACATGTAGGCGCCACAAGGGCCAGCGCTGCTGCGTAGCGCTGCAGCAGTGTTGTAGGCTGCCACATGGTGGCCATGTGGCAGCGCCTCATGAAGAGGCGCTGCATGGCGGTGCAACGTGGCCGTCATGCACCTCGCCACGTGGCAGCCATGCAGCTGGCGCTGCTTTCATACAGCGCCTGCATGGCGCTGCCTCATGCAGCGCCTATGTGGTGCTGTCTTGGAGCGCCACGTGGTGCTGAATGCCACGTGGCGTGGCGTGGTGCAGCCATGTGGCCAAATATGCCTGATTTCTTTTCAGGCTGTTTTTTGGGGTTTTCGCTCCTATGAAAATTACGAAAACACCTATCCTAGTGTTTTTCGATGTTCCGGGCCCATTTCCGGCGTCCGTTTTGCCAAATTCCAAACGGTTGTTGCCTAATTTGCACTTTTTTTCATACATGACCCGATATTGACAAATAAAATATCGATTTTCATGGATTTTGTCATTTCGAGTATAATGTCAGACTTCGTTTTACCAAATTCACATCAATTGCATCGAAAATTGCACATTTTCTAACATACTCAGATTTTAGCAATTTATATATCGATTTCTATGTTTTTTGACGTTCTGGATTTAATTACGAACTTTATTTTTTGAGATTTACGCCGTTTGTGCCAAAAATTGTGAATTTTCTTCAATACTATCTGATTATAATAAATAATATGTCAATTTTAAGGTTTTTTAACCTTCCGAATCTAACCGCGAAGTCCATTTTTTGATATTCAGCTTTGTTGGATAAGTTTGAGTAAATTTATTACAGTAAAACGTAATTATGTAAACATAGGATATTACACCCTTAGCCATATTCTCCAGCTTTCTGCCTGATGGCGTTGAGAGCGTTGAGTGTATAAGTTTCACTCAATGCATTTGGACTTAGTCAATTTTCTGCAATCTTGCATTTTTGATGAAGTTTGACGTTGACAGACTCAGCATGACGTTGAGTGATGCAGCTTCACTCAACGCTTCTGGACTTAGTCGATTTTCTGGATTCTTCACAGTAAGGCTATGATAGGATAGCCTTGACTCAATGCTTCTAGTTGTATGACGTTAAGTGAGTTGAGCTCACTCAACACTTTTGGACTTAGTCCGATTTCTGCCTTGACTCAACGCTTCTGGCTGTATGACGTTGAGTGAGTTGAGCTCACTCAACGCTTCTGGACTTAGCCCAATTTCTGCCTTTGCAATACCTTCAGTTTTGACTGCATGCCTTCACTTAGCGCTATTAACTGAATGACGTTGAGTGAGCTTGCCTCACTCAACGCTTTAGGACTTAGCCTGATTTTCCTGCCTGACTTCTCTCAGCGCTATTAACTGGATGGTGTTGAGTGAGCTTGTCTCACTCAACGCTTTTGAACTTAGGCAATTTTCTGAGTTTCCAGCTCCACCTTGAGTCCACCTGTCAATGTCTCTTGAACTGGCTGTCTAATCATTATGACAAAGACTAACCTGTATGCATGAACTTAACCATACATTAAATACAACTATGTCTATCTCATTGACATGTTTGACATCATGAAATCAGGGTCATTGGGATCAATGGACCCAACAGCCTTAAATGAGCCTGAATCTGAAAGAGGCGTCTGAGTGGCGCAAACAATGCTAACAATCTTATTTCGAACCTGAATAAGAATGACAGAAGCGATAAAGCAAAATTATCACTATGCTAACACATGCAAATATTCGCTACAAAATTGAATCAGAGGCGGCTAAGAGATTTACCTCCCTCAAGAGTGAGTGAAGAAGAGATTCCACGCGGAGACGGAGACTTGACGACGTTTGAGTTACGAAAACCCTATTTCGGAGAGGTCTTCCTTCACGAACCGTCAATTGACGCGACGAACAATGCCAAAAATCACAAATATAGAAAGCATTAGTCGAGTATACGACGAACACAAATTAGGTCGACACAAAACATTTATTTGGAGAGCAAAATTTAACGAATAATCCCAATAAAATCTGAAAAGAGGAAAAGAGAGAGAGAGAGATTTCTTACCCAAAGAGGTCAAAATCGGGTTCAAGGAGCCAAATTTGAGCCCACCCAGCAAACCCTAACTGCTCTATTGCAGATCTCGGCCAAATCGAAGACGACGAGCAAAAATTTGGGTTGCTACACTAACCGCCAGATCCCGCAGTCAGATTGTTCTCTTTACCCGCACACCATGTATCCCATTGCCAACGGAGCCTTAGTATTCCTATGTCATCGCAGCTTTCCGACAGGAGCCCGGAGCTCCATTCCAATGCCAACGTTCTCATCGCGCAAGGGCGCACGCGGAACCCTCCGACGACCTTCTTCCTCTCCAATCTTTATTGTCGGCCAAAGGAAGCTAGTGATAGTTGTTGTTATGATTTGTAGAACTCCTCCGCGAGGTGCCTCGCCCGCCGGCTTTCGCCAACAATTTACATTTTTCGGTAGAAAATAAATGACAAGTTGATTCCATGAGGCGGATCGCTTGGGTTCCAGGTGGTGGCTGGTCGTGTTCATTACAGGAGAGAAAATGATTAGTTTAAATCTTATTTATTATTATTACGAGCATCTTCGCACGGGCTACGCCCGTGCTCGATGCTCTCGGGCGGCCTTCGGCCGTATCAGGCGGGCTTTGCCCGCCTGCACACGGGTTTCGCCTGCTTGCATCCAGGCTTCGCCTGTGCTTGATCCTCCGGGCGGCCTTCGGCCGCAAAGAATCGGGTCCCGCTTCAACGCAATTCATTGGCTCAGCGCCGCAAGAGCCAATCACTGTCACGCGGTGTGTATATATATATATGACTTTTTAGAGCACAGGGAGGTGGAAGGGTGCTCGACATGTGCTGTCGGTCTTATGGCACGAAGGGAGACGGATTTTAAAAGGGCAACGCAGCGAGCAGCGACGTCTAAACGGCGGGAAGAGGTAGGGATGGGGAAATAGCGGAGCACAGCGGCGGCTGAAGCGGCGAGTGGCGAGGCCTCTGTTCGCGGTACGCGGCAGGAGGGTCGGGCACGCGGTCGATTGGGCGTGTAGCGTCGGGTAAGCTGCGGGGGTTTTCCGAGAATTCCATCTATGATGGAGAGAAGACAATGAGGCTTATTAATAGTAGATATAATTGCAGGACAACTCATGGTGCATGTTGGCCAGGGGAAATGAATACTCCCCCAAATGACCTTAGCATTTTAGTGAAATTGGTTACATATAGTAATGTAATTCTTTTCCAAATGGAATCTGTACCACAAAGATTTCACAAATTAGTTGGACTGTCATTTTTTCTTTACTCGGATAAGGCGACCCACGTAGCGGTAAGAAAGAGCTTGTACTTCCTCATTCTTCTGTGGCACGAATGGTCCACTTGAATCTTCTAAAGCTGATATGTATAGGGTGTGCAGCCCTTTGTGGGATCAAAACTGGCGGCCTGTTGGTCAGGTATTCCATCCCTTGGTGGGATCAAAACTGGCGGCCTGTTGGTCAAGTATTTCTTCATTCCATCGAACGGCTTGCTAGTGCAGTACTTGCAGCTCTTGTTTTGTTTCCGGGTAAAGAGCGTCGTCTGAGGTTTCTTTATCCCTAATTACATTTGGGATTTGTTAAGACCAGCTGTCTATTGTGTGCAATGTAAGAGGTTAAGCTGATGGTTTGTTTACACAGTGTTTATATTTAGATTATGTATATATATTCATACAGAAAATATAGAGCAGACACAAAATACCAAGAAACGTTATCGCAGGAATCTTGCAACACTTTCAGGTGTATGAACATCATTTTTAGAACATGTGCATATTCATATAGAGATGAATTTATCATCGAAGATGAGATAATTTTTCAATAGATAATGTAAATTGAAACTTAATGTTTACCTGCTGTTTTCGAATTGCCTATAATGCACGTAGACAGCCCAACAGAGAAAGTCCTAATGCCGCCGATGTATTTCTCAGAGCAGTAGAGTAAGATAGGTGCCCCTGTGAGAAACTAACGACTGTAACAGGGCGATAAAATGTTGGAATGCATTAAACGATTTGTCATATAGGGTAAAACCCAATATCCACAGTTAACAAAAGAGCAGCACACAAAGCAAGTAAAAAATTGAGCTATGCTATATATGTATAATACACCGCAGTGGTATAGCATACTGAGTTGAGGAACAGTGGGTGAATCGATCATTATTGTAACACACAGTTGATTGTATCACAGAAATGTTGGATAGAAGGGTTGGGGGAAAGGAAATTATCATGATGTCAATACCGATCATGTTATCCGGAATATCAAAATTGCAAGGGTGCAGGAATTTAAAACCTAAACATACGATTATGGAGACATATTTATGTAGAGATAATGTATGTAAAACAATTTTTTTTGATCAATTCAGTGGGACAAATGCACAAACAGCTTATGTGCTCAAGAGAAGTGAAAAGTTCAACCAAATGCACAAATCAGTTTGGGCGTTGCAGCACTTACAACAAAACAGTGAAACATAAAAAGGAACCAAATGCACAAATCAGTTTGGGCGTTGCAGCACTTACAGCAAAACAGTGAAACATAAAAAGGAAATAGGCGAAATAATTGAAGGCCTTACTGTGCGGAGGAAGATGGAATGTGTCCACCAGACCGGAGGATGGGAAGCTCAGGGAGTCGGAGCTGATCTGGGCGGCAGATTGAGCATTGACGGTGCAGAGTCGTCGCAGAAGAAGGTAGCATTTCGAGTGGGAGGAAAGCGGCACGGGAGGTTGAGCGTGTTCACGATTTCTTATCTCATGGCAGAGGAAAGTGAAAAGTTCAAGCAAATGCACAAATAAATTTGGGCGTTGCACCACTTCCAAGAAACCAGTGGAACATAAAAAGGAAGTAGGGGAAATAATTGAAGGCCTTACTGTGCGGAGGAAGATGGAATGTGTCCAGCAGAGCGGACGATGGCAAGGTCAGGGAGTCGACACTGATCAACAATCAGAGGGGATGTGCGAAGAGCTGAGTCGGAGCGAATGTCTTGCTTTTCACAGCTTGAGTTAGGAGTGGTTATCCCATGTGTGTTGCTGAAAGAGAGCTAGAGCTACTGCTACACTGCTACACTAACTACACTTGTGAGTATAGAACTGTAAAAAGCCAGTAAGAAATGTAATAAGAAATGTAAAACCCATACCTGTGACAGTAGGGTGAGGAAGAGAAGGCGGGAGAAGGAGAAATCGCGAAATCAGCTAACGGTAGGAGTTGCTGCCCGATGTTCGCGAGTGGAGCTGTTGCCCGAACTTTGCGAGAGGAAGCTGAAGGCAGAGAGAAACCCAGCCCCGTGAAGAGTAGAAGCACCGGCCTGAAGAGCAGAAGCAGTGTTGTGAGGAGGAAGAGGAGCGGAGAGGGTTTTGTTCCGATCGTGAATAGGGTTAGGGAAGATGGTCGGGCCTTTAAAAAACGGAGGAATCGTGGCGTTGTGAGCTTAAGCGGCGGAGTATGAGCTGCCATGTCGATCGCAGAGCTCCTCACGGCCCAATCGAAATGTTTGAGAATACAGGAACCTGACTTTTTACACAGGAAAACACTTGAAACCGCTTTTTAAACCGAACGCTGTTGAGAACTTTCTCGCATAAATCAAATTTCAAAAAAAAGTAAAGAACAAATTGGAAGGAGAATAGTTGAAACAATTCAAGTAACTTCGGGAGGCAGTCTAAATGTAAAGTTACAGTGCGAAGAATATCTCTAATGGCAGTAGAAACGAATGTGATTCAGATAAATATCTGGAAAAAAAAACAGAGCAGGTCCAACCAAAATGTTATGAAATCCTTATCACATATCTACCAATCTAGTAACATACGCAAACACCTTCACATTTTGAATACGAAGTAAAAAAAAACTACAAATCTGAAAATGATTTCATGTACTCTCCATCAAACATTTCATTCAGCATTAATAGGATCACTGGAGTGTAGCAGCTTTATCATTAGCACTCACTGGGAGAAATCCACCCAAAAAATCCCAAATGGGCGACTACAGAAACCAAAACATCTTGTAAGATATGTAAAACTCATACCTGCTGTGACAACAATGTGAGGAAGAGAAGGCAGGAGAAGGAGATATCGAGAAATCTGCCTACGGCGGCTGTGAGCTCGAGCATTAACAGGATCACTGGAGAATTCTTGCTTTATCATTAGTAGGATCAGTGGGAGAAATCCAAAAAAAAATCCCAAATTCGCGAGTTAAAAAACCTAAACAGCTGTTACGGGTTAAAGAAATCGGGAAATCATACCTGCTGCGACAGCAAGGTGAGGAAGAGAAGGCGAGAGAAGGAGAGAAATCGGGAAATCAGCCTCCGACGGTTGTTCGCTCGCAGCAGGAGTTGCTGCCCGATCTCCGCGACAGGAGCTGATCCCCGATCTTCGGGAGAGAAAACTAAAGGCACACACAAAGGCAGTGTCGTGAAGAGCAGAAGCAGCGGGAGAGGAATATATTACCTAATTGCAGCAGAGCAAGAAAATGAAGCGTGGAGAAACTGCAGGAGCACGCGATTCAGCGATCAACGATGATAAAGAGTGGAGAACGGAGGTTGCGGCACGGGGCAGGAGGAAGGGACGAGGGCCGCCAGATCGCCGATGATAAAGCGGCGAGGAGAGCAATCGCGGCACGCGGCAGGAGGGAACGGCGAGGGGACCGGTCGCGACACGCGGCAGGAACGGACGGACGGCGGGCGGCTGGGGGTTTTCGGGGATTTCCATCGCGTGACAGAGAGCACATTCAGCGGCAGGGGAACGCGGGACGGCCACGCGGAAGAGTAAGCATTGCCCTGGAGCTGGTGAGCGGCACGAAGAAGCGGTGATGGGCAGAGTCGGGAGAATCACGGGAAATGAGGGGCGTGACGGAGAGAAGAAGATGAACCTTATTAATAATAGATAGATATATATCAGCGTATTTATTATTATTATAGATATATTATATATTATCATATATTATTATATATTATCAACTCATTTATTATTATCATATATTATAAATATTATTAATAAAGAAGTAATTATTATTTTAATCTATTTTTTCTGTCATTATTATTTTATTAAACAGTTTTTTTTCATTCTATACAACTTTATTCTCTTTCTTACAATTTCATCCTCAAATTTCTATTTCAGGAGCAGTTAGTATAATCGAGCTCAGGATGAAAGCAGGTGTTGCTGCGTATAGTTCTCCACCGAGAAAATAAGATAAAGGATTAGTTTGGAAGGACTTATTTTTCCGATCGCATGAAACATATCTTAAATCCCCCAAAACGGAGCGAAAGCGAAATTTATAAATCCACAAGAAAAAAAAGGTGATTGTTAACCGCAACCCGTAATTGGCTAGTCACACCCCAAAATCTCCCAATTTTTTGTGACTTTTCGAAATACGTCTTGTACATGCAATTTCAGGAAAAATGTTCATCACAGAAGTTGTAGATATCGACGAGATCTGCAACTTTCGTGTTGAACACATTTCCTGAAATTGCATGTACAAGGCGTATTTCGAAAAAGCGCAAAATCTGGACATATTTCCAAAATACGTCTTGTACATGTATTTTTAGGAAAAGTGATCTCCACTAAAGTTGTAGTTTAGTCGATATCTACAACTTTCGTGTTAAACACTTTTCCTGATATTGCATGTACAAGCCGTATTTCGAAAATACGCGAAAAATTAGAAAATTTTGAGCTGCGACTAATAAAATAACGGATTGCCGTTAACAATCACAAAACATGCTAGGTAGGTAGTTTTATATTGCGTGCCTCACACAAACTTCTCACATCTCACAATCATCTCTCTCTCTCCCTCCTCCCAATCTCTCTCTCTCCCTCCCTCTCTCTCTCTTCCCCTCCCTCGCCGCACTGTCTATTCGTTGAATCTCTCTTACAGTCTTGCCCTCGTAGGCTAGAAATGGCGGTCGACCGAAACAGAGATATCGATGAGCTTCCGAAGAACGCCGCCAACTATGAGGCGCTTACGCCGCTGTGGTTCCTGGAGCGCGCTGCCCTCGTGCATCCTCAGCGGCTCGCGGTGGTGCATGGCACCGCCACCTACACCTGGGCTGAAACCTACCGGCGCTGCCGCCGCCTCGCCTCCGCTCTGGTCTCCCGATCCATCGGCCCAGGCTGCACCGTAAGCCGCCTCGCCTCCGCTCTGGACATATCCTATTTAATAAATTAATAAATGACTATTATAAGAGGGATTTATAGTGGACGAGTTCATGAAAGAATTCGATCAAAGCAATCTCAGTTAGATCTTTATTGAGAGTTTGACTTCAATCATGGCTTTCAGAGTTTAAAAAATAGTATTAAGAGTATGATGTTGAGAAATCACATTCGAATTTTAGTCACTGCTGATGAGTTAAAAGAGCTTGATAATTTAAGGCCTTGTTGATAGACTTGCGCTCTAGCAAAGTTGTTGCGTGTGTTCAATAAATTCGGGGCGAATTTGACCACAAAACAGTCAGATGAGATTGATTTGTGTGGATTTCAAATGATATTCGCGATCAATCTTGATTTTTGATTCAGTACACAAATCGATTAGTTCTGCTAGAGGCTATAGTTGGAAATAACTTCATTTCTGTCACAATTGTTAGAGAATTAATTTTATGTTTGTGCGTGTTAAAATCGACTCAAACGATTGATTGGGTTTAGGGTCACTTTAAGACATGGCTTTATGCTTGAGATAATATAAGGTGATTGTTAACCGTAACCCGTTATTGGATAGTCGCACCCCAAAATCTCATATTTTTTCGCGCCTTTTAAAAATATGCCTTGTACATGCAATTTCAAGAAAAGTGCTCAACACGAAAGTTATAGATCTCGTCGAGATCTACAACTTTCGTGGTGAGCACTTTTACTGAAATTGCTTGTACAAGGCGTATTTTTGAAAGGCGTAAATCTGAGCATATTTCCAAAGTACGCATTGCACATGCATTTTTAGGAAAAGTGTTCAACATGAAAGTTATAGATCTCGACGAGATCTACAACTTTTGTGTTGAACACATTTCCTAAATTGCATGTACAAGACGTATTTCAAGAATGTGCGAAAAATTATATTATTTTGAGATATGACTAACCAATAACGAGTGCAGTTAACAATCGCCTAATATAAATAGTCATCACTTAATCAGGTACTGCGAATTATCTCGAGAGAAGCCTAAACATTCTCAAGATAACTGATAAGGTTTCCTCTCTGGTTCACTTCCAATCTCGCGATCTCGCCGACGCTCCCGTCACTGCGCCTGTGCAAAATCCGTCGTTTTTCGTTTCTCCTGTGCGCCCAGCGCCGATCGACAGGAAGAAGCCTGCATTTTGATCGTGAAATCGGAGCCCCTGTTCTTGTTTTTCTTCGTCCCTCTCCGGGAGGAAAGTCCGTCATTCGTCGCTCAAGATTCCCGAAGCCGCTCAAGATCGCCAAATGGATTTCGCGGATCTTGTCTGTCTCTTGGCTACCGATCCCAAAGGGAGAAGGCCGACGACCTAAGGAGATATCGCTAGAGAGGAGTTCGTTCTGTTAAATATTGTATTATTTTTGTATTTAATATTGCTTTATTGTTCTTCTCCTTTAGTCCCACATTGTCTAGATGGACTCTCTCCCCTTGCTCTTCTCCTATATATGTAAGACCTTTTTGGTCCCTTGACAGAATATATACAAATACAGTTCATTTCTAACATGGTATCAGAGCAGGTTTAATTTTTGCGCTCGCCTCTTTGCTCGCGCCTCTGCCCTGCTTGCCCGGTTCGAACCTGCACGGAGTTGTCCGAGCCTACCCTCATCTCTCCACCTGCCAACCTAACCTACTTCCTGTCCTCTTCCTCTCAGTCCGCCCCTCTCAGCCCGCCAATCTCTCCTTCTCCGTCCGTCCTCATCTCTCCTCTCTCCTTCTCCGTCCGCCCCTCTCAGTCCGCCAATCTCCGTCCGCCCAATTCCGTCAGTCCGCCCCCACCTAAGTCCGCCAGTTCGCAGCCCCCAACCTTAGTCCGCCAGTTCCGCCCCAAACTCCGTCCGCCCCAGTTCGCCGCCCCCACCTCAGTCCGCCAGTTCGCAGCCCCGATAAGCCCAGTCCGCCACACTCCCGCCATCTCCAGTTCGCAGCCACACTCAGTCCGCCCCAACCTCAGTCCGCCAAATTCCGTCCGCCACACTCCCTCCGTCCGCCCACCTCAGTCCGCCGAACTGCTCCTCCTGCAGTTTGCATCTCAGTCCGCCTTCCTCCCTCACCCTTCAGTCCGCATCTCCTTCCCCTCCCACACCCTCCTTCAGCCCGCATCTCAGTCCGCCTACCTCCCTCCGTCCGCCTCTCCTTCAGTCCGTCACCTCGCCTTTCACTCCGCCTCCAGCTCGCACCCTCAGTCCGCCACCTCCTCGCCCTGCTCGCCCCATTCCAACTCCCTGCAGGTTCCCCGCTCCCTTGCGACTCCATGGCTGCTCCTCTGATCTCGCCCCCTCTGAAGGCACGTCCTTCCTGCTCGCCGGCGCTAGCGACTGGCCTGACTGGGCCCTTACCGTTGAGGCCGCCCTCTCCTCCCGTGATCTTTGGGATCACATCGTCGATGCGCCTCCTTCCCCTGCTGCCAAGCCCGCCACCGCAATCGGCTCCGCCGCACCTGCTGTCGCCGACACCTCTACCGATGTTCTCACTCTTTGGCAACGGCGCGATCACGCAATCCGGGCTTACCTCCTGGAATCTGTTGCTCGGCCGCTCCTCACGTCTATCGGCCGCCTTCCTTCCGCCCGTGCCATGTGGGAATATCTCCGCGATCGCTTCGTTCCCCGTGGAGGGGCTCGGCGTCGCCGTCTTATCTGCAATTCTCAGTCTGCCCGCAAAGACGGACGCTCCATTCAGGACTTCTACACTATGATGAGTGCCTACTGGCACGAACTGGATTCCATGATTCTCTTACCCTGCGGTTGTCCTCGCTCCTTGGAATTTCAGCGCCACCTCTCAGAGGGCCATCTTCATCAGTTTCTTGCTGCTCTGCGTCCTGAGTTTTCTCTTCTTTTCGCTCAGCTCCTTCACCGGGTCCCCCTTCCTACTCTGGATGACGCCCTGATTACTCTGCTCGATGAAGAGACTCGTCTCCGACCTCCCGTGGCCCTCCAGCCCCCTTTCCCGCTTGATACAGCTCTTGCAGTTCCTCCGCGTCACAGTGCTGTTACTTGTCACTACTGCAAGAAGGTGGGACATATGAAGTCTGCTTGCCCCACTCGTCCCCCTCGATCTGATGAGCACCGAACTTCTGACCATCGCCGTGACGGCCGTGGTCGGGGACGAGGCCGTGGTCCCGGCTCTCACCCCACTGCTGCTGCTGCTACCGATCCTCTACAACGGTTAGAGGAGCTGATACTCCGGTCACCCCTATTTCAATCTGCCTCCTCTGCCAGCTCTTCTGCGGAACACAGTCTCTCAGCTGCTTCTGGTACTGCTGCTGCTCGAATTCCTCCGAATGCACCTTGGTATTTCGACTCTGGGGCCTCCTGCCACCTCACCTCCGACTCCCGCACCCTCACCAACTGCACCTCCTCCCCCCTTCCCTTCAGGTCACCACTGCTGATGGCGGATCTCTTCCTATTCTGCGATCTGGCTCCATCACCCCGACCTCTGCCCCTCCTGACCGCCTTACTCTCTCAAACGTCCACCATGCCCCTCGGCTACATATGAACCTCATTTCTGTCAGCTCCCTCTGTGATCTTGGTCTAACGGTTTTATTCTCTTCTTTTGATTGTGTTGTGCAGGATTCCCGGACAGCTCAGAGGATTGGACGGGGCCGTAGGACTGGTGGCCTGTATCAGATGGAGTATTTTCATGTTCCCCCCCACCCGACTCAGCTTCGACCCTCTCTGTTATCTCTGATGCCGACTTGTGGCACAGACGTTTAGGACATCTGTCTATTGATCGACTCCGAAGTGTTATTCGCTCAGGAGCTTTCGGTCGTGTCTCCCCTTCCCCCCTCTCTGTTTGTACCGGCTGTCGTCTGTCAAAGCACCTTGCTCTACCATTTACAAGTAGTGCTTCTCACACGACAACCCCTTTTGATTTAGTTCACTCTGATATTTGGGGCCCAGCGCCAATTGCTTCACATTCTGGGTATCTTTATTATGTTAGTTTCATTGATGATTTTTCACGTTGTGCTTGGGTTTATCTCCTTCGCAATCGTTCTGACATACCCGACGTGTATCACACGTTCACCGCTATGCTTCACACTCAGTTGCGTCGCATTAAGATCTTTCGCTCTGATTGTGCTCCAGAATTTCTTTCCTCCACCATGCGCGATATCCTCCACTCGCATGGCACCCTCCACCAACAATCTTGCCCGCACACCCATGAACAAAACGGGGTTGCGGAACGAAAACATCGTCACATCATCGAAACAGCTCGTGCTCTCCTCATCTCTGCCTCCGCTCCTCACTCCTTCTGGGCCGAAGCCGTTCTCACCGTTGTTTACCTCATCAACATCACTCCTTCCACGACCATCTCTGGCGTCACTCCTTATGAACGCCTTCATTCCCGCCCACCGACATATGCCTCTCTGCGCACGTTTGGGTGCACCTGCTTCGTTCTCCTTCCCGCTCCTGAACGTAACAAACTCTCAGCTCGCTCAACTCGGTGTGTTCACCTCGGCCTTAGCCACCACCACAAAGGCTATCGTTGTTACGATCCGGTGACTCGTCGCGTTCGCATTTCTCGCCATGTCTCCTTCGTCGAACATGAAATGTTCTTCTCTTCCACACCACCAAACCTCCCCTCCCCACCCTCCATTGCTCCACCACTTTCTCTTCCGCTACTTCCTTCTATTCCCACTCGCCCCAGGACTCAACTTCCCCATCCTACATGCTCCCCACCACGTCCTCTGCCCGTGGTCTCTCCTTCACACTCCGCTCCTCCTCCAGCGCCCCCAGCCCCACCTCCTGCTACTGCTTCTGATACGGCTCTGTCTGACGCTCCGTCCGCCCCTGCAACCGTGGATCCTGCTCCTCCTCGGCGTAACCCTGCTCGCCATCGCCATCCCCCTGCTCGCTACGACCCAACTTCTACCCGCTCAACCCCTTCTGCTCTCCCTACGACTACCTCTTATTCCCCTGCTTTCCAGGCCTTCCTCACCGCTCTCCACGCCCACCGGGAGCCCCAGTCATACCAAGAGGCAGTTGGCAAATTCGAATGGCAGCAAGCCATGGCGCTTGAACTTCAAGCCTTCCGCAGGACTCACACTTGGGATCTTGTTCCCTGTCCTCCTGGTGTTACTCCTATCAGCTGCAAATGGATTTTCAAAGTTAAGACTCGTCCGGACGGTTCTATTGAGCGCCATAAAGCTCGCCTGGTTGCTCGCAGGTTTTCACAGGAGCATGACATCGACTATGACGAAACATTTGCACCGGTTGCCCGGATGACATCCGTTCGCACCTTACTTGCGGTCGCAGCTGCCCGAAACTGGCCCCTCCATCAGATGGATGTAACCAATGCCTTTCTCCATGGCGATCTCACCGAAGTTGTATACATGGCGCCTCCCCCGGGTCTCTCCGCTCCCCCTGGCCATGTCTGCCACCTCCGTCGGGCCCTCTATGGTCTCAAACAGGCTCCTCGTGCCTGGTTTGAGCGCTTCCGCACCGCAGTTCTAAAGGCTGGTTTTATTGAACGGCAGACTGATCATGCCTTGTTTACCCGCACCTCCACTCAGGGTTGCGCCATCCTGCTCTTGTATGTGGATGACATGATTATCACCGGGGATGACCACGTCACCATTGCTTCTCTTCAGCAACACCTCCGCAGTCAGTTCGAGATGAAGGACATGGGCCCCCTTCGCTACTTCCTTGGGTTAGAGATTTCCCGCTCCCGACGCGGGATTCTGGTCTCTCAGCAAAAATACATCTCCGATATCCTCTCCATGGCCACTCTCACTGACAACCGCACTGTTGACACCCCCATTGAGCTTAATCTGAAACTCCTTCCCACAGATGGGGAACCGCTACCCGATGTCTCCCGTTATCGGCGCCTTGTCGGGATGCTAGTCTATCTCACTATGACTAGACCGGACATTGCTTACGCTGTAAGCTTCGTCAGTCAATTTGTTCAAGCTCCTCGCCCAGCTCACTATGCCGCGGTCCTCCGAATACTCCGCTATCTTCGCAGCTCTGTCCGTCGCTCGTTATTTCTCTCTGCCACTTCGCCACTCACCCTCCGAGCATTTTCGGATGCTGACTGGGCGGGGGATGCTACTACTCGTCGCTCCACTACTGGGTTCTGCATTTTCCTGGGCGACTCTCTGATCTCCTGGCGTAGTAAGAAACAGGAATCCACTGCGCGCTCCAGCACGGAGGCTGAGTATCGTGCCATGACTTCCACCACTGCTGAAATAGTCTAGCTCCGTCGCCTTCTTCGTGATCTTGATGTGCAAATAACAGGACCCGCTCCCTTATTTTGTGGCAATCAAAGCGCCATTCAAATCGCCTCCAATCCAGTGTTCCATGAACGGACAAAACACATTGAGATCGATTGTCACTTTACTCGTCAGGAATTCCTCGCCAACATCATTTCTCTACCGTTCATTGCCTCTGAAGAACAAGTTGCAGACTTCCTCACCAAGTCTCTCACAACTGCAAGATTCCGTTATCTTATTAGCAAACTCTCGGTTCATGATCCACCGTGAGTTTGAGAGGGCGTGTTAAATATTGTATTATTTTTGTATTTAATATTGCTTTATTGTTCTTCTCCTTTAGTCCCACATTGTCTAGATGGGCTCTCTCCCCTTGCTCTTCTCCTATGTAAGACCTTTTTGGTCCCTTGACAGAATATATACAAATACAGTTCATTTCTAACACGTTCATTCCCGATCTGGACAGTGGAAAGCTGATCCAGATCCAATCGTTCTGGAGGATCTCGCCGTATGAACCCTTCCGCCGCAACCGTTCTCTCCAATCGTCGAAGGGTTAGATCAAGAAGGCGACAATCTCTCGTCCTTCTCGTGCTGACCAGAGGAAGTAGTATCGCTCTCAGGTTTTCTCTGATGGCGGTGGTTCAATCCTGTCTGTTTCTTGCAGAAATCGAGAATCCCGCTCTCTCGATTTTCTCCTGCCCCTGCCGGATCAGGGGTTTCTTCAGCAGGCCGATCTGTAAACTTTTTGTGGCAAAGAGTGTACAACCTTGGGCTTGCGGGGGGCAATTCGAGTGGGAGCACTGTGCGGGGGGCAATCCGAGTGGGAGCACAGTGCTAGGGGCGAGAGGGACTGCGGGGGCAGTGGGATCATGGGGTCCACTCGCCGAAGGCGAGATGAAGTGCAACAGAGTAGGCGAGACCTCTCTCGCGGCGCGGCCTGGCCCTTGGTGGCGGGATGACTCTCGCATGGCAGGAGACTTGCGAGACGAGCAGGTAGGCTCGTCTCGCCCGCTATCTCACTCGCCATATGAGGAAAAAATGTGTTTTTATCTACTTACTTTCAAGGAGGATTTTACTCTTCTACCTCAAGTAATTTTACCCTTTTGCCCTTGGTGGTCTGTGTATAGCCCTTCAGAACAGCGGAGTTTCGCTGTTGGCAGACCCGACACAGGGTATTTCGGTAATTTCAGGACGGTTCAGTTTGGTTTTTGGTAGGTCAAACTCAGATGCTTATAAATAGACCGATAAGGTGCCTTAAAAGGTGGTTGAACCCATTTATCTGCTTCCTCAAAGGCACCTAGCTCAGCACTGACTAGGGAGGGGGAGAACTTCTAATTTTTTCGAGTAAGAGGTGGGACCTCCGAGCTGAGACCCTCGGTCTGTTTCTGGTTCTGTGACTCACGTCGGGAGGGTGGTTCAAGAAAAGTAGGTGTGAGCTGCAACTTCAGGTCCGAACTCTAGGTGAAGTCGGGTTACTGGCTTCAACATTTTTGATGCGGTGAGCGTGAACCGCAGCCTACACAAAAGAATCCTGAACTACTTCATGACGTGAGGTCACAGAGAGGGAGACAGGGACGGGTCAGAGATCCCGGGGGGATTCGTAGGAAGGGAGGAATTCTTGGCGTCCATCAAAGACATTATGGACATGTTACATGGGATCTCGCGGCAGGGCGACTGCTCGACCCCGTTGCTTCATGCACCTGCTCTCGCGCAGTAGGATGAGCTCGTCTTGGCAAGAGTTGGAGAGGACGCCCCCGGGAGGCGACCTGGAAAGGAAGTGATGGTAGAGGGAGGCGGGCGAGACCTGGCGGGAAGGGAGTTGTTCCCGAGCCCTGCGAGTGCCGTCTCGCCAGGAGACGCCGTCGCGCGAGTGGGAGCGGCGAGACCAGTGGCGAGAGGGTCCCCATTCTGCTAGTTGATTTTATCAACTCCAATCCCAGAAGGGTTCACGGAGCCCGAGATGAACTACTACGTGGGGAAAGACGACCCTCTCCAGCACCTGCAATGGTTCGAAGATGCGGTCTCCATCAGGCCGATGTTCGACGCATTCAAGTGACATCTTTTCGCCATCACCTTAAAAGATAAAGCTAGGGATTGGTTTCATCAGCTCCCAACAGACTCAATATACAGCTTTGAGGATCTAAGTAGAAGCTTCCAGTTGCGTTTCTCAATTTCAAAGAATAGGAAGAAGAATCCGGAGTGCATTTTTCTTGTTGACCAGAGGCAGTAGTATCGCTCTCAGGTTTTCTCTGATTGGGCAAGCAGGGCGAACTGGGCGACCTATCCGCGCGGACTATGCTGACAGGACTGGCGGATAACCAGGTCGGCAGAGCTGTTGCACACAACTTGTTCTTTGGCGGCCTGGGCAGGTTGTTCGCGCGGACTGTGCGATCAAAGGCGGCGGCCTGCCAGACCGGCTTATGCTCAACAAGCAATTGGATCCCAGAAGGTAACCGGGCGGATAACGACTCTATCCGCGGAGTCCGACAAATAACGGACTGGACTGGAGCTCGGCAGACCGGCTTGGCAGATGCCTTGGTCTAGCTCTGGTGGATCGACAAGCGGAAGCCGCGGAGGTCGCCAGTTAGTGCGGACAGGTGCCGGAGTTCGCCGAGGCAGGCGGACTGGTTCCAGTATCCGCCAGTAAGTGCGGACTGACACTTGTGGCTGGTGGAGTGGACTTGGTTAGTTCTGAACCAAGTCCAGGCTTGGCTCAGTCCTGGGAGATCGCGCAGTTAAGCGCAGACTGCTTCTCAGCTCGCCGAGCTCGACAATAGTGCTGTGTGCCTTGGTTGCGAGCTTGGGGAATGCAGACTGGAGTTGCGTCCGCAAGGCGTGCGGACTGATGCTGTGTCCGCTGACTCCGGCAGTTGTCTTGGTGGCGTGACTGCGAGCTCAGGGAATGCAGACTGGATTTAGGTATCCGCGTGGGTTGAAGGAGTTGACCGGTTTGTGCTGTGCAGGTTGTGCGGATAGCGCTGGAAAGCCAGGACTTGACTCTGATTGCGGTCAGGGACAGTGCAGACTCTGCGGTTAGCAACAGACGGTAAACGACAGGTCACGGACAGCGACCAGACGGTTTTCTCTTTGGCAACTAGTTTCCCGGTTCAATAAGTCGTCTGCTTCAGGAGGCCTGTTCAGTTCGGTATCAGCAGCTTGTATGGTCTGGCGGTTAGGCGACCTCGCGGTTAGGCGGCTTGCAGATCGGTGTCTTGAGCTCAGCATTGAAATAATGGACAGTCCGCGCGGCTTGGTTGCGGTCTGGCGACCTGACGGTCTGTGCGGACTCCATATTGCAGCAGTAGAACCGACGGCTACTCGTTCAGTCCGCGCAGTGTGATTTGTCTTGTAGTTGTTCTGCTTTCCTTTTGGTTATTTTGGCGAATCATGTCTCGCCATGTAGGTCTCGCTTTATAAGAAGGCTGCTGTTATCAATAAAAACTCTTGTTGTTGATGGTGTCTCTGGTTGCGATCCATCCTTCTAGTTGAGATAACTCCTGCTCATTCCAAGATTCAAAAAATTTCAACATGGTATCAGACGGTGGAGGTTTGAGTGGTTAAACAGTGATCACTAGAAGTTGTTGCTCTTGTGAAGAGGGAACCAGTGTTAGAGCCATGGAAGCAGGATTTGCAAGAGGTCTTGGTATTGATCTCTTAACACAGACTAACTTTAAGAAGTGAAAGTCTTGTATGAAGAGCTATCTTCTTTGTGAGGACCTTTAAGAGGTGGTGTGCGGAGCAGAAAGACTAGAGGATACTGTTGGAAATGCTGAAGCGATGAGAGCTTGGAAGAAGACAAATGCGAGAGCGAAGTCTATTCTCAAGCAGGTTATCTCATCGGAGCTCTTGGACCACATTAGCGGATATCGGTCAGCTGCGGAGGTTTGGACTTCCCTTGTTGGGTTGTTCAAGGAGGAGGTGAAAGTGACTGCTGAGGTTGGCCCTTCTACTTCATATCAGCTAGAGAGGAGTGTTTCTCCTAGGCGTGATTGGAAGAGGAAGGAAGGACCAAGGTGCTATAGATGCAAGCAGCATGGTCACCTCAGGAAGGAGTGTAAGGTTGTCTTGCACTCGGTGAACGTTGCTCATACTGGGAGTAAGGAGAAGAACTTGGTTGGGTCATCAACAAGTTCAGATGCTGATCGGATGAAGACCAGTGATAGTGCAGCTATCTGGCATGAAAGACTTGAGCATGTGGGGATGGACAAACTGAAAGCAATGACGGTAAGGAGGCTCGTGAGTGGCTTGCCTAGAGTGTCATCCTACGACGACGGTCAAGTATGCGCGGGATGTCAGTACGGTGAAACTTATCGCTTTACAGTTGATAAGGTGCGGTCCAAATGCAAAGCACCTTTGGAGGTTGTTCATTGTGATCTGGTAGGGCTGATCGTCACTGCCAGTCTTGAAGGCAGTAGATACATACTGATTTTGGTTGATGATTATACGAGGTATACTTGGGTATACTTCATGAAGGAGAAGTCGAACATGTTGCGCTTGTTTTTGGAGTTCAAGAAGCTTGTGGAGGGTCAGCTTTGCCTGTAGATCAAGAAGTTGAGGACGGGCAACGGAGGAGAGTTTGGCTCAACCGTGTTCTCGAACTTTTGCAGGAAGCATAAGATCCGAAGGGAGCTCTCTCGTGGACATACTTCACAACAAGATGGTGTTGCAATTTGGATGATCTGTCTGTTGACGGAGACCTGCAAGTGTTGGCTTCAGTGCAAAGACATTCCTAAGGATTTTTGGGCGGAAGAGATGGCCTGTGCGGCACACATCATCAATCAGATACCTCTTAATCCGATCAATGCGAAGACTCCGGTTGAGTTGATATTCAGGGTGAAGCCCAATGTGAAGCACCTACGGGTGTTTGGTTCTACCTGCTACGCACACGCTCCGGATGCTCTCAAGACAAAGCTAGTATTTGTTGGGTATGATGAACGAAAGAGAAGATGAAGGTGTATGGATCATGCGACGAAGAGATTCATCGTGTCGAGATACGTTGTTTTCGATGAGCTGACGTCGTATTGGAGTAGCTCGTGTGTGGAGTTAGATGAGAGCAAGTCAGATGGTGGGCTGAAGGAGGCTGCTGCTAAGGTTCAGATGGAGCTGCTTGTGTCACCAGGAGCTCCAGGTTGTTCTAGCTCCGGGGCAGAGACGTCTGGGTCAGGAAGCAGGGGGAGCGATGCTTAATGTGCTTCTAGCTCGAAGACGGAGACTTCTGGTTCAGGAAGCAGGGGGAGTGTTGCTGCGGGTGCTTCTTGTTCAGGTAGCAGGGGGAGCGATGTTTCAGGCAGTTCTTGTTCAAGAGCGGAGGCTTCTGGTTCAGGTAGCAGGGGAAGCGTTGCTCCAGGTGCTTCTGGTTCCAGTGCGGTGACTTCTTGTTCAGGAAGCAAGAGGAGCATTGTTCCAGGTTTGCCCAGGAACGAAGCTGGTTCAGAAGAAGCAACGGAGGTGGTTAGCCGTGATCAGGGTCTTCAGAGGTCGAAGAGGATCATCAACCCACCAGCTCGATATTGCGGAGGAAACTCGGTGAGCTTGGTCTCATGTTTTCTTGCAGGCCCTCAGGTCAAACGAGTACCTTCTAGCTATGATGACACCACTGGAGTCAAGGAGGTGGATGACGCCAAGGTTGAGGAGGTGACTACCCTCAGAGGAAACGAGGCTTGGGGCCTTGTGCCCAAGATCGTTGGTGAAACTCCTGTGACGCACAAGTGGAGGTCGAAGCTGAAGAAGAAGGCAGAGGGAAGCATGATTCTTTTTGGGAGATGTTGGAGGGATCCCTTATGGTCCAGGATAGGCGGGGCGAGGACTATGTCTCGGACATTTTCTCGATGACGCTATCAGAGGGACCAGGTGCAAGGTTATGGGAGCTGCTGGGGTTGTTCACCACTTCTCACTTCAAGGGAGAGTGTTAAAAATCGTGAAGTGAAAGTGAGTGATTGGGCAACCAGGGCGAACTGGGCGACCTGTCCGCGCGTACTATGCAGACAGGACTGACGGATAGCCAGGTCGGCAGAGCTATTGCACACAACTTGTTCTTTGGCGGCCTGGGCAGGTTGTTCGCGCGGACTGTGCGAACAAAGGCGACAGCCTGCCAGGCCGGCTTATGCTCAGCAAGCAGTTGGATCCCAGAAGGTAACCGGGCGGAAAACGACTCTATTCGCGGAGTCCGGCAAGGAGCGGACTGGAGTTGAGCTCGACAGATCGGCTTGACAGATGTCTTGGTCTAGCTCTGGTGGAGCGGCAAGCGGAAGCCGCGGAGGTCGCCAGTTAGTGCGGACGGGTGCTGGAGTTCGCCGAGGCAGGCAGACTGGTTCCAGTGTCCGCCAGTAAGTGCGGACTGGACCTTGTGGCTGGTGGAGTGGACTTGGTTAGTTCTGAACCAAGTCCAGTCTTGGCTCAGTCCGGGGAGATCGCGCAGTTAAGCGCGGACTGCTTCTCAGTCCGCCGAGCTCGACATTAGTGTCGCGTGCCTTGGTTGCGAGCTTGGGGAATGCGGACTGGAGTTGCGTCCGCAAGGCGTGCAGACTAATGTTGTGTCCACTGAGTCCGACAGTTGTCTTGGTGGCGTGGCTGCGGGCTCAGGGAATGCGGACTGGATTTAGGTATCCGCGCGGGTTGAAGGAGTTGACCGGTTTGTGCTGTGCAGGTTGTGCGGATAGCGCTGGAAAGCCAGGACTTGGCTCTGATTGCGGTCAGGGACAGTGCGGACTCTGCAGTTAGCAACATTCGGTAAACAGCAGGTCGCGGACAGCGACCGGACGGTTTTCTGTTTGGCAACTAATTTCCCGGTTCAATAAGTCGTCTGCTTCAGGCGGTCTGTTCAGTTCGGCATCAGCAGCTTGTGCGTTCTGGCGGCTAGGTGACCTCGCGGTTAGCCGGCTTGCTGATCGGTGGCTTGAGCTCAGCATTAGAATAACGGGCAGTCCGCGCGGCTTGGTTGTAGTCTGACGACCTGTCGGTCTGTGCGGACTCCATAGTGTAGCAGTAGAACCGACGGCTACTCGTTCAGTCCGCGCGGTGTGATTTGCCTTATGGTTGTTCTGCTTTTCTTTTGGTTATTTTGGCGAATCATGTCTCGTCATGTATGTCTCGCTTTGTAAGAAGACTGTTGTTATCAATAAAGACTCTTGTTGCTGATGGTGTATCTGGTTGTAATCTAACCTTCTAGTTGAGATAACCCCATGTCTCGCCTTCTAGTCGAGATAACACCTGCTCATTCCAACATCCGGATGCGGTCTCCATCAGGCCGATGACGGACACATTCAAGTGTCATCTTTTCGCCATCACCTTAAAAGATAAAGATAGGGATTGGTTTCATCAGCTCCCGACAGGCTCAATATACAGCTTTGAGGATTTAAGTAGAAGCTTCCAGCTGCGTTGCTTAACTTCAAAAAAAGGAAGAAGAATCCGGAGTGCATTTTTCTAATTCGGCAGAGGGCAGATGAGTTCTTGGCCCAGTATGTAGACAGGTTCCAGGAGGAGATCTTGGATATTCAGGAGGTGCCTGGATTTGCCCTCCAGATGGCCTTCACCGTTGGACTACGGGAGGGTTTCTTTAAGATGAGGCTCACTCGGAAGGCGCCACTGTCGTTTGAAGGATTGATGGAGAAGGCTGCGAAAGAGATAACAATGGAGGCGGCAAACCCGGCCTTTGCTAGAAAGCTGGCAAGGCTGACGGAGGTCGAATCAAGAGAATCAGGAGGAGGGAGATATCAAGAAGGGAGAAGAAGGGAAGAGCCGAGGGCGCCGACGTACCAAGAGTTAGGATGGAGACAGCAAGGAGGCCCTGCCCAAGGGCAAGGAAGAGGTTTTCCCCGGGGGGGGGGGGGAAGGAACCAACAAGGAGGACCCGAAAGGTTCAACCAGCAGGGGTGGGGATATGGTCCAAGACCACCCCTACCCCCTCCTCAGCAAGCTATGGCCATCGGCCGAGGAAGAGGTAGAGGCAGAGAAAGAGGAAGAGCAGGAGCGGGAGCTGGAAGAAGGAGGAATCCTCAGGAAGGAAGACGAGGGGAGGAGGTAGCGTTGCCATATTGTGACTTCTGCGAGGAGGAGGGTCATGCAACGACTACCTGCCCAGAATTCTTGGAGATGAGAAGAGCTAGGGGAGTAGGGGAGCAGCAGATGCCGGTGTGGATAGTGGAGGTGACAGGGACCGGGAAGGAGGATCGGTGTGTGGACCGAGCAGATATAGGAGATTGAGGTGGGATCGGAGTGATCCGTGGGGGAGTAGGGATTGAGGCTGTCCGTAAGGCGAGCCTTCATAACATGTACCGTCGGGGCGTCGCCGCGACGTCATAAGCCCCTCCCCCGGACGAGAAGATCACCTTCTCTCGAAAGGACATGCCGGACCATGAAAATCCCTTTTGTGATGCGCTGGTGATCCGGACGGCCATCAAAAACTTCACGGTGTCGTGGATCCTGGTCGACAATGGGAGTTCGGTGAATGTCATCTTCAAAAAGACGTTCAATGAGATGAGGGTGGAGGCTCGAAGGGTGCTGACAGCGGATGAGCCGTTGTTTGGGTTCTCGGGGGAGAGGAAGGAAGTCGAGGGGGGAGTAGGACTCCAGGTAACTCTGGGGGGGGGGGGGGGTCCAGGAATTGCGGTGGAGCCGGAGACGGCGGAAGAGAAAGAAGGAGAGACGGGAGTAGAGAAGGAGAAAGGAGACAGGGAGGTCGAAGGGGAAGGAGAAGTAGAGATGGAAGGAGGCATTGCCGTGGAGTCGGAGACGGCGGGAGAGAAAAAAGGAGAGATGAGAGTAGAGGAGGAGAAAGGAGACAGGGAGGTCGAAGGGGAAGGAGAAGTAGAGATGGAAGGAGGCATTGCGGTGGAGCCGAGAACGACATGAGAGAAAGAAGGAGATATGGGGGTAGGGGAAGAGAAAGGAGGAGAGGTGGAGTCGAAGAAAAGTGGAGGGGGAGGAAAGAAAAAAGGATGAAGGAAGTGGGAGAATCGTCCGGGGGGAAGCCTGGCTGAAGACGAGGGGAAGTTCACTGTTGGAAGGAGGAAGCACAAGCGAGGTAGAGGTGGAGAAGTTTCAGGAGGAAATGACTGTGGCTATTACGGAGCACGAGGCAGCGAACCATAAAGCTAGAGAATAGGAGGATATGCTGGGAGAGCAGGAGAAAGAGGAGGAGCCGTCGAGGCTGAAGGCGGCCGTGGAGGTGCTAGAGATGGAGATCCTCACCAAAGAAGGGAGGAAAGAGAAGGTTAAAATCAGTGACGAGCTCAGTTCCGAGGACCAGGAAGAGATCAAGGCATGCGTATGGAGGAACATTGACATCTTCGCCTGGAGCGCAACTGACATGCCGGGGGTTGACGCGGACGTGGCGTGCCACCGCCTCAACCTCGACCTCAACACTTGTCCTATACAGCAGAAGAAGAGGGCCATTACAACTAAGATGGCCGGACCCATCAGAGAAGAAGTAGAGAAACTGCTTAAGGCGGGGTTTGTGTCTGCATGTAAATATCCGGGGTGGGTGAGTAACGTTGTAGTAGTGAAAATGGGGGAGGGAAAATGGAGAATGTGTGGATTTTTCTCTTTTGAATAAAACATGCCATAAGGATTATTATCCTTCGGCTCAAATCGACGCGCTCGTTGACTCAGCCGTCAGTTTTTCACTAATGAGCTTTCTAGATGCATTTTCAGGGTACCACCAAATACGCATGCACCCGCCGTACGTCAAGGACGTCGCCTTCATCACGGAAGATGGATGCTTCTGTTTCAACATGATGCCCTTTGGATTGAATAATGCAGGGACAACTTATCAAATAATGATGGATCAAATCTTTCGAGAGCAGAAAGGGCGGAACCTCGAATTTTATGTGGACGATCTGATGATCAAAAGCCGAGATCTCAGGTCTCAAATCTTGGATCTTGAGGAAACTTTTGGAACCTTAAGGAAATACAAGATGAGACTCAACCCACTAAAATGTGTCTTCGGAGCCAACATGGGAAAATTTTTAGGGCATCTCCTTACCCCATCTGGAGTAGAACCCAATCTAGATAAAGTGAAGACAATCCTAGAATTAGAATCTCCAAAAAACGTCAAAGAAGTCCAACGTCTCACCGGCAAGCTGACCGGATTAAGCAGATTTCTCTCTCGGGCAGGGGAGAAGTGCTCACCTTTCTTCCGAACGCTAAGAGGGGGCCAAAAATTTGAGTGGACCGTCGAATGCTAAGAAGCTTTTCAGGCCCTGAAACAACAACTCACCCGGACGCCTCTACTCCAAGGGCCAATAGAAGGGGAGGGTTTGTTCCTGTACCTAGGAGTGGGGACCGGGGCCGTGAGTTCGGTTCTTGTACGAGAGGAAGGAAAAAAGCAGTTCTCAATCTATTACGTAAGCAGGGTCCTGAAGAAGGCGGAACTCGGGTACCATATCCTTGAAAAGCTGACATTCGCTCTCATCATATCAGCTAGGAAGCTCAGGCCATACTTCCAGGTCCATTCGATTCAAGTAGTGATGGTTCACCCCTTCGCCGCATCCTCGAGGGGGTGGAGCATTCTGGGAGGTTGGTCAAATGGTCGATAGAGCTCAGTGAGTTCGACCTCACTTTTACTCCTCGGCTAGCCATCAAAGCACAAACGGTTGCCGATTTCCTGACAGATTACGTAGTCGAGGTCCGAGAGGCTGAGACACCCCCTCGAGCTGCTTGAGAGATATTGGTAGATGGAGCGTCGGGAAAAAAATTCTTTTGGAGGAGGGATGATTTTGGTAAGTCCAGAAGGGACCAGAATTGAGCAGCCTCTGAAGATCCACTTCACAATCACTAACAACCAAGCAAAATATGAGGCGATTATCACGGGACTCAGGTTAGCCAGGGAGCTGGGCATACAAGACATTAAGGTCTCCACAGACTCTATGGTGGTTGCGGGGCAAATCAAAGGAGAATTTGAAGCAAGGGAACCCACCCTCCAGTTGTATCTGGTGAAGGTCAAAGACATCATTGGGCAATTCCGCGGCTTTTCGATTCAACACGTCCCGAGGGATGAAAGTGCTCAGGCTGACCTGCTCGCCAAACACGGCCCTCGGGCCGGAGGAACGGTGACAAAACTCTTCAGGCCATCCATAGAGGAAGAAGAATTAATGGAGGTGGATCAGCAAGGGTCTTGGATGGACCCCATCATCATCTTTTTGACCTCGGGGCAACTTCCCGAGAGGGATCTCGATAAGAAGCAGGTCAGGTATAAATCGGCATACTACCTGCTGAAGGATGAGACATTATACCGTAAGACGCTATCAGGTTTATTGGCTCGATGCGTATTTGAGGGGGAGGTTCCAAGGGTCCTAGAAGAAATTCATTCAGGAGAGTGCGTGAGTTATTCAGAGAGTCAGACCTTGGAGGGGAGAGTGTTGAGGAAAGGCTACTTCTGGCCTACTCTTAGGAAGGATGCAGAAGAATTCACGAAAAGATGCCAAAAGTGTCAGGAGTTCGCCCCTCTCCAACTGCTTCTCGCCCAAAGGCTACGTACAATTATGGCTCCCTGACCCTTCGCGATATGGGGGATAGATTTGGTGGGTCCTTTTCCCTAAGCTAGTGGGCAAAGGAAGTTTCTGCTGGTCATGCTGGATTACTTTTCAAAGTGACTGGAGGTGAAGGCGTTGACTAAGGTGACATCGCAAGTGGTCAAAAATTTCATATGTGGAGAGATCATCTGCAGGCATGGGCTTCCGCTGGTCATCGTCACTGATAATGGACCACAATTCGCTAGCAGGGAATTCGTGGATTTCTGTATCCGGCTGGGCATAGAACTCCGTTTCGCCTCAGTTCATCATCCTCGGAGCAATGGACAGGCGGAAGCGGCGAACAAGATTATCGTGAATCTTTTGAACAAGAAAGTGGAGAACTTGAGAGCAAGTTGTGTGGAACAGCTCCCTTCAGTTCTCTGGGCCTTGAGGACTACACCAAATACCGCCACGGGGGAGACTCCATTTAAACTCTCTCATGGCTCGGAGGCCGTCATAACGATAGAGTTCGAGGTCACATCCCCAAGAGTAGCCGCTGCAAAGAAGGGAGACAAAAGATGGAGAGCAGAAAATGAGGAGCAAAAACTCTCTCTTGATCTGGTGGAGGAACTCAGGGATTTAACATTGATCCGGCAGGAAGAAGTCAAGCGCTGGATGACAAGATATTTTGATAAACATATAAGGGTCAAACAGTTCCAAAAGGGCGACTTGGTTCTCAAAAAAGTAGACGCAGCGGGCAGAGGTGCCTCGGTGGGAAAACTCAATCCCAACTGGGAAGACCCCTTTGTAGTGAAGGAGGTCCTGAAGTCAGGAGGGTACCACCTCCAGGATGTGGACGGGGTATCCCTCGATCGTGCCCGAAGCGGCGATGACTTAAAAAGATTTTATCCATAACCTTTTTTCATCGTTCAATACTTGTAAATTTGTTGTGACCTTCTGATACGATGAAACCGCAGGTGTCTTCTTTCACGGCATGAGAGTGAAAAGGATGTATGACAAGACCCCGAGCAGACCCGCTGACCAGGCTCTCACCTAGCTGGCAGGACTGTAGGCTCACTCAGTGGTTGGAGGTTGTTCGGAGAGGAGACCCCGAGCAGACCCGCTGACCAGACTCTCACCTAGCTGGCAAGACTGTAGGCTCACTCGGTGGTTGGAGGTTGCTTGGAGAGGAGACCCCGAGCAGACCCGGTGACCAGTCTCTCAGCTAGCTGGCAGGACTGTAGGCTCACTCGGTGGTTGAAGGTTGTTCGGAGAGCAGACCCCGAGCAGACCCGCTGACCAGACTCCACCTAGCTGGCAGGACTGTCGGCTCACTCAGTGGTTGGAGGTTGTTCGGAGAGTAGACCCCGAGCAGTCCTGCTGACCAGACTCTCACCTAGATGGCATGACTATAGGCTCACTCGGTGGTTGGAGGTTATTTGGAGAGGAGACTCCGAGCAGACCCGTTGATCAGGCTCTCACCTAGCTGACAGGACTGTAGACTCACTCGGTGGTTGAAAGTTGTTTGGAGAGGAGACCCAGAGCAGACCCGCTGACCAGACTCTCACCTAGCTAGCAGGACTGTAGGCTCACTCGGTGGTTGGAGGTTGTTTGGAGAGGAGACCCCGAGCAGACCCGCTGACCAGGCTCTCACCTAGCTGGCAGGACTGTAGGCTCACTCAGAGGTTGGAGGTTGTTTGGAGAGTAGACCCCGAGCAGACCCGTTGACCAGGCTCTCGCCTAACATGGCAGGACTGTAGGCTCACTCGGTGGTTGGAGGTTGTTTGGAGAGGAGACCCCGAGCAGACCCGCTGATCAGGCTCTCACCTAGCTGACATGACTGTAGGCTCACTCGGTGGATGGAGGTTGTTCGGAGAGGAGACCCCAAGCAGACCCGCTGACCAAACTCTCACCTAGCTGACAGGACTGTAGGCTCACTCAGTGAATGGAGGTTGTTCGGAGAGTAGACCCCGTGCAAACCCGCTGACCAGGCTCTCACCTAGCTGGCAGGACTGTAGGCTCACTCGGTGGTTGGAGGTTGTTCGGAGAGGAGACCCCGAGCAGACCCGCTGATCAGACTCTCACCTAGCTGGAAGAACTGTAGGCTCACTCGGTTGTTGGAGGTTGTTCGGAGAGGAGACCCCGAGCAGACCCGCTGACCAGGCTCTCACCTAGCTGACAGGACTGTAGGCTCACTCGGTGGTTGGAGGTTGTTGGAGAGGAGACCCCGAGCAGACCCGCTGACCAGGCTCTCACCTAGCTGACAGGACTGTAGGCTCACTCGGAGGTTGCAGGTTGTTTGAAGAGGAGACCCCGAGCAGACCCGCTGACCCGGCTCTCACCTAGCTGACAGGACTGTAGGCTCACTCGGAGGTTGCAGGTTGTTTGGAGCGGAAACCCCAACCAGACCCGCCAACCAGGCTCTCACCTAGCTGGTAGGACTGTAGGCTCACTCTGTGGTTGGAGGTTGTTCGGATAGGAGACCCCGAGCAGACCCTCTGACCAGGCTCTCACCTAGCTGGCAGGACTGTATGCTCACTCGGTTGATGGAGGTTGTTCGGAGAGGAGACCCCGAGCAGACCCGCTGACCAGGCTCTTACCTAGCTAGCAGGACTGTAGGCTTACTCGGTGGTTGGAGGTTGTTTGGAGAGGAGACCCCGAGCAGACCCGCTGACCAGGCTCTCACCTAGTTGGCAGTACTGTAGGCTCACTCGGTGGTTGGAGGTTGGTTGGAGAGGAGACCCCGAGCAGACCCGCTGACCAGGCTCTCACCTAGTTGACAGGACTGTAGGCTCACTTGGTGGTTGGAGGTTTTTTGGAAAGGAGATCCCGAGCAGATCCGCTGACCAGACTCTCACCTAGCTGGCATGACTGTAGGCTCACTTGGTGGTTGGAGGTTGTTTGGAGAGGAGACCCCGAGCAGACCCGCTGACCAGACTCTCATCAAGCTGACAGGACTGTAGGCTCACTCGGTGGTTGAATGTTGTTTGGAGAACGGGCCCCGAGCAGACCCACTGACCAGACTCCCATCAAGCTGGCAGGGCTATAAGTTCACTCGGTGGCAAGACAAGTGATAAGATTACCTCAAAGAAAAATATCTAAACGTATCAGAGAACGAAGAAGGTTTATAGAGAACGAAAAACTCCTATGAGTGGGAGAGATTGGTGAGATGTAAATGAGGATGGATATTCCCAACCAGCGCTCGGTATAGAGGATCTCGCCTATAGTGTGTAGACGCTCGCTGGCAAAGGGCAGGCCTCGCACAAAAGGTTAAAGAGTGATGACTTCTCACAAAAGCGGATTGATCTCCTGGGTCTACTCGCGCTGGATTGGTCCCGAGGCGAAACGAGGCGAAAAGACCAAATGGTCTCGCGCACGGAGAAGGCGAGAAGAAATCTAACGACTCGCGCCCTAAATCGATTCTTAAGCGAGACGGCTGGGAGCTCTACCTCGCGAGTAGAAACAGAGCAGAGGGTTATCTACAATGAATAAAGTAAAATGAAATAAAAGGAAAAGAACACAGAGCGAGGAGATGTAACAGAAATTTCTATGTTCATTACAAAAAAAAGGATACTCTCCCATGAAAGAGTATTTCGATGCTTCAAAAAATAAGTGTACAAGTAAAAGAAACAAAAAAAGAGGGAGAAGTCTCAGGTCCCGCTGACGCCCTTCACTCCTCTTCACTGGAAGTAGAACCTTCATCCGTCTCGCCATAAAGCTGGGGGACCAGGTCGCGAGCGGTGACCGTCTCTGCATCTTCTTTAACAACCCCCAGCTCCTTCATCATCTTCAAAACGAGCTTGACCGTTTTGATATTGGCGTCTCGGTAAAGGTCGTCAACCTCGTCTAAAGAATAATTAGTGAGCGGGGGTGCTTGGAGCGGATCCGGATGAGAGTGAAGCTGGGTGCTTTCCAGAAGGCGGGCGTTCTGAGCCTTTAAATTTCTGTTCTCCTCCTCCAAAGCCACTATGCGCGAACGCATCTGATCGACCGTCTCAGCATCCTGCGAGAAGGCTATCAGTTAACAAAAATTTACGCGAGAGTGAAACTAGCACGAAGTGAAATTGGCAAAGGACAGTTAAAAGGCTTACCACGCCGCCCTGGCTTTTGGCCGGAAGATTGTCAGCGATCGCCAGCCTCTTCTCGAAGCCATCCGACTTCTCTCGCTCTGCTGCTAGGCCCGCCTCGGCTTCCTTCCACTTCTTCTTGTTGAAAAAGAGGCTACGGGAGACTCGGTGCGAGGCTCCAGGGCGCGAAATTGGGCTTGGGCGGTCTTCAAGACGAGGTCTCGCGACGACTCGTTGTCAAAGGGCTCTGTCCCAAGGCCTCCATAGAGCCCATAACCGAGAGAGAAGGCGTGACTGGTGGGACTGTCCCGCTCCTTTCAGGAGGGAAGGAGAGTGGACACCGACACTCGGTTCGAGTCCTTTTCCCACAGAAGGACCGGGTCGGCGGCAACATCTTTTACCACCGACCCCATATTGTAGTTTTGATGCAAGGAGGGGGCTGGGCGACTGGAGGAGCCCGTTTCGCGAGGAGGAAGCTCAGCGGATTGAGCTGAAGTGGTGGCGGTTTGATCGAGTAGTGTCGTCTCGCGAGAGGGCGAGACGGTTTGGGGGTGAGGCGATTGCGATTCTTCCACATAGATGGGGGTCAGAGATCCCGTCATCTCTTTCCTTTCCTTGGGAGCAGTTCCCTTTTTCCCTTTCGGGAACAACACAACCTTCTTGATCTTTTTCTTGGGACTGTGCCGAGAAGGAGCGGCCTCATCTCCGGATCTTTTCTTGGAGGCGGGGGTCAACGATTTCTTCACCGTCTCTGCCGCCATGCTGGCGAGGGCAAGACCTTTGGACGGCCCTGCATTGCTCAGATAGGGGGATGGACGGGGATAGTCCTCTCTCCTGAACAAGAAAGCGGTTATAACAAAACAAGGGGATGGTAAACATAAGACTAAGAGAGCGCGAGTGTACCTTCACCGGGAAAGACGGGAAGGAGCGAGTCGAGATCTCGCCTTAGGAAGTTGACTTCAAAATTCTTCCCCGCGAAGAAATTGCAGAGGGCTTTTTCCGCGCCCCCAACTTTGGGGGTCTCGTAATATATCTCGGCAGGCGATACTGGGGCGAGTGGAACGCCTCCCAGATTCCCGCGGATGAAGATGAAGCGGGTGAGCCAATGTTGGTTTTTGTTGGGGGTCTCGCATACCTTTAAGCCCTGGCCGGTGAAGTACGAGATGTCGTCATCTTTGGCGTGGTAGATGAATAGTTTGCGGAAGACGGTGAGGCTAAACTCGATGCGCTCGCGGCGCATGTAACTGGCGAATGCGACCAACACCGAGATGGCGTTCGGGTTGAGCTGCGCGGGGACAGCCCCGAAATATTTTAAAACCTGTTTTACCTCTGGCCAGAAGGGGAGTCTCAGCCCCGACTCGAAGTGCGAGACGGGGAAGGCGAGTTCGCCGGGATAGAAAGTATTGATCGACTCGCAAACCTTCGACGGCCGAGACTCAAACCCCTCCGCCAGGAACTCGTGGGTGAAGCAGCTATAGTGCTCCTCTGAGATTTTGCCACGGGGAAAGTCGTGGTCGGCGAATCTCCTGCCGCAACGGCTGCGACCCTCGCCCTCTTCAACTTTCTTCTTTCCCATGACAGGCGAGACGACAAAAACAGAGGGAGGTAGAAAAGGGGGTGACGAGAGTAAAACGCGAGAAGAAGCAAGCGAGAGGAAGCGTGCGAGAATCCTGGATCTAAGATGCAGCAGGAAGAGACAACGCGGGCGTGAAACATTTTGATCTAGAGGTGGGGGTATTTATAGCGGATGGAGAGAGTGAAAAAAATGGGCGGGAAAATGCGAAGGGGGAAGTCGAAGGGACAACCCGACGTTTTGTTTTCCCTCTCTCTCTCCTGACCTCGAGGCGCGACATTCCGCGGTGATCTTTCCAATGAGTCAAAATGAAAAGAAAAAGGTAGATCAATTAACAAAGCTATAATAAAAGCCCAGCATGAAAGAGATTAACAGAATATCATCATTAATTATTTCGTTCCGCACGAGGCTGGCATCATGTCCATGGGGGGTTTTAAATAATAAATTATAATTAAACAGACAGACGACAAATTAATAGAAACAACGAAGTTATAGTGTATAATAGGCGAGACGATTAAACAAGCGAGACGAGGCGGAGGATCCTCAATTCTTGTGCCACCTCCAACGACCAGCACGAGACCCCGCGCATGGAGGGCGACCAGGGAGATGAAAGAAGCGAACGATGTCCAGGCCGCGGCGCCCGAGACGAAGGTGCTGGTCCGCCTCGCTTATGATGGCCTGAGGATCAGTCTCATCTATTTCTTCCTCGGCATCAATCTCGGAGGAGAGGCGAGCACACTCAATCTCTAGCCAGTCAATGCGTCGGTCAGTGACCTGCTTGTCCCGTTCCATCTCGCGGATAATGTGTGTATACTTTCAAATCATCCCGACCGTCCTGCGCTTCATCTCCAGCGGATCCATGGGATCACCCAGATAGTCTTCGATCTCATCTGGGTGAGGGAGAGGCAAGAGGGCTGGCGGCCCGGAGAAGTCCCCAGCGGCCGAGTCGATCTGGATACCTGCACAAGAAAAGTCGGAGATTAGAATGAAGGATGACCTCGCAAGAAGACTTGGAGGCCGCGAGCTGCACGGACTAGCCCGATGGTCTCGAATGTACCTGGTAAGGGAATAGAAATCTTTATGAAGCGAAAAGGCAGGATTAGTTTATTTACTTGGGATGCGAGAGTTCCCCACAAGCCGCGAGAGGTCGTCATTCTTCGCGGTAGGGGGCAAGGATTGTTGAGGCGAGTCAGAATCTTTATAGTGTTTGTCGGTGACGTCAGAGGATTCACAGGCAGGGGGGAATTGGCGAGGTTTCCCTGAACATGGTCAACAAGCGAGATGATAAAAGAAAAGGGAAAAGACAGAGGCGAGAGGAGGAGTCAAGAATCACCTGTCTCTCCCCAGAGGACGCGGGAGGAGGTGCATTGGCTCCCAAGGGTGCCGAAGTAGTCGCACCGGCCGAGAAGGGAGTGCCGACGGTTTTTGCCTTCTTCAGGCGAGACGACGAAGGTGCTGAAGCAGGGGTACGAAGAAGAGCGGGAGCCAGAGCAGCCACGTTGGCTTTATTTTGCTTGCGGACCATCGCGAGGCGCTCGCGGAAACTATGAGACATGTTGACGGTAAAAGAGGAGGAAATGAGAGAGGGGGGCAATCTCCACGATGGGATGGGGTCACATATTTATAGACTCCAGAGAGGGGCCCCGCCAAAGATTCTCTCGTAAATGAATCTCAACACCACGAGCCTCGGTTGGACTTTCTTTCCGAGCTTGGACAACCTCGAAAAGAGCGGAGATTGTGTATAACCTTGGGCTCGTGAGGGGCAATCCGAGTGGGAGCGCTGGGCTAGGGGCGAGAGAGACTGCAGGGGTGAGTGGGACCATGGGGTCCACTCGCCGAAGGCGAGATGGGGTGCAGCGGAGTATGCGAGACCTCTCTCGCGGCGCGGGCTGGCCCTTGGTGGCGGGATGACTCTCGCAAGGCAGGAGACTTGCGAGACAAGCAGGTAGGCTCGTCTCGCCCGCCGGCCAATTTCTCACTCGTTGTATGAGGAAAAAAAGTGTTTTTACCTTCTTACCCCCAAGGGGGATTTTACTCTTCTACCACAGGTAATTTTACCCTTTTGCCCTTGATGGTCTGCGCATAGCCCTTCAGAACAGCGGAGTTTGGCTGTTGGCAGACTCGACACAGGGTATTTCGGTAATTTCAGGACGGTTCAGTTTGGTTATTGACAGATCAAACTCAGAGGCTTATAAATAGACCGATGAGGTGCCTTAAAAGGTGGTTGAACCCATCTATCTTCTTCCTCAAAGGCACCTAGCTCAACACTGACTCGGGAGGGGGAGAACTTCTAATTCTTCCGGGTAAAAGGTGGGACCTCCGAGCTGAGACCCTCGGTCTGTTTCTGGTTCTGTGAATCACGTCGGGAGGGTGGTTCAAGAAGAGTAGGTATGAGCTGCAACTTCAGATCCGAACTCTAGGTGAAGTCGGGCTACTGGCTTCAACAAAGAGTGAAGCTGTTAAAGTAGATCTATAAACTGCTGCTGCTTCTTCTCTGTGTCAAACAAAGATCAAAAGATGATAACTCTATTTTCAAGAAGTATTGTGTACTGCCGCATTAACTATATCATTTATGATTCTTCTGTTCCTTCGAGAAGCGGCTGCCAATGGTCTTCAATGGCGCTGAGGAGTATTCATTTCCAATTTTCATGATCTGTTTTCTTGAGGTCTCATTGGAAGTTGGTTTCGATGAGGAAGCCTGCAGAGAAGAGACTGATCAGCTGCATCGTGCAAGGTTTTGCCGGCAATGCAGATCTCCTGCATTACCAATATGGATGAAACACGATTGGCTGCAGCACTTCAGGTGTCAAAATCTTGTAGTTCTTGTTGTTCTCTAGGGAAGAAGCATGGTTCAGCCTCTGTTTAGCCAGATTTCCAAATCCAGTGCAGCAGACATTTCCTCATGCCGTGAGAGTGAGATCCATTTCTTGGGTCATCGCGCCTGTTTTTCAGACCTTGGCTCTTCTTCAATCTCTGACTCTAGCCGTCGTCACGAAGTGTATTTGTGCAACTCTACGTGGAATCCATTGCTTTTACCGAGCATTGCTCCTTGGAGGAGGATACTATATTTCTGATTGGATCCGAAGACATTGTCTCGTCTTCGCACGGATCCGGTGATTTCTTTCTATTTTTTTCTGCTTAGATCAAAATGTCGAAGCGTAGCACGTACGACATACTTAAATTGCAGTATTTCAATCTCATTGATTTCCTTGGGTGGAAACTCCGCGTTCAACTTGACTTGAAAAAACGGGAGATTTACCACATAGTGCTCAATGATTTCGCCACTATCCGAGAGGACATGGACTGACATCAGTGAAGCAAAGACGAGAATTATTTGCAGGGATTACCTTCTAAATTCCCTGAATTCTCGCCTTGTCATAACCTATAGTGCGTGTAAGATCGCAAAAGAGATTTGAGACTGCTTGAATGCACACTTTCAGTTCATAGAACTAGAAAATATGTGTCACAAGCTGAAAGACAAACAATCTAAAATGGTTGATAATCCTTATGCGAGTCTGATTTTGAGCAAACTACCTACTGAGTGGATCACCTTCAAGTCTGAAATGCACAAACTGAAGGAGGAGGAAGCCCTATAGAATACTGCAAACATGTTGGTCGATATCTCCGATCCTAAGTCCTCCGTGACTATGATTGAGAGTAGTCACCGCAGTACTTCTTCTGAGTGGTAGCTGGACAGCGGTGCTACCTGTCATGTCACAATAGATAGAGGTCTTCTCTCAGATTTTAGAGCAGTCAAAGACAAGATTGAAAACTGCAATGGAGGAGAGACCAATGTTACTCTTACTGGGACAGCGGAGCTGGTCCTCTATTGAGGCAAAATTC
This sequence comes from Platanthera guangdongensis, assembly GCA_039583875.1. NCBI lineage: Eukaryota > Viridiplantae > Streptophyta > Magnoliopsida > Asparagales > Orchidaceae > Platanthera > Platanthera guangdongensis. The sequence continues at coordinate 162,156,445 of CM077156.1, forward strand.
TAATTTTAAAGCATGTTAGAGTAGTTCATAGTTTAACTAAAAATTTAGTTTACATGAGTTTATTAGATACGACTGAAATTTCTTTCACAACCCAAAATGGTAGAATAATCTTAGCAGTTAATTCACATTATTTTGGTTGTGCGTATATGATCAATGATATGTATAGACTTAGCCTAAATAATGAGTGCATTAATCAAGTGAGTTCAACTTTGATTGATCCTAAGTTATTACACAATAGACTTGGACATGCGCACTATAAGAAAATGCGAGATCTAGCTAAAAGTCACAACATCCCGTTAGATCTTTCTATTCGATTTGATATGTGCGAGATTTGTGCTCAAACTAAGATACTAGAAATTCTTTCAAGTAAGTATTTAGAAGCACACAACTTCTTGAATTAACACATTCTGACTTCTGTGATTTTCGAATTCATGCTACTAGAGAGGGAAAAAAGTATCTTATTACCTTCATCGATGATTTTTCCAGATATTGTCATGTTTACCTATTGAAATCGAAAGGTGAAGCCTTTGAGATCTTCAAGATCTTTAAAACTCGTGTTGAGCATCAGTTAAACTTAAAGATTAAGAGATTTAGAAGTAATCGAGAAGGAGAATACACTGCAACTGAGTTTAAAGACTTTTGTGCCTCCGAGGGCATAATACTAGAAAGCACAGCTCCTTACTCATCAAGTCAAATTGTATTGCTGAGCGTAGGAATAAAACTTTAAAAGAGATGCTGAATTTTATGCTTCTCACAGCTGACATGCCTAATTCCTTTTGGGGGGAAACATGCCTTACTGCAATTCACATTCAAAATACAGTGTCTCACTCAAAGCTCGATTCTACTCCGTATGAGTTGTGACACGATCATCCTTGTAGATATGACACTCTAACGGTGAAGCACACAACTTCTTGAATTAATACATTCTGACTTCTGTGATTTTCGAATTCATTCTACCAGAGAGGGAAGAAAGTATCTTATTACCTTCATCGATGATTTTTCCAGATATTGTCATGTTTAACTATTGAAATCGAAAGGTGAAGCCTTTGAGATCTTCAAGATCTTTAAAACTCGTGTTGAGCATCAGTTAAACTTAAAGATTAAGAGATTTAGAAGTAATCGAGCAGAAGAATACACTGCAACTGAGTTTAAAGACTTTTGTGCCTCCGAGGGCATAATACTAGAAACCACAGTTCCTTACTCATCCAGTCAAATTGTATTGCTGAGGGTAGGAATAAAACTTTAAAAGAGATGCTGAATTTTATGCTTCTCACAGCTGACATGTCTAATTCCTTTTGGGGGGAAACATGCCTTACTGCAATTCACATTCAAAATACAGTGTCTCACTCAAAGCTCGATTCTACTCCGTATGAGTTGTGACACGATCATCCTTGTAGATATGACACTCTAAAGACTTGAAGATGTATTGCTTACGTGAGAATACAAGATCTTAAGAGATCTAAGATGAGATCTAGAACAACAACTTGTGTTTGTCTAGGTAGTGCAGAAGATAGTGCAGCTGATAGGTTTCTGGATATATCCACTAATACAGTGATAAAGTCTAGATATGTTATTTTTTTGAACATAAATTTATCAAACATCATGACTTAACCGTCCCCGAGTCTACTGACATGATTGCAAAATCTACTGTAGAACCTGAAGCTAGCCCTTCTGCCACTGCTCTTCAACCGTTAGAGGTGGAACCTGTTCCTGTTAGAGCGTCTATAAGTGATAGAATCTCTAAGAACTTTGGTGAGAATTTCTTCACCTATTACGTATAAGATGATCCATTCTCCTACCAGGATGCAATGAGATTTAGAGATTCATTAATGTGGGCAGAAGTTATCGATGATGAGATGAATTAGCTGCTACAAAATAAAACTTGACATCTAGTTGACTTGCCGAAAGGAGCTAAAGTCTTAGGATGTATGTGAGTATTGAAAAAAAATTTGCACAGTGATGGATCTATAACTAGATACAAAATACGTCTATTAGTTAAGAGTTATAAACTATAAGGGAGAATCGACAACTTAGACGTCTATTCACCTGTATGTCATCTGTCCACTAATAAAATTCTTCTTGTCTTAGTTTCTATTGAAAACTTTATAGTTCATCAGATGGATATAAAGACAGACTTCTTGAATGAATAGCTCGATGAAAAGATCTACATGACACAACCTGAACGTTATGTACATAAATATCTAAAAGAGAAAATGTGTAGGCTAGATAAATCAATTTATGAGCTTAAATACGCGCCTAAGATGCGACGCATAAAATTTGACTAAGTTGTAAATAACATTGGATTTCAGTCCAGTCTCTTCGACAAGTGTCTCTATCAGCGCTCAATATCAAATAAAACAGTCATCATATGTCTGTATATGGATGACATGTTGATTCTGAGGTCAGATTTTGCTGTAGTGAGGGATATTAAATCTACTCTTGCAAAAATATTTGACATGAAAGATCTTGGTCCTGTTGATACCCTTATAGGAATGAAAGTTTGAGTAGACAAATGTTGCGTTACTTTTAGTCAAGCTCATTATATAGAGTAAATTTTTTCTACCTGGGGTTATAAAGACTGTAGCCCTGTAGAGACACTGTTTGACTCAAATGTCAAGTTGTGTCCGAATGTAGGGACCAACATTGACCAAGTAAAATACTCGAAGATCATTGGTCGCATCATGTGCACCACAAGCTGGACAAGACCAGACATTGTCTTTTCTGTTGGCATGCTAAACCGCTTTACCAGTAACCCAGGAAAAAAAGAGCATTATGATGTCTTAGACATGCTGATGAGATACCTGAGAGGTACTAAAGATCTTGCTTTGTGTTGCACTGGTTACCTTCTTATTGTGGATAGATACTCTGATGTCTCGTGGTGCCCAGAAGTTGATAATAGTAAGTCTATCAGTGGATTTATATTCACTATGAGTGGAGCTGTTGTTGCTTGAAAATGCAAAAAACGGACTTATATAGCTTTGTCGTCTATGGAAGCCGAGTTGTTTGACTTAGCTTTGAATGGTGAAGAGACAAACTGGATCAGGAATTTGATTCTAGACATCCCCTTGTCTAGGCTACATGTCAATTCTTTGAGCCTGTATTGTGATAATCAGGCAGCGGTTCAAGTTGTTAAGAATGTCTTCTTTAATACTAAGAGAAGACATGTACGACTGAGACATGCTCTATTGAATTATCTGAAAGAACAAGACGTTATCACCTTGATTGATGTGCGATCGAAGGATAACCTGACTGATTCATTGACAAAAGGAATGCCCAAAGACTGATTAATCAAAACAGTGAGAGAAATGAGACTCAAGTCGACTTAGCTCGGCCTTAGTTCAAGGATAGACGATTCAATTCAGGCTTAGTTCAAATGTTTTGATTCTTTCCACTTTCCTTTGTCAAAGCAAACATGTTGTGCTCCGCTGATGCTCATGGTTGCTGAGTACGAATCTGATGAATTGTTTCATTCCATATATGATGTTAACAATTTCACCGGGTTTCGTCTCACTTACATAGGAGGAGAGTGTTATTGCACATTTGATAACACGGTCTGACTCGGTTTGACCCTTCTTTTGTTAATTGGTTTCATTCCACACTTGATGAGTTACAGTTAACTTTAACAGAACAGTAACCGTGACATTCCACATAAGAACACAGATATAACTGCGGTGTCCAGAAGTCCATAAGATCGTTTCTTTGGAAACAAATAATGGATTCTGAGGTAGAGCCTATAATACTCTGTGAAGGTGACTTCTTGACTAATTGAAGTACTGCGTTCTTACATTAGAACTAGATACATGTACATTTTCAAAGGTTTGAATTCATTTTTAATGAAATTCTCTGTTGAAAATTATAAGAGATGCTGATGATGGAGGAGCACTTGTAGTTTGTGATCCTTATAAGGATACCCTACTGCACATCTGAGGATGATGACAGCTAAAGTGTTATTTGGGTTCTGTCCTGACTCTACTTAAATCATTATTTAGCTCTTTTGAACACTTGTTGTTTGGACTACTTCTACTATTTTGTTGATCATTAGCCACTAGGTATGTTGAGCTTATGTTATGATTGTACTTTAGACTGCTATGTGATGTTGCTGAGACTTATGTTTATACTATGCATGCATACAATTATTTTATTTAACGTCCAATGCGTTCTGACAAGTGTGACAGACACGGTTGTAAGTGCTTTATGTTTGGTTGAACACTGCACACACCACCCATTTTCTGACGCCGGGTTTACGTCGGACATAGGAGGAGATTGTTAGAGAATTAATTATATGTCTATGCGTGTCGAGACCGAATCAGAACGACGCATTGAGTTTCGTGTCACTCTAGGGCATGACTCTACGCTGGAGATACTATAAATAATCATTTCACACTTGATGAACTATTATGGACTATCTTGAGCGGAACCTCAACACTGTTCACATCATTTGCTATGGAATTGGGAAAGGGCACAATTGTTTTTAATGAAAAATTTGTAGAGGAGAAAACATTATATGTCTTGGCCCAATGTCAAAGATCCACTATTTTGTAAGAATCAATACACAGGCAGTGTGCCTCTGAGCATTTGAATTTATCTCGCTGTTACAGAATGAAAATTCAATGGCCCCAGGATTGGTCCTCCTACCCATTGGCTGTAAATGATGTGGATCACCAACATCCTTGGAATCATCTACATGCATCATTCCAGGCTGTTTGCTTTATTTTTGAATGTTTATAGGGCTACATATAACCGAAGAAATTATTGAAGCATTTCGCAATGTGTTTGATTAACATTTCTTCTTGTGTTCTTGTACATAGAGCATGTGTTGTCGCGCTCTCTTGGATTTGGTCCTGCTTCTTGAGAGCTTGATCGATATCGTGTCCTCGTGTTGACTTGTCGTTGTATGAAAATAGTCGCATGGGAATCTCGGTTGAACAAAATCTTGGATGGTGTTGTGTCAAGAGTAGTATGCAAGAATGTGTTGAAGCAGCATTCCATCCATAGAAGATGCCATATATTGGATATTTTTGGTGTAGATGTGGATTCGGTTCTAAATCAGATCTATACCTTATATAGAGTCATTAACACTCCATCTCTCGATATTAGGTCTCTGGCGAGACCCAGCTATGTGCTTAATGATACACCTGACAGAAGAAGAGCTGACACCATGTTTTTCATTGACCAGGAAGGGATTCAGCTGACTGATCCTTGTTTTCTCCCTCTCAGATTGGTGGTTTGGCATTCAGCATGCAACTCGACTATAGAGATTGTAGATATCCGACGACTGGGCTTCTTGCGACAATACTGAGGTCAAGCAGACAATGGCAAGGTGAGCTTGGGACAGTGCAAGCAGCGTATTTGCGTCAAGGTTGTCTCAACATGGCCATTCTGTCCACGGTGGCTGTGGTTGGTTGTCCTTTCACAATGACTGTTTGGTTCGTGCAAAACCTGTGATGGTGACCAGGCTATCCTTCCATCAATGCTCACCAGCAATTTCAATCTACTAAAGAACAAGATTTACGATCTCCACTCGCTGACCGTTGTTCGCCGACCTCGCTCTGCGACCTCCTACTGTGCTCAATGATTGCCGACCGCTGGCCAAGGATCAAAAGGAAATCATTCTCCTAAAGAATGAAAGCGAGCATTGTTCACTGAGAGATGCTCTGTGATCGCTGATTGCACTGTACTTCCAGTAGCGTTCACTGAAGGAAGATTACCTCTAACTGAACTAGATCCCGATCAATGCTTGTTGACCAAGCTCTTAACTATTCAGTTATCGATACAAATGATTTTATCAGGATTCAAAGAAGTGTTGCTGATTTTAAAAAAAACAAATGCACCACCTTTTCTGCGGCCCCATCCTTTTTGATACTTGATAAGATATTGAAATGAGATTGTATAAGTTTTTATTGATAGGAAAAGATCTAATCATGTATTATTCGCATCAACAATAGAATATAAATACATGTACAATAAATGGTGACCACAACACCCAAGGTGAGCCTAAGATATATCTACCATATAATGTGTACAATATATTTAACACCCCCTCAAACTCACGTGAGATCATACATCGAGATTTTGGATAAGAAATAGGCATGCTGGGTACGCGTCTGCGGCTTAGTCATCAAATTTGTAAGTTGCTGCTCGAAAGGTATAAAGTGAAGAGCAAGAGTGTCACGACTGTACTGCTCACGTAGGAAGAAAGCATCCACCCCGATATGTTTGCTGCTTCACCGGGTTTAGAGTAATCTGAATGACATCAGTGTTATCGCAGTGGAGTGAAGCGAGATCTTGAAAAGAGATATCATGGTCCTCAAGAAGTCAGCAGAGCCAAATAATATCCTCAGTGGTGGTAGCCATGGCCTGAACCTCAGCCTCAGTGCGGGAACGAGAAACATCAATATGTTTATTGGACTTCTATGCAATAAGTGAAGAACATAAGAACAGACAAACCAGTGACTGATCGATGTTCAACATGATCACTGACTTAGCTAGCATCCGAATAAGCACAGAGTTGAAAAGAACTACAAACGAAAAAGAAGTCACAAAAAGTCTTTGCCCGGAGAGTGCAAGAGCCGCAATAATGATAGAGGTAGGCGCACTGACAAACTGGCTCAACACATGAACAACACTGGGCAATGTCGTGCCTAGTAATATTGAGGTTGACGAGACTCTCAACAAGGTGACGATAGCGAGTAGGATCAGAGAGTTGAACCCCATCATCCGGATGTAGCTGAAAGTGAAGCTCCATAGGCATATCCACGGTGCGAGAGTCTGAGAAAGCAGCCTGAGCTAAGAGACCTGATGTGTAACGTCGCTGAGAGAGCTGGAAATCATGGTCTGTAGAGGTGACCTCAAGGCCCAAGAAGTTGCTCAATTATCCAACGTCAGTCATCTAAAACTGTCGCTGAAGGTGATTCTTGATGAAGGTCACATAAGAAGGATCATTACCCGTGATAAAATAACAAAATAGTCTGGTGAGGAAGAGTGCACAAACATGGCTGGATCATGTGGACTCGGCAGAAAACCGATGTCTGTAATGGTTGAGCTGAAACGTACAAACCATGCACGGGCGCCTGTTTGAGCCTGTAAAGAGCTCGCCTCAAGCAGCAGACAAAACCTGGAGGAGATGAGATACCAGGATGAGAGAGCATATACACCTCTTGCTAAAGATCATCATGAAGAAAGACATTCTTCATGTCGAGCTGGAACAGAGACCAGTGGCAAACACTACACTCCAATAAGAGTACAAACTGTGGTCATGTGTGCGACTGGAGCAAAGGTCTCGTCTTAGACTTCATTTGGCGCAACGTTTGGAGCTTTCTTTTGGGGCAAACGCCGCCGCACGACGGGTAACCAAATGGCCAGCGACGACATTTGCTCCGTTTGCACCCGCCGCGCCATGAGAAATGGAGGAAAACGGTGGGATTCCAATCACGGCCTCCCCCCTTCGGTTCCAAAAGCCCTCCTCCTGCCGCCGGAGCAAAACGCCAAACCAAATGAAGCCCGAGTCTCTCCCCTATTCCCGCTGAAAACCACGAGCAACTGATCGGGCCTTATACCTCTCCACAGAACCATCAGAGCGAGTCTTGACCTTGAAGACCCATTTGCAAGTAATAGGAACAACACCAGGTGGAAGAGTAACAAGGTCCCTATGTACGTGTGTGCTCAAGCGCCTCCAACTCAGCTGACATAACAACCTGCCCTCATGTATCTCGGCAGTCTTACGGTAGGAAGTCAGCTTTGGAGTACTACAAACAGTAGCAGGAAGGGCGGGTAGGTCCAGAGGTAGTATAACTAGACTAAGGCAGTCGGGAGGACGTCTCTCGCAAGGTGGGTTGCGACGCATAAGAGGATCATCCATAGGGCACTTGCTAGAGGAAACATGAACCGAGTCTAGGGGCACTGGAGGCGAGAGAATAGAAGAGGGGCGACGAGTATAGTGATATGGAAAGGGGACAATGAGCTCATTAGAGGAGGAAGTGGGTGGCGAAGGGAAGGAGTGAGGAGGTGAGACTGGAGAGGTCGGAGGTGGTGAAGCCAGAGAGGTTGAACGCAATGGAAGAGGAGAGGAACATAATGGAGAAGAGGAGACATGAGGCGGTAAGATGGATATGGTGAAAAACTGCACATCAGAGGGAGTAACGAATGAGTGCGAGGTCGAGGGTATAGAGTACACAAAGAAAGGGCAAGACTCGTCAAAGATGACATCACATGAGATGCGAAGTTGACGTGTTACATGGTCATAACAACGATAGCCCTTATGCTCAGGACTGTATCCAAGAAAGACACAGAGAATAGACTTAGCAGAGAGTTTGACACGCTCACGTGGACGGAGTAAAACATAGCACCGACAACCAAAAACACGACGGTGAGTGTAACGGGGGGAGGGGGGTCGAGAGTACAGACATGCACTAGGACTCTGGCCTTGAAGGAAAGTGAAATGCTGCAGGTTAATAAGGTAGATAGCAGTGGTAACAGACTACCCAAAAGTGAGGAGGAATGTGGGAGGATATGAGGAGAGTGAGTTGTCTCTATAATGTGACGATGCTTCCTTTTAGCGGTGTCATTCTGAGCGTGGGCACCGGGGCAGGTAAGCTGTGGAAGAGTGTCGTGTGTAGCTAGCAGATCACAAAAAACATAAGAGATATCCCCCCCAAGTCAAAACAGAAAGTACGCATGTAGGCAGAAAACTGGGTGCACAACATAGCAGAGAAGCTAACATTAATCTTAAAAAAAGTCAGAACGAGAATGCATATAGTAGATCCAGCAATAACAATAATAGTCATTAACAAAGAGAACATAATGCCGATGTCCGCCCTTGGATATAAAAAACATGGGTCTCCATACATCAGAATGAACTAATTCAAAAAGATGCTGAGATCTAGACTCACTAGAAGGATATGGGAGTTGTAGTTGTTTACCAAGCTTACAACCCGTACAAGTGTGGGGCCGATCAACAAAAACACGACCAAAGAAGACATGACTGATGAGAGACGTAAGACGCGAACCACTGGGATGATCAAGCCGATGACGCCACTGCTTGAAACCCACCGAAGGAATACAAAGGGTGAAAATTGCCGGTGACGATGAAGTGGATGGAAGATAGAGACAATCAAGGATGCACGCCCTGCTACGACGATGACCAGCTTTAAGGAGTGTCCCAGTTAGACGATCCTGCACATGACATGTAAACTTATTAAAAAGAACAAGACAACCGTGGGATGTGAGCTGGCTGACATATATAAGGTTCATGGATAACTTAAGTATGTAGGCAACATCAAGAGCATGAAAATGACTTGTATGAAGGAGGTCACAGCTGGTGATGTGGTGAATGGTGTCATCTGCTGCCATACTACTAAGGGCAGAGTAGACGGACTGTCAGGTCAAGAGGTGGGTGTCATCATTTGTCATGTGAAAGGAGGCTCCAGATTCAAGCAACTAGTCGGAGGGGGAAATACCTGCAGGGGCGAAGGCAGTCTGCTAAGAGACAGAGGCATTAGAAGCATCCATTGGAAGTACGGAGTCAGAGGAGCGAGCCAGTGAAACCTGCTTGACAATTAGCCGAGCAATGTCAGATACAGAGAGAGACTGGTCCGGAGCCGAAAAATGAGTAGAAGGCGCACCAGGAGCATGCTGTTGACCGGACTGCTTAGCTCGCTGAAGCTTGCGACACGCGGATTTGACATGACCAAGACATTGACAGTAGTGGCAGCAGACAAGCGGGTGACGAGAAGCACCGGACTGAGCTGCAGAAGGTGTCGTAGGAAGACGAGCAACAGATGCCATCGAGAGGATCAGCCGAGATGGTCCGGGCTGCAAGATCATCTGGAGAAGAAGATTGGGGTTGCGGGATCAGCTAGAAAAGAAGTTCGGGGATGCGAGATCAGTTAGAGAAGAAGGACGCGGAGTGTCGAAGTCGCGAATCGTCAGAATCGGTTCTGGATAAGAGCTAGAGCGTCCGAAGGTCGACAGAAGAGCTGAAGAGAGGCTGGATCGGAGAACATCTAAGACTTTACTGAACAAGCAAAGTAGTAGGTCTCACTCCATCTTTTGCATAACAATTCACATCAATAAGGTCACTTCAGAGGGAGAAGAACTGGTCAAAGTTGGGAAGATTAATCTCGTGGATTTAGCCGGTTCAGAGAATATCTTGAAATCCAGTGCTCGGGAGGGAAGAGTTGAAGAGCGGCTGGATCGGAGACAGCGGCGGAAGACGTGGTTGGATCGGAAGGCGCGGAAGCAGCGACGGCGGATGACGCGGAAGCCGGGATCGGAAGTAGCGGAAACGAGCGACGGGAAGCAGCGAAAACTAATCGGAAGCAGCGGCGGAAGACGCAGAAGCCGGGTTCGCTGTTGTAGGATTGATTGCGGGAGTGGGATCGTTGCTGCAGTTGCTCTGCGATCAATGAGCGGGAAAAAGGTGAGCCCGCCGTGCGGAAATGAGCGATGGCGAGCGGAAATGAGCGACGGGAACCAGAGGAGTCCAGAACCCTAGATCTCTGCTACCATGATAAGAAAAGATCAAATCATGTATTATTCACAAGCGGGTGACGAGAAGCACCGGACTGAGCTGCAGAGGTGTCGTAGGAAGACGAGCAACAGATGCCATCGAGAGGATCAGCCGAGATGGTCCGGGATGTAGGATCATCTGGAGAAGAAGATTGGGGTTGCGGGATCAGCTAGAGAAGAAGTTCGGGGATGCGAGATCAGTTAGAGAAGAAGGCCGCGGAGTGTCGAAGTCGCGAATCGTCAGAATCGGTTCTGGATAGCAGCTAGAGCGTCTGAAGGTCGACAGAAGAGCTGAAGAGCGGCTGGATCGGAGAACATCTAAGACTTTACTGAACAAGCAAAGTAGTAGGTCTCACTCCATCTTTTGCATAACAATTCACATCAATAAGGTCACTTCAGAGGGAGAAGAACTGGTCGAAGTTGGGAAGATTAATCTCGTGGATTTAGCCGGTTCAGAGAATATCTTGAAATCCAGTGCTCGGGAGGGAAGAGTTGAAGAGCGGCTGGATCAGAGACAGCGGCGGAAGACGTGGTTGGATCGGAAGGCGCGGAAGCAGCGACGGCGGATGACGCGGAAGCCGGGATCGGAAGTAGCGGAAACGAGCGACGGGAAGCAGCGAAAACTAATCGGAAGCAGCGGCGGAAGACGCAGAAGCCGGGTTCGCTGTTGTAGGATTGATTGCGGGAGTGGGATCATTGCTGCAGTTGCTCTGCGATCAATGAGCGGGAAAAAGGTGAGCCCGCCGTGCGGAAATGAGCGATGGCGAGCGGAAATGAGCGACGGGAACCAGAGGAGTCCAGAACCCTAGATCTCTGCTACCATGATAAGAAAAGATCAAATCATGTATTATTCACATTAACAATAGAATATAAATACATGTACAAGAGACGGTGATCACAACACCCAAGGTGAGTCTAAGATATGTCTACCATATAATGTGTACAATAAATCTAACATTTCTTACCATAGAGAAACAATTCTCTCTAGTTTTTTCTCTTCTTCTCCTAACTTTAATTTTCCCTATGGATGTAAACTGAATCTCTCTTCTCTCTTTACATTCAGCTAGAGATACCTCATTCTCTTGGTTATACCCACTTATTCTAAAGAAGTCAAGCACGCTGTAAAAGATTACTGGTTTTACCCTTCAAAAAAGTTGTGTTGTGGTTGGAGTCTCCCGATAAAGACTTGCTGAGTTCGAGAGTCTCCAGAGAAAAATACTATGTCGTCTTGTTGAAGGCAGTGTCATCTCACACACTATTGAATAGATGAGTACCTATTATTTGAGGAACCTCTATAAAAACTCTGTGTCGTCTTGATGCTTGCTCTCTAGATTAACTTTTCATTTTCTGCATATATTTCTATTAATGCATCCTTTATGTTTTCTAATTTCTTAATATTTTTGTTTGTTGCATCCTTTATGTTTTCTAATTTCTTAATATTTTTGTTTGTTGTTAAATCTGTGATCTGCGTTGTGTTGAAAGAGATTGTGATTTAAAGAGGATAGACAAAATATTTTTTTCTCTATTCACTCTAGAAAAATATTCAGATTCTTTTCAGCACTTTCATTGGCTGACAACCCATTTTGGAGACTGTTAAAGCGTCCCGACTGTGAGTCCATCCTTTGCCGTCATCGGCTTATTCTTCACTATCAAGGTTGACTAGTTCTATCACACTCCTTTATGTGTATTTTAAGGCTTCTGAAGGAGTTTTATACCACAAACACTGTAGGGCATACCGGTGCTTCTCGCACCTATCTCGGCAAGGCCCGGCCAAGGCCGCCCGACCCCGGGCGGCCTCGCCGCGGCCGTCCCCGCAAGGGACCGACCAAGGCCACCCGATCCCGGGCGGCTTTGCCGCGGCCGGTCCCGCGGAAGGCCGACCAAGGCCGCCCGATCCCGGGCGGTCGGCCCTCGCGGGGACCGGCCAAGGATGCCCAGATCCGAGCGGCCTCGCCGCGGCCGGCCCTTGTGAGGGCTGCCCGAGGCCGCCCACCCCCGGGCGTCCCCTCCGCGGCCGGCCGCCTTCCGTATAGAGCGGCGGCGGCCGGTCGCCCACGCCGACGTCGTCGGGCCTCCATTCCTCGCGAGCGGGCCTTTCCCTCAACCCGGGGGCAAGGTTGTCATTTTCTAAAAGTGGTGATCTACGTGATCATTTCCGAGCGATTCTATTGGCCGGTCCGGTAGTTAATATGCAAAATTACCGTACCGCACTCGTCAAAATCTATAAATAGGCTCAGTTTCCACTTCAAAGGGCTTTTTTCCGGTTTCACTTCACTTCACTCTCTTTTCCTCTTTCTTTCTTTCTCTCCGCAGAACCCCCATCCAAGATCACTTTCGTAAGGTTCCGCCCAGGCCGCGAAGTGAAGAGGAAGTTGGCGAAGAATCAAGTGAAGAACGAGACGCCTGGAGTCGTCACCGCCAACACGTCAAGACAACCTCGGCGGCCAGAAAGCACCCGCACCTCCTGTGAGCGCAGAACGTAAGATCGTGGAAGCTGCACGACGGTCGACGACACCCGACATTCACTCTCCCCATCTCATTAAGTGTAACGAGGCACGATCTGTCGCCCGTGCCCTCCCCCAAGAAGTTTTGTAATAAACTCTCATATAGTTGAAGTTAGGTCGGCACCGTACCGACCGCATGATTTTTCACCCGATTTCGGATTTTCCACGTCATCAAGTCTTTCTTTTGACAATGAGATAATCTTTGACTGTTGGCTCACTCGGACGCTCACGAGCTAAGACGGTTGAATAGGCCCGATCTAACAAGTGCGTCGCACGATTCCCCAACAGATTGGCGCCGTCTGTGGGAACGGTTTCCCAAACATTCTAAGACACCAGGAGCCAGGGGTCTCTCCTTTAAAAATAGGGGGAAAGATCCAGACCGCTACAGGGACCCTCAGACTCGTAGCCCCAGCACAATGCCGGCGGGGGCGGGGGCGAGCGCGAGAGAAAATGGCCCCGCCAGAATCCAACCATCACATTTGATGAAGGAGACCTAGAAGGGCTCCAGACCCCGCACCAAGATCCCTTAGTGATCAGCGCCGAAATCAGGGATCTGTGCTTTCGAGTTAAGAGGATCCTGGTGGACTGCTGTAGCTCCGCAGATATCCTGTTCCGCGCTTCAAAATATTAGTCTCACAAAAGAGCACTTGTGCCCTGCGCAGGGCCTTGTACACAACGTCGACAACTGTCTTGTACCAGCCCTGGGAACAATCATACTCCCCGTCACGCTAGGGGAGCCGCCCGTGCATGAGACCCATCACATCCGGTTTATAGTCATGGATGCCAGCTCCCCGTTCAACGAGATTTTAGGGAGGCTGTTCCAGGTAATCTTTGGGGCTGTCCCGTCAATCCCCCATCTCACCCTGAAGTTCCCCGCTCTAGGCGGGATTGGAGTAGTTCGCGGGGATCAGGCGACGGCTCGGGCATGCTGTGCAGAGCTCGAGCAAACGTCGCGACTAGTGTCCCTCAATATAAACAACTTTGACCTCCGTGATGAAGTTCTTGCTCAGCGTCGGGCCGGAAATAACCCTCTCTCAATGTGAACCGTCCCAGACCGTGTGGGTCAGGTCCTTGTTAACTCCGGAGGAGGGGGAGGAATATGCGGCCTTCCTCCGAAGGAACAAAGATATCTTCGCTTGGAGCCCAAAAGATATGTCGGGGGTAGATCCAGAAGTGATCCTTCATTCTCTGAATATCAACCCCTCGCATCGGCCAGTTGTCCAGAAGGAGAGGAATTTTGCTCTGGAATAGTTATAGACAATCGAGGAGGAGGTAGCAAAACTCCTTGAAACGAAGTTCATTCGGGAAGCCAGGTATCTCACATGGCTAGCAAACATAGTCATGGTAAAGAATCCCTCCGGGAATTGGAGGATGTGTGTCGATTATAGCGACTTGAATCGGGTGTGTTCGAAGGACAGCTTCCCGCTGCGCATGATCGACCAACTTGTAGATGCGATCGCCGGGCATGAGCTCTTGAGCTTCATGGATGCATATTTTGGGTATAACCAAATACTTATGAATCCCGAGGATGAGGAGCATACGACCTTCCAAACTGATAAGGACATCTACTGCTACCAAGTAATGCCCTTTTGCCTCAAGAATGCAGGGGCAACATATCAACGGCTGATGAACAAGGCATTCAGACTCATCGGGAGAACAATGGAGGTTTATGTGGACGACATGTTGGTCAAAAGCATCCGCCGCAGCAGCCATTTAGAAGATTTGGAGCAATGCTTCCAGGTACTGCGACGATACAACATGCGACTCAATATTAGCAAGTGCGCATTTGGTGTCACGGCAGGAAAGTTCTTGGGGTTCATAGTAACCCATCACGGGATAGAAGCAAATACCGAAAAATCCGATGCTTTAGAGAACATGGCGCCCCCACGCACAATCAAGGAGGTCCATCAACTTAATGGCAGGATCGCAACACTCTTCCACTTCCTCGCTCGAGCAGGAGACAAGTACTTTCCCTTCTTTAAGATCCTTCGAGGGGCGCGCAATGTCGGGTTCCAGTGGACGGACGAATGTCAGGCCGCATTCAAGCACCTCAAACAATATTTGGCATCCCCCCTCTTCTCTCAAATCCGGTGCCCCACGAGGACTTGTTTCTATACCTGGCCGTTGCGCCCGTCGCACTTAGTTCAGTCCTTGTAAAGGATGAAAGAGGAGTGCAGCGTCCAGTCTATTGCCTGAGCAGGGTCCTCACCGACGTTAAAACCAGATACCTGGCGGTCGATAAAATGGTTTTAGCCCTCGTCTTCTCAGCAAGAAAACTCCAGCCCTATTTCCAGGTGCATACGATAAAAGTGCTGACGTGATTGCCCCTCCACACTATCTTCCAGAAGCCAGAAGTCTCGGGGAGACTCGTAAAATGGGCAGTCGAGTTGGGCGAGTTCGATATTCACTTCCTGCCAAGATCTGACATTAAATTACAAGTGCTTGCCGATTTTGTTGTTGAATGTACCATTGCAGAGCCGCGCTCAAGGAAGGGCCATCCGCCACCCGCTGAGCCCTTTACGTTGACGGAGCATCCGATGCGTAGGGGGCCGACGCCGGTGTCCTTTTGATAAGCCCAGAAGGGATCACGTTGGAGTACGGTCTCTGGCTGTAGTTCCTGACCACCAATAATGTAGCGGAGTACGAGGCGTTGATCGATGGACTTCAGCTCGCCATAGATTGTCGGGTCAGGGACTTGACATTCTTTACTGACTCACAGTTGGTGGCATCGCAGGTGGAAGGGGACTTCGAAGCAAGGAATAAACAACTGGTCCTATACCTCGTGCTCGTCAAGGGCCTACTGCAAAAGATTCCTTCCCACCAGATCCACCACATCCCCCGGGAACAGAATGTTAGGGCCGACGCACTTTCAAAGCTTGCTACATCACCAACAGGCTACCAATCTCAGAGACGAAGGGTTGAGGACATCGTGGTCCCAAGCATCGAGGGGCCATGGGAGATAGCGTCAATCAACTGCGAAGGGCTGTCATGGATGGACCCCCTACCGGAATGTCTCGAGAAAGGGAATCTCCCGAAAGACCATGCTGAGGCACGACGACTTCGAATACTGGCAGTAACATTCACCATGATCAACGAGGAACTGTACAAACGGACATTCTCAGGACCCTGCTTGAAGTGCCTCCCTGAGTCGGAGGCGGAATATACCTTAAGGGAGGTGCACGGGGGAGTCTGCGTCGAGCACCTCAGAGGAAAAGCCCGGACATGAAAGATACTCCGACAAGGGTTCTATTGACCCCAGTAAAAAAGGGACGCCGAAGCATTCGTCCGGAAATGCGCCAGCTGCCAACACTATACTAACACACTGCATCAGCCGCCAGTCGCCCTCACTGCAATCCAGAGCCCCTGGCCGTTCACCCAGTGGGGGATAGATGTACTGGGCCCACTCCTTATGGCAACAGGGCAAAAGAAGTACGTTATCATGACCATTGACTACTTCACCAAGTGGGTGGAGGCGGAGCCGCTCGCTAAAATAACCGAGGGAAACGTAAAGAAGTTCGCCTGGAAGAGCATCGTTTGTCTCTTCGGAATACCGACTGTTATCGTAGCTGACAATATGACACAGTTCACCGGGAAGTCATTTGTAAAAATCTGCGAGGAATTGAAAATCAATCTTCGTCATACCTCCGCAGCACACCCCCGGAGAAACGGGCAGATTGAAGTAACCAATAGAACCATTCTCAAGGGGTTAAAGGCGCGCCTCTATGAAGCATGGGGGGCAGTGTGTGGACGAACTCCCAAATGTGTTATGGGCATACTACACCACAAAAAGAACTCCGACCGACGAAACACCGTTCAACCTATGCTATGGGTCGGAGGTCGTTATCCCTGTAGACATTGGGATCCCAGTCCTTGCATACTAAACTTCAACCCGGAAGAGAACGATGAACAACTTCGAGAGAACCTCGACCTCATCACAGAAGTGAGGGATGCGACAACACAACATGTTGCAGCATACCAAAGGCAGGTAGCCCGCTACTATGACCGAAGAGTAAAGCGAAGGCCGATCAACATTGGAGATATGGTACTGCGAATCGTCAAGGTAGCAGGAAAAGGGCCGCAAAGAGATAAGTTGTATCCAACATGGGAAGTACCATTCGTTGTTACAGTAGTTGTCAAGCCCGGGTGTACAGACTTCGGACAGCGGAGGGGAAAACCCTGCCGCGCGCATGGCACGCTCAAAATCTGTGGCGTTTTTATCAATAATGTCACCCTATGAAGCACTGATACTTCCATGAGGGTCACGTACCCGTACCGGATACGTATCCGATACCGGTACGTACCCGATACTCGGCGGATACACCTGTTACTCTAATCTGTAGATACATTTGGACTTGCCAGATCATTCTGCATATTGTGATAGAGTATGTTTTATAAAGTAACAAAAGACTTTTGTGTGTTTTTTTAGAAAAGTAAATTTTATGAACCATAAATGCATTTAGCGGTGTTTGTTTATAAAAAAATGCGCTTCAGATTTAAGTATTTTCTTTTCGTTAAAATTATAAATAATTTGATTTTAATTTTATTATTTTGTTTTTTTTACTATATACATGTGTTGTTATTTCTTCATACTCATGTTGTTTAGTATGTATAAGATATAAAAATTGATGATTTATGCAATTATGTTTGATCTAATATTGTTTTGAGCACTTTTAATTACATTTGTGAGATATATATACATATTTATTATATTTAATACAACGTATCCTACCGTACCCGTATCTTTGTTTTTAAAATTTTGTCGTACCGGATACGTATGGTACACGGTACTCGTACCCATACCAGTGCTTCCTAGATGTCACCCTACTCTCTTTAAGCGAACGATGACTGACTTTATAAAGTCGCAAGCCAGTTCTCGTACACAATCAATTTCTGCTTTCTATAACTATTAAGTGTTATGATTGCTCTCAACATTGCTTTTACAGGGGCACACGCAGCGTCTAACCCTTGACGTAGCAACAAAGACGAACCCCCGCGAGCCTCCCACTGCCACGGATTAGAGGCTCGTGCCTCTCCCATGCAGTGGGTCGAAACAAAAGCCCGGTTTCGCCCTTCACCATCTCCTCGGGACCACGTCCCAACGACCTCCCGCTGCCGACGATCGAAGGTTCGCCCTTCTCTCCGCAGTAGGCCGCGGCGTTGCCAGGGCCTGCCCCCTCGCTCACCACCCATTCAAAGATCCGCTCTTCACCGCCTCCTCGGGACCACGTCCCAGTGGCCTCCCACTACCGACGATCGAAGGTCCGCCCATCTCTCCGCAGTAGGTCGCGACGTTGCCAGGGCCTGCCCCCCTTGCTCGCCACCACTTCGAAGATCCGCTCTTCACCGCCCTTTCGGGACCACGTCCCAGCGACGTCCCACTACCGACGATTGAAGGTCCGCCCTTCTCTTCGCAGTAGGTCCCAGTGTTGCCAGGGCCTGCTCCCCTCGCTCGCCACCGGTTCGAAGATCCGCTCTTCACCGCCTCTTCGGGACTACGTCCCAGCGGCCTCCCACTGTCGACGATTGAAGGTCCGCCCATCTCTCCGCAGTAGGTCGCGACATTGTCTGGGACTCCCCCCCCCCCCCCCCCCCCCCCCGCTCTCCACCGGCTCGAAGATCCGCTCTTCACCACCTCTTCGGGACCACGTCCCAGCGGCCTCCCACTGCCGACGATCGACGGTCCGCCGTTCTCTCCGCAGTAGGTCGCGGCGTTGTCAGTGCCTGCCCCCTCGCTCGCAACCAGTTCGAAGATCCGCTCTTCACCGCCTCTACGGGATCACGTTCCAAAGGCTTCCCACTGCTGACGATCGAAGGTCCGCCCTTCTCTCCGCAGTACGTCGCGGCGTTGCCAGGGCGTGCCCCCCCCCCCCCCCCCCCCTCGCTCGCCACCGGTTCGAAGATCCACTCTTCACCTCCTCCCCGGGACCATGTCTCGGTGTTGTGGTAGCAGAGCCAACACAACAAGTCTCATAAAAAGAGTTCAAAACAACAACAAAACAATCCATCAAAAGAAAGGTAGAATACATAAAACTGCTATAACAAAGTAAGAGCGCAATATCCAATCACAAATACACATCAAGCATAATGCAAGTACAACCAAAGCAAGATACAACAAAGATGGAGTCTACTCCTTAACAAACTCGACGCACTCGTCCTCTGAAAGGTCATCAAAACCAAAATCAGAGACATCTCACTCACGCTTGCGAGATATCATCTGAAGGGTCTTCGCCATCCCGCGACGGAACACTATCTCCCGGATATCGCAAAGATCAGACTCCACCTCTCTCGTCCAGACTTCTTCACGAATCTCCTCAGACAACAAACAATGGTCCTGTTTGAAGGCGACCGATTCTTGTACTTTGTAACCCCCTCCGCCTTCAGTTCAGAAAGCCGCTCCTCTGAATAAAGACGTCTCACCTCGAACTCTAGGCGGGCAATGTCGCCCAGCGCACTCTCCGCCAAAAGATTCTTGGCCTGAAGCTCCTCTTGAAGCCGTGCCATTTCAGCCTTCAAGTCCAGCTCAACCTGCCGAAAGCGAGATAGGTCTCGCTCGCGCCTCCCCCTCAAATCAAAAAGGGAGCTCTCTGCACTTCGAAGTTTCTCCTAAAGGGAGAGGTATGCGTCCTTCAAACCAGCGTAGCAATCGTTACAAGTAAGAGCAATCTGAGCTTGCACACCAATCTGCAAGTGAAAGCAAATAACAGTGAGTTGGGAACAACAAGCATAAACCAAATCAAAAAGATGAGCTCACCGCATTATTCATCACAGCTAAGGATGAAGAGACACGCTTCCCTTTCGCTTGGGGCACCCCCTCCGCTGGGGCCTGCGGGTCAGAAGAGCTCAGAACCTCAACATCCTGATCCTTAACAAGCGGAGTCCCAGCTACTCGGGAGCTGCTAGGGGCCACTCCCGAACGCCCTTTCAGCAGATCAGCAGGGCGATGAGCCATGGACGAATATCCATGGCTCTCGAACACCAACTTTCTCTTTCGAATGCGACCCAACGGAGCAGCAACAGAACGCTCCGGATCAGCAGAAAGGCCACACAGCAACAGATACTTCTCCTCCACGAACAAAGAAATACTAAACATATGGTCTGCCAGTTCGTTCGCGGCCCCAAACCCGAGCATCAATGTAAAGTCACGCTCGCGGCCCTTCACTCGGCAACATCGGTCTGGAAGGGAGTTCCAAAGCTCGAGCCACTCCCAGAGATTTCAGATGTATCCATACACTGTGTTCCCGTGGCGTCTGTCCACCGGACTCTCAAACATCAACCAAGTCTTGTTGCTATGAACCTCGATATGGAGACAACCGTCAGCGCGAACATCACACCATTCCTTGAAGAGCTCTAGCGAGAACAACGAACCATGTTTACAGAAGAAGGTGATTAGGCACATAATGCGTATCATCGCCAAATGGGTGAACTGTGACGCAGGAACACTGAAATGCTTCAAGATCTCCGCGATTTCTTCACACGGTTGGTGTTGGAATCGTTGTTTCGCATCCCCTATGTTTGAGAATATCAAATCCCAGGCTATATTTGATCACGTCTTGTGTTGATAGACTGTGCAGGTTGACAGGTTCAAGCAAAGAAAAGAAATCTCCTATGGATGCTAACGCCGAGCGATAGAAGTTACCGTCAGGCGGTAGCCGTGAATTAATTGGACAGAGCTCTCGGGAACCTACCGCTCTGCGCTAGTTGTACCACCCGCGCTAGCTCAATGAATTAATTGGACAAAGCTCTCGGGATCCTACCGCGCAGGCGCTAGCATGGTTCGCGCCGCGGTAGTCCACTCAACGCTCCAAGGCGTTGAGTCCACTCAACGCTCCAAGGCGTTGAATCCACTCAACGCTCCAGGGAGTTGAGTGCGTTGAGACAAGTCTACCGCTAGGCGCTAGCTTGGTACCGCGCGCTGAAGAAGGTAGGAGGCAGTGGAGACAAGCAACAACAGCTCAGATCCACGACAGAAATGCCCTAATTCAGCGGTACAGGCACGAGATCCACGGCAGAAACGCCTTGGAGTTTTAAAGCCGCCAGTTAATTCCTTGAAAACCTCTTGTAACCCCTCCAAACCGCCGGGAACTGCCTGTTAACCACATGTTCACTCATACCCTGGACGACCGACCCCTTCCTGGACGAGAACAAAAGCTCTCCCTGTCGATCTCAAGATTCATCGTGAATCATTGGGCCTTCCTGGAGGTGAACATAAGCTCCTCTATTTCTTTCTGAGTTCGAAGAGTTCTATCGACCCATTTCAACTGAGAACGAATCATCTGCTACTCCCCCTCCTTTCCTCGCTTCTGTTCAAGCTTGTGGAGCATCCTTCCCGCACCCTCATTCAACAAGGATCCTGCCCGTGTCCTGCGCCGACCTCCTCCCTTGCAATAACAGTTATCGGTCTCCTTCCAATTCTCAATACCAGACCAAACCAATACTATCTGTGTGGAGCCTTGCCATCCAAAACAATTACCAGCCTCTCCTTGTATGTCAAGGCTTGCAGAAACCCAACTCCAGCCACTGAAAGGGATCAAGTAGTGTGGCCTGCACCTTTTTGCCGCCTCAGATGTTTTACTTAGGCATGCAAACGATTCAGTTTGGCTTTTAAGAACTGTACAAAATGCAAAATGTTATTAACATTGTAATGATGATGTGATTCTTGACACGCATCCCATGGGTATTAAACATTACAATATTAAACATTACAATATTAAACATTTTTAAAGAATTAAGCTTGATATTGATTCCTTTCTCGTGATTATTTTTGAAGTTCATAATGTTACCAACAATGCTCTATGGTTTTGAGTGTTGGGCAATGAATTGTGTACATGAGCAAAAACTGGGAGTTGCAGAGATGAGAATGCTTAGGTGGATGTGTGGACACACGGGACTGGATAAAATTAGGAATGAATGTATCAGGGATAAGACAGGAGTAGCACCAATTGCAGAGAAGATGCGAGAAGCTCGACTAAGATGGTTTGTACACGTACAAAGGAGACCATTAGAGGCACCTGTTATGCGTTGTGAGAGTCTAGTCACTAGGCATGTTAAACGAGGGAGGGGTAGACCAATAAAGACTTGGAATGAAACAATAAGGAAAGACATGACGTACTTAGGCATTAGTGAGATTATAACAAAAGATAGAGCACAATGCCGACAAAGGAGCCATATAGCCGACCCCACTATAGTGGGATAAAGGCTTGAGTGTTGTTGTTGTAGAATGTTATAGCATGAATATGCAAATGTTGAGGAAGTCCATCAAAGTAGTTTTAATCCCCTGAACTTAGACATACATCTTGTTTTTTTTACCTCTAGCTGCCAGAGATGGAACTGCACATTTGCACGAGGAAGTGCTCTTGCTACCGGAGAGCGGGACTTCACCAGGAAGCGCTCTACCTGCCAGAGAGAGGGAATGCACGAGGAAGTGCTCTACCTGCCAGAGAGTCGGAGAACGGGACTGCTGTCAGAGATGGGAGACGACACAGGCTGGAGAAGGGCTCTAGCGGAGCAGCAGGTTACGGGCCTACAGTTGAGCGGGATTGCACAAGGGAAGAAATTAGGGATTTACCGACTTTAGCCTTTAGGTCAAGGTCTCATGGCAAGGAAGGAGTAAGTAGAAGCGAAAGGAGTCCGAATAAGGCCAAGCGTCAGTCGCGTGACCCAGCCATTTAAGAATGGCCCAAACCTAATTATGTAGTTTATGTTGTAGTGGGATTTAAGATTGGACTCACGAGGAGTATATGCGCGTGATTTAATATTGGCTTAATCAAACCCATAATCGGTTCGGTTTTCTCGATTTATCGACCCTATAAATCAAAACCGAACCGAATAGGCTCGATTTTCATCCCCCTAAACCAAAACCTAATCGAACTGATTGGTTCGGTTCAAATTCGGTTGGGTTGGCTTTGTTCGGGCCGGTTTGGTTCGGTTTTTTCTGTGCATACCACTAGTTTTACTTCGACCAACTCCAGTCCATTGTTAATCCACCCCTTGGAAAGTACAGATTTGTGCAGGAATCAGAGATTCCAGCGGAGAAATTGCTCCAGTTCCACTATTTGCACTCAAAACTGCAGTAGACTCTTTGCGTTGAAGTTAATTATTCATGTAAGTTCTTATTTGGAAACTCTAATACTTGATATTGAGTATTTTTGAACGAATTGGGATTTACAAATCTTGCAGAAATTTGTCTAATCTTTCTGCTATTTGAAAGACATTCACCGAGTATTGGATCAGTGCACTCTTACATTAATTTTGAACTTGAACTTGTTTATTAGATCTAAAGCTTAATCTTGATAGTGCATGTCCTTAAAACCCCTTATAATTTCTGAAAATTTTCCAATTAACTGTTGAACTTGTTTATTAGATTTAAAGCTTAATCTTGATAGTGCATGTCCTTAAAACCCTTTATAATTTTTGAGATTATTGCAATTAACTGTTGGACTTTTGTATGCACATTGCATCCATATAAGATGTACACCAACATACTTATATCACTCATTAGAGTGTCGTTTGGGTGCACACACACCCTTTCACATCTGTCCTACATCACTTTATCTGATCGACATTCATGGTGCATTTTTGATCTTTTAAATAACCATACGAACCAAGTAAATCAATTTACTAGGAATTTCTTCATATGGAATACATCTTTTTTTTTAAAAAAAAAACTATATTCTAAGATAATTTATGCAATTTAATGGAGAAAATATTTCCTACTAGCGAAGCTCTTTCTTTTAGTTTAGATTCTAATATAATTTATGCAATTTATTGGTGAAAATATTTCCTTCTAGCAAATAACAATTTTAGAAGACACGTTCGTCAATAAACCAAAAACATAACTTTAATGAATTTATTAATTTAGCGGAAAATTATGTCCGTGGGAGGACCTAATGTAGCGGATAAGTGACGCATAATGAATGTAGGTGTGAATGTATGTCTCTTCAAGAAAGTCTATTGAATAAGTGTCAGCGTGGTATTGTAGGGAATAATAAAATGATGTAATACACATGCGATTGTCCAATGTGTAATTGCAATAAATACTAAAAGTAACATTTGAGTTCACAAATATTGACACTAAAGGTTAGACATTAGAAACATAAGCAAAATGTAGTTAAAATTAAAGAGAGATTGCTTCATTAAACTTAAAATCACGCAAACTTCCACAAATCAATATCCCCGATGATGTGTTCACAAAATATTCAACGGTAAATAAATAAAATTTCAAGTCAGTGCTTACTTGAGAAATATGAGCCCAAGTTATGGAGATCATTCACGCGACATTGAGGACGATGATTGCATCGACTTTTTGGATTGTTATATGGACGATCGAAGACCGTGATCTTGACAGACTCTTTTTTTGTATTTGTTCATATATATGCTTTATTTATTTTTTGGACGTGTATTTTTGGCAGACTCTTTTTTTGTATTTGTTCATATATATGCTTTATTTATTTTTTGGACGTGTATTTTTGGAATTAGGTCAAATAATGTCATCGACCAATTTGGGCTATCAGATCTTTTAACCTAACCCCTATCCTTATATACTACCCGTAACCAACAATTTGGGTATCAAGAGTTAGCGTTTTCCGCAGAAGGAAGCCGTTGTTTGGTTCGTCTGGTGCTGAAGCCTGACACATACCGACTCCTGTGGTTTCTCATGAGCCCTCGCCGACGCCTCCAACTGTTCCCATTCAGCTTGTCTTGCATTATAGAGTCATCGAGCTCTCCTTTGCATTCTCCTAGCCCGACTCCGTCAACCCCCTTCCATTCCGAGCCCCATTCGCCTTTCCCCACCCTAGTCGATGTGAAGACCCTTATTCCGGTTTACCCTAATTATTCGAGAATCGAGCGTAGTCTCAATAAAAGTGTCGCAACAAAAGATAATGATGCATAGTACAAAGAAAATATAACACTACATTTTATTCCATTTATATACATTTACTTACATATGGTATTTACATGAATAAGAAATCTAACTATACTCATTACAGAAGGCACAGTCGTAATCCTCGCAGAGTCGCAGGTAACTTTATGATTTTCTCGAGCTTCCTCGAATCTGATAAAGATATTGAGCCATACCTTTGTCAGATCCTCAGCGCGTTTTCGTTTTGCTTCTTTTGTCAGGGGAACTCTTTGCGGTACCCTAGGTGACACCCCTGTTGCCTTAAAAAATCGGATCCACAATGGGTTGGTCATAAATATATGATTATGTGAGCAAAGTATTTCGTGAATTGATATACATACAGACAATGAGAGAGCAATATGCATACATAATAATGAATTAATATTCAATATTTGCTCTCAAAGTTCTCAATGTTTCCTGATTTTCCCTTGTATTTAATTACATATTATAGGAAATGTCAAGACATGCAACTTAAATGGGCCCCACCCCTTTAAGACAAAAATGCAGGCAACCCCCTACTGGGAAATCCATCCGTAGGAAAATTCCTACATCATAAGATTCAATCTGATTCTTAACATTTCCCTATGCAGAGTTTTATTAATTTATTATCTTGTCGTATTTGAAAAGCAGGTGTTTTGAAATATAAATTTTCCCTCAGAATATTGTATCGCTTTCATTTTTCCCTCCCTCACATATTTTTCATAGCGATATATCATTGAGTTAAACTCATATGCACAGACAGTGTTATCTTTCAATAAATAAAACAGGAAAATACGAAAAATACTTGAATAAAACATAATTCAAGAAATAAAAAATTCACCAACACCTTTCCTTTTTCCCTATCCTTCTCAGCGTCATCGCCACGCCTATCTTGCGATGCCATCCTCTGAACTAGCGTCCTTGAAAACCACTTAAATAGTACGCATTTTAATTGTGTTGCGTCTCTTTGATATACGTAGCATTGATGTTTAAAAGGATTTAGGAAAAAGTGTTTAAATTCATCAATATATACGAAAGCCAACTTAAATAAGAAACAAAAATATTAATAATTGATGTCCAACACAAAATCAGCCCTCAAACAAGACTGCCAACACAAAATCAGCCTTTAAACGAGACTGCGAACACAAAATCAGCCTTTAAACAAGATTGTCAACACAAAATCAGCCTCTAAACAAGGCTGCCCAGCAAGACACAAGACACAAAAACGATCCAAAATAACAAGGTAAACAATAGCCTGAAGAGCAATTGCTCCTCCTTCAAATACTAGTCCAATAGTAAATAATAATCCACAAAAAAGTAGAGAAATTAGACCAAAGCAAAGCAACCCCAATACCAAAAATGAGAAGTAATCGGTCACATAGTACAAGAGCAATCCCAAAACTGAAATCCTAAAAATAAGGGCAGCAGCACAAAGAATGTACTACACAATCCTACTAACAGTTAACAACACAAGGGAAACAACAAAACCAAAAAATGCAGGAGAAAGAGGGACCTTACCACGGGGGAGGAGGAAACAAATCCTTGCACAACCGATCCGTCTCGGATACGAAGAGGTGTGGTGAAGTCTTCCAAAATCTCCGGAGGAGGCACTGAAGAAGGTAGGAGGCAGTGGAGACAAGCAACAACAGCTCAAAACCAGCGGCAGAAATGCCCTAATTCAGCGGTACAAACACGAGATCCACAACAGAAGAGCAGCGGAGTTTTAAAGCCGCCAGTTAAATTAGGAATTAACTGGTTAACTGTACAGTTCTTAAACTCCAAGGCGTTGAGGCGTTGAGTGCGTTGAGATTGACCTACCGCCGAGCGCTATCTTCTTATCGCTCTGCGCTAGCAATGGAAAAAAAAATATTCGTTTTGAATATTTTTCCTAATTTAGAGGACAGCTGACACATCAAGCGCGCGAACTTACCGCCGAACGCTAGTCTTACCGCCGGCGGTAGCCTATTTTCATGAAGACATATATAAGGCCGCCTCGGTTTCTGTGCCTGATATATCTGATGACGAAAATAGACAGGAGTTCGTGCATTCTAGGGTTCGTCCGCTCTCTTTGCGTTCCGTTCCAAAAAGTCTCCATCGAAGAAGAAGAAAGTCGTCTCCCTCCCGTTCGTGAACGAAGAACTCCGACGATACAAGATCTACATTGACTACGAAGAGCCGACCGGTTACTAGCATACGAAGACTTCAAGCACCGGCCGCGGATCGCTCAACGGAGAAGTCGTCAAGAGGGAGAACTTCATCTTTTAGATTATTTACATCCTTATTTTTGTAACTTTTTTTCTTTTTCTAGATCTTGTGGTGAGGAAAATCGACCGGTAAGGGTCGTCGTCGGATTCCGTGGAAAATCGTCCGGGGGATAGGGACGTCTAGATCGGACGATCTAGCGGGGCTCTAAGATCCTTTCTTGCGTGGAGGTGAAGAGCCGGCTCAAACACCTTTCTTGGAGGGAAAGGGATAGAGCCAACCGGTCCGTGGAGCGGGTCGGTATAGAAAACAAAAGATTTCTTTTTCTTCACCGCCATCCTCGGCGTCACGGTGATCACAATTTTGTGATTGTAAAACCTTCTGGTGTTTTTAAATTCTTGTAATAAAAATTTATTGTTACTTCAATGTTTTTGTTGTGATTGTAGACTGAATTACTCCTTGTGGTGTACAAGCAAATTCGTTCAGGAAAACGAGTTCATTGACTTACCGCCGCGCGTTAGCAACCTAGCGCTCAGCGGTAGTTTCCAGAACTTGATTTTCTGGGTCGAAATATTTTAAATCTCATTAAACTCGAAAAATCTTATTCACCCCCCCTCTAAGGTTGACCACGAGATCCAACAGTGGGAACCGAAGATCGACCTTAAGAGACAATTCACATAAAGTCATCCAGCCCACCGGGGGACTCTGCACCCGCTGCTCGCACTGAGGAATTCTGATTTCAAGACTGGAGGGAATGTTGTAGCCACACCTCCACGAAGCAATCTGCTCTGCAGTGAGAGTGGAACGCATACGCATCGACCTGTCATGAACAGCACGCCTCAGAGCCTGAAAAAACACGCAAAAAACAAGTAAAAGTGTTGTCAAGGGGACACCTCAGGAGCTACGACCCGCATGTCGGGAACAACAAGGCAAGCCGCGCACACACACAACTCGTCATAGCGACCCGCTCGAGTAACACACAGGGCGCAACCCGCACAAAGCACGCGGGTCGCTACCGGCGCGCGCCTCGCCAGGAGAAGCTCGCACACACCGCGCGCGGGCCAGCCAACGGGGCAACCCGCGCGCACCGCACACAGGATATCCCTCGCGCGCAGGATAACCCCCGTGCGGGCTAGCCCGTATATACCGCACACGGGTTAGCCCCCGCGCACCACGTGCTACATGCTGCACGGGTGCACAACCCGCGCACGGGGTGCGGGGTGCAACCCATGCACGCACCCCTCGCGTGCGGGGAGCGCCCCGCGTGCGCAACCCCGTGCGTGGGTTTGCGTCCCGCTCGATCTCGTCGCGACTCGCCTCATCTCCATACCTTTTCAATTTTGACCGCGTCGTCACGCGCATCCTACGCGGCACCCGCCATTAAGGTCTGGATCTGCGCAATGGTAAAATCCCATAGACTGCACTCTCTTCGGCTCCAGACGTCGAGGTCTTTGGGGGGCAAATGATGGGGTCAACCCCAAATTATAAAAAGAACTGGGCTGTACATAGCAAAACCGCCCTCTCCCCCACTAAAATCATGTGAATTACACAGGTAACCGTTGCTCGCGGGATCCGCACGCCCGATCCACGCAGTAACCACCGCGCGCCGGATCACGCACGCAACCCAACCGCAGCCGCCCTGCGGCGTTGGCCGGCCCCGACCGGGCCGGCCGCCCCCTCTAACTGCCCGGAGGCTAGCGGTCCCGGCACGGTCAGCCTCCGCAAGGGCCGGCCGAGGTCGCCCACCCTCGGGCGGCCTCGCCGCGGCCGAACCCCGCAAGGGGCCTGCCAAGGCCGCCCGATCCCGGGCGGCCTCGCCGCTGCCGGCCCTCGTGGGGGGCCGACCATGGGCTCCTGATCCTTGGAGGCCCTGTCGTGGCCGGCCTTTACAAGGGCCGCCCAAGGCCGCCCGATCCCGGGCGGCCTCGTCGCGGTAGGCCCTCACAAGAGCCGGCCAAGGCCGCCCGACCCCGGGAGGCCTCGCCGCAGCCGGCCCCGCAAGGGGCCGACCAAGGCCGCTCGATCCCGGACGGCCTTGCCATGGCCGGTCCCGCGGAAGGCCAGCCAAGGCCGCCCGATCACAGGCGGCCGACCCTCGCAGGGACCGGCCTCGCCGCGGCCGGCCCTTGTGAGGGCCGCCCAAGGCTGCCCACCCCCGGGAGACCCATTCGCAGCTGGCCGCCCATCCCGACCGCCCACGTTGGCGTCGTAGGGCCACCATTACTCGCGGGCGGTCCTTCCCTCGACACGGGGCAAGGTTGTCATTTCCTAAAAGTGGTGATCCGCGTGATCATTTGCGAGCGATTCTATTGACCGGTCCGGTAGTTGGCAAAATTACCGGACCGCCCTCGTCAAAATCTATAAATAGGCTCAGTTTGCACTTCAAAAGGGCCTTTTTCCGGTTTCACTCCACTTCATTCTCTTTTCCTCTTTCTTTCTCTCCGCAGAACCCCCATCCAAGATCGCTTCCGTAAGGTTCCGCCAAGGCCGCAAAATGAAGAAGTTGGTGAAGAATCAAGTGAAGAACGAGACGCCCGTAGTCGTCACCGGCAACACGTTAAGACAACCCCAATGGCCAGGAAGTGCCCGCACCTCCAGTGAGCGCATGAAGGAAGACCGTGGAATCTGCACGGCGGTCGACAACACCCGACATTCACTATCCCCATCTCATTAAGTGTAACGTGGCACGGTCTGTCGCTCTCGCCCTCCTGCAGGATGTTTTGTAATAAATTCTCATATAGTGGAAGTTAGGTCGGCTCCATACCGACCCCGTGGTTTTTCACCTCGATTGCGAGTTTTCCACATCATCAAGTCTTTTGAACCAGCAACCAGATAATTTTGACTGTTGGCTCGCTCGGCCGCTCACGGGTTTTCCACATCATCAAGTTTTTGTCTCAGCAACCAGATAATTTTTGACTGTTGGCTCGCTCGGCCGCTTACGGATTTTCCACGTCATCAAGTCTTTGTCACAGCAACAAGATAATCTTTGAATGTTGGCTCGCTCGGCCGCTCACGGGCTAAGTCGGTTGAATAGGCCCGGTCTAACAAGAGCGTCGCGCGATTCCCAACACCTCTCATTTTCTCATAGGTCTTATTTTGCACCTTTGAAGCTGGGAACACAAGTTTATAATTTACTCAGCTGCAGTTTTCCTCTTTTTTTTTTCTTGTTTGGCATTTGCTAACAAAGAAGAGAGCTTAACTTTGTTAAAAAACATGCAGGTTGCTGTAATCGCTCCAAATGTTCCAGCTTTATACGAAGCACATTTTGGAGTTCCCATGGCTGGAGCGGTGTTGAATTCCATAAACATACGTCTAAATTCTCAGACAATAGCATTTCTATTGGAGCATTCCTCGGCCAAGGTTGTGATGGCTGATCAAGAATTTTTCTGGCTGGCCAAAGAAGCTCTGAAAATTTTAGCTGATAGAAATGAAAAAGGGTCTTTCCAGAGTCCAATTCTGATTGTGGTGGGTGACGATTACTGTAACCCAAAGTCTCTTCATGATGCCTTGAGCCAAGGCGCTATTGAATACGAGAAATTTTTGGAATCCGGAGATCCTGAATATGCGTGGAAGGCACCGGAGGATGAATGGCAGAGCATTGCATTAGGATATACTTCAGGGACAACGTCTAGCCCGAAGGGTGTTGTTCTCCATCACAGAGGTGCTTATCTTATGGCTCTTAGTGGTGCGCTTATTTGGGGTATGAATGAAGGTGCGGTGTACCTCTGGACTTTACCTATGTTTCACTGCAATGGATGGTGCTTCACTTGGTCACTTGCAGCTTTGTGTGGAACAAACATTTGCCTTCGCCAGGTACTTTTTTTATATATTTATTGTGGATTGCTTGGTACTTCTGCCTGCGATATTAGTGGGAGGGATGGTTAGTGAATGCTCTCCATGCTTCTGGAACAATGCAAATATTAATATAGGAAACAATGCACAAATGTTGACATACTTTACACGAGTATACGAGCCCTTTCGTCTGTCATTCTCTTTAACGTAGTCATGGGCATAGCTTGGGGAAAACTTATATCTTGACATCCGTTTCTCTTTCTTCTTGCATGCATTCCATTGGAAATTTCATTTCTATAGTTTTCTCTTTACCCAAAGCTCTACAAGGCAGAAACCTTAATTCCTACCACTTTTAACTGGTGTTCTACACCCTCTTTTTTAGAATAGTCTGAGATTATAATACGTTTGTAACATGGCTTCGGATATATTCCGATAAGGGATAGATATAGATGAAAGAACGATAATCTAATACTAAAATATTCTAAAATAAGTTGTCTTGTTTCTTAAAAAAAAATCATACGCCTTAGCATCCAACCGGACGAAGTGTTATTTAGTTTGATTACAAAATTTATTTTGTACAAATAGACTGGTTGTTTATTTCATTATGTTTAAATATGTTGGATTAATTATTTATAAGAATGAGCATATATATGTCATAACCTTTAGAGTTAAAATTGGGCGGTTAAAAACTTAAAATGGATGTCTTTGGCGTACTATGCAACAAAGCAATATCATGGAGAATAAAAATTAACTTTTACAAAACAACTATTAGACATACAATGTTGAATGTATATGAGGGAGGTAGTAAGAAAGCCATTGATATTTATATTTGTTGAAGAAATTATAATGAAAGCCCGTCTTGAAGGCCCATGTAAAGCTCTACTGAGGATTAATCCCACATCTTAGGATAGAGTTTAGACTCTCCCCTCTCCTATATATATGTACAAATATACGTGATGTATTAAGGTAATTTGATTGAGAAATTAATAAAATTATATTTTATTTCTCTTTGTTGCTACTTTTCTACATGGTATCAAAGGGTGGCGGACCTTTATTTCTCATGTTTCGTCCCACTCTTGTACATCTGGGCGGTTAGAACTTTTCTAACCACAAGATTTTTTGCCTTGCCTGCTTCCGTTGGCATCTTTCTCCGTTCCCAACCCCCATCTGCTTTTATAACTTTTTCGTCAGGGTCCCACCTGCCTGCTTCCTCGGCAGTCTGTCCCGGCTTGCCGCCGCTTGCCTTTCTTCCCGCAGTTCACCTGGCCGCTACCTGTCTAGCCGCTGCCGCTTATCCTTGCCGCAACTTCTCCGTGCTGCAAGCTGTCCGCAGCCTTTGCTCTTGCCGCAAGCTCTCCACCAGCTCTCTACTCTTACTACATGCTTCTTCCTGCCACCGCAGTTCACCTTGCCGCCACTACTTGTCTAGCTGTCGTAGCTTCTCCTTGCCACAACTTCTCCTTGTCCCAAGCTCTTGTCGCCGCTACTCGTCTAGCCGCAGCAGTGGTTCTTCAGGCTGTTGTTGCCCTCCTTGCTGCGTATCTTGTTGTCCTTGCCGCCAGTCTTTCTCTCCTTGCCACAACTCATTGTCGCTGATCCTTGCCACCACCCTTGCCACAGCTCCTTGCAGCTGATCATTGTCGCTGCTCTTGCCGCATCACATTGTCGCAGCTTCTAGCCGTTGTTCTCTTGCCACAAGCCCGTAGGACGTCGCCTTCTTACTAACTATGTTTTGCCTGCCAAGCTTGAGCGACCTCTTTCCCGCGCACGTCTGGCTGTTCTTTTCCACCTCGCAAAGTCGCCGGTTTTTTGGTCGACAGGTCGCTCGGTTCTGCTTGCAACTATTGATTTCTAGTTCTATTTCTTTCCTGCTCCTCTGCCGGCTTCTGCTTTGGTTGCATATTCTCCAATGGCCGAGCATGCTACTCTGTTTCTTTCGTCTCAATCATGTTCTCATGGAGGTCATATCTCTTCTCGGGGTAATGGTCGACACAATCGCACTTCCCTTCAGTGTACCTACGGTGACAAGGATGGTCATCTCCATGCCACTTGTTACTGGTTGCACGGTCTGTCACCCGCACTGCCTGCTTCTACTACAGTACAAGCTCCAAACAACATCCAAACTGACATTGATGCCTCGCGCACTCAACTCCAACAACTTCAAAGGATAATCAGCCGTTCCTTTAGCTCTGTTGTGTTTATTTCTGGTGGAGGTATCTCCTGTCTAGCCTACAGTTCATCCTGGATTATAGACTCCGGAGCAACACACAATATTATCCCAACGAAACCTTCTCAATACTTGAACTTTTAGCATCCCAAGTTCACTACTGTTACTAATGGGGACACTACCCCAGTAGTTGGATCAGTGGACGTCACTCTTACCTCCTCCATCACTCTTCGTTCAATTTTTTATGTTCCGGACTCTCCTTTCAATCTCCTATCTATTAGCTGTCTCACATAAGATCTTGATTGTTATGTAACTTTCTTTTCATGTGCACGATCGCCAGACGCAGACTGTTATTGGTAAAGGAAAACTGTCTAATGAGCTTTACATCTTGGACCCCCACCCCACGATTCTTTCCACTATTAGTTTTGTCTAGTGGCATCGGTCCCTTGGACATGCACCTCTCTGCATCTTCCAGAAAGCTTTTCCAGATTTGGTCCTCACTGACTTCATATGCGAGTCGTGTATCTACGTCAAACATCATCATTTTATCTTCTTACCTCATTGTACTTGGAGCGATGTTCCCTTTGTTTTAGTTCATACCGATATTTGGGGACCCTATAAAGCCACTAGTGTTTCTAGTTATCGTTACTTCGTTACTTTCATTGATAATTACTCTCGTATGACATGATTATATTTACTTTATGATCGATTCAAACTACCTTGTGTATTTCATGCCTTTATAATTAAGACTCACAACTAGTTTTCTGTTATCATTAAATCTCTCTGAACTGACAGTGCTCGTGAATACACAAGTCGTGTATTTTCGTGTATTTACATACTTATGTGCTGAATTTGGAATCATCTATCAAACCTCTTGTGTGTATACCCCTAACAAAATAACGTTCCAGAACACAATAATCGTCACCTTCTTTAGGTCGCCTGCACCCTTATGTTTCAAATGAATGTTCTCACACTGTGTTGGAATTTTGCGATTTCTACTGTCTGCCACCTCATTAACCGCATTCCCTCCATTCTCAATTTTGCAGCTCCTTTAACCTTCTTTTTTCCTCCACACCTCCTTTTTCAGTCACCCATCGTGTTTTCAGCTTCGTTTACTATGTTCATAATTTTGGCCCGTCCCTTGACAAGCTTGCTTCACGTGCCACCAAATATATGTTTGTTGGGTACTCTCGCACTCAGAAAGGATGTCTTATATGTTCGGTTTTCTATATAGAAGTGGAACAACACATCATATGTGCGCAGCGGAATAGAGTTCAAGAAAACCCTAAACAGAAAGTGGTTCTTGCGATAAAATATTGATCATGAAGTAAAACAAAAAGAGATTGCAATATACCTTAGATGGATTGAGTCAATACTCAACCAAGATGCTCATGAAGGTCGAGTCCACGTAGAAATATATCTGCGACTCTACAGGTATCCACACAAGTGGAGAACACCAAGATATTGTCCAACAAGATCTGGTATGGAGAAAAGAATGTCCTTTGCGTCTCCACAAACTGCTAGGTTTGCTCTAGGAGAGGCGACGACAAGGTGAAGTCACGACGGGATCTAAGGTTGGTGACGGTTTCAAAAGCACACACTGACAGTTACATGAAAAACTTTTTTCCAAGTCTATTTATACCCCAATAAATCAAACAGACAATAGTCTCTTTAGAAATCCGCTAAAACTCAACAGGTGTCGACATGCGTCGACTTGCATTCGATGTGCGTCGATAATAACTCGACGTAATGTCGAGATGCACTCGATGGCATTCGACGCAACTACATCGACACACAATTGACGTACCTGCGTCGAATAGAACTCGGCATTGCGTCGATTTCTACTCGACATAGAGTCGATAAAACAACTGCTTCGACATTGAGCTTGGCTGCGTTGATACGCACTTGACGTGCGTTGATACGCACTCGACTGCGTTGATACGCACTTGACGTGCGTCGATACACACTCGACACAATTCGTCAGAATTCTTTATGTCATAGATTTGGTCCCTTAATCATGTCCCATATGAGTGGGGCCAACACAATCTTTCCTCAAATTTCTCCAAACACTCTTATATGCGGCCCTATAGGCTCATATCGCGTTGGCAGTTAGACTAACTGATTGATTGTTTTGCGATCACCTTGGAAATACCAACAGTCTCTCACTTGATCACAAAGTATCAACAAAAGTCTCATAAATCATGAGCGACATCTCGCAATATATCATCATTACCCAAACAATAAGAGTTCATAACTCAACAAGTTTTTTATAACCAATGTATCAGTGTTGTCATGTGTCTTTGTCCTTTACATCCTGATAGAACTAAGAGGCATGTACCGCGTTACTCTCATAATTGTTCAATCCTAGTTTTTTGATCTAGAATAGACTTCTAGAAATTGGTGAACTCAATATCATATATTGACTCAACCAAACATGATCATGCATTTCTCAGTCTCATTCCATCAAGAGGCCCATAGATGTAACTCATGCCATATAAGATGACAAATCTCATTTTTATCCACGCACAAACACCCAAATGACTCGTAACATAGTCAATAACCACCATTATCATCAACCTTTCTCAAGAAAGACTTTTGATGGCATCAAAACACGCTCTTCCTCACTTGATAAATGGTGTGACTTTAGGTCAAAGAACCGCAAACACCTTACGACTTGAGACCTACTTGCGACACGTTCATATAATAATCCACAAAATAGTCTCATGGTGGGTCTGTCCAGTATAACTTGTTCACTAATAAGTACTCATGTGATGACTTGATATCATAAGATCATGACCTGTGAGAACCGGTTATCAGTCAACGCACATGATAGTCTTAATCTACCATCATCGCCCTTAGCTTTTCAAATGATACTCCGACCAGTGACTATTTAAGAATGAAGCTTCTTATAAACATAGGCCCTCACATTCAAGTCACGCACTTGAATTCCTATGAAAGTGAACATTCTAAGAGCATTTATTATGTTAATTAATCTATTATGTAGAAACAGTTGACATAGCAAAAGAACATGTCATAAATGTAAAAAGAAATATAAAGCACTCTATTCATCATATGAATAACAACCGACACATATACAATCCACAAGTCCTCCACTAGAGACGATCATTCAGGCATCACTCATTGATTTAGTATGACCATCATGTTTTCTTTGTGTAGGAGGCTTCGTCAGTGGATCCGCAATATTCTCTTCAATCGGTGTAACCTTTCACAATGAGCTCTTCCTCTCCACCAAATACCAATAACGCATCCTTAGTCATTCTCAAGTACTTTAGGATTCTTGACAGCTATCTAGTGACCATCACCAGGATCAGACTGATACTTGCTAGTCATGCTCAAAACATAAGAGACATCGGGTCGAGTACATATCATTACATACATGATTGATCTAATTGCCGAAGCATATGAAATCAACTTCATGCAGTCCTTATCTTCACAAGATTTAGGACACTGATCCTTAGAGAGACTCACACCATGAGACATGAATAAGAATGCTTTCTTGGACTCAAGCATGTTGAATCGTTTCAACACCTTCTCAATATATGTATTTTGGGTTAAACCCAACAACTTCTTCGATCTATCTCTATAGATCTTAATACCAAGTATATAAGTCGTTTCGCACAAGTCTTTCATAGAAAAACAGTTTCCTAGGTTATTCTTAACAACTTGCAGGGTCAGAATGTCATTTCCATTCAGTAGTATGTCATCTACATATAATATTAGGAAGACAACAATGCTCTCACCAATACTCTTGGAAACACATGGTTCATCTTCATTCTTGATGAAACCGAACTCTTTGATTTTCTCCTCAAAACGAAGATTTCAACTTCGAGAAGCTTATTTCAACCCATAAATGGATATTTGTAGCTTGCATATTTTAGTGACTTCATTTGGATGTACAAAATCCTCGTGTTGTGTCATATACACTTCATCAAGAAGGTTTCCATTAAGTAAAACCGTTTTGACATCAATTTGTCAGATCTCGTAGTCATAATACACAATAATGACAAACAAAATTCTGATGGACTTTAGCATAGCAATAGGGGAAAAGGTCTTATCATAATCAACACTATGAATTTGCTTGAAACCTTTAGCCACTAGTCACCCTTTGAATTTCTGTACATTCTCATCCATGTCGGTCTTCTTCTTGAAGACCCACATGCACCCTATGGGTCGTACCCCTTCAGGTGGTTCCACTAAGATCCAAACTTGGTTTGCATACATGGAGTCCATTTATATTTCATGGCCTACTTCTCGGAGTTCGGTTCATTCATAGCGTTTTGATAGGTTGCAGGCTCATCATCATAATTCATAAACAACACATTACCTATTTAAGATACGAGAAATTCATATCTCTCAGGCTCAAATCTAGGTCTACCAGATCTACATAGGACTTATGTTTCTTGAGCCTCTCTAGCTACAACAACTTGTAGTCCTTACTCAGGCTTCAATTCAGGTTCATTCACAACTTGTGATTCTTGAACTTCTTCAAGCTTTACCTTGATTGTCTTTCTTGACAAGAACTGTTCTCCAAGAAGACATCAGTACTTGTAACAAATACTTTACCCTCAGATGGTAGGTAAAAGTAGTACTATTTGGTTTCATTAGGATACCTCACATGATAATTTTTATCTGACTTGGATTCCAGCTTGTCAGACATTTGACGTCACACGTATGTCTTACTACCCCAAATCTTCATGAAAAACATACTAGAACGTTTCTTAGTTCATATCTTATATGATATCTTTAGAACCATTTTCGTTGGAGCGTGATTTAAAATGAAAACAACAGTCTCTAAAACAAAATCCCAAAAAGAAACATGCAAATTTGCATGACTCATCAACTGTACCATGTTTAACAAAGTACGATTGCTGCTCTCAGACACACTATTATGTTATGGTGTTTTAGGTGAAGTGAGTTGTGATATAATACCACACTCTTTCTGATAATCACAAAACTTATGACTCAAATATTCGTTACCTCGATCAGATCAGAGTGTTTTTATCCTTTTTCTCAGTTGGTTCTCTACTTCATTTTTAAACTACTTGAACTTTTCAAAGTTTTGGATTTACACTTCATAAGATATACATATCCGTATCTACTAAAATCATCTGTAAATGTAATGAAGTAAAAATACCCATCTCTTGCTATAGAAGTCATAGGTCTGCATACATCACTATGTATTACACCCAAGAGATCATCAGCCCTCACAATATGACCAGTGAAATGGACTTTAGTCATCTTGACCAATAAACAAGACTCGCATTACTCAAATGATTTATAATCAAATGAGTCTAATAATCCATCTTTATGAAGCTTGGATATGTGTTTCTCGTTTATGTGACCCAGACGACAATGTTAGAGGAACGTAGGATTATAGTCATTCGTTCTTAGTCTTTTATATCATTAAGTAATTTGGTTACACCATAACAAACGTCATTCATAAATATAGAACAACAATTATTTTTAATGATGAAAGAAAATCCTTTCATGTCTAAACATGAAATAAATATTATGTTTCTAGTTATGACTGGAACAAAATAATAATTATCTAATTCTATTACAAGTTCGGTGGGCAAAGAAAGACGACAAAATCCTATGGCAACGACAACAACTCTTTCTTCATTTCCAACGCACATGTCCACCTCTGCTTTACCCAGCAATCTTCTCATTCTCAGTTCCTGCACATTAGTACAAATGTGAGAACCACATTCGGTATCAATACCCAAGATGGAGTAAAAAGATTTATTTTTATAATAAATATACCTGAAGCGGAAGTCACACTTCCCCTTTTCTTCTGCAAATCCTCAATGTAAAGAGGCCAATTCCTCCTCCAATGCCCAGCCTTGCCATAGTGATGACAATTCCCTTCCTTCGTCAAGCCCTTCTTCTTCAGTGCTGAAGATTTGGGATTAAGATACGACTTAGGTCTCACCTTAGTCTTCTTTGATCTCTTGATCTTGCTCTTGCCTTTATGTATCATCAGTATGAGGTTAGCATACTTGACATTCTTCATGTTGATTTCTTCAGTTCTCAACATGTCAATTTCATTCCTCAAGAGAATTGATCTCCGACAACGATTGGGCAGTGTCTTGTAAAGGAAAGCCCAATTTACCAAATTCACGTGAGTCGTCGAGCTTCTTACATTGAAACAACTGAGCGCCGGGCGCACCAGGCGCAGCCCGCCGCGCCTCAGAATTGCTCATCCCAGGCGCGCCAAACTGTCCGACAACGATTGCAAGATCAGATTCAGTGCGTCAACTATTGACCTGGGCGCCCAATTCGCTGAAAGGAAATTCGCTGAAACTGCCGAATTGGGCGCCCAATTCCTTTCAATTGGGGTTCTCTAATTATATACCATTGGGTGCCCAATCATCAGCTTGAGTCAGCGAATTGGGCGTGATTGGGCGTCGCTCTATTGGGCGTCGCTCAGAGCCTCCTCATTTACATTGATAACAAGCCCCCTAGATATGTAAAACTTCTCTTATTGAGCATGCCCTTAAAACATTTTCTTTAGGTGCTCGATCATCTCATAACATGTCATGTTCTCATGTTGCTTTTGAAGCTCAGAGTTCATAGTGACAAACATGAGACATTCGACATCCAGGGAATCGTCATAATATTTCTTGTAAGCATCTTTATCTGCCCGAGGGGCAGTATCGACTGGCTTTACAGGGGGTTCTTCTTCCAAGACAGAGGTTGCGCTCTTGCCTGAGAACAATTTTCAGGTTTTTGTATCAGTTTAGGAAATTTATCTCATTCAACTTATCCTTCTCAAGGATAACTTTCAGGGACAGGGTGGAGTGCGATCCACTTACCATAGAAATTCTACAAAATTATGAAAAGTAAGTTTTAGTACTATATTTCAAAATACATTTTATTTTAATATAAACTTTAATTAAAAGACTCGTACTATTTTAATCAAATTGATAACACTCAATATCAATTCAGAGAGTTTGTGCGAACTTTTCTGTGGTGGACAAGATTCGTATTTTACCATAATGTGGTAATTTAGGCAGACAACGCTTGCCAATTGCATGATCATGCAACTCTTGTATGGTTGGTGAATGACTCTTTTTTTGCATCTATCAAATGGTGTATGTCAACTTTATGCCTCTAGACACTCAACCTTTGAGATTGCCTAGTTAAGTTGGACCCGATGTCGATAGTGGAATATTACAATTATCCGCTCGCACCCTTATTAAGATAGATTAATACAGCTTGCTTTGACAAGCCAACACTTTCTCGATCGATGGAGGAAGAGTATCATCCATCAGAAGACATCCAAATACTTAAATATTGGATGAGAGATTTTATGATAATCGATTAACGCTTAATCATAATTAACATTTAATCAATGTGCACAAAAACAAACAAAATTACACCATTCACATTTCAAATACATCTCAGATGTGCACAAAAGAAAACCATCAATACTTGATGTAAAAGGGTAAATCTGAACATTTAGAATCATTCTAAATCTTCAGATTTACATGCATTGGACACAGACAAAACAACTCAACTTATGCAGTAGACAATCTCGTCTATCAATGTCTGATTCAAAATCTAAGACATTTGGTTTCACAAACCATTCAGAGCGACAATTACTGCTAATGAGAAACAATTCCTGAAAACATGACAAACACAAAACAATCACAGACGTTCCTGGCGAGGTTCCAAGGGGTTGCGCCCCTCGAGGGGTCTTAGAGGCAAAGCCCCTGCAGGGTGTGGAGCAACGCCCCGACTAATTTTTGAAAAACTACCACCGATTTCTCTCCAAAAATACATCAACATTTGATGCTCCAGGAATAAATCTGGGCATTTAGAACACTTCTAAATCTCCAGATTTACATGCACTGGATTCAACAAACTTCTGAAATAATGATCATCGTATAACCTAGCTCGGATACCACTATTGGGTTTTCTATACAAAAGCAGAACGACACATCATATGTACGCAGCGGAATAGAGTTCAAGAAATCTTTAAATAGAAATTGAATCTTGCGATGAAGCATTGATAAAGAAGTAAAACAGAAAAGAGATTACAATATACCTTTGATGGATTGAGTCAATACTCAACCAAGATATTCTAAAA
Source organism: Platanthera guangdongensis (assembly GCA_039583875.1). NCBI lineage: Eukaryota > Viridiplantae > Streptophyta > Magnoliopsida > Asparagales > Orchidaceae > Platanthera > Platanthera guangdongensis. The sequence goes on from CM077156.1 coordinate 162,197,607, forward strand.
GGTTGAGTCCATGCAGAAATAGATCTGCGGCTCTACATGTATTCATACGAGTTGGAGGAGAACACCAAGATCTTGTCCAACAAGATCTAGTATGGAGAAAAGAATGTCCTTTGCGTCTTCACAAACTGTTAGGTTTGCTCTAGGAGAGGCGACAACAAGGTGAAGTCACGATGGGACCTAGGGTTAGTGATAGCTTCAAAAGCACACACTGACAGTTACATGGAAAACTCTTTTCCAAGTCTATTTATATCCCAAGAGAACAAACAGACAAAAGTCTCCTTAGAAATTCGTCAAAACTCAACATGCGATGACTTGCATTCGATGTGCGTCGATAAGAACTCGGCGCAATATCAAGATGCACTCGATGACATTTGGCGAAGCTGCGTTGACACGCAGTCGACGTACCTGCGTCGAGTAGAACTCGACGTTACGTCAACTGCTTCGACATTGAGCTTGGTTGCATCGACATCAGGTCGATGTGCGTCGATACGCACTCGACGTGCGTCGATACGCACTCGACGTGCGTCGATACGCACTCGACGTGCGTCGATACGCACTCGACGTGCGTCGATACGCACTCGACGTGCGTCGATACGCACTCAACCGAACTTGTCAGAATTCTTTGTCATAGATTTGATCTCTTTATCATATCCCATATGAGTGAGACCAACACAATCTTTACTCCAATTTCTCAAAACACTCTTATGTGCAACCCTATAGACTCATATCGTATTGACAGTGAGACTAACTACTTGATTGCTTTGTGATCACCTTGGAAACACCAACATTATACTCTCTCAATGATCGGAAGGTTGTTATATCAGCAGATGTCACCTTTCTCGAACACTAGTCATATCATTCTCAACTCTGTGACCCTCCACTACCTCCTCTTCCTCTACGGCCAACTATTCCTGTTACTTTGACACTTCCAACTTTCCTCCCCATGCCACTCCCAAACCTACCACCAAAACCCCCTCTGCTTCGTGTGTACACTCATTGTCCTCTCCGTCTGATGCCCCGAGGTCATTATCATCTACTGATGACACTCTGCGCTCTGCTGATCCAGACACGCCTTCTACAACTCACCCCGTCAGTAATTTTGTTTCTTTGCATCGATTATCTCCAAGGCTTCATACCTTTGTTACATCATTGTTGCCGGTTTCCACCCCTACTTCTTTGCAGGAGGCTCTTCAATATCCGGGGTTGCGTGTGGTTATGGAAGAAGAAATGGTTCTCCTCTGGGCTAATCGCACCTGAGATCTTGTCCCTCTCCCTCCTGACCAGACATGTGTGAGCTGGAAATGAGTCTTTACTATCAAATATACTCCAACTGGGATTGTTGAAGGACTAAAGGCTCGCCTTGTCGCCCGTGGTTTTACTCAATAACATGGTCTTGACTATGAAGATACCTTTTTTCCTATTGCAAAGTTAAACACTGTCCATGTCTTGATTTTTCTGGCCTTTCATCTTCATTGACCGTTGCATCAAGAAATGTTTTTCTCAATGGTGATCTTGTTGAGACTATCTACATGCACCAACCTCCCGACTTTGAGACCACGGGGGTGTCACTTGTATGTCACCTTAAAAAATCTCTTTATGGTCTCAAATAGCCTTCTCGGGCATGGTTTGACATGTACAGCCGGGTTGTTAGTGATGTTGGGTTTACTCGGAGCTCGGCTAATTTCTCTCTCTTCACTTGTCATGTCCATCAGGCATCGTCATACTCCTGGTGTATGTTGATGATATCTTAATTACTAGAGATGATTCAAAAGGCATCCATATAATCAAGGAACACTTGTCCTCCGTATTCTAGACCAAAGATTTTGGGAATCTCCTATACTTTGTTGGCATCGAGGTAGCCCGTCGACCCGATGGTTTTGTCCTACCTCAAAGAAAGTACTGCCTTAATCTTTTTCATGACGCTGACTACTCTGGTTGCAAGGAGGCTGACACACCCATGAATGCTAACCACAATCTCTGTGCATGTTCCTACAATTCTGATACACTCCTACCAAACCCAGAATACTATCGTCGTCTTGTGAGAAAGTTGATCTATTTGACAGTTACAAGAGCCGATATATCGTTTGTTGTTAGGGTTGTTAGTAGGTTTATGCATGCTCCACGAACTTCTCATCTCTAGACAGTTGAGTGCATTCTCCGATACCTGAAGTCTCTCCTGAACAAAGGCTCATATATGACCCTCCTTGTCTCTATCTCGCATTGATTACTTTGATGCTGATTATACTAGATCTATGGATGATCGTCGTTCCACAAGTGGTTTCTGCACATACTTTGTTGGACATCTTGTTACCTGGCAAAGCAAAAAGCATTCTATCGTCGCATGCTCTTCCGCTGAAGCTGAGTATCGATCAATGACCTCTGTCGTCTCTGAACTCACATTGCTAGAAAGCCTTCTGAGATACCTGAGTGTCAGACTCTCTTTTCCTGCCACCTTGTTCTGCGATAGTCAAGCTGTTATTCGTATTGCCAAAAATCATGTGTTCCATGAGCGTACCAAGCATATAGAGGTTGATTGTCACTTTATTTGGGAAAAAGTTCAACTCATGAAATTGAACTTGAAACATATTCCTGCTGCAAAACAAATCGATGATATTCTTGCAAAAGCTCTGTCGCGACCTTTATATTTTTAGTTCTTGTCCAAGCTTGGTTCCTACGACTTGTATTTTCCAACTTGCGGGAGTGTTGAAGAAATTATAATAAAAGCTCATCTTGAAGGCCCATTAAAACTCTATTAGGGATTAGTCTCACATCTCATGATAGAGTTTAGGCTCTCCCTTCTCCTCCTATATATATGTACAAATACATGTGATGTAAATGAGATTATTAAATTAAATGTGTTACAAAATTAGGAAAATAAATTAATGAATGGTTATACTAGCTAGGGAAACATTAAAGTGATTAGATAATATGAAAATAGATTTTAGTGATTTGTGCATACTCAATGAAAACTTGAGAATGAACAAATTATATGATTAGATAAGTTAGTATCAAATGATTATGTAGGAAAAAAAAGGAAGATTGATGGTTACATGCATCAAAGTTGTTCAAAATTAATCATAATTTAGGTTTAACATGGTGGACAACACTCAATATAAATGAAGAAGATCTCTCCTTCCTTAACGAAGGGTATTTAGTTGCTGAGAATTTCGACTATCGGTTATTCCTCGACACACAAGAAAGTGTAGATCTTCATTTACGAAGTATGAGCTTTAAAAAAGCAGACATCCAATTAACACATTATTTTTTTTTAAAATCTGTTAAAAGATTTCATTAAGGAATTTGAAAGTAATAATGAAACCGAAAGTAACTTCATGAAATAAGAGACTATAGTCACGCCACCGAGCTGACCATAATCATCCAGCTTAATTAACCATATAGAATAGTCGTGGGCAAATAGCCCGGGCCCGGAAAGCCTGCCCGGGCTTGGCAAAAGCCCGATTAGGCCCGGCCCGGGCCAAGGCCAGGCTTGGGGCCCTTACCTTACCGGGCCCCCATTTTTGCCGGTTGCCCGGCCCGGGCCAAGGCCGAGCTTGGGGCCCTTACCTTACCAGGCCCCCATTTTTGCCGGTTGCTCGGCCCGGTGCCCGGCCCGGGCCAGGCCGGGCAAAGCCCGGGCGTCGGGTTAGCCTGAGAACGGCACCGGGCTAAGCAAAAATCCCGCATGGCGGGATTAAAATTCCCCTTTTGAGTTCAGGCCGGCCCGGGCCCGGGCCGGCCCAGCCCGGGCCGGCTTGAAGGGCCTAACCAGGCTCCCCCTTTGAGAGGAAGCCCGAGCCCGTCCCTGTTCAAACGGGGCCCGGGCCGAGCCCGGTTGGTAAAAAGCCAGCGACTGACCGGGCCGGGCCAATCCCGGGCCGGTCGGGCTTCTTAACCATGACTATTATAGAAGACCAGACGCCACCCCAGGTTTGTGGGTAGACCCATTGACAAAAATCTTTTCCTTTAGTCACTACCAGATCTTATCTGGAAAAACTGTGAAAAGAAATTGTGTCAATGTAACCAGATTTATAATAACACTTAAAGAAAGTTTTCTGTCAGCTTATCTTTCTTTATTACCAGCCACATCCTCGCCAACTACAAACAGTTGGAAGTTTGTATAGTACCAATTTATATTCCTTTATTTTATTTATACCAGCCTGGGCTTTTTCGCCCGGGCTGGTTTTTCGCCCGGGCGCGATTATTTCTCCCTGACGCGATTTTTTCGCCCGGGCGAAAATATCATGTCCGAGCAAAAATATCGCGTCCGCGCGAAAAAGTTCGCGTTCAGGCGAAAAAAGTTGCGTCCGGACGAATAAAACGTACCCGGGCAAAAAAATGCGACTGGGGATAAAAAATCACGCCCGGGAAAAAAAATCGCTCCCCGGAGAAAATAACGTGCTCAGGGCAAAAATATCGCGCCTGAGCAAAAATATCGCGTCCGAACGAAAATTTGCGTCATGGCGAAAAATTTGCACCCGGGCAAAAAAAACAGAGGGCAAACTAACGAGCCCTTATGAATGTATGAAACTTTAAATCAACACTTATGGATAAACTATCAAAATAGTGTACTACTTATTCATCTTTTTTTTTAATATATATTCAATTATCTCTTTTCAATGAAGAGTTTATTCATGAACATAAGTTGCTCCAAACAGAGCCTGTTTACATTGTTAAAACGCACCCAAGAAATTCCAAGAAAATCTCTGCATGGTTTTTTTTACATGTCTGCTATCAATATAAATTAGATGGGTGGTTTTCGTAATTTAAAAAAAATAGTGGGGAGGTTCCTGTAATTATGCCTTAGTGGAGCTTTTCATAAATATTCATATATAATATATATATAAACTTAAAATTTAAAATGTATGATTTTAAAATTGATTGAAGAGATTCCGACCGTCAGATCTGAATTGATAATACAACATTTGTTATATATTTCCGGATTAAACAAATGAAAAAATAGGCCACCTAAGCCTGTACTGGCAGAGGGATTGAGGAGAGAGAAAGTGGAGATGGGGAGTGAGGGCGGCGGAGGACAAGCTGGCGAGTTATTGTGGAGAAAGAGAGAGAAATAGAGGTGAGACGGTAGGCCTGCCCAAAAGGCCCGATCGGGCCGGCCCGGACCGGGCCTGATCGGGCCCGGGCTTTTGCAAACCGGCCGAGCCCGGGCCCTTTCTTTATCGGGCTCGGGCCGGGCCCGGGCTTTGACCCCGGAAGGGGCCCGAGCCGGCCCCCCGGGCCAGGCCGGGCCGGGCCGGGCCCTCTTAAGAAAAAAAAATACTTAAAAAAATTAAAAAAATGAAATAAAAATTAAAATAAAAAATTTTATTAATATTGAAATTTTAAAAAACAAAATTACACTTTTAAAAAAAAAATAGAAAAAAAAAGAAATTTATTATTTTAAATGATAATAAAAAAAATTACATTTTTATAAATTCAGATTGTCCATCTCCTCTTCAATTTCCTCGGAGCTCTCCTCCAACGCTGAAATGTGTTGCTTCCTATTCGTAGCATCCAAATAATCCTTGTAGCAAATGCATAGTTCGAGTGATTCTTCATTTAGTCGGCTCCTCCGCGTGTTCAAAATCCTGCCACCAAGAGAAAAAGCGGACCCCGAAGCTACTGTACTAGCTTGAATTGTTAGTAAATCACGGGTCATATCGGCCAAAATAGGATAGGTATTAGCTTTACTTTTCCACCACTTTAAGATATCGAAGTTTCGATCTCTTCCGTAGTCATAAAATCACGAAATTGTGTTTTCGTATACAGTCCTAATTCGTTTAAACTACTCGATGTGCGTGCTTTTTTTTCTGGAAGCTAATTCTAAAATTTTTTTTGTAAAAGAATCTTTTGTCCTAGGTTGTGTTATTTCTTCTCGTGGTCGTGAGTCATATAAGTTGTCGTAATAATTAAAACATTCGGTAAAAATAGAATTAAATTTAGTAGTACTAACGTCGTCAACGTCATCGAAACTTATATTTATGTCTAAGTTAACGTTAATTTCATCTATTAAATTTTCTACGCCGTCTACAGCGAATAACGGGTTTAAAGCGGCGGCGCATGAAACGGGGCCGGCGTGCGGGCCAGGTCCGGCTTCGCCCGGGCCCGGGTCCGGGCCCAGGCCGGCCCGATTTTCGGGCTTTGCCCGGCCCGGCCCGGGCCGGGCATCGGGCCGGGCTAGCCCCCAAAACCAGGGCCCTGTAAGGGCCCGGAGCCCGGTCTCGGCCCGGGCCGGGCTTTTTCCGGGCCGGGCCGAAAAAGGCTTTCGCCGGGCCGGGCTCGGGCCGGCCTACTGGGCCCGGGCCTTTTGTGCAGGCCTATGAGACGGGCTCCAGGATCCTCTCCATTTCTGATGAAATGGAGGGGATCCATTTCACGGACATGATCTCCTGCTTTTTGATCCGACGGGTTCTGCTTTTCCTATCATTTTATTTTTTTTTAATTCAAAAAATTTCTGTCCAGAAGAATTTTTTTGGGCTAATCCTGTCCACTAATAACTGAAATGGATCCCCTCCATTTCATTTCATTTGATAAATGCCAACTAAACTTTAATGCAACAAGCAAAATGGTAATCTAGTTTTAAATTAGTTTTTTTACTTCAAAAACATACATTTTTCTTAAAATAGAAATGGTAGCCTTGATTTAAATTTTTCACCGTAATTTTGAGTACTCTATGTATATGTTGTGGGCGCAGGCGCGCAACCCATCTTGATACGGGCGCAGTCCGCAACAACCCGTCGGGGGCCAGCGAAGCCCGCCGTCGCCGACCGATTACTGTCGCGCTTGGTCGTTGGGGTGGAGCCCCGGCACTCGTGTGTGTGTGTGACTCAATTATAGTCTTTTATATGAAAATATACTCTCTACAAAGCTTTGACGTTAGATTGCCTTTAAAAATAGTATTTGTACTTAATTTGTTTCCAGGTAACGCCCAAAGCGATCTATTCAGCAATAGCCAATCTTGGAGTAACCCACCTCTGTGCCGCCCCAGTTGTTCTCAACTCACTCATTAATGCACCCTCCACGGAGAAGATCCTTCCTCTCCCACGCCTGGTCAATGTGATGACTGCTGGCTCTGCTCCGCCCTCCTCTCTTCTCACCGCGTTGTCCCAGCAAGGCTTCCGCGTGACTCACACCTACGGCCTCTCCGAGACGTATGGCCCCAGCACCGTCTGCTCCTGGAAGCCCGAGTGGGACTTGCTTCCGGAGGAGATCCGGGCCCGCCTCCACGCCCGTCAGGGTGTTCGCTACATAGGGCTCGAAGGTCTTGACGTGGTGAACCAGAATACCATGACCCCGGTCCCTGCGGATGGCATCACTACCGGTGAAATCGTAATGCGCGGGAACCTTGTCATGAAGGGCTACCTCAAGAACCTGAAGGCAAACCAGGAGGCCTTTGCTGGCGGCTGGTATCACTCCGGTGATCTCGGCGTGAAGCACACCGATGGATACATCGAAGTGAAGGACCGGCTGAAGGATATCATCATCTCAGGTGGAGAGAACATCAGCAGTTTGGAGGTGGAGAGCTTTCTGTATCAGCACCCGGCTGTGTTTGAAGTGGCGGTGGTGGCTCGTCCTGATGGGCGGTGGGGGGAGTCTCCCTGTGCCTTCATCACGCTAAAAGACGAGCACGAATTGAAGGATGAGAAGGCTCTGTTGGCAGAGATTATTAAATTTTGCAGAGAGAAGATGCCAATATATTGGGTGCCCAAGTCGGTCGTGTTCGGTCCTTTGCCGAAGACAGCGACTGGGAAGATACAGAAGAATGTGCTGAGGGAGAAGGCCAAGGGGATGGGACCTGCCACAAACAGCCGGCTGTAGATAGATTGCCTACAGGTTTCCTCCATTTTCACTTGGATTTTATCTTTTTGTATTTATGCTCCTAAATTAGTCCTGTATTCATAAACCCGATACATTTTCAATGTCATGTAGCTGTCACTTCTTATATTAGTACGAGTGATAGTGCACGAAGGATTCTCTTGTGAGGTTGCGACAATACCATTGATCTCCCATGCCCCTTGTAGGCAATGTGAGACGAAGATAGTACTATTGTTTTACTCAATATCCTCACTCTTGTGGTTTATAGTAGTATTGTTGCCCACGTTGCCTATCAAAGGTACTGTAAAATATCAAATTTTTATTGAAGTTTGCAACAAATTTTGGTGAAATACTTTTGGTGTAAGGTTCAAGGCTGACCTTAGTCACTTTGTTGTTATGTTAAATATCAATTTGATATTTTTTTAAGAGTAATTATTTCAATAAATAATCTTTTTAATATTTGATTTGATTTTCAACGGTTGCGATTAATTTAATGATGTAATAGTAAACGTCATCTTAAAACTATAGTATATATTATGGTGTAAGGGAGACTTGATTTGTGGTGATTTGAAGTTCCTTATGATATCTTTTCATAGAGATGATGTTGACAATAAGCTGTAGGGTTATGGTTGAAAGGAGAAATTTCTCATTTGTCAAGTATTAGGGGTTATCAAAGAGATGATACTGAACATGTGTTGACTTGTTGAAAGGTGTAATTTCTCATTCATATCAAAGTATGTCATTAGCTGTTTTGCAACATGAAAAGAAATGAAGAATTCTTGTCTTAAAGTTTACATTATGACTTGAAAAGATTTCTTGTCTATTTGGTTAGTGAAAGAATTTGAGCTGAATTTGTTATTAGAGATGTTTTGCAATGGATACTTGTTCAAATTAGAGTGCGTTTGTGGAGCAAAATACAGTGAACATCACAAGTTTTAGTTTAAAGAAACTCTAAGAATTGTTTCAATCTTGTCATTTATGGAGATAAATAAATATCAATATTGCCTATTGAGCCACTATTAACAAGCCATTATCATCTTTATTTATGTTCATGACTTGAACTTTATTGGTTTTGTTATTGTTATGTATCGATTAATGCTCTTTGAATTCGATAGGTTAGGTTCATTTTTACGCGAGAGTCAATAATGCATGCATCATCAAAATTTTATTGGATGTCAAAGTTTTTTATATGTTCATCTTAGCTCCTCATCAATCTGTCTACTCTCAAATTTTATTCACTACATTTTTTGCAGCTCCATGCAACTCAAGCAAATCACACTAGTGTGTTATGAGCAATGTGTAACATCCCATGTTTTACAAGGACCCTAAAGGTTGTTGCCTTTGTTGAGTTCCCCTAGGCTAGCCTTAGATTCCTTGTGAGGCTCCATAAGCTCTAGAAAAATCTTAATAGAGCCCATGATACCATAGGCGAGTCACTAACTTACGTGACTTGGCTAGACCACCTTTGTTGTGTCTAGCTCAAGCCATGACTTGATCCAAAGAGCCATGTCATACCATTCACATACAATGAAATGATACCACATCATTATATAGGTCAATTGAGGGCAACCTAGGTCAACATAGGTCAAATCTAATTATTTGAATTCTTAGGGATTGCCTAGACCCATTTGGGTTTTGCCATTCCCTAACCTCTACCTCACCTCACCTTTTGTCATGACATGTCACCAAAATAGTCAAGCATTGACCATACGTTGAGAACCAAGGTGAGGTAGTAGGAAGCGGGGACGAGGGTACATAAACACCAAGGACCACCCGCTGCAGGCAATGTGAGACTAATCCAACCACGGGATGACGGGGATATTCCGCCACACGGGGGGCCCACCGGGGTCAACACCCAGACCAGGAACGCGATGGGGAAGCCCAAATATGCGGTCTCACACACATCCAATCTCGCTGGACCTTGGTTCTCAACACCATGAATGGTCAAACTCGTTCTTGAGAGGATTGATCAATCCTTTTCTCTCTTAGCCATGGACAAAAAGAGGTTATCCTAACCTTCTTACTCCAAGGGATGCTTCTCTCCATTTTAGGTCCGATAGGCACCTCCAAATGGTGTGTATAGTCCAAACCGACCACCACCTATCTTTGAAGGGATGTCATCTATAACATCCCATTTTCTAATTGGGACTCTAGAAGTCTAATGACACCAATTTGGTGCAACATCTTTCTTTGGAGATGAGGTGGAACCCTTAAGTGGTGAAATGTGCACCTAGACCCAAGTGACCTAACCAATGCCCAATTGACCTCATTCATGACTAAGTGAGCTCACCAAAACATTTCTCATGACCAGAGCTAGTCAGCCCACCAAAATGTTGAAGTAAACCATGGTCAACCAAAATTAACTATTGCATGATTCTATTAAGCCTAAAACCTTAATTAAGAAATACCTTAACCCTGCATTAGCCCAATGTCCCATGAATCAAGCCCTATCCCCATCCTGACTCAAACCCCATGAACAAAATCAGATGTGACATAATTACGCTAATTAATCTAGTCAAAGGTCAAAGCATGCTGGACAGTGTGGAAAATTTGCCCAAATTGAAAATACTTCAAGAAGCATTATTGGAGATGTGTATGGCCTCATTCCATCTTTAGAAGCCAAGAGATAACCTCTGATGTTATCAGGGGCAAGCCGAGCTGGACAGGGAGGAGCTTAGGTAGAGCCATAGCCGACTATGGAGGAAGGTGGAAAATGGCATCTCCCTCCTCAGCCTATAAGACCCTCCTTACCCCTTATTTGGCTCACCCATCTCTCAAGTAATTGTTCTGAGCAGAGAAGTCGAGTGGAAGACCTCAAGAGACTTGAAGAGCTCATGGACGACCAATCCATGTCATCCCAAACTCGTTCCAGGGGAACACTGTCTGTAGAGGTGAGATTTTCTCCTCTTCCCCATATGTACTCATATGATTTAGGATCGAAATTGAGCTTGATTGGGACCTGATTTCGCTCAATTTTAGTGGAGAATTGTTCGCATAATGACCGTAGAATTCTGGCCGGCGAACGAAATAGGTTGCCAGACCACCACCATTAGATCTCCCTCATCATGACGAAACTATTGGTGGTGGTGGCGACTGGTGGTGTTGGCCGGATGGCTATGGAGGATCCCTGAAAGCTCCGTCCAAGTGGGATGAATCACATCTGTTGGCTCAAGGTTAGAGACGATTCAACAATCATCTGATTACCTCAATTTCATCGAAATAATGATTGGTTGGTCCCCACATCGGATCGACAATGGATCCACTGTGGGGAGGAGGTCATTTTATTATCTGACATGTTCCTGATCCGTTAGATCTGTGTTAAGATTTGTGTTGTTTCGATAGTTGGAAAAAGTGTCCATAATGTTCATGGTTTGAAGTAGACTTCACAATGTAGATGGACACACAATGTATTTGATGAATGTGTTTTGGTGTGTTGATTTCAAATATTAAATAGTGTAAGCCTAACATAGAGCTAAACTTAGGGTTCATTTGGCAGGGGAACACTGTCTGTAGAGGTGAGATTTTCTCCTCTTCCCCATATGTACTCATATGATTTAGGATCGAAATTGAGCTCGATTGGGACCTGATTTCGCTCAATTTTAGTGGAGAATTGTTGGCGTAATGACCGTAGAATTCTGGCCGGCGAACGAAATAGGTTGCCAGACCACCACCATTAGATCTCCCTCATCATGACGAAACTATTGGTGGTGGTGGCGATTGGTGGTATTGGCCGGATGGCGATGGAGGATCCTAAAAGCTCCGTCCAAGCGGGATGAATCATATCTGTTGGCTCAAGGTTAGAGACGATTCAACAATCGTCTGATTACCTCAATTTCATCGAAATAATGATTGGTTGGTCCCCACATCGGATCGACAATGGATCCACTGTGGGGAGGTCATTTTATTATCTGACATGTTTCTGATCTGTTAGATCTGTGTTAAGATTTGTGTTGTTTCGATTGTTGGAAATGTTAAATTTTCTCAACGTGGTCAGCACGATAGCTCAAACGCCAAATTAATATCTTCGGAACTACCCAGTTCGCACGTTGAACCTGCGGAAAACCCAAGGACTAGATGTTTCACCCAATAAACAATGGAAGCACAAGAAGGTCTCTTTTATACATTCACTTCTTTACAATCCGAGGCATACATAGCGAGACATGATTTCGCTAGTATTACAGCTGAAAAACAGAAAGAACCAAAAACCAAGCCGGGCGGACAGAAACCGGAGTCCGCCGAGACCGCCGAGGTCGCCGAGGCCGCCCGAACTAAGCTGCAATCCGCCGAATACCACGGAGTCCGCCGAAGCCGCGAAGCCGCGCGGACACACCGTTATTCGCCTCCTGCTGAACCCGAACTGAGGAACACCCCTACCCGCCTGAAGCCGGCGGACAGGTTATTGAAGCTGGCAAAGTTGAAACATAACTGACAAGCCGCAGAGCGACCTCCTGCTGAGTCCGCAGAGACCGCACACTTCCAAGCACTGACCGAAGTCACAGCCAAATTCCTGGCTCCTTGAAGTTATCCACGCGACCTGCACACAGCAAACCGTCAGCCTGAAACAATCCGCGCGGACTGGCAAACACAGACCGCAGCACTTCGCTCAACCCAACTTACTGTTCACTCACGTTACTTAGGTTACTGTAGATGTGCCAGGGGGGTCCTATTTATAGGCCAGGTGAGGAGTGTGGTCACCGCCCAAGAGATAGCGACACCGCCACAGCCCGCGCGAATACAAATCACCGTCCGCCGAGTCCGCGAGGACTTGGCCGGTTACCAAGGAAAACCGCCAGGAGCAAGGCAACCGTTGACGAACCTGCTCCAGTCCGCCTAAGCTAAGTGGACAAGGCACCAGCCCGCAAAGCTCCAACCGCTTCAGGATAGCAAACCCCCTTCAATGGCTGTCCGCACCAACCCGAGGCAGTCCGCAAGACTGAGACCTCAATCCGCCACAAGTCCACGACCAAGGGTGGCTAGCAACAGACCGTCCGGTCACAGCGGACTTGGCGGATACGGCGGACACACTGAACTCGGCACCAAGTGTGACCAAGCTCAAAACCATTAAGGGCCAATGCGAGCATGGCGGACGCAAAACCCCAGTCCGCCAAAACATCACAGCGCAGACCGCCACAGTCCGCGAGCTCCTCGCACTCCTGCCCTACCACAGCGGTCTAATCCCGGACTCCAACACCAGGCCGCCAACACGATCTCCACAGCAAACACCTGCTGTGCCACCAGAGCTCGACAAGGCCTCAACCAAGCTCTAAGCTCAGTCCGCAACAGCCCAAACCGCGGACACGCCAGTCCGCAAGCTTCCCGCGAACAAGAGCCAACCCGCCTATCAGCACAAGCTTGCACCCGCAGCCACTGAGCAATGCACCAGTCCGCAAGCCTCTCTATCCGCAGATACCAGGCCGCACCAAACCGCGGACTCCATGCAACAACCCGCTCAGAACACAGCCGACTTCCACCAGACTTTTCACCAGGCCGCAAACCTCAGTCCGCCCAGTCCGCCCAGTCCGCCAAAGCTGTCCGCCACAGGCCGCGCGGCCTGTCCCGTCACCCACTTCCACTTCACAAATTTCAACACTCCCCCTTGAAGTGAGAAGTGGTGACCAAGCCCAGCAAGCTGCGCAAGCGTTCAAAAGGCCCTTTTGACAGCGGCTCTGTGAAGATGTCAGCAAGATTATCTTCACTCCGAACATGCCCGACCAGCAGAGATCCTTCCAACACCTTCTCCCTGATGAAATGGTGATCAATCTCTATATGCTTGGTCCTGACGTGATACACTGGATTGTTAACCAGTTTGAGAGCACTCTCATTGTCACCCCGGAGTAAAGTAGGCCCTTGCACTTCTTCATGGACATCCTCTATAAGTCTCCTCAACCAAACGGCTTCCCGAGCAGCCAAGGCCGAAGCCTTATACTCCGCCTCCGTGGTTGAAACCGACACCGAGTCTTGCTTCTTGCTACACCACGAGATGCTAGCTGAACCGCAAGTGAACACATAACCTGAAGTAGACCTTCGATCATCCGAATCACCGCCATAGTCAGCATCTGTGTACCCGAGCAACGCAAACTCCGCATCCCTTCCATAGAGGAGTCCCATCTCAGAAGTCACTTTGACATACTTCAGAATTCCCTTTGCCGCCACTAGATGAGATTGCCTTGGTTCAGCCATATACCGACTTACTCGGCCAACAGCATAAGCTATATCCGGCCTTGTAATCGTCAGGTAAATCAAGCTCCCAACAAGAACCCTGAACACCAAGGGATCATGAAGAACCCTTCCCTCATCTCGTCGAAGCTTCAGCCCAGATTCCAGTGGAGTAGAGCACTTCTTCCCTTCGCCCATGCCAAACCGCTTCACAATACGATCAGCATACCCTTTCTGGCTAATGAGAATCCCGCACTCCTTCCTCTCCACTTCCAGACCGAGAAAGTGATGCAACTCTCCCAAGTCCTTCATCTCGAAGCGTATAGCAAGCTCAGCTCTGAGCCTTGCTACTTCCTCCTCTGAATTCCCTGTGATGATCATGTCATCCACATAAAGCAGGACCAAGACTCGAAGCTCTCCCTTCTTCTTGACGAACAAGCTTGAATCCGAGTTGGAAGCAAAGTATCCACAGAATTGCAGGTACTCTGCAATCTTCCCATACCACGCTCTAGGAGCTTGCTTCAACCCGTAGAGAGCCTTCCTGAGTTTGCAGACATAGTCCGGATGCTTATCAGAGACAAAACCAAGCGGCTGATCCATGAAGATATCCTTGTCAATCTCTCCGTAAAGAAAAGCATTCTTCACATCGAGTTGCCACAACCTCCATCCCTTGCTAGCAGCCAAGGCAATCACCACTCTTACAGATGCCATCTTCGCAACTGGACTAAATGTCTCCTCATAGTCTTCTCCATACTGCTGTGAGAATCCTCTAGCGACCAGGCGAGCCTTGAACCGATCAATGCTCCCATCAGCCTTCTTCTTCAACTTATACACCCACTTGCAAGTAACCGGAGTAATGCCATCAACCTTGGGCACAAGATCTCAGGTTTCATTCTTCTTCAGAGCATCAATCTCTTCTTTCATGGCACCTTCCCACTCCTTCACTCCAGTGGCCTCGTTGAAGTTTGCAGGCTCTCGCTCATCCAGAGGACCTGCAAAGAAGCAGGAGACAAAGCTCACTGCATTCCCTTCACAGTACCGAGCCGGTGGCTTAACCACCCTCTTCGATCTCCGAAGACATGGCTCCTTGCTCACGGCTTCCGTTGCTTCTTCAGGCTCCACTCCTACCTGGGGCAAGCATTGAGCAGTGCTCCCCCTGCTTCCTGAGCCAGAAGGCTCAGCCTCGGAGTTCGAAGCAACAGGAGCTGCTGGTGAAATAGCAAGCTCCTCTTCCAAGCCTTCAGCAGCCACCACCGGTGCTTCATCAACCTTGCTACTTCCGGTTAGCTCCACCGAGCCACCTCCATATGACGTCAGCTCGTCAAAGACCACGTCTCTTGACACCACGAACTTCTTCGTCACAGGGTCCATGCATTTCCATCCCTTCTTCCGCTCATCGTAGCCAACAAAGACAAGTTTCCTTGCCTTCGCATCCAGCTTTGTCCGTGAATCATCCGGGACATGCACGTAGCAAGTTGAGCCGAACACCCTAAGGTGTCCAACACTCGGCTTCTCCTTCAGCAACTCCGAGCAACAACACAGGTTGATCACCACTCAATCACTGAGTCACAACACTGGCTGACTTCCGCTCACGCAACTGAACCTCCGAAACCTCAGAAACCTCGCTCTGATACCATGTTAAATTTTCTCAACGTGGTCAGCACGATAGCCCAAACGCCAAATTAATATCTTCGGAACTACCAAGTTCGCACGTTGAACCTGCGGAAAACCCAAGGACTAGAGGTTTCACCCAACAAACAATGGAAGCACAAGAATGTCTCTTTTATACATTCACTTCTTTACAATTCGAGGCATACATAGCGAGACATGATTTCGCTAGTATTACAGCTGAAAAACAGAAAGAACCAAAAACCAAGCCGGGCGGACAGAAACCGGAGTCCGCCGAGACCGCCGAGGTCGCCGAGGTCGCCGAGGCCGCCCGAACTAAGCTGCAATCCGCCGAATACCACGGAGTCCGCCGAAGCCGCGCGGACACACCGTTATTCTCCTCCTGCTGAACCCGAACTGAGGAACACCCCTACCCGCCTGAAGCCGGCGGACAGGTTATTGAAGCTGGCAAAGTTGAAACAGAACTGACAAGCCGCAGAGCGACCTTCTGCTGAGTCCGCAGAGACCGCACACTTCCAAGCACTGACCGAAGTCACAGCCAAACTCCTGGCTCCTTGAAGTTATCCGCGCGACCTGCACACAGCAAACCGTCAGTCTGAAACAATCCGCGCGGACTGGCAAACACAGACCGTAGCACTTCGCTCAACCCAACTTACTGTTCACTCACGTTACTTAGGTTACTGTAGATGTGCCAGGGGGGTCCTATTTATAGTCCAGGTGAGGAGTGTGGTCACCGCCCAAGAGATAGCGACACCGCCCCAGCCCGCGCGAATACAAATCACCGTCCGCCGAGTCCGCGAGGACTTGGCCGGTTACCAAGGAAAACCGCCAGGAGCAAGGCAACCGTTGACGAACCCGCTCCAGTCCGCCTAAGCTAAGCGGACAAGGCACCGGCCCGCAAAGCTCCAACCGCTTCAGGACAGCAAACCCCCTTCAATGGTTGTCCGCACCAACCCGAGGCAGTCCGCAAGAATGAGACCTCAATCCGCCACAAGTCCACGACCAAGGGTGGCTAGCAACAGACCGTCCGGTCACAGCGGACTTGGCGGATACGGCGGACACACTGAACTCGGCACCAAGTGTGACCAAGCCCAAAACCATTAAGGGCCAATGCGAGCATGGCGGATGCAAAACCCCAGTCCGCCAAAACATCACAGCGCAGACCGCCACAGTCCGCGAGCTCCTCGCACTCCTGCCCTACCACAGCGGTCTAATCCCGGACTCCAACACCAGGCCGCCAACACGATCTCCACAGCAAACACCTGCTGTGCCACCAGAGCTCGACAAGGCCTCAGCGAAGCTCTAAGCTCAGTCCGCAACAGCCCAAACCGCGGACACGCCAGTCCGCAAGCTTCCCGCGAACAAGAGCCAACCCGCCTATCAGCACAAGCTTGCACCCGCGGCCACTGAGCAATGCACCAGTCCGCAAGCCTCTCTATCCGCAGATACCAGGCCGCACCAAACCGCGGACTCCATGCAACAACCCGCTCAGAACACAGCCGGCTTCCACCAGACTTTTCACCAGGCCGCAAACCTCAGTCCGCCCAGTCCGCCCAGTCCGCCAAAGTTGTCCGCCACAGGCCGCGCGGCCTGTCCCGTCACCCACTTCCACTTCACAAATTTCAACAGGAAAAAGTGTCCATAATGTTCATGGTTTGAAGAAGGCTTCACAATGTAGATGGACACACAATGTATTTGATGAATGTGTTTTGGTGTGTTGATTTCAGATATTAAATAATGTAATCCTAACATAGAGCTAAACTTAGGGTTCATTTGGCAGAGCAGTTGCGGTTGTAAAGAGAGCTGTTGTAAATACAAGTTTGTAAATGGAGCTGTTAGAAACAAGTTATTGGAAATGGAGATATGTTTGAGTAGTTTGTGTTTGCAGAGCTGTTCAGAACAGAGAATCGTTTGACAAAACAACAGTGACATTTTATAAATATTTTTTTAATAAATTGTTGAAAATAATATATATTTTAATTATTTTTATTAATTAATTTTACTATTTATATTATAATCTTAATTAATTTTAAGATTTATACTATTAATAATGCGATTTTTATTATATATAATTCTAAGCTATTTTTCTAATATATATTAATTTTACCGTTCATCCTCCCTGCCACAGCATTCTTCCGCCCGGTCTCCTCCATTCTTCCACCTCGTCTCGCCATGCTTTAGCGTGGCTCCACTGCCGGTGGCCTGCCTGGAGCCCGCCGGCGGGGTCGTCGGAGCCCGTCGAACTCCCCGGGTTAGAGCGGCGGGGCTCTAACTGGCGGCAGGGCCTCCGTCGGCGGTGTCCCTGACAGTGAGGCAATTTCCAAAAATGGTGAGGCACGGGATGGCGGCACAACGCGGGGCACGGGAAGGCAACACAAAAATTTTCTTACTCCCCCCTAAAAGTGGCAAACTGGAGATCGATGCACATGTTTCATCCCGCAAATTTTATAGCCGGGAGAAATGCAGGACGGTCCGAATATAGGCGGAAAAACAAAAGGAAAATTAAGCCACGACTGCATTTTATCAAAACGAAATGCGGTAAAATGGCAAGCCAAATGAAGCCTTAGTGTCACTACTCACTAGACATAGTTTTGCTAATGTAATCACTCATTGTGCAAAACACCATGTTGACCTAAAATCTAGATTATGTTGATCTTGTAACTCACTCGTAAACATCCTTACGTATAGTCTAGAAGGCTGGATAAAGCAAAGGAATGGAATTCAAGAAAAATCAGAATATCTCTAAGTAAAATGTCGGTCAGATCGGCTGCTAGACATTAAGTCGATCATGCAGAAGGATCAAGACGATTCGGCTAAATTCTTTGAGAAAGTAAATATAAACTGTAAGTAAAGAATCTCCTAGACAACAAGGCGATCATGGAGAAGCATCAAGACGACCCAATTGAATGTTTCCTGAATATTAACTTTAATTAAAGAATCGCCTACACATCTAGCTGAACCGCCTGAACGTGAAGAAGTATTAAGACAAATCACTTAGTGAGCATATTGTCTAGAAGAGTTGATATAGGACAGACCAAAGCTATATCACCCAGAAGCTTGACATATCTCCTTGAAGCATTGCATGTCGCCTAGAAGGCTGTTTTATTTACTTGAAGTATTACTGAATAAAGTTAAGGCTTCCAAAGATCAAAATTATTCAAAGTACTTATTGTATAGAAGCTGTGTCGTGCAGAGAAGATCTATGTCGTGGAGATATCAGTTATATCGTGCAGACATCAGCAGCATTGTGCAGAAAAGCTCAAGAATGCTTGAATCATAAAGACACCAGATATATTGTGTAAGTTGTATCATGCAAATAACAGTTATATAGTGCAAACAAAAGCTGTATCGTGTAGACAACATTTATATAGTGCAAACAAAGGTTGTATCATATAGATATCAATTATTTAGTGCAGTATCGTGTAGACCAGAGCTATATCATGCAGACAGCTCCCATGTCATGTTGATAGCTTCCATATCATCCAGATGTGCGGTTTGAGTTTGAATTCGTTGTTTGATGGAATCAACACCATACCTTGTACCGACATCTATAGCTGTATTTGACACATGTCTACCTCTAAGAAAAGGTCATTTATGGTTGTTGAAAAAGTGTGCTCATTATAAAAGGAAGTTGCGATGATAGCTAACCCTAATCGATCAAATCAAGAATAGCTTTTGCCGCCTCAAGTCTGTTGTGCTCTTCCGACTGAAAGCAAAAGGAGAAGATTATTTCTGAAGAAAACTTTCAAATTTCTTCTCAAGCTAGATCAATCCAAGGCTGCTAAGATTTTCTAGGAGGGTAATCTACAACAGCAACCCTGTTTGTATTCTAAGATCAGAGAATTGCTTTCCCTGAAATCAATATCCAAGATCTTTGTTAGAAGATAAAGTAGAAGCTGATTTTCACCAAGCTTCAAGAAGACTCGAGACATATCAAGATTTATCACTTCGAGTCTAAGAAAATTTTGTACAAACTTATATTCCTTTTTCTGTAGGATCTCTCTGAGATCTAAGCGTAGGCTCCTTGTGACCTGAGGTAGGATTTCTGGGGTGGAATCTGAGTGTTGGGTCTTTGTGACCTAAGTTAGAGTACTAGCTTGATCATGAGGTAGGGTCTTTGTGATCTGAGGTAGGATTCTGAGCTAGAGGATTTGAGATTGGGGATCAGTTAGTTTGACGAGGCTAGCAACATTGCTAGATATGCTGATGGGGAAAGTGGATGTACCCAACTGGGGGAACCTGTTACGAATATTCATGGTGGACATGGAGCGGACCGATGAGGATGAACCTGGCGAGTTGACCGGCGAGGACGACCTAGGCGTGGTCGGCGCGGAGGATATTTAATATTAAATATGTTGCTATGTTTGGTTGACGCACTTTTAGTAATTTTTGTTATTTCCTATTTTCGTTTTTCCGTTATTTTCTATTTCCGTCTTTCCTTATTATATTCGGCCCTCGCCACTATAAGAGGGCATGAGAACCTTGTTTTTTTTATCTCGGATAAATGTGTGTTTTTTCTCCTCCTCCTTCTAACCCTAATTCCCCCCTCTATCCCCTCTCTTTCTCTCTCTCTCTCCGATCTCTCACCGCTGGGTTCGTATCAAACTGGTCTGACTTGCCGTTTCCGCCCGCCATCGGCCGCCGGAGTACCAGCCGCATCCACAATCGCCGTCATGCATCTGCGTCGCAACCGCGATGCAACCCACGCTGCATCCCGCACCGCGCCTGCACCCGCGATCCCGCACCGCGATCCTGCACTGCGATCCCGCACCGCGATCTCGCACCGTAGGACAGTCCGCACTGCCTCCCGCCGCATCCAGGCCACGTCGCATTCTTGTGCCGCTGCCCCGCACTGCCAACCTGAAAGATATTGTACCTAATCACCTATAGGGGGGGTGAATAAGTGACTTAAATCTTTTTAACTTTTTATGCAGAATTCAGAGTTTATCACAGAATTATAATTACTTTAACACAACAATTAACCAGCAATCACAGCAATCAATCCAGCACACAGTGAACACACAAATTTATAGTGGTTCCCCAAGATTTGGGTACATCCACTTTCCCCCTTCGCCTATCTAGCAGTGTACTAGATTCGGCCAAACTCCTCCACTATCTCAGATCCTCAGATCTTACACTCAGAACCCCAACACAGGTTCCTACAGCTCTGGCCCAAGGCCCTACAACTCAGCTTCTTCACAAAGCCTACACTCAGCTTCTTTACAAAGCCTACACTCAGCCACCAAGGACTACACTCAGCCACAACAGGCCTACACTCAGAGATACAAATCTCCTACACTCAGGCACACAGACCCTACACTCAGCCTTTATAATTACAGGCTTACAAACTCAGATCCCTAAGGATCCTACAATAAAATATGAATACAAAAATGTAAACTCTACAACTCAGAGAAAAGAGAGAAGAGTTGTGAGTTTCTTGATGAGTTCTTGGAAGAACTCAGCTGAGATCAAACTGACTTAGCTTTCTTCAAAGCTTCTTGAATGTAGAACACAATAAGATTGATCTCCTCTGCAGTTGATCCTTGATCTCTGCTACTTAAGATTCAGAACAAAATCTGAACCCTTCTTCTCAGCCTTGTTCCAACGGCTGTCTTCTTGGATGGAGCTCTATTTCTCCAACTACTTAGATCTTCACTTGATTTTTCAAGTAATAGCTAGATCTTCTTCTTGTTAATGATTACTTGAACAACAATTAGTCATCTCTTTCTGTAAACAGTATAAGCCTGTTTATATGCCTTCTTCATGGTAACCGGCTGGTCCGGTTCATAACTGATTTCTGACAACTCTGACAGGTGCAGTAGACCGGCTGGAATGGCAGCTGTCAAGTCATCCAGTCAGTTCTTGAAAAATCTGTAACTGTCTGAAAGTGTCGAGACTGTCTGTCTTTAAGTGTCGACACTTATAGACAAAGTGTCGACACAAGTTGACTAAGTGTCGACACTAGCCTACAAGGTGTCGACACAACTCCTTGTGTTGTAGAATGCACTTCTCGACACAGCTTCTTCTTCATGTGTCGACACTGATATTGAGTGTCGACACAACACTTTGTTCTTCAGCACTTTGTTGAATTCTTGTAAGTGTCGACACAACTTCTTTGTAGAAGTTGTGTCGACACATCTTCATGTGTTGAACTTGTTCAGTGTCGACACATCTTCTTGGTGTCGACACATGCCTTCTGTGTTGATAATTGCTGAGTGTCGACACTGCTCCATGTGTCGACACATTCTTCTTCTGTCGAGACTCTGGCTGAGTTTCGACACATCTCCTTAGTGTCGACACTTGTACTTAGAATATTTTGTTGAACTTTGCTAAGTGTCGACACTGCTTCTTGTGTCGACACTTTCTTCAAGTGTTGAGTCTTCTGCTGAGTGTCGACAAATTCTTTCTTGTGTCGACACTTTCTTCAAGTGTTGAGTCTTCTGCTGAGTGTCGACACATTCTACTTAGACTCTGCTGACTTTTGCTGAGTGTCGACACAGCCTCCAAGTGTCGACACTTTCTGATGTAGACACAGTTCCTCTGGGTGTCGACACAACTGCTAAGTGTCGACACAGCTTCACTGGACTTTTCTTCATTGAGTGTCGACACAGCTCCTTGTGTCGACACTTTCTGTCTGGTGTCGACTCTGCATCCCTGATGTCGACACAAGTACTCCAAGTGTCGACACTGCTTGCCTGGGTGTCGACACAAGTCTTCTTAAGTGTCGACACTTTCCCTCTGGGTGTCGACACATGTACTTAGAAACTTTTTCATCTTTTCTGCAAATATTTAACCTGCACAAGTAAACTCAACATACATCAAATACATTTTGATGTATATCATTGAGTAGGGTGAGGCTTCTTCAAATCAGGTACATTAGAACCAATGTACCCAACAATCTCCCCCTATTTGGAGAAGTCATAACCCTTAGTCAATGATATACACCATTCATAATAAAATTACAAAATGATGTAAAGCAGGATTATATAACAGGGCAACCATAAACATGTATCAAACAAAACATGTATACACAGATAACATCTCAGAACAATTATGAAATAAATTTATCTCACAGCAAATTTATCACACAGCACATTGTTCTAAAATCTTTGTCATATTCATTTTTCAAAAGTTTACAAGGTGTTTAAAATCAAAAGATTACAATTGTAAACTGAAGAAAATTCTATTCTATTTTTGTTCAGCCTCTTTGATCACAATGCCTTTTCCAGACTGTATCTTGGCTTGCACAGAAGCTTTAGCATCTTCTGTTTCAGCAGGTTTTTTCCCTTTCAGCTCCTTCTTCTTTAGCTCTTCAGCTTTGATCTTTTGCTTCTCAAAATAATGATAAGGCTTGGGAAAGTACTTGCTAGGCTCCTGCGCAGTAAGAGGTAGCTTTCCCATCTTTGTCTTTCTTCTATATTGGAATATGGCTTCTTGCCTTGTCTCATGCTTCCTCCATTCCAATTCAGAAAACCATTTATTTCTGTCTTGAATATTATCTTTTGCAGCTTTCCATGCAGTTAAGATAATGTTTCTTGAAGTGGGGCTACACTGCTCAAAGTCTGGTCTTTGTTCAGCTTGCTCTCTGAAGCTCTTTTTAGACAGTCTGGCCTCTTGCTCTTTCTGCATAGCTTCATGTTCTCTCTGCAAAGCTTCTTGCATGGCCTCAGATACTGGCTGTACCACCTTCTCTATGATGATATTTTGTTGTCCCCCAGGTGGGCTATACATTGATTGTATATCAGCGTGAACCATATCAAAATCTGGAGGAGGGTAGATTACTTGAGCCACTTCTGGTTGCTCCCCTCCTAGATATGCAGGATATATCCCAGATTCTGCTATATTGTCATCATCACATAAAGGAAGATATCCAAGAGTAGCTCTGATAGAATTAGAAATCCACTTGGCACGATCAGAGCTGACTTTGACTAACACCCTCTCCCCCTTTATGACTTCTCTTTCCATGTGATCTCTTAGATCATCCTTTTGAAATCTGACTTGGTTATCCAAATAGTTGACTTCATCTTTAAAGAAAGGTTTCAACCTTTGGAGTTTTTCAGTGATGAGCTTCTGAGAGTCTTGTATAGCAGTTGTAACAGCAGTTAAGCTCTCTTGCAAGTGCTTATCAAAAGTTTCTTTGGCTGTGACACTTTCTGCAGACTGTGCAGTGGCTATATTCTTTATCTCAGTTACAATTGTATTGTGGGATGCTGTCAAGTTATCATTCATTCTGATTTGATTTTCCAGTACATAGCCTTGTTTTACTTCAAGTTCATCTACTTGAGCTTTTATCTTCTCTTGATGAGTGACAAGATAGACTACTGCATTCCCTCCCTTGTGGAAGCAGTCAGTCATCTCTTTCTTGTTAAAATTCATTTCAAATCTTATAGACTTAATATCCTGGGCCAGATCAAACTGTAAAGACTTGTGCCCCTCATCCACATAAGTTTCAATGGCTTTCCTGTGCTCATCAAGCTTGATTTGCATAGAAACCAGCAGAGAACTATAATCTATAGATGGTGCTGGTTGAGATATTGGCTGTGGAGCAATAGTTTGCAGAGCCTTTTTGTAATTCTGGCTTCTTCTTTTAAAGACTTGAAACTTCCTTTTCTTAGCTTTTGCTGCCTCCTCATCTTCAGAAGCTGAGGTACTGGCTATGTCTACCCTCTCCCTAGGTAGCTCCTCAACTTCTTTGGGCTTCTCAGGTTCTTGCCTTGCAGGCTCTTCAACAAGTACTACTTGCTCCCCCTCAACATGAGCAGTTCCCCCTTAGCAGCAGCACTGTCATTCTCAAGGTCTGCTTGATCCAGATTAAGGAAGAGATCTTCCATAGTAAATTCTTGTGGAGAATGGGCTGGAGAAACTCTTGGCTCATCTACCACTGGATCAGATACTACTTGAGCTGCAACAGATGTATCCTCCATGACAACATCTGGGGGTAGACTATCAATCTGTGGTTGCTGATTAACATGATTGAATGAATCAGACAAATCAGTATCCTCTATAGGAAAATCTAATGCATTAATCTCAGTGATTACCTCAAGAATAGTGTTAGTAGCTTGTTCACTTTCCGGTGGAGTTGGCTCGTCCACTACTAGTGGCTCCCCCTGGACTGAATCCTGGTGTAAGGGGCTAGCTGGTGGTATCTCCCCCTGTCTCTCAGCAACTTCTTGTTGAGCTGGAGACTTCCCAGCAACTCCAGTGTCTTCTTGTCCATCATCTGGTGTAAAGACAACTTGCTCCTTAGAGCTGCTAGATGACTCTTGAGCCACAGGGGCTATCTTCTTCTTCTTCTTCTTCTTTTGTGGAGTTATTTTCTCAGGAGTAGGCAATTCTTTGGTCAAGACCCTATCCCATCTGGAGAAGAGTCTCATATCCATTTTCCTTATATGATTGATTTTAGAGCCTGCAGCTTGACTCATAACCTCTGGTATACTACCAGCTAGGTATAAACTTATTATTCTACCCAAATTGGGTTTCTTCAGACTCTCCTTAATCTTCTCAAATACAACAACAGACCAATCTGTGTTCACTGTGAAGATTATCCTTGTCATAAGGTTGAACATATGGGCTGAGACCCTATCATGCCCTCCAGGCTTACTTAAGATTACCTTGCCAACAATTTCCGAAAGAAATTTCTCCTGGCTGTTCATCCCCTTTCTATTGAATACAGAACCAATTTTCATCCTTGCATCCAGTCCACACCATGTTAATGCTTCTCTGGTCTTAGAAGCAGTAACCTCATCCTCTTCTTTTGTCCTTGGTAGATTTAGGACTTTTCTCAAACTTTTCGGTGATACCTTCACCTTTTCACCATGAACCCTAGACTTGATCTTGAGTCCAGATTCATCTACTTTAGCTCCATTCAGGAATTCTAAGACTTCTTTCTTCCAGATTTTAGACGGCTCTGAAACAAGAAATTATAACCCCGAGTCTGCAACTAGGGTTACCACACTCTTGATCTCCGGGTCTGAATCATCAAACGCATGTCGCACCAGTTCGTAGCCTTCGTTCACGTTCTCCTTGAGCTTTGGCGCCATTAGGGTTTGAAGAATTTGTCTGGAGAGAAGAGAGGTGTCGACACACAAGTTTGGTCTCGAAACTTTAGTGAGCGTGTCGACAGACAATGGAGAAATTCTATTTATACCTTGCTAAGATTGAAGATGAAAGGGCGGGTTAACTAACTTAAATTGTGTCGACACTGTTGAAAAGTGTCGACACAGACTTATAATGTCTCGACACCTATGTGTCGACACAGGTTTAGTCAACATATATATGTATCGACACTTGTTTATGTGTCGACACCACTTAACTCGACATTTAGTCGAGATTTTACTTAGATAATTCTGAGTAAACTCTAAGTGTCGACACCACCTTGGATGTGTCGACACCTACTTATCATGTGTCGACACTAATTTTCTGAAGTGTCGACACCAACTTACTAGATGTGTTGACACCTTTTCTCTGAAGTGTCGACACCAATTTTCTGTCTCGACACAGACAACTCTGTGTGTCGACACTATTTTACTTAGCCATTTCTATAAACTTATTCTAAGTTTATCATACCTAGTTCAATTTTAAACTTATTGAACTTTGTTTCTTCTAGGGGCTTAGTATACATATCAGCTAGTTGATTATCTGTTTTAACATATTGCAGTAAAATATCTTCTTTCTCTACATGCTCCCTAAGAAAATGATATTTTATTTCAATATGTTTAGTTCTACTATGGGAAACAGGATTGTTTGCAATTGATATAGCACTAGTAGAATCACAAAAGAGTGGTGTTCTACTTACCTGAAATCCATAATCCTCAAGCTGATGTTGTATCCATAGAAGTTGAGCACGACAACTTCCTGCAGCCACATATTCTGATTCTGCAGTGGAGATAGCCACACTTGTTTGCTTTTTGCTACTCCGTGAAATCAGTCTTCCACCTAGGAATTGACAGGTTCCAGTTGTACTTTTTCTGTCTTCTTTGCATCCTACAAAGTCTGCATCTGAATAACCTGTTAGTTCAAAATCCTCATTCCTAGGGTATCAAAGGCCTAGATAAGGAGTGCCCTTTAGATATCTTAGTATCCTTTTGACTGTTGTCAAATGAGACTCTTTAGGGCATGCTTGATACCTAGCACTAACACATGTAGCATACATGATATCTGGTCTACTTGCAGTCAAATATAGAAGGGAGCCAACTATCCCTCTATACAAAGTCTCATCTACAGGTTTCTCTGCATCATCTTTGCTAAGAGACATACTTGATCACATATGAGTCTTCATGGTATTGGATGAATCCATACCATACTTCCTTATGAGTTCTAGGGTGAACTTAGACTGACATATGGATAATCCATTCTCAGTCTGTCTAACTTGGAGACCCAAGAAGAACTTAAGTTCCCCCATACTACTCATCTCAAATTGTCCTTGCATTAGTTTTGCAAACTTTTTGCAAATACTACTTTCAGTAGACCCAAATATTATGTCATCTACATATATTTGGACTAGTATTACTTTGCCTCTGGATTCCCTAAGGAATAAAGTCTTATCTATTTTCCCCCTTGTGAACTTATTCTCAATGAGGAAACTAGATAGGGTTTCATACCAAGCCCTAGGGGCTTGCTTTAACCCATATAAAGCTTTCCTAAGTCTATAGACATGATTAGGTTTAGTTGAATCAACAAAACCTGATGGCTGTTCCACATAGACTTCTTCCTTTAGATTACCATTAAGAAAGGCTGACTTAACATCCATTTGATAAACTTTAAATCCTTGATAGGTTGCATAGGGCAGGAACATCCTTATGGCTTCCAGTCTGGCTACTGGAGCAAAGGTTTGATCAAAATCAATACCTTTTTCCTGCCTATATCCTTTAGCAACCAATCTTGCTTTGTTCTTAATGATGACTCCATGTTCATCCATCTTGTTCCTAAAGATCCACTTTGTTCCAATTATGTTGTGGTCTTTTGGTTTAGGAACAAGCTCCCAGACTTTGCACCTCTTGAACTGATTGAGTTCTTCTTGCATTGCCTCAATCCAATGAGGGTCTAGGATGACTTCTTCAAACTTCTTTGGCTTTACTTGGGATAGAAAACTGGAATAGAGTGCTGCATTCAGATTTCTGCTCCTTGTTTGTACCCCTTATCTTAGATCACCAATGATTTGATCTGCTGGATGATCTCTTAGATGCCTATTAGCTGGAGGCATCCTGGCTTCAGGTTGAACTTCTTCAACTTCTTCATCTTGTTGTACTCTTTAGACTTCTTCTACATTAGGTACATGTAGTACTCCCCCTGGACAGCAGTCACTATCTTCTACTTGCTGTCTTGCAGTAGGTTCTTCTTCAATAGTGAGCTTCTCCATCTTCTTAGTTATACTTGTGGAGCTGCATATACTACTAGACAACTCATTGTTAATAAGTCTAGTTTCATCAAATACTACATGTACAGACTCTTGTACAACTTGAGTAGACAAGTTGTAGACTCTATAAGCCTTAATATTGTTTTTGTACCCAACAAAGATCCCCTCTTGGGACTTGGCAGCAAACTTAGTCAAGTAAGACTTTCCATTGTTAAGTATAAAGCACTTACAACCAAAGATCCTGAAGTAGGATAGGTTTGGTTTTCTGCCTTTCACAACCTCATAGGGGGTCTTGTTGTGGCTTTTAGTAATGGTAGTCCTATTAATAACATGACATGCAGTATTAACTGCCTCAGCCCAGAAATATTCTGGTAGAGATGTATCACTTAATAGGGTCCTACCAGCCTCAATCAAGGTTCTATTTCTCCTCTCAGCAATGTCATTTTGTTGAGGTGTTCTTGGTGAAGAAAACTCCTGAAATATCCCAAATTCTTCACATAGTTTTGCCATACTATCAGACTGAAATTCAGTTCCATGGTCACTTCTTATCTTGACCACTGTACTGTTTAGTTCATTCTGAATTTGTTTGACAAAGCTATAAAAGATACTAGGTGTTTCAGATTTCTGTCTAAGGAAGAACACCCAGGAAAAGCTTGAGTAATCATCTACAACCACAAAGGTATAGACCTTCCTACCTAGGCTGTGAACAGGCATATGACCAAAGAGATCCATATGCAAGAGGTATAAGCACCTCACAGCATCTTTGATTTCAATGCTACTAAAGGTGGATCTAGTCTGTTTGCCCTTTTGACAAGCTGAGCATATTCCATCTTTAATACACTTAACTTGAGGATCATTCCTCACTAACTCTTTGCTAAAGAGTTGGCCTATTGTCTTGTAGTTGAGATGGGCTAGCCTCTTGTGTCATTTGACACAATGAGAGACTTTCTCATCAGCTACAAGACACACTGGAGAACCATTGTTCTCAACCATAATGTCTAGGTAATAGACATTCCTTTTTCTATAACCTGTCAAAATGATCTCTTGATCATTTGACCTCCTGATATGACAATCATTTTTGACAAATGAGATGTTATATCCTACATCACTCAATTGACTTATACTAATAAGGTTATGTTTCAAACCTTTAACATAAGTCACTTGAGTAATAGTTATATGGGAGCTAGAAATGTTACCAAAACCCTTGATGATTCCTTTTTCAGAACCACCAAAGGTGACTTTTGGACCATCCTTGATGGGTGTGTAGTCCTTTAGCAATCCCCTTGTTCCAGTCATGTGGCTGGAACATCCACTGTCCAAGTACCATATTGGGGCATGGCCACTTGGACTCACCTGCAAAACAGATTAGTGAACCTTAGAACCCAAAGAATTCTTGGGTCCTTGGTACTGGTTAGTTTGCTTCCTAACAAAGCTACCTGCAGGTTTTCCAACAGGCAGTTTGCTACTCACTTTGGCACTTGCATTGTGCCAACAGTCCATGACAAAGTGGCATACCTTGCCACAGCACCAACACTCAAATCTATTGTACCTTTGCTTAGGTACATTCTTAGCTGTTTTATCTACAGCTGGCTTGTTGAGAGCTGGGGCTTTGCCCTTAGACTTGAACTGAACAGTCCTAGCTGGTTTAGTAAACCCCAGTCCAACTTTACCTTTTTGATGAACAAATTCATCAATTAAGGGTAGAACTGACTTTGTTTTAGAAAACCTAGCAACTAAATCTCTCTCCTTCTGAAGACTAATCTCCAGACTTTTGATTTGATCATTCTTAAATGATATAGTCCCCATCTGAATCACAGTTATGTGCTTCAGTCTGGCTATCTCATTTAGCTTTTGATCAAACATCTTCTCATAATCAGTTGCAGCCATTTTGAGACTTGCAATCTCCTTAGCTTGACTCTTGACCAAGGATTTGTATTTCTTAAATGCTTGCAACAGAACTCTATATTCATCAATCAATTGATGAATATCCTCTTCAGACTCAGATGCACTCTCATCATTTGATGATGATGAATATGTTTCTGAAATAGCACAAAAAATTGAACTTAAAGAACAATGTTGTACCTTACTAGGTCCAGGCTGCTCCTGGATTTTGTCACTTTCTGTCAATGCCATCAGTCCTTGGTATTGACTGTCCTCTTGTTCATATATAGAGTTCATGATCTGGATGAACTCTTCTTCCTCTTCCTCATCAAACAGTCCTATGTATGCTTCAGCATCTGACTCAGTTTCTGATGAAGAAATGTCTGACAGGCTCTTATCCTTTTTGACAACAAAAGACTTTTTCTTCTTGCCCTTGAATTGAGTCTTTTTCTTATCATTAGACTCCTTTCTTTTCTCTGGACAGTCTGCAATAACATGTCCTTGTCTATTACAGCAATATCAAACAATTTTTGATAGAGTTGCTTTGCTAGACTTGGTCTTTTTCCTGTCTTTCTTTGATGACTTTTTATTCTGATAATAGTCTTCTTTACCCTGTGAAGTAGATGGCTTTGTCCTCCACTGTTTCTTCTTTAAGAACTTCTGAAAGTGTCTTGTGAAGGCAGCAAAGTCCTCATCACTTTCACTGCTTTCAGACTTTCTACTTGCTGACTCATCTGACTCAGTTTCAGCAACCTTTGGAGGTGGAGTTGATGACTTATTTCTGTACTTTCTGGGGGCTTCTGTTTTAGATGTCACTGTCCTTTCCTTATGTTCACTTCTTGTAGTCTTCTCCTCTTCTTTCCTCACCATCAATTGCATTTCATAGGATAACAATTTTTCAAACAAAGTTAGAGGAGGAATTTCTGCTAACTTTGTCATTTTCCTAATGGCACAGATCTTGGTGTCCCAATCCTTTGTTAGGGACCTTAGAAACTTATCATTAAGCTCATAATTATTGAACTCTCTGCCATAGGACATTAGCTCATTCACAATCCTATAGAACTTCTTATAGCATTCAGTTATGCTATCAGATCTACCTTGCCTGAAGCTTTCATATTCTTGGTTTAATAAGGACTTTCTGTCCTGCCTCACTTCTTCAGAACCCTCCATATACACAATAGGAGTATCTCACATCTCCTTAGATGTCTTATAGTGTATTAGATTTTGAAAGGTAGCATCATCAATGACACTTACAATGATATTCTGAGCCCTCTTGTCCATTGTGGCTAGAACTATCTCATTTTTTGTCATTTCAGAGAAATCTTTGGGTGTTCTCTGATTTGCATCCAAGACTGAAACCTTCATAGGCACATATGACCCTTCTTTAACTGTGATGTAAATTCTAGGGTCTGAGGCTTCCATAAATAGTCTCACCCTTTCCTTCCAGATGCCAAATATTTCTTTTCTGCAAATGGGTAGCTTCATAGATCCCAATTCCTTATGATTCTCAGTGGAACCCATGGTTCTTGATTTTCTTGATTCTGCAATTTTACTTAGACTGAATCTGCCAACAGGATCTACTCAGACAGTTATGTCCCTTTTTGAGTAACCTGGCTCTGATATCACTTGAAAGATATTGTACCTAATCACCTAGAGGGGGAGGGTGAATAGATGTCTTAAATCTTTTTAACTTTTTAGGCAAAATTCAGAGTTTATCACAGAATTATAATTACTTTAACACAGCAATTAACCAGCAATCACAGCAATCAATCCAGCACACAGTGAACACACAAATTTATAGTGGTTCCCCAAGATTTGGGTACATCCACTTTCCCCCTTCGCCTATCTAGCAGTGTACTAGATTCGGCCAAACTCCTCCACTATCTCAGATCCTCAGATCTTACACTCAGAACCCCAACACAGGTTCCTACAGCTCAGGCTCAAGGCCATACAACTCAGCTTCTTCACAAAGCCTTCACTCAGCTTCTTCACAAAGCCTACACTCAGCCATCAAGGCCTACACTCAGCCACAACAGGCCTACACTCAGAGATACAAATCTCCTACACTCAGGCACACAGGCCCTACACTCAGCCTTTATAATTACAGGCTTACAAACTCAGATCCCTAAGGATCCTACAATAAAATATGAATACAAAAATGTAAACTCTACAACTCAGAGAAAAAAGAGAAGAGTTGTGAGTTTCTTGATGAGTTCTTGGAAGAACTCAGCTGAGATCAAACTGACTTGGCTTTATTCAAAGCTTCTTAAATGTAGAACACAATAAGATTGATCTTCTCTGCAGTTGATACTTGATCTCTGGTACTTAAGATTCAGAACAAAATCTGAACCCTTCTTCTCAGCCTTGTTCCAACGGCTGTCTTCTTGGATGAAGCTCTCTTTCTTCAACTACTTAGATCTTCACTTGATTCTTCAAGTAATAGCTAGATCTTCTTCTTGTTAATGATTACTTGAACAACAATTAGTCATCTCTTTTTGTAGACAGTATAAGCCTATTTATAGGCCTTCTTCATGGTAACCGGCTGGTCCGGTTCATAACTGATTTCTGACAACTCTGACAGGTGCAGTAGACCGGCTGGAATGGCAGCTGTCAAGTCATCCAGTCAGTTCTTGAAAAATCTGTAACTGTCTGAAAGTGTCGAGACTGTCTGTCTTTAAGTGTCGACACTTATAGACTAAGTGTCGACACAAGTTGACTAAGTGTCGACACTAGCCTACAAGGTGTCGACACAACTCCTTGTGTTGTAGAATGCACTTCTCGACACAGCTTCTTCTTCATGTGTCGACACTGATATTGAGTGTCGACACAACACTTTGTTCTTCAGCACTTTGTTGAATTCTTGTAAGTGTCGACACAACTCCTTTGTGTCGACACATCTTCATGTGTTGAACTTGTTCAGTGTCGACACATCTTCTTGGTGTCGACACATGCCTTCTGTGTTGATACTTGCTGAGTGTCGACACTGCTCCATGTGTCGACACATTCTTCTTCTGTCGAGACTCTGGCTGAGTGTCGACACATCTCCTTAGTGTCGACACTTGTACTTAGAATATTTTGTTGAACTTTGCTAAGTGTCGACACTGCTCCTTGTGTCGACACTTTCTTCAAGTGTTGAGTCTTCTGCTGAGTGTCGACACATTATTTCTTGTGTCGACACTTTTTTCAAGTGTTGAGTGTTCTGCTGAGTGTCGACACATTCTACTTAGACTCTGCTGACTTTTGCTGAGTGTCGACACAACCTCCAAGTGTCGACACGTTCTGATGTAGACACAGTTCCTCTGGGTGTCGACACAACTGCTAAGTGTCGACACAGCTTCACTGGACTTTTCTTCATTGAGTGTCGACACAGCTCCTTGTGTCGACACTTTCTGTCTGGTGTCGACTCTGCATCCCTGGTGTCGACACAAGTACTCCAAGTGTCGACACTGCTTGCCTGGGTGTCGACACAAGTCTTCTTAAGTGTCGACACTTTCCCTCTGGGTGTCGACACATGGACTTGGAAACTTTTTCATCTTTCTGGCAAATACTTAACCTGCACAAGTAAACTCAACATACATCAAATACATTTTGATGTATATCATTGAGTAGGGTGAGGCTTCTTCAAATCAGGTACATTAGAACCAATGTACCCAACACAACCCGCACCGCAACAAAGCCGCACCACCCTGCCCCGCCGCTGGAAGTCTGTACCCCCTTCCCGCGCCGCAGGCACTGCGTCTCGCACAGGACTGCCGCACCAGCCCCTCCCCGCCCCTTTTTCTGCATCGCGGGAACTCTGTACCGCACAGGACAGCTGCACTAGCCTAGAACGCACGCCGCCGCAGCATCCCCACCGCGCTCGCGCCGCACCATGGCCCCGGTGACCCGATCCACGACCGAGACTCCATCAGAGTGCGCCAACGAGGCCCTCCTACGTCGTGTCGATGCCCAGGAGTCCCTCGTAGTCTGCATGCATGCCTCCTTACTCGCCCTTTAGGCCAAGATCGACGCTCTCCAACCTTCCGCCACTTCATCCGCCAGCGGATCCGCATGCCCGGCCAACGGCGCGTCCATCCTCGGGGCGGCCCCTCTTCCGCACTACGGGGAGACCGTACCCTCGTTTGCCCCTCTGACCGTCTAGCCCTTACATTGGACCTCCCCACCTTTGATGATGTTGACCCGATTGGGTGGATCGCAAAGGCGGGGTAGTACTTTGACATCCATCACACTCCCGAGCAGGATAAGGTCTCTACTACAGTCGTGGGACTCGACGGCTCCGCCTTTCATTGGGCTCCATGGCTCCGGCAGTCCAACCTGACGATTTCTTTGTCGGAGATCAAACAGGAGATGCTTCGCCGTTATGATAGCCACTATTTTGGATCCGCCATCGAACTGTTGTGTGGGGTCCGCTAAATCGGTGCATTGGATGATTACATAAAAAAGTTTGTGGCTCTCATCACCCATGTTCCGAGCTTACCGTCGGATCATTATTTCGGCACTCACCATCCCAAGATGGTTTCCGAAGCCCTCGGCATGGCCCTCCTTGCGGAGGCGGATTTGTCTCCTTGACCACCGTCGCTGTCAGGTGTACCTCCACCCGGAGGCCAACCGTGGCGGACCGCTACTCCAGAGACACTAGCTCCTCGGCCTCCTCCAGCCGCTCAGCCAGTCCGACCAGCCCCTCCTCAGCGATTCTCTACCCGCGAGTTGGACGACCTCCGTCCAAAGGGGTCGTGTTTCCGATGCCGTCAACCCTATTCTCCTACCCACGTCTGTGTGGTCAAGGAGTTTTGTGTCATCATCGGCGACGTCGACCCTGAGGTTATCTTGACCGACTTTGAGGCTCTGGAGCTCTCACCGGAGG
The DNA here is from genome assembly GCA_039583875.1 of Platanthera guangdongensis. Lineage (NCBI taxonomy): Eukaryota > Viridiplantae > Streptophyta > Magnoliopsida > Asparagales > Orchidaceae > Platanthera > Platanthera guangdongensis. The sequence goes on from CM077156.1 coordinate 162,232,304, forward strand.
ACACACCTCTCGACTCCACCTGAGCTACGTTCTATCTGTTGGAGTTGTCTTGCGCCTCCACAGGAGGGATCTCTGGCCAGCAGACCATGCAGCTCTCGGGCACACTGCGGGATTGCTCGATCATCATCAGGGTGGACAACGGCTCAAGCCATAACCTCATATCTAAGCACCTGGTGCAACAACTCCGTCTTCCCTTGGTTCTCGTACGGGTCGTTGTGGTCAGCATGAGCGATGGGCGCCACCGCCCGACTCAGGGTTGTTGCACAGCCGTCTCTTTCTCTATGAGATCCTATTCTGTGACCGCGGACTTCTATGCATTTGTCTTAGGCGATCTCGACGTCGTGCTGGGAGTGGCTTGACTTCGTACGCTCGGCGAGGCATGCGTCAATTGGGAGACCAGATCTATGCAATTCCTACACAAGGGACAACCATGTCGCCTCGACGGTGACTCCTCCCTCCTACAACCTCTGACAGTGTTGCCACTAGCCCAACTGGCTTTGGTCCTGAAGAAAAACGACAGTTGGAGCCGAACTACCCAGCCATGCTAGTTGGTCACCGCTACCATCTTCAGGGGGACTCTGACTCGCAAGTGGTCCATTTCGCCGTGTCTTACCGCCAAGAGTCTGATTCCACGGGGTTGCCACAGGATCACCTCTGCCGCCGCCACTCCGACTACTGCCTTGGGGACAAAACATATTTTCCAGACAGCGACATTGTTATGAATATTCGTGGCGGACATGGAGTCGGCCGATGAGGATGAGCCGGTCGAGTTGACCGGCATGGACGTCCCAGGCGGGGTCAGCGCGAAGGATATTTAATATTAAATATGTTGCTATGTTTGGTTGACGCACTTTTAGTAATTTCCGTTATTTCTTATTTTCCTTATTTTCGTTATTTCTTATTTTCGTCTTTTCTTATTGTATTCGGCACTCGACACTATGACATATGGACCTTGTATTTTGTTTATCTCGAATATGTGTGTTTTTTCCTCCTTCTAACCCTAATTCCCCCCTCTCTCTACCTCTCTCTCTCTCTCTCTTTCTCTCTCTCTCGGATCTCTCTCTCTCTCTCGGATTTCTCTCTCTCTCCAATCTCTCACTGCCGGGTTCGTATCAGAACCACTATAGTTTTTTGTGTTTGTGCTGATTGGTGTGATTGTCTCTGTTATATTTTTATAATTCCGCAAATAGACCTAAAAGTAGACATCTATTCCCCCCACCCCTCCTCTAGCTGAAGACCGACATCCCATAAGTTACATCGATTTTAATCGATTCACGACATTTGAATCTTTTTCGTTTCAAAATTTTTTATTAACACCCCAACACAATATTTTTCAAATTGAAATCTATGTGCCTTAGGGGCAGTACTAGAACATGTGGTCAACATGAACTTTGTAGGTCTTAGTTTGGGCTTTCCAAAATGGAGTGACAAATTTCTTGAGGATGAGTTTAGCTCCTTGAAGTCATTTTTGAAGTAAGTGTGACAAATTATACAGCTCATTATAGTTTGTGTAATTTTTAGTCAATTTACATAAGATTGATTTGGAATTTGTGGCATATATAACATGGAGTTTGGAGACACTTTTGGGTTCAACATAATGAACAAACGACCTTCAGATATAGTTTACTAAATAAATTATCCTAATGGTCTAAAGAGATCAGCCTTTGCATAGCTTGCCTGAGGGCTCTCACCACGGGGAGCAGATGCGGTCACTTGGGAGGTATTTAAGAAAAAGTTCAACTTGTTATTTGAGATGGTCTCCCAGCTCGCCAACAAAGAGACACCCCTCTATTAGGATCCCAGAGTCCCAAATGTGAGACTGCCACTCCTAAGATTTCCCCTAAGGTTCCATTCTGCGAAGAAGACTTCAACGTGCACGGAGGAATTTCTCACCCAGTTGCAGGAATTTCAAAGAAGATCTGGACTCCTGGGAAGAATAGGAAATAACTTCACCCTTGGCTGACCATGTCTAGCATTAGGCCATCCTAACCAAATTTAGAGAGCCACGACTCCCCTGGTTTTCCAAAAAAGAGGACCCAACTTACTATCTCTAATCAACCACCTTGGATAGTAAAGCACGAGAGTGGTTCTACAAATTGTATTCTAGCTCCATCAATTCATTCAAGTAATTGAGGGAGGTCATGCTAAGGTTCGCAAACTTAAAGAAGAGGAAGAGTGGCCCAGTGTGCTCTTCCAGATTCGACAAGTAGAAAATGAAACTCGAGGCTAGTATGTAGACGGATTCTCGGAAGAATTTCTAGAGATTCATGATGAGGATCTATCCATCTATCAGATAGCCTTCACTATCAGCCTACAAGAGGGACTCTTCAAGTTTGAGGTTAGTAGAAAGAGGCGGAAGTTCTTTCTAGAGATGATAGAATCGACCAACCTCTTTATCAAGGGAAAATCAACAAGTCTGGGGTTTATCTCCTCTCTCTAACTTTGTACAATAGCGGACCGTGCCTCTGTCCTCCCTCAGCGGTCCCTCAACATTTGAATTGCCCTCGTAGGGAGGTCCCTCAACATTTGAATTGCCCTCGAGTTGCAGTCACCAACAACATAATACAAAAGGAACTTCTAACTTGCCCCCCATCATCCCACTTAGCACATTTAGTAGAGGAGGTTGGTGCTGCCTTTTTGAAGTCAACCCAATTTTAGGAGATTGTTGCCCCCCTTATAGCAGGTTTGAGAACAGGAATCAAGAGCTCTATTGCAAGTATCACCACAAAGTAGCACACTTTATGTGAAAATATAGAGCCCCATGGGACCTAATTTAGAAGCTTCTCAATGAAGGTAATTGAAGAAACTCCTAATGAGTATGGAAAGCGGCGCCTCCACCTGCAGAAAAGGAAAAAAAAAGTGGTGGGAGATCAAGCACACTGCTGTGAGTGCATGTATCAAGAAGACACGTATGACCTTGGAAGCACTGTTTCGGTGCGGGCCGCGAGAGCGGTATCAAATCGAGGCAAACTCTGAATACTAGATATGACCCCAAGCAGGGGTCAAGGTCGGCCAGTGAGACGATGGGGGATAAGCTTCATCATTGAGAGGGACCAAACTGGACATCTAGGGGTAAAGCCAGTGAGACGAGTGTACGTCCCCATGTTGAAGCTAAACTACATTCACAAAGGGTTGGGCTTGAATAATCCAAGAAGGCTAGCATCAAGCGCCTTCACTAGGCAGAAGTCACTTCCACCTCTCTTGGAGCACCTTCAAGGTGGGAGATTTTTTTTCAAGGAAGAATACCTCCCCAAGACAGCAAATCCTTTCCACAATGCAGTTGTGATTAAGGCGGTGTTAAGAAACTACTTGGTGTGTAGGATACTGATTGATATTTGTAGTTTGATTAATGCTCTTTTCAAGCTTGCCTTCGAGGCCATGAACACCAGCAAGTCATTGAAAGTGTTTTTGGAATATACATTTTGCATCTCTTTGGTTTGTGAATAACAAATTCTATCATTTATTTGATCAAGATTGTTTTGCATTTATAGTGTGCAGGTTTAACATGTATGACAAATTGAAGCAAACAAATTGAGAGGACCGATGCTTTGGACATCACTTCAAACTCTTGTGGTGTGCTAGGAGGAATTTGTCTTGGGTGTTGGAGACTAAAACTAAGGTTTAGCTCTAGGGGCGGCATGAGGCCTTTTCTAGGGAGAGATCGACTAGGGCCAACCGGTCCCCGGGAGAAGAGCCGGTGCAGAAAACAAAAAGGGACTTTTCATTTACCACTTTGATTTCTAGCGTCGTAGAAATCAACTTTTTGTAATCAATTATTTATGAAATATAATCACGTCTTTCTGTGTTTTCTTAACTTGATTTCTTTTCCTATTTTCTAAATTTTTTTAATAATATTTTTTGATAGTACTTAAAGTAATATATTTTTATTTTCTTGCAGATTCTATCATAAAACCCTTATTCATCCCCCTCTAGGGTGTCAGTAAATCCAACAAGTGTTATTAGAGGCGGGTTATTTCAAAACGGTTTTACCATCAGAAATAATCACACATCATATTATTAGCAGGTCTTATGACGGGCGTGCGAAAATACTTTCGTTTGATGTTATTGCAGTCCTACGACGGCTATTCACAGTCCTAAAAATATCTACAACGGTTATTTGCAGTCCTAAACATATTTAAATTCATTGGACTACAAATATGAATGGACTGCGTTTAGCCATTATAGAACTGCTTATAACATTGTCCTTTGTTATATCTATTGCATATTTGGTCTATTTAGAGGATTTTAATTACTTTTTGTGCAATTTGGGGGAGGTTGTGTCAAATTTATCTCACGCGCACCCGTGCAAAATTTCCACATGCGCATGCGCCTTTTCCCATTGGATTGAACGAATTCTGCCAATTTTAATTTGGGTGTGGTTTTTTCGCACACTCGTACGCGCGTATGAAACTGCCCATGCACGGTCATGATGGGCTTCTAATGCTGATTTTAGCGATCTAAATTTGGGCATGCCGTATTTTCGCATGCCCGTGTAAACGTGCGTTCGTGATTTGACGCCCAACAAATTTTCTTGCCGTTAGCTTGTGCACGCACGTGCGCTTTGCGCCGCCCGCCTGTGTGTCCTATTTTACTATAACTATATAGCTTTATATTTTTTTCACAAATTCATTCGGGTTGAGCACCATTTTCTACCATTTAAGGCTTGGAGCTCCTCTCGGGGCTAGGATTTGATGCCCTAGTGATTCCCTAGCATTAAGAGCCTTCAAGCAAAGTGATTTCTCCACCATCTTCTCTACCAAGCAAGGTAAAGCTCGAGAGAGACGTGGACGACATAGACACTCGAGAAGATGTGAAGGTTTGGAGGTGGTGACATCCTTCCCGGACCCTGGACACAACCGATGAATGCGTGAAAGACACATTGACAAGTTGGTGGTTTCCTCTCATTTCTATGGAAAATACTCGCTCATCGTTTATATCGTCCTTCTCTAGGATTTATGGTAGGAAATCATCTCATATTTAGATGATGTTGTGTGTGAGCTCGGCTTGATTTTCTTGCACTTTTATTGATTTTAATGAAAGTTATTTGTGTGTTCATATATTGTTGTGGAATCACTTGTGGATGTGTGCAATAGGCTAGTAGTGTGATTGAGCATGTTGGGAGCAATCGAATAGGTGTCCATGACCCACATTTGTGCTTGTGATTGCAATGCAGTGCCGGCAAGCCGCATTTATTTTATTTGAACTTAGTCCTTCGAGCACCCCACTCAAATCAACGTTTTCATTCTATTCATTGAGAGATCGAATTCGTTGAGAGATCGATACTCGGGAAGCTACTTCCATTTTATATTACTTGTACAACCAGTGTACTTGCGGTGAATGCATCAAGCTTTTGGCGTTGTTGATGGGGAATGCTGCTACGATGTTTTTTCGTGTTTGAGAAGATAAATTGCGTGGAGTGTATATCTATTTAGTTTTTTTTGTTTTATTAAATTATCTTTTTTTATGCAGGGAAGAGCAACACCAAGCTGCTTGAAGGATGATGGATGACAATACTGTTCTATAGCAAGATCCGAGAGGGAATGCTAATGCAGACCACCCTAATCTTCTAGTACAAGAGGAGAAAGATCTAATGCATCTAAGGCCACACACTATGCGTGATTACACCCCTAGAACTACTAAGAGTGTGTACCCTGCCTTTAGCCCGTCCATCACAAACACTCAATTTGATATTGTTATTAGCAAATCGGATTTCGCTATTAACAAACCTGTTAGGGTGTGGTTCCCATACGAGTCGGTAAAAACCACCGGGCACGCTTGTAGCTGCTCGTGATGTTACAAGTTTATGTTTGGAGGCCGGAGCGATGTTGGAGCTGCCTGGGCTCAGGGTTCGTCGAGCAGCGCTCCAAAAACGAGCTGAAATGAGCACAATTCGGAGTTAGGTGGCACCTACCACCACGATTAGGTAGCACCTACCACCAAATTAGGTGTTAGGTAACACCTACCACCAGTTTTGGAGTTAGGTAACATTTCTTTGGGGCCTATAAAAGGAAGCCAATTCCAAGGCCAAAGACATTCATTCCAAGAGAGATTTGAGTGGAGGAAGATCAAGAGAAGATCTAGGAGAAGAGTATCGAAGATCGATCGTCGGATTCTAAGAAGAAGGGGCTTTGTGTAGCCTTTCTCCTTTGCGGCATTCGGAACGGATTTTTCAATCCGTTGGGTAATGGTTTCTTGTTTTTTCTCGCTATTTTTCTCTTGTCAATCCTTGTGTGGTTGTGGAGAAGAGATTTATGCTTTTGCAGCAAAGTGAGATTTTTGTATTCCTTTGTGGAACTGGTACCTTGTGTAGGTGGTGGCGATCCATTGTGGATCGGTGGTGGAAATTGTGCCTTGTGTATGTGGCGGTGGTGAAAGCCCTGTAATTTGTTGTGCGTGATTTTCACGCCTTATAGTGGAGGCTTTCAAGGGTGGACGCTGATAGTCCCGTGGTTTTTACCCTATTGGGTTTCCACGTTAAAAATTATTGTGTCACTTTATTATTGCTGTGATTGTATTTGTCTTGCTTGTAAATCCACTACAGGTGCCCTGGTCGGGATCGGCTATTTTTCCCAACAAGTGGTATCAGAGCCAGGTTGCTGGTCAGTAGTCAGAACAGGGCCGATACTGGGCTGACCTTTTGTGATTTCGAGACGAGGCGATTGTATTCTCAGTTTGGCATTGAGTGCGGTAGTTTACGACCATTGGTCCTCTGGCTATCCTCTTCAGTGACTTATCGTGAGAGAGTCGCGCTCAGAGAACTGTGGTCAGTCCGGCCAGTTGGTTTAGCAAGATGGAATTGACTTCAGAACAGATGGTCAAGTTGAATGGAGCAAATTATCATCAGTGGCACTTGCTTATGGAGGATCTCATCTACGTCAAGGCTGGCATGCCCCTATCTTCGAAGAGATGCCGAAGGATATGGATCCGGCTAAATGGCAGGTGGAGCACCGGAAGCTCTGTGGCTTCATTAGACGGTTCGTGGAGCCGAACGTCTACAACCACGTAGCTAGCATCACGGATGCGAAGGAGCTGTGGAGAACTCTGGAAACGTTGTATGCCAAGAGCACTGGCATCAACAAGCTGGCTTTGCTGACAAAGCTTGGAGAGTTCCGCTACCGGGAAGGCTCACCAATCATGGATCATGTCAATGAGTTCCAAGGAATCATTGATCAGTTGACGGCGATGAAGTGACATTTGAGGATGAGGTCAATGCGCTGTGGCTGTTGAAGTCTCTTCCGGACTCTTGGGAGATGGTCAGGATTGCACTGATCAACTCTTCACCCCAGGGGATTATCACCATGGAGATTGCCAAGAGTGGGATCTTGAATGAAGAGGTGAGACGGAAGTCTCAAGGGACGTCAAGCTCTTCATCACGAGCTGATGTTCTGTTTACGGAATCCAGGGGGAGAGGCAGGAGCAAGAGTCGAGGACGGAAGGAGGAAAGAAGCCAGAGCAGAGGGAAGTCACGTTCACGATATCAGAACGTGGAGTGTCATTTCTGCCACAAGAAGGGACACATCAAGAAGTTTTGCTATGCCTGGAAGAATGAGCAGAAGAAGGGTGTGGCGACTGAGGCCAAGGAGGAGAGCCACACTGCTGCGGTTGTCTCCAGTGATGAGGACGATGTTGTCATTGTCGGTGATGAAATCACGGCAGCGCTCTCCTGTGATGACAGGAGATGGATTGTAGATTCAGGTGCTTCTGCGCATGTCTCCCACAATCGGAGCTATTTGCCACGTACACCACCTATGAATGCGGGGAGTTACGAATGGGCAACGGAATACGTCCAAGTGTTGGGACGTGGAGACGTGCATCTGAAGACGAGCACTAGTGTTGCTGATTTTGCGGGGACGTGCGACACGTGCCCGATATTCGTTTCAACCTACTTTCCGTGGGGAAGCTTGGAGATGAAGGACATGTAAGTGTCTTTGTGGTGATTTCTGGAAGCTAGTTCGAGGTTCGCTGGTTATGGCCAAGGGCTATAGGGAGTCCGGCCTTTATTACATGGAGGGGAGGCCTGAAGATCCACAGGCGAACTCTGTGAGAGATGAGGATCCATTTCCCTGTGGCACAGGAGACTGTCTCATATTAGCCAGAAGGGCTTGGACTGCCTACAGAAGAAGAAGCTACTCAGTGACCTATCGGCCGATCACTTGGAGAGGTGTGAGCACTGTATGGCGAGGAAGCAAAATCGGGTTTCATTCCGTCGTCATCAGTCCACCAGGAGATCTGAGCCATTGGAGCTCGTACACACAGACGTCTGCGGGCCTATGAAGGTCCCAACGCGAGGGGGAGCTCAGTATTTTGTGACCTTTATTGATGACTGGTCGAGGAAGGTTTGGGTCTATCCGTTGAAGACCAAAGACCAGGTACTTGAAACCTTCAGAAGGTTCCATGCTGAGATGGAACGCCAATCTGGAAAGAAGCTGTTGTGTATCCGTTCTGACAATGGGGGAGAGTACGTGGGTCCATTTGATGAGTATTGCAAGGACCACGGGATTCGTCATGAGAAGACCCCCCCAAAACACCACAGCTGAATGGTGTTGCTGAAAGGAAACCGGACATTGATGGAGAGGGTGCGATGCATGCTTTCTGAGTCCAAGCTGCAGAGATGTTTTGGGGTGAGGCTCTTTTGACTACAGCGCATGTAATCAACCTCTCGCCGAGCTATCCTTTGGATGAAGATGTTCCGGATCGAGTATGGTATGGGAAGGACCCGTCCTATAGTCATTTGCGGGTCTTTGGCTGCAGGGCCTTCGTCCACATTCCCAAGGACGAGCGATCGAAGTTGGAATCGAAGACCCGAAAGTGCATTTTCTTGGGCTATGGTCATAATGGTGAGCTCGGATACAGATTCTTTGATCTGGTGGCGAAGAAGTTAGTGCGGAGTCGAGATGCAGTGTTCTGCGAGGAGCAAACTGGAGGTGATCTGGAGAAATAGGTGAGTCTAGGAGTGACTCACGTTCTGCTGAGTTGCCTATTGGTAGTGATGACCACGTTGAGGAGACTGTGGAGCCAGTTCCAGCACAGGGTGCTGAAGATGATGTTGAGGAGCCAGGAGCTGCTGAGGAGGTTGTAGAAGAGGAGCCTGCACCAGCTCCTGAGCCTATGTTGAGGAGATCAGATCGAGCTAGGCATCCGCCCGCCAGATATTCTGCGTCAGAGTTTGTTCTACTAACTGATGCAGGGGAGCCGGAGAGCTATTCTGAAGCAGTAGAGAGCGCAGAGAGGCACCACTGGATGGCAGCGATGCAAGAGGAGATGCAATCGCTGCGGACAAATCATACCTACGACCTGGTACGGTTGCCGAAGGGCAAGAAGGCCTTGAAGACAGGTGGATCTTCAGGTTGAAGGGTGCTTCTCCTACACCTCCTCGTTACAAAGCCAGGTTGGTAGTAAAGGGATTTGCACAGAGACAGGGCATTGATTTTGATGAGATTTTTCGCCCGTAGTGAAAATGTCCTCCATTCGAGTTGTGCTAGGCCTCGCTGCGGGCTAGACTTGGAGGTGGAGCAGATGGACGTGAAGACCGCCTTTCTACATGGCGATCTTGAAGAGGAGCTGTACATGGAGCAGCCCTGATGGATACTGTATCAGGGGTAAAGAAGGATATGTATGCCGCTTGAAGAAAAGTCTGTACGGGTTGAAACAGGCCCCGCGGCAATGGTATCGGAAGTTCGAGACTTTTATGGGGGAGATCGACTTCACAAAGACACCCTGGACCACTGCGTGTTTGTGAAGCAGTGTGCTCCTGAAGACTTCGTCATTCTGCTACTTTATGTCGACGACATGGTGATCATCGGGAAGAACACTGCGCGCATTACTGAATTGAAGCGGCAGTTTGAGTTCGAAGTTTGAGATGAAGGATCTGGGTCCCGCGAAGACTATTCTGGGAATGCATATTCGCCGGGACAGGTGTACCAGATTCCTTTGGTTATCCCAGGAGCGGTATCCCGCAAAGTGTTGCAACGTTTTTCTATGGATCAGGCGAAGAAGGTGAGCACGCCACTTGCAGCTCACTTCAAGTTGACCGCTGATCAATGCCCCAGCACACCAGAGGAGAAAGAGGCTATGCAGAAGGTACCTTATGCGTCTGCAGTGGGAAGCCTCATGTATGCTATGGTGTGCACGCGCCCAGACATTGCTCATGCTATTGGTATTGTGAGCAGGTTTCTCTCCAACCCTGGGAAAACACTGGAGCGCGGTGAAGTGGATTCTGAGGTACCTGCAGGGGACGACAGATCTGAGTTTGAGATTTGGAGGCAGTAAGCCCGAGCTTCTGGGCTATACTGATGCTGATATGGCCGGAGATCTGGACTCTAGAAAATCTACGTCCGGGTACCTGATGTTATTTGCAGGGGGAGCAGTTTCGTGGGCATCGAGACTGCAGAAGTGTGTGGCACTGTCAACGACAGAGGCTGAGTTCATTGCTGTAACTGAGGCAGGAAAGGAGTTGCTCTGATGAAGAGGTTTGTTAGAGAACTTGGTTTCACTCAGGATCGTTATATGTTGTTGTGTGACAGCCAGAGTGTCCATCCACTTGGGAAAGAACTCCATGTTCCATTCGAGGTCGAAACACATCGACACACGGTATCATTGGATACGTGATGTTGTGGAGAAGAAGGAGCTCGAGCTACTGAAGGTTCACACCGATGATAATGGGGCGGACATGCTGACCAAGGTAGTGACCCGAGGGAAGTTTGATACATGTGTGAGAAATCGCCGGGATGGCGGTTTCTCCCGACTCGATGTGAAGGGGGAGTTTGTTAGGGTTGTGGTTCCATACGAGTCGGTAAAAACCACCGGCACGCTTGTAGCTGCTCGTGATGTTACAAGTTTATGTTTTGGAGGCCGGAGCGATGTTGGAGCTGCCTGGGCTCAGGGTTCGTCGAGCAGCGCTCCATAAACGAGCTGAAATGAGCACAATTCGGAGTTAGGTGGCACCTACCACCAAATTAGGTAGCACCTACCACCAAATTAGGTGTTAGGTAACACCTACCACCAGTTTTGGAGTTAGGTAACATTTCTTTGGGGCCTATAAAAGGAAGCCATTTCTAAGGCCAAAGACATTCATTCCAAGAGAGATTTGAGTGGAGGAAGATCAAGAGAAGATCTTGGAGAAGAGTATCGAAGATCGGATCGTCGGATTCTAAGAAGAAGGGGCTTTGTGTAGCCTTTCTCCTTTGCGGCATTCGGAACGGATTTTTCAATCCGTTGGGTAATGGTTTCTTGTTTTCTCGCTTATTTTCTCTTGTCAATCCTTGTGTGGTTGTGAAGAAGAGATTTATGCTTTTGCAGCAAAGTGAGATTTTTGTATTCCTTTGTGGAACTGGTACCTTGTGTAGGTGGTGGCGATCCGTTGTGGATCGGTGGTGGAAATTGTGCCTTGTGTATGTGGCGGTGGTGAAAGCCCTGTAATTTGTTGTGCGTGATTTTCACGCCTTATAGTGGAGGCTTTCAGGGTGGACGCTGATAGTCCCGTGGTTTTACCCTATTGGGTTTCCACGTTAAAAATTATTGTGTCACTTTATTATTGCTGTGATTGTATTTGTCTTGCTTGTAAATCCACTACAGGTGCCCTGGTCGGGATTTCGCTATTAACAAACCATTTATTTTGAAAATAATTATTAGCAAACCATCTACTTTCTCCGTTAAATAGCTGAAACGGTCGCATTTGATATCCAAATTTGTGTTATCCATCGATGAACTACAGCTCTTTCTCAGATTCTCTTTCTTTTAATTATGAACCACCATGATCTTTTTCAACAAGATTATCATTGGTAGTCATATGTATGGTTCTGAATCAAGATACCATGCTTTCAATCTTGTGCTGATTTATGAAGGAATTGTTTAAAAGACAAGACTGAAGCAAAAGAAAATTAATATGCACTACAACAAAGGAGGAGTTAAGCTATTGAGCACCTTAGAGTTTGACACTAACTTTGGAGCAAGGCCAGTAAAGATAGTTATATACCCGAAGGTGGAGAACAGGATTGCTCTTCAGAGGTGAAATCATGGTGGGAGGCTCAATATTGGATGATGTTGAATATTCATGAGGATGGAAGCCGGAGATTCAAGAGATTGCAAGAGAAGCAACTCGAACTACCTCCTAACCAGCGTCGAAGGAAGGCCGCGTCGAACAGCTCAGTTAGGCTCCGTTTGGGGGGACTTAATTTCGCCGGTCAGGCGGTTACGACCGCATGAACCGGACCTTAATTAAGGTTTGATTCATGCGGTTTTAAGGTCCGGGTCATGCGGTCGTAACTGCCTGACCGGTGAAAATAAGTCCCCCCAAACGGAACCTTTGTCGTAGGAGAGGCTCTGGCAGAGGCGAGGAAAACCCTTTCCATCGGGGGAGAGGTGGAAACGAGGAATCCGAACCATGACTTTAGGCTCGAGCGAAAAGAGGAAAATAGGGGTTTATTAATAAACAATTTTTAAGTTTTAAAAAAAAGACCAAGAATTTTTGAACCTGATTTTTTTTGTTTGCTAATAGCAAAATCCGGTTTGCTAATAATGTACTAAATATTCATACAAGTAATTACATCATATCCCAAAAATAAAAGTAACGATGGAAATTTATAAAATCCAAAAAATTGCTAGTAGAGCTTACATCTATTCTTGTAGGCTATCATTAAACATTAAATAATGCATATTGTGTTTATTAAATAATTGATAGGGACAAAGCCAAAATTTTATGTTGGACGCTATTTGTAGACCGCCCAACAACGAGCAAAGCTTGCAGAGGGAGGGCTCTCAGCAGGGGAGCAGGCATAGCCGGCGATCAGTGCGGGCAAAACCCTCCATTCAAAGCCAAAAATTAGTTGTCACCTATATTTCAATTTATATTAAAATAAATTCTGAAATATTGATTATTATATTTTTATGCTTATTTTAAGTACCCATATATATATATATGGTGAAAATATATTTGTTAAAAAGTAAATTTTTTAACTCAGATACGCCTGTAATCTAAATTGAAAATACAGTTCAATTACGATTGTAATTTCAGTTACGACTGTATTTTAAACTGAAAATACAGTCCCACACAATCCAAATATATGCTGAGCGTACCTAAAATTCTCTCATATTGTACAAAGAAAACTATGAGTAACAAATAAAAAAAAACTTAAAACTGTATCTATAAACTCAAGAAAAGCTTCTGTATGAGAGGAAGTTCATTAATCGCCATAATAGCTAGAGACAATCTGTGTAATGGAAAAAAAAGATAGTAATCCAGAATGTTACTTGTTGCAACATTCATTATGCTAAAATATTCAAACTGGTCTCATTAAAATACTCCCACCTGCAGCATTTCCTTCCAATTAATCACAAACACAAACTATGGCATCACTAGAGATCTGGCATTTGTTTAAGGTGATAAATGCTTACCCTAACTATCTTTAACAGTAGAGCACGTCGGCCGCCGAGGAGGCAGTTGGTGATGAGGTGTTCTCTGCAATGAAGACCGTCCGATTACAATTAGATCATAGGTTGTAATTTTAATGTTTTAGGCTCCGTTTGGCACGGTGGTGACGGTCATGAACATGAGGGTTAAATTGTCATTCGTTAACGCTCACATGAGGAACTTCATCCACTTTTATGTCTAAACGGATGAAGTTTGTTAGGGTTAACGAATGACGATTTAATCGAGATGTTCACGACCGGTGGCGAACGGAGCCTTGATTAGATTATTTGTGTTCAATTCTGATATTTTGGGAATGTTGATGCATCTGTCTAGCTGAAATATTTGAAATGTATTCCAAAAAAGCATAAGTCATTATTGAAAATTCACTTGCTCTGTTGCTCATCAATTTATATAGTACAATAGGATATATAACATAAGTCTAGATATTATGCAAAATATTTTGGAAAGTATGTGTACCTTAGACTTGTGCGCGAACAGTTCTGATCGTATAATCCCTCAGATCAACGACGCGGATTTGTTTGGACCGTACTACGGTCACATTTTAATACGGCCGTATTTGAGAAATACGGTCGTATTTTGCGGGGAAGAATCTGCGTCATTGAAATCATGGATCATACCACCGGATCTACTCGCGCATAAGAGAAAATAGACTTCTATACATACCAAAAATGACTTCATATATTATATAACAAAAGAAGAATAGCATGTGATTCATGTGATGCTATATATGTAATATTATTATAACATCCTAAATGTTCATTGAAAATTCTCCATCTCCTCTATCTTATATAAAATATTAATATATTATATTTAAAATACATAATAAAATAAAAAAAAAAAAATGAAATAAAATAGATAAATTAATAACGTAAAAACAATAAATAAATTAACCTAAAAAATCATGGACGCAAACAAAACAGAACGAAAAAATTTCCGCCCGCTCTCCGGACTCCGGGATGATCTCCTAGAGATTGCGCTAGGTTGGAACGGGTTCACCACATCCCTTTGATTTTTTAGTTTTGATCTACCACCCTCTATTGTTCCACGCAGCAACATAGGAGCAATCTCAGACCTAGATTTCAGAAAGAAGCTCGGACGGAAAAACGATCCCAAGCCGACGGTAATACATGAGACTGTCCAAATGATGCTCTCCTTTGGTATTTGATTAAAATTTTGATTTAGGCTCCATTTGACACGATTTATTTGCTCCGATGAATTTGAACGAAAATGCCACCATCATAAAATGTATGTTTAGAAAAGTGAACTAAATTTAAACATAATAGTGGATGAATTTATTTAGGTGAGGTCAGACATTCACAAAATGATGGTTCATAACCACCATGTTCACTACCGCCACCACCATGTCAAACGGTGCCATAATTTTGGAAATATAGAAAGCCGCTTTGTATTGAAATTTATTAAACTTAAAAAGAGGGATAGTAAGTTTTTGTATCAAATTTGAATCAAGATCAAACCAAATAGGTTGTGGTTGATTTTGAGCACAATACAACTAAGGCTCTGTTTGGGGGGACTTATTTTCACCGGTCAAGCGGTTATGACTTCATGAACCAGACCTTAATTAAGATCTGATTCATGCGATCGTAACCGCTTGACCGGTGAAAATAAATCCTCCCAAACGAAGCACAAGATTCCATTTGTGGGACTGATGGGGCTCTATTCCAGTGGCGAATGGAGGTCCTCATCTATGGTGGTCAATGAAGCTCCTCAATCTCCATCAGAAATCTCATCATTTACCACCCTAAGCGAAACACCACCAGAGCCTCGTGCGCTGTTTGGGGTGTCAGACTCTTCCACCATTCTGGTGAAAAATAAAGTCACACTAGTGCCTCAAATAGAGGAAAAAATTTTTGGTCTGCCCAGCGGATCTAAAAAAAATCTTGCTCGGCCAATAAAAAGACGTGAATTAGTGGGGCCGCGGTCCACAGATTCACAGTGCACCGCGGACTGAAATAGCAATACAGATCAGCTGGAAAGGCGCAGCGGAACAATGATTTGTGCCTATATGCCTATATATAGCCTAGTGTATATGATTGTACTATATAATAGCTAGTATAGAAGCATACAAAACCTATGCTATGGCTTCGGGGAGGATAAAATGTAGCGCGATCCGACGGATGCGAGTCACTGTACTTTACCGTACTTTACCGATCCGATGGATGCGAGCATGCGGAGATGCGTGCACATCTCAGCGCACACATCTCAAAGCAAATTAAGATGTGCACGTATCTCCACGCAAGATAAGATGGACTCGCAATCGTCGGATCGCCTGCAGTTTACAGTGCAGTGCATTCACTGCACTTTATTCTCCCCAGACCCGCTATGCTATAGACTATGTTAGATTACAATAGCCTATATGCTAGTCTATATTATGCTATATAGTCCATATAGTACAGTCTACATATATAGCAGTTTAACCTATATATTTTAGTCTACATGAATAGACTCCATAGTCGGACCTATTAAAGGCACAGTGGGTGGATGCCCACATTCAAAAAAAAATTATATTAAGTATAAAATATGTATATTATATGTTTTAAAATACAAAAATGTTTAATTTTAAAGGTTACTAACCCGTCTTTGACGCTGAACGTCTTAGTTTTTTTTAAAATATGAAAATAGATAACAGTTTATGTAAAAACCGTTGTCTATACACGAATAAACAGCGGTTTTTATATAAACCACTGTCTATTATACCCTGAATCCTGAAATAGACAACGGTTTATATAAAAATCGTTGTCTATTCGAGCATAGACAACGTTTTTTACATAAACCGTTGTCTATAGTCTGCATTAGTTTTTTTTTATATATATTTTATTGCAAGCCCCCACTGAAAAATTCTGCTGGGTCCGCCTATGTTAAGCTCCGTTTGACACGTTGATGACGGTCGTAAACGTACGAGCTAAACTGTCATTTGTAAAGGATCACCTAACAAACATCATCCGTTTGAACATAAAAGTGATTGAAGTTTCTTAGGTGAGTATTAACGAATGACAATTTAACCCCCATGTTCATGACCGCCACCGCCATGCCAAACGGAGCCATAATCTACATACGTGCTAGTCTATATTATGACAACGATGTCGCAGCTGAGCTCTGCGGCGCCCTAAACAGTGTCTAAACCAGGATGAGATTTGTGTGAATGTATGTATACCTGCAGCTTGGGCCTCAAAGTCTCAACAGTTTCTCTGGTTTTCTGGCCAAATGTTGCTCCTTGCTGTGTTATTCATGAGCATTGAAGTCAATAATTTAGGAGATATTTATATGTGCTCAAATATATGAGTTTTTTTTGGGGTTTTGGAGAGATCCTAAAAATATCTCTCCTCAAAAAACAATTTCTATTGAAAAAAATAAGAATGAGGAAATTTATGAGTATTTAAATTTCATTTATGGTCTAATTATGTTTCCATCATAAATGAAGGAAATTGATGAGGATTTATCTCGTTTATGATAGAATCATTTTATACATTAACAATTAGTTCACCTTGCCAAGAACCCAGTCAGCAGAATCGAAATAGGCACGCTCATTATCCTGGAATATTAAATTATAAGCACATAATAAATTAGTAGCAAAGATTTTAAAAGAGAAGCATTATTACCACTGGAAGGTTTGGTTTTAAAACAAGGAAACCTGACCTTTGAAATCAAGGGCTTCTTCCTGGGCATAATCCCTCCATACTTGATTTCAAATGATGCCTGCAGTTTTTTGGATATTTCATAAGCCCATTAGATAAACAAACTAATCAATAAGAGTGCTTATATTTTCATCTTACATGTTGAGCATTCTTTTGGTCTTATTTCATAGAGAAAGTTAAAACAAATAGATTGTTTACTCGAGTTATTAAGGCTTCGTTTGGGGGGACTTATTTTCACCGGTCACGCGGTTACGACCGTATGAACCGGAGCTTAACCGCTTGACCGGTGAAAGTAAGTACCCCAAACGGAGCCTAAGAGATTTGGACAGTCTTGATAGATTGAAGTGAGCCAAGCCAAATCCAAAGCACAATTTCTAGATCTATGAAAAGTTTCTAATTGTGATTGATGGAGCTGTAAGTCCAGCCTTATAATAATCAAGTCCTAAGATACTTCTATCTAGAGAAGTGCCTTATTTGTTGTCAGTAGGATAACTTAAAAATCACTAACTGCGTGTAATGAATAAAAGATTAGTTGAACAGAGAGAAAGCTTGTTTTATTTTTCCACAATGTTGGAATATATAGGGACTACAATGATACATAACAACAAGAATCACGGTGTGGGACTAAAATCCACTTACGCACAATAATAATAATAACCCCGGAATATACGACTTGTACAATAGCTCTCTAGTCTCTCTCTCAAGTCAGATGGAAGATGTCAGTCATTCCAAGTCTCTTGATGTTATCCATGAACGAGTCACTTCTCAAGCTCTTAGTGAACACATCTGCTAGTTGATCTTTAGAGTGGACGAACGGTGTGACCACGTTTTCTTTATCCAAGTGATCCTTCATGAAATGTCGATCCACCTCCACGTGCTTTGTTATGTCATGTTGAACTGGATTGTGGGCTATGCTGATGGCTGTCTTGTTGTCGCAAAACAAGGAGAAGGGAGACGTCACGGGAAACCCCAAGTCCAGTAGAATGGTATACAGCCATAGACCCTCACACATGCCTTGAGACATAGCACGGTATTTTGCCTCAGCGCTCGATCTGGCCACTACATTTTGCTTCTTACTGCGCCATGTTACCAGGTTTCCTCCAACAAAGGAATAATAATCTGTTGTAGATTTTCAATCGTCACGACATCCGACCCAATCAGCATCAGTAAAAACTTCAATCCTCAGGTGGTCGTTCTTGGAGAACAGAAGACCTCGACCCGGGGCTTTCTTCAAATACCGTAACACACGGTACGCTGCCTCTTGATGACTGGCACTGGGAGCATGCATGTATCTACTCAAGATGTCAACTGCATAAGTAATGTCCGGACGAGTATGAGACAAGTATATTAGTTTCCCAACTAATCTCTGGTAGCGAGTGACATCGGCCTGGTCATTGTCACCGTCTTCACTAATTCCATGATTTTCTTCCATCGGAGAGTTTGCAGGAACACAACCAAGCATACCAGACTCCTGCAGCAAATCTAGGACATATTTTCGCTGTGATATAAAGATATCCGGATCTAATCTAGTCACCTCAATTCCCATAAAGTATTGTAGTCTTCCCAAGTCTTTCATCTCAAATTCGGCAGCTAAGAGGGACTTGAGATTTGCAATCTCTTCTAAATCGTTACCTGTGATTACAATGTCATGCACATAGACAATAAGGAGCACAACACATGAACACGCTTCCTAATAAACATAGTGTGATCCGACTGCGCCTGTTTGTACCTAAATTTGAGCATAGCCGTGAGAAATCTGTCAAACCACGCTCTGGGGGACTGTTTCAGGTCATATAAGGACCTCCTTAGTCGACAGACAAGATCTTCAGCTCCTTTTTTTACGAACCCAGGAGGGAATTTCATGTATACTTCTTCATCGAGCTTACCATGGAGAAACGCGTTCTTAACATTCAGTTGATGAAGTTCCCAGTCCATGCAAGCCGCACAAAGACAACAGTACCCGAATAGAGTCCATCTTGGCCACGAGGGCGAAGGTCTCTTGGTAGTCAACCCCCTGAGTTTGAGTGTACCCCGGAGCAGCCAGCCGTGTCTTGTACCGTTCGACCTTCCCTTCTAGATTCTGTTTGACCGAAAACACTCATCGCGAGCCAATAGCCCTCTTGCCAGGAGGGAGGGGCGAGACATCCCATGTATGGTTCTTGTCCAAGGTTGACATCTCCTCTTCAATAGCCTGAGTCCAGGCCGGAATACCCAATGCTTTCTGTCATGTCCTGGGAACAACGACCGTCGAGAGAGAAACAACAAAGTCCTGGTGGGCCGGGATAAGGTGATGGTAAGACACTTGTTTATAAATAGGATGTTTAGTACATACAGTCTTACCTTTCAACAGAGCAAGCGGGATGTGCAAATCTGCATCATCAGAATCTGAGGCAGTAGCGGGCACTGGTAGAGACGGAGCCTCAGTAGCCTATATACGGGAGGACCGACGGTGATATACGTGAGGGAAATGAGATATCAGAGTATCAGGAAGAGGAACAGGAATAGGGGGCCCTGCTCCCGAGACATAGGAGGTTATGGTGGTAGAGAAGGAAGAAGGGGAAGACGGACATCCATATTGTTAACCCAGAAATCGGTGATCCCTCTCGAGGTAGCCAACTTGCTAGTCGCGGCCTGCTCCAGATTCCCCCTGGAGGTCGCGACCAATCTAAGGATGGGCGGACAGACTTCTCTGTCCGCTCAGGCTGCGTGGCTAGGGCGGTCTCCCCGGTCTAATCGCCCAGGTTGCGCAGCAGCCGCTTGTTCTACAGGGGCTTCAGACTGCTTCCTCAGTCCGCCCCTGCAGGCCGCGTGGTTAGATCAGCTAACCGCGTCATGGTTCTCTCTATCCCTACAGGTGCCCCACCCATCCAAGTCGTGGACTTGCTCCAGCCCTCCATCAATCCGCACAAACATCCAGCGGACTCTACTTCAGTCCGCCAGGTCGCCCAGTGGGCGGCCAACCTTTCAGTCCGCCTGCAGTAGACGGACTCCTCGAGCAGGAAGGCGACTTGCTCTATTCTATCCGCCAGGTCACCAACCTCTGACCAAGAAACAAGCCTCCAGCAGAGGCGGACCCATCCTGTCCGCCGCGGGCTGGGCGGACTCATCCAGTCCGCCGCTTATCCCTCCAGCTTTCCACCAGCACGCTTCCCTGCAGCAGAGCCGGACTCACTATGCAGTCCGCCACCCATCTTTCCAGCCAACACCCGCTTCTTCCTAGCAGCGGGCGGATAACTCCTCAGCTCGCATAGCTTGGCGCGGGCTCGCTTAGTACAGCAGAGGCGGACTTGTCCAAGTCCGCCAACAGCAGATTAGCTCCACAAGACGTCCCTAACCGCTCGACCTGGCGCGGGCTCGGCGGACTCCTCATTCTACTCGCAAAACTTACCGACTCACTGGGGGTGATGTTACCAAAAGCTGTTACCTCCTCGGGCCTATAAATAGCCCCCCATACCTCTCATTCGGGGGGGGGGGGACTCGCAAGGACAATCGACGACAAGGTCAAGGCATCAGATACTGCGGGTTCAACTACCCAGTCTGCGCGACCTCAACAGTCCTCTCTGCCTGATCGCGCAGTCCGCTCGGCTTACTCCAGCGAGCTGCGAGATCAGTTATCCGTGCGGTCTGCCGACCTCTCTGCTCAGTCCGCGCGGCCTCCTGCCAACTTCTTTCCTTAGCCGACAGTTTCCCCCTATGTACTCTTTATTTGTTTTCCATGTAAAGGTGCAACTCAAGCTGTAACACTGAATATTAATCAAAGGAAAGCTCGTCGCAACAGTGACATTTAAGCCGCGACGGGCGAAGTCTACTGTTGCCGCTGCTAACGGCCCTCTCTTCTTCTCAACTCCCTTCTCTCGGCATCAACCTGCAAACCTAACCATCAAAGTAACTGTCAGCTCGACAGTTCCTCATCAACCTCCCGGCCATCTCCGCACTCGGATCGGCATCCTCCTTTCCTCTATCCCCGCAACCCTTGATCAAGCGCTTGCTCCACTCTCGAGCACTCATAAGCTTTTCCCCGCATCCTCAATCAACCTCTTCACCTCAATCACCTTGCTTGTGAGACCGAACATAACCATTAGTTGTTGGTGCCCGCGGCTCCCCTCCTCTCCATTTCCGAGGATCAACAGTTAACACGCGACCTTCAGATCTCGAACAGACGGTGAAAACAGACAGTTAGCCATATCAGATCATCAATCAGCCGAGAATTTTGCTCTAAGTCCGGGTGAGGACTCACTTTGGGAAGCTCTGGAGCAAACGTTGTACAACCCCGTATCCGGCGAGTGGGGTCGCCAGAAACCTGACCGGTCGGCTCTCTTTTCTCAAGTCTCGGCCAAGCATCAAGGGGGGGGGGGGGGGGGGCGGAGCTCAGCAGCCTCCAGCTCACCCAGGCGAGCCCGGCTAGTGGCACGCGAGTAGGGCCAGCCGGGCCCGCACTCGCCGGGAGGTGAGTAGAAGTGGCGAGTACCAGCCAGTCCAGACAACGTCGTTCTGCGTTGGCGATTGAGAGGCCCGCCAAGTCCACTCAGTTCGTCGAACAGAGCTCGATGTTCGTCGAGCTTTGGGCCTTTCGTCGAGTCCCAGGCCGCTCGCCGAGTTTTGACCGCTGAACGAACTTGCGGCATGCGAGCAGGGCAGTCCGGACCCGTACTCGCCAAAGGCCTGGCGGAGGTGGCGAGTGCTAGCTCCATCGAGAACTCACCGCCCTTGCCGAGCAGAGGTTGTTGAGGGCTACTCGCCCATTGATCTGTGAGATATTTTTACCAGTTTGCCCCCACTGGCCTGCCCATAGCCTGCTAAAACAACGGAGTTACGCTGTTGGCAGACCTGGTTAGGCTGCACATAGCTGTTCCCTAGTCTTCTAGCGCTTTCTGAGGTAGTCTTAGGTCAGCCTCTAGCAAAGGAGGGGAAGCGCTCTAAGATCTTCCGGGTGTGTGGTGGGACCTCCACGCCGAGTCCTTGGGTCAGTTTCCCTTTGTAATTTGGCTTGCAGGAGAGAAGTAAGTGTGCGATCACCCCTTCCGCAAGGGTGAACTCCACAAGAGACCGAGTTTTCGGTTTCAACAATCGCGCCGAGAAACTGCCCCACAGTTCCAGACACTCAATCGTGCTCTAGCTGCTATCACGCAGTGATTAGAGATGCAATCTGCAGCAGCTCCAATTCCTCCAGTTAATCCAACACCAATATTGGAGAATCAACAAGCCTATCCTCCGGCTTATCCTCCTGCTTACACACCAACCTTTCCGCAAGGGCCTGCAGCCCCTTTGCGGCCTCAAAATGATGAGTTTGCAGCTCGTCAAAACTTCTTCCGGGAAGCAGCCCGAGGAAGTCCAACAAGATTTCTGAACTTTCAGGAGAGCAGGAAGAGTCGTCACCATTTTCAGAGAATGTTCGGCATGAACCAACTCCAACTAATTTCAGAGAGCCGCGGTTACCAATTTACACTGGAGAGACTGATCCAATGAAGCACCTTCAAGCTTTTGAATCAGCCGTAGCTCTCAAGACACTCTCAGATGCTACCAAATGCAAGCTCCTTGTAATAACTTTTGATGGACAAATGATGGATTGGTTTTATGGACTGCGCCCTCAGTCCATCACTTCCTTTGCTGATCTGCAAAGGGAGTTCTTGCTCAAGTTTTCTACTTCAACAAAAAGCAAGGGCGGTCCAGAAGCCCTCTTTGAGATCAGGCAACGAGAGAACGAGACTTGGTCTCACTTTGTAGATCGACTCTATAAAGAGATTTTGGACATTGAGATCGTTGATCAAGAAATGTATCGGGTGACTCTAATACATGGTCTTCGTGAAGGGCCACTCAAGTTTGAAGCAAATGTCCGAGCACCAAGAACATATCAAGAGTTGATTGGCTTAGCCAACTCATACATTCGAGGTGAGAAGAGCAACCCCAGCTTCATCTCCAGGCTTATAGCAAAGAAGGATTCTCCTTCTTACAAGCAACCTCCGAGATCTCCTCGGGAAGATTTTTCATCCCACTCAAGGAAGGGAAGAAGATTTCAACGTCATCGACACCCCTTCCCGGGCCAGTATCGTCCCCAAGATCAATTGTTACTACTACCAGCCCCAGCTTCGCAAACAGCTTTGGTTCATCTACAGCAAGATGATGACTTGTCAGAGTCTGAACTAGATGAGGCCATGCAAGAAGTAAGCCAAGTCATGAAGGATAGAACTCATTACAAAAGGCCTTACCAGCCGGCTGATCAAAGATCTAAAGACTTGGATCCGTACTGCGAACTCCATAAAGAGCAAGGGCACTCAACTGAAAACTGTCGAGCACTTCGTCAACTGGTACAAAGGATGCTGAGGCAGGGTAAGATGTGTGACCTGTTCCCGAAAGATGACCACTCTAATCTACCAACTTCAAAAGGCAAAGAAATTGCAGACTTGCTGCTCAAAGGGAGTGAGTCAAATCAACAATTATCCCAACCTCATTATTAACGAGACCTTCGATGCCAATGATGAGGGCAGCCTCAGAAAACTATTCTGAGCAGGAGAAGGACATCGCAGTTCCAAAAGCTCCTCACAATCATTGTCGGTTACTCTTACTTTACATATTTCAAGTATTTTCTTTCTAAAACACTTCTAAGTGTTTCTCTCATTCATTTCAATGAAATTTACGTCAGATATCCCATACTGACACATTTTCCTTTTTGGAGTGCTTCCTCCTCTATTTTTTATTTGCCAAAAAGATCACTGAACCACCGAGACATCGCCGAGTTTTGCTATGGGCCCCCTCGAGGTTGGACTCCGGCGTAAGACCACAACGACCACATGTAATGGGGAGTGTTCGCGTATCTGTAGTGGGAGCCGTCTAACTCTCGTGCGGTGGATTACGGGACTTCGGATCCTGATCAGCATCTAACATAAAACATGCATCAAGGGAGGTCCCATGTGTTAGCTCTGTTGTGCTTCGCTAAGGATACATTACAGTTACGATGATCTTCGATTGACAAGCAATGACGATCAAGTGTAGCCTTGTCTCTTCGATCATCTCACGACTATGATGGCTGAATACTCTATGGTACTCTCAATCCGTGCTTTCGTGGGGCCCACAACTCCGTTGATCTTTCCAAAGGCGAGCAATGTTATAGACCACTTGGCGCACGTGGCCTAACTGATCAGGGAGGTTGTAACCCGAGGCATGATAGCAGTGTATATAACGATCCTTCTCAGGATTTTCTATGCTTTTCTCTCTTATGTCGTTCTAAAGGAAGCGCGGCCAGCCCGCTTTAAGTAGGACTACGCTCCTGATGACCTCTCTCGGGCAAGCGATGCTTAAGGCCCACGGGGAGTACCTGTGGCAGCATCCAGCCTTTCTTGGTCATCTCCGAGTATAGACCTCTTTTTATCAACTGCCTTTTCACAGGTTAACAGGTTAAATCCGACATATCAAAAGGATTTGCAACATTCATTTTGTTTATACTCATCTTATATGCACTGCTTGCATGAAGCTCTATCAGATGATGATTTACAAGCTCTATATTACTCTTATCGGATATTAATGACACCAATCATTAATCAAAGTATCTGGTTCTCCTTGATTAACAAGCCATGCTATTGGAGTATAATTAAGATGGTTTCATCTTACTGATCTGGACTTCATATTAAAGGCATCATATCTGATCTCGCAAAAAGATCACTATCGCGGTCTGATCTTTATTTGGTTATTAGCAGAATTCTCCGGACATTTCTTCTGCTATCTGATGACATCTATCTTATCATATCAACAGTTAGCATTCGCAAGTTCCATTCAGGTACTTGCAACCTACTTTCCTATCATATCTGCTTCTTACTCTTCCTTTTGCAGAGATTAACAGATATTTGCAAGTTCTCTTCAGGTACTTGCAACCTATTTTTCTATTATATTTGATTCTAACTCTTTTCTTGCAAAAATTAGCAGGTATTTGCAAGTTCACTTCAGGTACTTCCAGCTTACTTTTATATATAATATCTGCGTATAATTTCTCTTTTGCAGAGACTAGCAGACGCTTGCAAGTCCCCTCCAGATACTTGCAACTCATTTTTCTTTCACGCCTACTGCTTTCTCTTCCTTTTACAGAGGATAACAGGTGCATGCAAGCCTCCATCAGGTACTTGCAAGTTATTATTCTTCTGTGCCCTCTTCTCATCTTTGTCTTGCAGAGCTCAGTGGATGACATTCACGTCTTCTTCATTTTACAAAATCAATTCAGGTACACACGAGATGTGCCCCCCTTTCTTCGCATGCATTAACTTTTCCTTTGCAGGAAAAAGATAGGCATTAGCAAACTCCTTCTAAGGAGAGACATCAGGTTCTATCTCTCCTTACCTCCCACTTTTTTAGGGGTGGATCATGATTTTTGTGGGTCTCTTACATTTTCGAAGTTCCCTTCGGGACTTAAAAAAGTGCGGGGATTATGTTAACCCAGAAATCGGCGATCCCTCTCGAGGTAGCCAGCTTGCTAGTGGCGGCCTGCTCCAGGTTCCCCTGGAGGTCGCGACCAGTCTAAGGATGGGCGGACAGACTTCTCTGTCCGCTCAGGCCGCTTGGCTAGGGCGTTCTCCCCGGTCTGACCGCCCAGGTCGCGCAGTAGCTGCTTGTTCTGCAGGGGCTGCGGACTGCTTCCTCAGTCCGCCCCTGCAGGCCGGGCGGTTAGATCAGCTAACCGCGCCATGTTTCTATCTATTCTGACAGGTGCACTACCCAACCAAGTCGTGGACTTGCTCCAGCCCTCCGTCAATCTGCACAAACATCCAGCAAACTCTACTTCAGTCCGCCAGGTCGCCCAGTGGGCGGCCAACCCTTCAGTCCGTCTGCAGTAGAGGGACTCCTCGAGCAGGAAGGCGACCTGCTCTATTCTGTCCGCCAGGTCGCCAACCTATGACCCAGCAACAAGCCTCCAGCAGAGGCAGACCCATCCTATCCTCCGCGGGCTGGGAGGACTCATTCAATCTGTCGCTTAGCCCTCCAGCTTTCCACCAGCACGCTTCCATGCAGCAGAGCCAGACTCACTATGCAGTCCGCCAGCCATCTTTCCAGCCAACACCCGCTTCTTTCCAGCAGTGGGCGAATAACTTCTTAGCTCGCATAGCTTGGCGCGGGCTCGCTTAGTACAACAGAGGCAGACTCGTCCAAGTAGGCCAACAACAGATCATCTCCAAAAGACGTCCCTAACCGCGTGACCTAGCGCGGGCTCGGCGGACTCCTCATTCTACTCGCAAAACTTACCGACTCACCGGGGGTGACGTTACCAAAAGCCGTTACCTCCTCGGGCTTATAAATAGACCCCCATACCTCTCATTCGGGGGGTGGGGGGACTCGTAAGGACAACCGACGACAAGGTCAAGACATCAGATCCTGCGGACTAAACTACCCAGTCCGCGCGACCTCAACAGTCCTCTCTGCCTAATCGCGCAGTCCGCTCGGCTTACTCCAGCGAGCTGCGGGATCAGTTATCCGCGCGGTCTGCCGACCTCTCTGCTCAGTCCGCGCGGCCTCCTGACAACTTCTTTCCTTAGCCGCCAGCTTCCCCCTATGTACTCTTTATTTGCTTTCCATGTAAAGGTGCAACTCAAGCTGTAACACTGAATATTAATCAAAGGAAAGCCCGTCGCAAGAGTGACATTTAGGCCGCGACGGGCGAAATCTGTTGTTGTCGCTGCTAGCGGCCCTCTCTTCTTCTCAACTCCCTTCTCTCGGCATCAACCTGTAAACCTAACCATCAAAGTAACCGGCTGCTCGACAGTTCCTCATCAACCTCCCAGCCATCTCCACACTTGGATCGACATCCTCCTTTCCTCTATCCCCTCAACCCTTGATCAAGCGCTTGCTCCACTCTTGAGCACTCAGAAGCTTTTCCACGCATTCTCAATCGACCTCTTCACCTCAATCACCTTGCATGTGAGACCGAACACACCCGTTAGCTGTTGGTGCCTGTGGCTCCCCTCCTCTCCGTTTCCGCGCATCAACACATATCACCAGTATTCTCCCCCTAACGAGGAGCATGAGTCGATGGCAAAAAAAGGATTCCCCTTCCCGAAAGGTAACATCCATAGTGCAATAGATACGCCCAGAGGGAGGGTGGTAACACTGATACCCTTTTGTAATGGACGAGTATCCGAGGAACACGCACCGGAGGGCTCGAGGGTCCAATTTGTCACGGTGGGGCAAATGGATGTGGACGAAACATACACTACCAAAGACACGAGGAGGAAGGTGGGAAGTATAGACCACAATCATAGTAGACAGCCGAGCGAGGTGAGTAACATAGCTAAACACACGTGAGGGAAGTCGATTGATAAGGTGTGCAACAGTAAGAACTGCATCGCCCCAATAGGACTTCGGAAGGTGCATAACACTCAGAAGACAACGGAAGACTTTTGGCATACACCCCCTGGTGAGCTATATCATTTGAGAGGTACCCAACACACTAGTGCTCTGTGCTATTTTGTCACCATTTATGTCGTCCCCACGGGTGATGACGTCGGCCACGCGGGATTTTTCTATCGACCGCCTAGTAAGCCTCTTGATAGACCACCACATGTTAGTAATTGTCAGGCCTTCCCTTAGAAAGTGTGTCGTGTATGTTGTGCTCTATTTACATCATTCACATTATTTGCATGAGTCAGTTGGGTCACTTGTTCACCATTTGCATGCATTACATGAGTCAGTTCGCCGACGAATAATAACTAGCAATGAAAACTATAAAACTCATGCAGATAAGTGAAGGCGAGAACAAGTGTTTAATGAAGGCGAGAAAGTAACGGTGCGAGTCCGCCCAGAGAGGCTCCCTTCGGGGCCTGCCAAAAACTTAAGCGTCGGGCGAATGAGCTCCTACTCTATTATTAGTCGTATTAGAACAAACACCCATCGACTCGATATTCTGGCAAGTATGGGAATCCATTCAAAATTTAATGTCGAGGATCTGATGTCGTACTACGAGCCTCGCGAGTATGTGGACCCAAGCAGTGGAGATACTCAGTCGTCCCCACCCCCACTTTCGTTGCCTCGCCACTCTCATACTTCACCTATGTTTGATAGCCACTACAGCCCACCAACTGTTGACACCTATCCACATGGGGATTCGTCTTCCCTGGTTTCATCGATGGCACCGCCAATCGCACCGGGATATACCACTCGAGAGATGAGCGATGAGAGCATCATAGAGTTCAGATCCAACTAGCTTGTTCCTACCTTAGATGGGTCGCACTATCGTTGCCTGGTACATTGGCAGGGACACCCCGATGCAGATGACGCTTGGATACTTGCAACAGATCTTGATCGATTCGCCCCTGGATTTTGACTTTAGCACGACCGTCTCCATTCACCGAAGATAACAACTTTTCAGTCAGGGGGAGTTGATTGGCGATGACACTCTTCCATCAACGACACTTGAGCGACTTCTGGTGTACCTCTTCGAGTTGTACCTAACACCCATCGAGAGAATTTCGATCCCAATTCATCGTGAGATGAATTCTTTCAAGTCGGGGAGATTGATGTGGTGCAGAGACGAAGATGAGTTTTGGGCCCGTTCAGGGTTGAATTGACGACTACAATATATGGCATGCCCAGATTGACGATTGGACTCCGCAGATGTGTCCGGATTCTCGTTGTGAATCGATTTGATATATTATTTTACTATGTTTGCATTTATTTTGATGTATTTGGGTAGGCTCACGTCCGGTCAATCATAGCCGTTGATGAGGATGCCCTAATCCTTATTTTATTATAACGAATGGTCTAAGAGGCTGAACCAAGGCATTGTAGAATTTTGGAGACTCTTCTACCCGGACTCCAACGATCATTCTCCGGAGCCGACGTCGTAGAACCCTAGGTGATGACTCATAGGTGCTCAAACTCCTCCCCAAGGTAATACTCATCCATAACCTTTATCTTCCCCCTCTGAAACCCTCATCTGCAGCCCCTACAACCCCCAAATTCCAACCCACTACTGTTGTTCAGGAAAAATCTGGTCACTGTTCACGGTACTGTTCACGTCGACCCCTCCTCTTCCCCTCCCTACAGCCTACCCTCATCCCAAGTCGTCGGCTTGGCCTCCCTTCCCTCCCGTGGATCCACTCTACTTTAGCCATAATTCCTTGGATCAATTCAGATCTAGGAATTTCAGTCCCGATCCGTTTTTCCACCTTCTGTTCTTCACTCCTCCACCCGGATCCGATCCCAAAATATCAGATCTAGCCTCCCCCGCCCGGATCGCGCTCCTATTGACCGGATCTTTCCATTTCCGGCCCGATCTCCCCACTCTCCGTCGAGGATAGTCACCGCCACCATCTCCACACCGCCAAGTCCATCCTCGATCGCCGATCTACACATCCGGTTCCATAATCTTCAGTGCTTCGGTTCAGCCCGTTACTTTTGTGAGTTCCTTGTAGTGTTGATTTATGTGATTTGACATTTATCATTGATGAATTAATATATATTGCTTTGATTCTTGCTAGTGGAGATTTGTTTCAATACACTATTAATTTGTAGGAGGAATTATTCGCCGCGAGCTAGGCCTTGACCCTCCGAGCAGAGGAACGCCATATAAAATTGCTAAATTGAATAATTGTTTTCACTCTTGAGTATTTGCGTGGTGTTAAAAAATTCTCATTGCTCAATTTATTTGTCGTCACTTCTGACGGTCACATTGCATGTGGTTTAGGACTAACATGTCACATTTGCATTTCTCCCCTAAAAGCCTAGGTTTTGTGCATCGCGTAGACTACCCTACATCAATCTTGTATCCCGTTTTCGTCCCCATGCTACATAGTTCCTTTTTAGACAGGTAGCCGCGGAAGCAGTCGCATATCGTCTCGCGTTCTTCCGTTGAAGTTGAATATCATGCCATGACATTCGTTTGCAGTGAGATTGTATGGCTAAAATCGCTTCTTCTTGACTTTCGGGTAATCCAATCCGATATTTCATGAGAAGACGAATCAAATAGAGATTGATTGTCTTTACATTCGTGAGTAAATTCAAGCCAATAAAAACCACTATACATCTTCGTTCAAAACTCCAACCGACAGATGTTTTCACCAAAGCCTTAGGAGTCACCGAGTTCAAATCCTTGACCAACAAATTGGGCTTCTACGATCCATAAGTGTTAAATTGAAGGAGGTTGTTATTTTATATCTTTATACTATAAGGAAACACCTAATGCCCATGGTGTAACTTTCAAATGCCGAAATACCCTCATAAAAACAGTTTTTTTGAGTTAAGTTTGGGGTATTCTGGTCTTTTGGCCCAATCACCACTTAATTAATACATATTTCCTCGCTCACTCCACTGTTCACTCACCTCAGATTCGTGATACCCGACTTCTTCATTGCTTCTTCTGCGCAGGTAGGGCAGCGCCTACGACGTCATCTCCTCCTCTTTTTGCTTCCACAAGCCCGTCGCAGCCCGTCACAAGCCGTCGCAGCCCGTCGCAAGCCTGTCGCAAGCCCGTCGCAAGCTCTGCGCCGTCGCAAAAAAAGGACTTTTTTAATAACACTTGGGTGAAACACCTAATCAGCTCATGATGTAACTTTTAAATCCCATAATACCCCCCATTTCCCTGCCTCATTGCAAAAAAAGAACTTTTTTGTCATCTCTTCCCTTGGCCCCACCAGATTTTTAATAATAAAGACCCAAGCCTGTTACATCAAATCGGCAAGCCCCCTGCTCTCCTCCCACATAGCATTCTGCAGTTTTTCCTGACTAACATCGTCGAAAACAACAAAGCTACCTCCTGAAGCTACCTAACTTGGTTTCTTGTGTCCTTTGCATCAATGATATTCTCAATGTTGCATCAACAATTTTACTAAATCTCATTTGGTTTAAATATCAGTTGAGATTAGTAGCCATGGGAGCCTCATTTTAGTAAGCATAACATCACTTGAATGTGTCGTGTTAAGCATAACACCTTTTAAAATAACAATTTATTATCTACTTCGTTTTCGTCTGTGAATTTTTCTCTTTTTTTCATTAGACTTGAATGCATTGTAGAATTTGTGTTCTCAATTTAGTTCATTGATGAGTTGCAGATGAATAATTTGAAATTTGTCAATATTGTAACACATCAATACTGTTCATGTAATATTGAGACTGTTTTTTATTAGATCGTCCATTTCTTCAGTTTTTTTACATTTCTTTTAACTTTTTATGATGATATTGTTTTTTATGAACGTTGTGTAATTTCTACATAACCAATCTCTTCCAACACCTTTGAAGCAGTTGATTTCTTTTAGATATCAAAACCCTTGAACGATTTCCACAATATCATTAATATTTTTCTATGTCGCTGCCCACGACAAAGGTCGCCGCCTACGGTAAATGTCGCCGCTAAAAATTCCATTTCGAACTCTTAATCCAATGGATTTGACTTTAACTTGACTTTTTATCTCTTTTGCAGTTTGCTTAGGTAAAATGGAGGGTTTTGAGATGAAAGGTGGCAAGAAGTATGATGAGGTTAACGTTCAAACTGTTCTTTGTTGCAGGTAAGTTGTTTTTTTTAATGCTTTGATTCATGCTTTTACAATTTATAGGATATCAAAAGTAGGATTGTGACATTTAAAATTTATCAAAGTTGGAAGCCGACAAGAATACATGGAATAGAGTAACAAAGAAGGAACACATGCAAGGAATTATGAGTGCTTGCATGATTAGATGTCACCGCTCTCGCCGACATCGACACACTCACTGAATGTCACCGCTCATGCTGAATGTTGTCGTCCACGACGAATGTCGTCGCTCACGAAAAACATCCCCCCATGACAAATGTCATATCCACGACAAATGTTGCCGCCCAGGATAAATGTCACCCCCGCGACCAATGTCGCCCCACGACCAATGTTTGCCCTCACGACAATTGTCGCCGCCCACGACAAATGTCTTCTCACATGACAAATGTCGTCACCCACAACAAATGTCGCCCTCACAATAAATGTCATCCTCACGACAAATGTTCCCGCAACAAATGTCATCCTCACAACAAATATCCCCCGCGACAAATGTCCCGTCCGCGACAAATATGCCCCCCCATGTTAATGTCATCCCCACGATAAATTTCGCCCTCGCGACAGATGTCGTCCCTCCCCCACGACAAATGTCGTCCCTCCCCCATGGCAAATGTCTCCTCTACCCCACGACAAATGACGCCCCCACGTCAAATGTTGCCCCCATGACAAATGTCGTCGTCAATGACGAATGTCGTCGCTCACGACAAATGTCGCCGCCCACTACAAATATCGTGCCCACGACAAATATTATGCCCATGACAAATGTCACCCCCGACCAATGTCGCCCCCACGACGAATGTCGCGCCCACGACGAATGTCGCGCCCACGACATATGTCGCACCCACACAAATGACTCCCCCACGACAAATGTCGCGCCCACGACAAATGACGCCCCCATGATAAATGTCGTCGCCTCGACAAATGTCGCCCCCACGACAAATATCGTTCCCACGACAAATGTTACCCACACGGGGTCCCCGTGCACGACTGCTTGTTTTATACAAACAAATGTATTTGATTGTATATATATGTAACCTAATGTTCATTTCAATCAGAAGAATACATTTTTAGTTTCACCTTCTATCACATCTCCTCTATGTAATCCTTTTTTTTCATAAAATGAGGTAATGATGTATTGTCCTTAAGAGAGGACACCCGGATCACATAATAGACAAACTACAGAGGCATCCATTAATACAACAATTTCCTACATTTAATATATACTTAAAAGTTGAATTTATCAATTATTGGTGACCTAAAATTATGAGGACAAAATTAAAAACTCTAAGAACATAATATTCATGTGCAAGGTAGGGCTTGTTCCCCTGCGGACTTTATTGTGATGGAAAATCTTAGGGCAGCAATCACGGTGATAAAAAAATGTTGAGGTATATTTAATAATGGTAACGGGTTTTTATTGGGTTCGATTGGATCTGTTAGACATCCAATAACTCATCGTCGGGAATTTAGGGTTACGCTATAAATACCCCTGCTAGGGACAACATGGAGGTCGTTCCAAACTTGACGGCCACACGGGATGCTTCGAGCGCACAAACAAAACATGCATCATGTGTAGTCATAGAATATTTCTAAACGTAGGCTCCGTTTGAAGGGTGGTGGCGGTCATGAACATGACGGTTAAATTGTCATTCGTTAACGCCCACCTAAGAAACTTCATCCACTTTTATGTTCAAATAGATGATATTTGTTAGGCGATCTTTAACGAATGACGGTTTAACCCATGCATTTACGAGCGCCGCCACCATGCCAAACGGAGCCGTAATCATTTCTCGAACCAAAAAACTATGCATGTATTTAGCATCTCTTGGTAACTTAAATGCTCCTAAATTATAAGCGATATGAAGAATAAAAAAAATGAGCGAATAATTAGTGAATAATTAGATTATTAAAACCTTTAAATACTTAGAATTGAAGTATTTTCAATCCAAAATCCCCGAAAAATTGGATTTTGATTTTACATAGATTCCGCACTTACATAAAAAAAGCATATTCGATCTTTGTTCGACATCGTTTATATCCCTACTTTTGCTGGCAAAATTACAGATTATTTTAATGGGCGTTTATATTGGCAGCCCTTATATGACTATTGACAGCCTAAAGATAATAGCTGCCCAAAAATGGCTATTGGCAGCCCGATGAAAATTGGCAGCCCCAAAATTAAGTTTTTTAAGACATTTTTAGGAAAAGTGTTCAACATGAAAGTTGTAGATCTCGACGAGATCTACAACTTTTATGTTGAACAGATTTTCTAAAAATGTCATATAATATATCTATTTTCAAAAAGAGGGGAATCCGGGCGGAACTCGCATAATTCCGTCCGGATTCCGCGCCTTTCAAAAATTGGCCTGCAGTATGACATTTTTAGAAAAAGTGTTCAACATGAAAGTTGTAGATCTACAATTTTTATGTTGCACACTTTTTCTAAAAATGACATATAATAGACTTTTTTTAAAAGACGCGTGTTCCGCGTTTTGAGCTGCTATTAGCGGTCATTATATGCGTGTTTTTTATTATTTTGCCGGGCTGTCAATAGCCAAAGCTGATCTGCCAATATAAATGCTCTATTTTAATTTATGCAAAGTATAATCCAGAAGGAAACTACAACAATTGTTAATCTCTAATTAGTTGTCTTAATTTGTCTTTAGCTGGAACACTTGTAGTTAGCATGCATTGCCACGTTATAAATTTGGTGATTATGGATTAACAATGCTTGCACATTTATATTATTTAATAAATAAAAATTATGATATGGTTCAAAATAATTTAAATTAATTTTCCGTTCCTTTAATGGCACGAAAGATACCGTCTCAATCAATTTATGGTTGTGGTGGTATAGACTTTGTTGTTTCATTCTTAATGAGCGCAAGTTTCGTGCATAATTTCTCTTCTTAATAATAAAGTAAGGAGAAAATGGAGGTAAGCAAGAGAAGTAGAATGTTTCAAGGAAGATTTTGCTCCTACACTTTTAAGTACTTGTAAACGGAGCAGTGACCTGTTTGCAAAATTCTAACACTTATAATCATAAATTAGTGGATTTTGTGGGCACAAAGTTGTCGCCGCACTATCAACATACGTAGAAGAGCACATACGTTAGATAAAGGAGCGCAAGGCACAAGCGCTCGCCCTGCTAAAGGGTTTAGGGTCCCATCGAGCACAAGGCACAGGCGCTCGCCCTGGTATGGCTTCTGCGCATAATGGTTGACCCTCACTCTCTTTGAGTCGTACCTTGCCTGGAGGAATCGCTCACATTGAAGACTTTGCTGAGAGCAAATTACTTAAAGCTGCACGGGCTGACAGAAGAATTGCTCATAGGGAAGTGCATCATCGATAGGGCATGGGTGGTCTGAAAAGAAAGAGAAAGTTGTGTTTGTCCCCGACACCCAAAAATAGCATCGAGCAACGCTGTGACATCCGTATAGTCGTGGAGAAGTTTTTTCCTACGGAACTCGGACGAGAAGCAAGGACCGGGACAACAATTCAGAAGCCAGAAATGATGCGGGCTCCACGCAAAAATGCATTTCACAAATATAAAAAATGTGGGTCCCACATCTTTGCAGGCTTCTTATTGGTCCCGGACCAAGACAACTATCCGGATTCCGGACATAAATATTATTCATAGTCGTGGGGCCTCACCAACTTTAGAACTTCACCTCTCTCGACGCATCGCGGATAGAGATCTTATTCACAATCCATGATCACCCCACTATCCGAAGTCCGAGGTCTCCCCCTCCGAACTGAGGAGATCGGTTTATGTTCTGTAACTTCCATTGAGATCACGAGCATGACACATAAAGCTGTTTTCACTTGAAGGGAGAAATCGAACGGTTCATTCATCTAGTAGTCGTTGAAAAATTTCTATGAACACGGGGGAGGTCATCAAGGGCGGAACTACCCCTGGGCACGGTAGGGCACGTGCCCTACCGGTTTTTTTATCGCTAAATTAGGTTTCATTTCATCCCGCTCCCTGCTCCTCCTGCTCCCGATCCCGTCGCCGCTCCCGGCTCCGGCTCCCGATCCCGTCGCCGCTCCCTGCTCCGGCTCCGGCTCCCGTCGCCGCTACCTGCTCCGACTCTGGCTCCCATCGCGGCTACCTGCTCCGGCTTCGGCTCCGGCTCCCGTGGTCGTCGGTACTTCTTCTTCCAAATCAGTCCAGATTTCACTATGAAATCTGGACTGATTTCAGTCCAGATTTCTGTGAAGGTTGATTTGGACGCACCATTGTGCTAATCTTCGAGCATTTTAATGTTAGATACACATCATTGTGTTGCTGGAATCCATCGTGAATGGTTGATTTAGAGCTCCAATCGTCTTGTGTTGCTGGAACACACCATTGATAATTACTCTTGTTCCCCGGTTTTCGGTTTTAGTTTGCTTAGGAGGGCCACCCGCCTTCAATTGGACGCGGTGTGTGTCTCCCTCGGTTCATTGCGAATCTCCGGATCGATTTTGTCCGTCCCCGACATATCTTTTGCATTAGTAATCCGACATGCGAGTCTGGATTTAGGCATGCTGTGTGAAGTCTACTCGTGGTGGTAATCCCAGATCGGTGATGTTTGTGATGTGCATATCGATTAGTTCTAGTCGCCCTAACGGGAATGTCCCGTCAATTTTATGCAGCGTTTTAGTTAGTGCAATGGAGAAATGTTTTTCTAAAAAAGGAGCATGTCAAAGTTCTTTAGAGTCTCAGGAATTAGTTGCAATTGGTAAATCTTTCTTTTGCAATTTTGTGTTCAATTTTTGATTGTAATATTGTGCTCAAAAAAGGAGCACGTGTCAACGGAAAGTATCTTGTTGAATTGTAAGTTTTTCAGATCTAAACCTTTTTTTTATTTTGTGTTCAATTTTTAATTGTAATATTATGTTCAATATTTTCCTTAAAAAAATATCTTTGCAAAAAAAAAATATTTCGGAGACGCTGCCCCCAAACCCCCGCTCAGGGTGCGCTGCCCCCCGAACCCCCGAATTGACATTACTTAGATTGTGCTCGTGCATCTTCAAAATCCTAGTTCCGCCACTGACGGTCATCCCCGAATAAGCAATAGGGGTAGGATAGAAAGGAAGACACTCTTAGCATCGCAAAAAATTCGTACCCCTCTAAGGTGTACCCCCCCCCTCCCACATCTCATCCTATAAAGCATCAACGCAAAGAGTAGGGAGCCACCCCCCAAGATAAGTTGGATTTTGGTCGATGCCTATGTGAGAGTAGGGCTGAGCATATTATTCAAAACTCGAAAGTCACTCGAAAATCATTCGAAAATTGAGTCGAATCGGAATCGGTTAAAATTGATTCGACTCAATTTGAGTCGATTAGATTTTACTCGAATCTGATTTCGAGTCATCCCTGAATCGCTCGAAATATGATTCGAATCAACTCGAATTAATTAAAAAAATTATGTATTTATCAATATATTCTTTTTTTAAGATTAAAAATAACAAAATTTAAAGCTAAATAAAAAGAATGAAATGTTTTAAGTGTTTCATTTGCTAAATTTATAGGTTGCACAATTTAATTTTGAGCAAACTAGATATAAAACGAAAAATTGCTCAATTTCAAGCCGACTTGATTCGATTTTGTGTCGACCCGATTCGATTTTAAGCCGACCCGATTCGATTTCGAGCCGACTCGATTCGATTTCGAGCCGACTCGGAATCGAGTCATTTCGAGTCGAGCCGACTCGACTCGAAATCAATTTCGATTTTGAGTCGATTTCGAGCCGAGTTCGAGTCGAAAATTTAGATTTCGAGCTGAACCAAAAACGCTCGAACTCGACTCGATATCAGCTCTATGTGAGACAATGTGACCGTCAATGTGTTGTTCATGTCAACTCTGTTAGACTCAAACTCACTAACGGAAGAATCAAACTAGAGGCGACTAATATCCATGTGGAAAGCTCATAACTGCTAAGGGAGACAAAGGTCTCTCTATGCCCTAATTAAGTGATGATATCCATCCCTCACGCCAAGAAGGAAACTCACCTGATCCATAACCCTCTAGTGCCGACACCAAGTGGAAAACTCACAACTGGTAAGGGAGACAATGGTCTCTTTACGTCTAAATTGAGTGGCGATCTCTGATGCCACCTCGCACCGAGCAGAAAGCTCACCCAAGCCACGACCCCCTTGTGTTGACACAAAGTGGAAAGCTCACAACTAGGTAAGGTAGACAAAGGTATCTCTACGCCCTAATTGAGTGACGATCTTCAGTTCCCCCTCATGTCAAGAAGGAAGCACACCTGAGCCACGATCCTCTGGTGCCGATACCAAAAGTAAAGCTCAAGAACTGTAAGAACAGATAAAGGACTTTCTACGCCCTCTGGTAAGAGTATTCTCCGGACACTCTACGCCAAATGGTAAGAGCACACTCTGATTCCTCTGCTCCCTCTGGCAAGAGCGGACTCTAGTCTCTCAATGCCACAAAGTAAGAGTGAACTCTAGTCCCTCTACGCCCTCTAGTAAGAGCAGATTCTGATCCCTCTGCGCCCTCTGGTAATAGCGGACTCTGGTCCCTCTTTGTCCCCTGGAAAGAGTGGACTATAAACCCTGTACGCCCTCTAGTAAGAGCGGACTACCATCTCTTTGTGCCCTTTGACAAGAACAGACTCTTGTCCCCCACTCCCTCTGATAAGAGCGAACCTCAAACCCTTTATACCCTCTGGTAAGATTGGACTATGGTCCCTATACACCCATTGCTAAGAGTGGACTTTGGTCCCTGTATGACCCATGGAGATAATGGATAGTGGCCCCTCTATGCCCTTTGGTAAGAGCATATTCTGGTCCCTCTGCGCCCTCAAGTAAGAGCGGACTCCGGTCCTTCTACGCCATCTGGTAAGAGTGGACTTGGATCCCTCCACGCCCTCTAGTACGAGCGGACTCTGGTCTCTCCGCGCCCTCAGGTAAGAACAGACTTTGGTCGCTTTACTCCCTCTGGTAAGAGTATACTCTGATCCCTCTACGCCCTCTGGTAAAAGCGGAATCTGGTCCCACTATGCCACCTTGTATGAGCGGACACTGGTCCCTATGCACACCCTGGAAAGAGCAGATA
Organism: Platanthera guangdongensis; assembly: GCA_039583875.1. Classification (NCBI taxonomy): domain Eukaryota; kingdom Viridiplantae; phylum Streptophyta; class Magnoliopsida; order Asparagales; family Orchidaceae; genus Platanthera; species Platanthera guangdongensis. The sequence continues at coordinate 162,270,947 of CM077156.1, forward strand.
GTGGTCCTTTTGCGCCCTATGATAAGAGCAGACTATGGTCCTTTTATGGCCCTGGTAAGAGTAAACTTTGGTCCCTCTATGCCCTCTAGTAAGAGCAAACTCCGGTCACTCTACGCCCTCTAGTAAGAGCAAACTCCGGTCCCTCTGCGCCCTCTTGTAAGAGCGGACTCCGGTTCCTCTATGCCCCCTGGTAAGAGTGGACTCTGGTCTCTCTACACCCTCTGGTAAGAGCAGACTCTGCTCTCAATGTACCTTCTAGTAAGAGCAAACTCTGGTCACCTTACGCGCTCTGGTAAGAGCTGAATCCAGTCCCTCTACCCCCCCCCCCCCCCAATAAGGGCGGACTCCGGTCCTTCTACACCATTTGGTAAGAGTAGACTCAGGTCCCTCTATGCCCATTCAAAAGAACGGACAATCATCCATCTACGTACTCTGGTAAGAGTGAATTCTGATCCCTCTACGCCTTCTTGTAAGAGCGAACAAAGGTCCTCCTATGCCACATCCGAACATTTAACTCTGTCATCAACGCCGAACGACGACCTCCAGAACATTCTTCAACAACCAGTTTGCTAATCGGTAAAAGCGAACAAATGTCCATCAGCGCTATATTTGAGCATCAGCCTCTAACATCAACGTCGAACGATGACCTCTGGATCCTTCTTCAGTAATAAGTTTGCCAACTGGTAAGAGCGAACGAAATTCCCTCTACGCCACATCGAGCTTCTACCTCTAATAACAACTCTATGCAACAAAATCAATGACCCTCGGTAAAAAGACAACAAAAGTCCCTCTGCGACCGTCAACCTCCAACACTAATGCCGAGTGACGACCTCAGACGTTCCCGCCAAACCTCAAACTCGTAATCGAGCGACGACCCCCCTAAGCTAACATTGAGCAGTGAGCTCATAATTGAGCGACGACCTTTGGTGCTTACGCCAAACGTTAAGCACGCAATCTAGCAACATCCTTTGATGCTAACACCAAATAGGAAGCTCATAGCTCAAATACCAATTTCTGGCATTCAAGCAAAGCGAGAGACTCATGACTGCATAAGGCACAACAATTTGCCTAAGTAAACTCATAAAGCAGTATGCACGAAAAAAAAAATTTTGCACACAAAGTCGAGAAAAGACTCAGACACCTAAAAAATATACGACCATCAGGAAAAATTCCCTAGATCATTTTCTGTAAAAGCGACCTCCGAAAATTGGGGGCATTTGACAGGGTTTGCCAAGAGCGGTTCATTCAAACCAGAGTTTCTGTCACTACCTCGACTGACTCCCCGACACGATTCCAACAGGATCATTCTCGCGCGATCTCGAGTGAGTTTGGTCTCCCAAACAGACGTCTGAACGCACTCGCAGGAGACACATGCAAGTCGCCGCCACGATGCACACTTGCATGCATAACGTGCGCTCGCATAGCGTCATAGCGCACATGTTTGTCCTCGCACTCTCCATGAGTACCGACGGCGCGACACCGCCTTCAGTCACCGTCGCCTCCCGTCGCCACCAACTGCCACCGTTCTCGTTGGCGTACCTGCCTAGGGGGGAATGTCCATCATTTTCTAGAAATTGGTGAGCTATGTGACTATAATCGGGCGACCACATTCGTCGGTTTGAAATCCAAGATGACACAATTACCAGAAAGCCCCTCAAAAAAACTATTAAAAAGTGATCCGAGGCCTTCATTTGAAGACAAGCAATCAAGAAGAGGGAAAAGGGCTCTGAAGGATTTTCGACGAAGACTTAGAACTCTCTAGCGCTCAAGGGTTCAAGCACCCAAGGGTTCAAGCGCTCAAGTGACTCTCTATCGCTCGACTGCTCAAGAGCTAGCTCAAGTGCCTCCCTAGCGCTCAAGTGCTCAAGTGCCTCTCAAGTGCTCAAGTGCCTCTCTAGAAAGGGCTCAAGTGCTTCTCTAGAGATTAAGGGCTTAAGCGCTCAAGTGCTCAGGTGCTCAAGTGTTCACCCCGCTCTCTACGGTGTCTGCTCTAGCAACAATTCCAGAAGCCTCCTCTGGATGTTCCAAGGAAGATTTTGCTCCTTTACTCTTAAGTACTTGTAAACAGAGCGGTGGTCTGCCACCCTCCATAGAATACAAGCACTTATAATCTCAAGCAAATTAATGGATTTGATCGGCACAGAAACGACAATGTGATTTTTTCTTTCCAGATTTTTCCACGTAAAAGTCATGTCGTTTCTACTATTGAATTTCTTTTGACCGTTTGCACTCTAAGCTCACTCTTGAGCTTATTCAATTCTCCAGATCAAGAGAGCGCTAACCGACTCGCAATATAATAATTTTCTAAATTTTTATTTGGATAGAGTACCTAATGCTCCCTTTATATATATTTCTTGAGGTCAAAGAATAATTTTAATATGAGAAATTAATTTTAGATATTTTGGTAAATCTCTAATTTGTTTAAAAATCTTTGAAGGCCCATTCGATGCGACAAAATTGGCTTTGATAAATTAGTATTGAGGATTAATAAAATAAACGTGCATTCAAACAGAATTTATGATCTTTAAGATTCTGCTCACTGAATTCCATCATGCAGCAAAGAACAAAATTAGAAGCACGCACAATATCAATTCTCGCATATATTGGTATTCATCGGGGAGATTCTGAAAAGTCAATTCTCTACATTCGAATGAACCTTCTAGCCGATAAAAGGATAATTATCAAATTTCAGCCTTTTTGGCCATTAATTATTTCTGCATATTCAAATCTAAAATAAGAAATTGTCATCAGTTTCTAATTTTAATTAATTAATTACGTTAGATAAGTAGTTAGGAAAAAAATTTGATTACTCTCAATTATTTATTTTTAATTATTGGGTCAATGCAGAATATGGAACCTTTTCTATTATTGAGTTTATTAAAAAATTAATTAAATTATTGATTAATACCCAGGTAATATAGGTCCAAACTCCGTGACTCTAGACTTGTAGTAAAAAACAAGCTATTGTTTTTTTTTTTAATATTTTTAACATTAATTACAAAAACAACAAATTTAATTATTAGAAGTTCATGAGACCAGTATAAAAGAAAATGTATAGTTTCCTATAATTTGCAGTAAAAAAATAATTTCAACAATTAAGGTTCTCCGCTAAAATATAAGGGCAAGTTTTATCTGTAATTAGACCCGCGATTCTCTATGGTTCTAAGTGTCGGGCAGTAAATTGTGTACATGAGCAACAAAAATGAGAGTTGCGGAGATGAGAATGCTTAGATAGATGTGTGGACACACGAGACTGGATACAATTAAGAATGAATGTATCAGGGATAAGACAGAAGCAACACCAATTGCAGAGAAGATGCGAGAAACTCGACTAAGATGGTTTGGACACGTACAAAGGAGATCATTAAAGGCACTTGTTATGCGTTGTGAGAGTCTAGTCACTAGACATGTTAAACAAGGGAGGGGTAGACTAATAAAGACTTGAAATGAAACTATAAGAAAAGACACGATGTGCTCACACATTAGTGAAATTATGACAAGATAGGGCACAATGGCGACAAAGGTGTTAGTGCGCTCGAATCATCCCGTGTGGCTGTCAAGTTTGAAACGACCTTCACGTTGCCCCCAACAGGGGTATTTATAGACGTAACCCTAATTCCCCAATGATAGGTTTTTGGATGTCTAACGGATCCAATCGAACCCAATAAAAACTCATTATCATTATTAAATATACCTCAACAAAAAGATCTATATGCCCGACTCACTATAATGGGATAGAAACTTGAGTGTTGTTGTTGTAAAGTTCTTCACCGGATGTATAACAAATTTATTAAAATTATAATTTGAAAAAACAGATAAATATCCAAAAAAAATATAGTTTCCCCTGCTGCACATCAGAACTCAACAAAACAGAGGAAAAGGGAATCTATTTTCTACAAAATGCCAAAAACAGAGAAGAAAGTATTTCAGCCTTCGCCTTTTTTATAGCTTCGGGATGGGAAAGTTGAAAAATTTTAATTTTGATGGCTGTTAAATTGATTGAAAAATGGAAAATCCTCAATATTTTGAATGAAAAAATTGAAGGTTTATGATGGAAATTAGTTTACGTTACCTTCTCTGTTTCCGAGGAGATGTATTTTTCGTTTTGCCCAGCCATCTCCTTTCTTCCTTCTCTAATTCCTGCAATTATTCATTTCCTTTATTAATTTGGGGGAACTTTCAAGCATAGTGGGAGAAAATTAAGGATGGGATAAATAAACATTCATAACCAGAGAGAGAGAGAGAGAAAGGGGAGCAGAGAAGAACAGAGGAAGAGAGAGAAAGAGACAGACGAAGAGAGGTAAAAGAGGAACGGAAAAGAGTGAGAAACAGAGGAAGGGAGAGAAAGACAGAGAGATAGAAGAGAGAAACCTTTGGGTTTGAAGCTGGTTGTTGCTTGCGGTAGAGGAGAGTTTTTTGTAAAGGGGGGAGATGGAGACGATGAAGGAATTAGAGTATTATTCAAGACATGAGAAGAGCGTGCGCTTTCCGCTTTGAGAGAGAGACAGAGGCGGCAAGGGTTGGGGGAAATAAAGAAACAGAGGATGAGAGGAATAAGGAAAGATGTAATAGAAAGATTTATCTATTATTCATAATAATATATTAATCATTTATTAATCAGATTTTACAAACTCTCTATTACAAAAATTTTAAATCTCATTAATTATTATTATTTTAAAATAAATAAATTATGTCCGTTAAAATACGCAAATCTCGTACCTACAATAAAAATTGTGTAAAGAAAAAACGAGGGCAGGGGAAGTATAGTGCTCGGGAATTTGCGAGCGACACGTCGGGACAATGTCGTGGCCGGAGTACTGTCGTGCGGGGCATTGAAGATCTGCTTCGTGCAATATCGCGATCAGAGTACTATCACGGTTGTTCGTAGTGGCGGAGCCCCGTGCTCACTTGTTATATTAAAAAGGACCCCTTGATTAAACATTTACTTTCCGATTTTTCCTCTTTTTATTAAAAAAATCTAGTTTTTAAAAATTTATATGTTTTTCTTTATTTTAAAAATGTGCTCTCATATAAAAAATCATCTACCTACAATAAAATGTTTTTCTCCCCACCGCTGGCAAAACACGTGCACACCGCAAAAATGAGCGTCAAGCAAAATATAACACTAAGGCTCTGTTTGGTTGGGCTGTTGCTGATGGAAAGCTGCTGATGAACTGTTGCTGATAGAAAAAGTGCTGATTCTGGAAAACAGAGTTTTGTTAAAAAACTGTTTGGATGAAACAGAGTTTACAAAACAGAGTTTTCAAAAAATTGTTTGGATACAAAACGGAGTTTTGAATAAAAATTTTTTTTTCAAATACAGCACAAAATAAAATTGTTTGGAAACAAAACAAAGTTAAACGAATTTTGTTTTTCCAAAAAATAATTTTTTTTGCTAATTGAATGCGGGAAGTCAAGCAAGACTAGAGTGAAAAGATTTGAATAATTACATTCAAAGATTAAAAACAAATTTGAATAATTACACGTTTGCTTCTACATACCACAAAATTTGCAATAATAAGGATTTCCATAAGTAAAAAAATCGACGCAAGGAACAACTGGAGCGCGAAATTGGTGTTGTTATATTTATTGAATTGTTGTTTATGTTTGAGTTAAGTGTGGGTACTGTTGTAGTAATATCGTCCATAGCTATATAGGGCCGTTTATTTGGTTTAGCAGCCTGTTTTAGGAGTCGTGTTTTTTAGGTTTAGGGTAAGCTGTAGGTGGCCGTGAGGAGGCAACTCCAACCTTCCTTGATAGTTAGTCAATCACTCACAATTACTAAACCTGGATACATTTGCACTAGCGTTAAGAAAAAAAGGATTTCCATGAGTAAAAAATCGACGCAAGGAACCAAAGAACTTGAAGGAAAATAGTGAATTCGGGAGAAGCAACGGGTAGATAAATACCAGTGGAAGTCCTTCATGGGTTCAATAACGTCGACCGGGTTTGCCCATTCCATGGTGAATTCATCGATCTTCTCCGGCGAGACGTCGTCCTTGAACTTCGCTAACAAAACGTGCTTCACGACTCCAGTCGCCTCTTCCATCCCAATCAAGATAATGGTATTAGAAATCCGATCAGAAAGAATATAGCCTTTGACTTGGTCTCAGCATCCACTTAGATCTGAAGCGAAAACCTAAGTTCCCGTTGATCGGGGATAGCGCGGAAGGGAATCGGGAAGGAGTTCGCAAGTAGCTGTCGCGGTTTTGGAGGAACGCAGAAAAATCGGGCGGTTGGGCTTAAGTATTAAAGCGTGGAAATTGAAAAATGGAGTTTTTAAGATAAGCCTCTCCAAACACAGCTTATGCTGAAAATTCCGTTGCGTTTTCACCGCACAGCAGGCAATAAGCCGCCCCAAACGCCACCTAAGGCTCCGTTTGGGTGACTTATTTTCACTGGTCAAGAGCTTACGACCACATGAATCAGACCATAATTACGGTCTGATTCATGCAGTCCGAACTGCTTGACCGGTGAAAATAAGTCCCCCCAAGTAAAGCCTAAGAGGTTTGCAAGCGGTGACGCACTGTTGTTTCAGGACAATATCATAGCCGGAATAATATTGCTCGGGGCACGGGAACACGGGGTACCAAGCGCACTATATTGATATACTGTCGAGGTTGGATGTAGGAACAGAGCTCACTGATACAAATATATAGAAAAAGATTTATACAACTATGGAATGCAACTCTGGAAATGATGTCTTTACTTAAATTGGACAACATTTTAAAATGTTTTAAACTGGCAACAAATTTTCTTATATGAAACAGTAATTTATTTTCTCTCCCGGAAAGCATAAATATTTTCAATAAAGGGAAAAGAGATGTGTACGAAAATAAGTTTTATTGAAAATAAATGGAAAAAGACTAAAGAGAAAAGAAATTTTAAGGAATAAATTTTATTAGTGAAAGTCTAAAAATCTTTTGCCTTACAATTTATTTTATTTTCCTTTAATAAATTGAGTGAATTAGGCAGCCGACACTCGCATCTTCTCTATTGCCTATCTTTTCTCTTGTCCTTTACTATTCGAAGCATCCTTCTTTGTTTCTCAAGCCTACCACCCTTCTCTGCCTCGTTTATTTTAACGTTGACCATTTTTTTTCTTGTTCTAGTCGTAGCAATAGAGCGGTACATCATTAAACTAAAATAAAATTCTTCAAAACTCCTATCTTCATTAAAAAAAAAAACCGTAAGTACAACTCAGCTCCATATGCGATTAGTGTTCGGTGTTTCGCCTCCAGCGTCGTCATCCCCAGTCCCGATTGTTTGCATCGCCGCCCAGAAACTTTCCTCCAGCTGCCGATTCCCCCATATTTATTCTCCTCCAGCCCCCTGCATCTCTAGGCCCGCCGGAAGTAGGGCTCACTATTTCGCCCGGCTTCTTCCCCACTCCCGATCGCCAGTCGGCTCGGGACTTTGTAACCTCGCAAAAGATCTCGATCACCTCATTTCCTGGACATCGAGCTGAGCATTTAGATCTTTTCTTCAAAAGGCAAGTTCCGAGCTAGCGATTATCAGTCGCTAGCTTGAGTCTACCTTATACTGTAAAGTGTTTGTGGGAGGGGGGGGGGGGGGGGGGGGGGGGGGGGTTGGTCCTATTTAAATTTTGACTACTTTAAATGTACAGAATTTCTTAGTGTGTTTATTAACACACAGCCACAACATTCAAGAACACAGATGATCTACTAAATAAAGCACAAATCTAATTTAACAATCACAACACAGATTACAACACAACACATAGTAGTTTTATAGTGGTTCCTCAATTTATGGGTACATCCACTTTCTCCCTTCTCATATCTAACAATGAACTAGATTCGGCCAAATTTCTTCTTACTTTTCCTCAGATCCTCAGATCTTACACCTCAGAGCCCAGCTGACTCCTACAACTCGGACAAAACAATATCCTACCTCAGATCCTACAACTCAGGTTCCTCTTCAAGAACTCTACCTCATAGTGCTCCTCCACTTCTACTCCTCAGGCAAACCCTTGCCTTACAACCTCAGAACCTTCCAGTTCCTACAACTCAGAGAAATAGCTCCTTCTCCTAGCTCAGGCTCACAACCCTACCTCAGCTTTTATAATTTAGGCTTACAACTCAGAGAAATCAAACTCCTACACCTCAGATCTACTAATAGATCTCACAAGATTATTATAACAGAAAGAATTGAGTTTTCAGGTGTCACCCAGGAAGAAGAGACTGATGAATTTATTCTTGATCAGATCTTGATGTGAATTCTTCTCTCTTAATCTTGGCTGTGAAGAAAAAAGTTCAACCCTTCTTTGCTTTTCCAATGCTTCTTGAAGGAGAAGGTAGAGTTGAATATGGCTGGAGAAGATTGAAGTTGATCCACAATCTGTCTCCTCTCCACCTTCAGAATTCTGTTGAAATTATTCTGACAGACTTAGATGAGAAGAAGAATTATCGCTCGCAGTTTATGATATGTTGGTCTCCTTATATAGGCTTTGACAAGAGTGATCGGCTGCCCCGGTTAATCCATTGACATCTGACAGTTCTGACGGTTGTCAGAACTTCAGGCTTCGAATTCTGGACTTAGAAGAATTTCTGTCTTGAAAGATTCTGCATGAAGGTGTTGAAACAGTTATGAGTGTTGTCACTTCTGTACTTAGATTCTATCGACACCATGTTGAAACCGGAATCCGGCCCCTTGTGGAGTTCGACCCTTGGGGAAGGGGTGGTCTCGCGCCTACTTTGCTCCTGCAAGAAAAACAACGAAGAAGACAAGAAGAAACAGACCCAAGGGCTCGGCAGGGAGGTCCCACCACAAACCCGGAAGATCTCTGAGCGCTTCCCCTCCTTAGCCAGAAGCCGAGCTAAGGTACCCTCAGAGAGCACTTGAAGACGAGAGTAAGGAGGCACTGAAAGCGTGTCCTCTGAGGTACCCCTTGGGTCTTATTTATAGTTTTTTGGAATCTAGACTGCCAATAACCGAAAGAACTGACCTGAAATACCAAAAGCCCTTGGTTGGGTCTGCCAACAGCCAAACTCCGCTGTTCTAAGTAGCTATGCGCAGTCCAACCTGGTCTGCCAACAGCGTGGCTCCGCCGTTCTGAGGGCTATTCGCACCCCTGGGGAGTCAGCTCGCCTCCATCCTCCTCCGCGGGAGGCGGGCACGACCTGGCTTCAGCTGCCCGCCTATTCTCCCTGGGCGAGCGCGAGCCGGACCGTCGCGACCTGCCTGTCTTCTGCCGGGGCTGACCGGCGGCCAGGTCGCGTGTGGGGGCTGGCCGGCGGCCACCGCGACCCCCCGATCGGCTCGCTAGTCGCGGGTCGCCAGACCCATCCGCTTTGGTCAGTGATTCTCCGCGCGACCCGCTCGCTCGCCTCGCCGGCTCGCTCGCCTGAAATGGGCGGGAGCGGGCCAGCCCTTCTGCCGTATATCCTTTTGCCGTTTGGGTGCGGGTCGCGGGGCTAGGTCTGCTCGACCTCCCTGGCGGGACCCGCTCGCCGGACACGGGGTTTACACAATCCCCCGCTTTTTGAGCTTGATTCAAGCTCGGAAAGAATCATCCAACCCGCGTGTTCGGCGAGTACTGTGCTGAGCTGGCAGGGATTCTTCTGGTGGGGCCCACTGTCCGGCTATAAATATACTGCTGAGCCCAGGGGGGCTCCCCAGATCCCCTCATTTTCCTTGAACAGACTAGTTTCTCGATGCCGGTCAGCGAAGAGGTGCGAGCTCGCCTGGCGGCAGCGGGCCTGAAGACTCAGGAGGAGGCCCTCGAGGCCGCCCCTTGGCTAGCACGTGGGTCTCCGGCCCTCTCTTTAGGCCGGCGAAGGGAAAGATTGTTAGGCGGTCTCCGGCGGGTGACTGTCCGGGCTCCAGCTCGGCGGCGGGTGTTGAGGTCGTCCCTGGGGTACGTGACCTTCCTCGGATTATCGCTGTACCTCTGATCTTTTGTTTGCAGGCAATTCCTTGTGAAGAGGTGGGGAACGGGGGAAAGGATCGCCCCCCTCCCTTGTCGTCTGAGAGGGTTGCTAGTCCCCCCGGTCTGGACCGCCCACCTCCGGAAACCCCCGCTCCGCGGCCCCCACGGACTGGGAAAATCTCTTGAGACCCTCGAGGGAGAAACCTTTCAGGGTCGGCCGGGCTCCTCTCGCCCATCCGTCGGCGCGGGTGACGTGCCAACCCCTGGTAAGCTGGTACTCACCGTTGGCTTTGTCCTCGCTCGCTCCTTCTGAATCGCCCTTTTGTAGGCTACAACATGGTTCCCTCCGAAACTGAGACGAGCGAAGGGTATTCGCCTCCACCCGACGTGGACAGTGTTTTCTGATTACCTGGGCGACCCGACCGATGCGGTGGGGATGAAGAGGCAGGTGACGCGGCTGTTCCAGAAACACCGCTGCTGCTTCAGGAGATTGTGAAGAGGGTCGATCAAGACAAGGCCGAGACCGCGGCCCGGCTCGCGGCCTTGGAGGGACCCCCACGCGCAGCAGAAGACGACGATGTCACTTCACCGGGCGTGCACATTACGCGAGCCGAGGAGCATCTTAGGAGCGCCACAGAGCAAGTCGGCCTGGCTGAGCGGGAGCTGGTGGCGGTTCGCGATTACCACAATCCTCGCGTGCCGCCGCGATCGGGAACGAAGCGGCGGCACAGGTGGAAGTGGGTCGAGTACTGATCCAGCCTTTTTCCCCCGCTCGCGGGATATCGCGGGGTTTCTACTGTTATTGCAAAGTTATCTTGTATTTGTAACGATTCGCAGCTCTCTTTGCCCGCCTATGGGCCTAATATTTTACTGCTGAGGTGTATTGAAATTACCAAGCTGTTGCTTTTGCTCTCTGCGGGGCGGGACAGGGGAGAGATTCATTCTGCCTGACCTGCCGATCGGGGCGGGGGCGAGCCGAGGGGCTCGCCAGCCGGGTGTCTCCCGGCTCGCGCGAAATCCCGGATGGGTGCGGGCCGAGAGTCGCCCGCTCAAGTTTGCGCGGACACGGCCGGGCGAGAACCACGCCTGACTGGCCTCGGCGCGCGGCCGCGCGCCGTGAAGTCGAAACGTCAGGCTGATTTTTGCTATCTGCACCCCCTCTTTCGGCGGGAAGTTTCCCGCCCTTTCTCTTTCCCTATAAATAGGCCTTGCCGGCCCTTATTCTCTCACCGATTCAAAACGCTCTCTCGCTTCCTGTTCCCCGCGAAGTACGGCTCGTGCTCGCCTTCTGGATCTGTCTCGCACGTTCGGCGGCGATTCAGTGGGAATGGGCGGAGGCGGCGGGCGACGTGGACGGACGAAGTAAGTGCCCTGGACCTTCTCAGAGCACGACTTCCCTCACGCCGTCATCTCGAACGCGAGTACCTGGATGCTCTTGGCGACCACGTTCCGCCGGCTTTTCTGCGAGACGGCCCGGGGATGGAAAAATCAACGATTTATCTAGGGACGAGCTCGCCATCCCTCTAGCTCACTTTGAGGTGGGCCTGCGACTCCCCTGTGGCCCGAGGTGCGCCAGGTGCTGAAGTATTTCGGGGTCGTCCTAGGCCAGATGACCCCGAACTCCATAGCCGTTTGGTGGGGTTCGCCTGCTTCCTGCGAGAGGAGCGAGTCGAGTTCAGCCTCGCCGTTTTCCTCGGAAACTGTTCTCCTTCCGGGCGAACCGGGATGGGACCGCCTACTTCTCCAGCGCCCACCTCAAGGTGCGGGAGACAGTAAATAAGAGTCATAACTGGCTCAAAAAGTTCCTGTTCGTCAAAGGGGATTTCGGCAACGTCCCCTTCTCGCCGGTGCAGCTTAGCGAGGCGAGCTACCGTCCGCCCAGCCTAGGGGCCATGAGGCCGACTTGTGTGGGTTCTTTGCCGGGAAGAATTTCGAGGTCGCGTACCTGCGCCGCCATCTTGACGACCTCGCCGCCGTCCCGCCAGGGGGAGGTTTGCCACTCGTCGCTGTTCTGACTTACCCCCCTTTTTTCCTTTATCTCACCCCTTCTCCTTGGCAGGCGAGCGCGACATCCCTCTTCACCCCCCTACGAGAGCGCTCGGATCCCCCGGGGTTCTCGCCCGAGCTCAAGCTGCGAATGCCGCTCAGCGCGACATCCCGTCGGTCCCGGCCAAGAAGCGGCCGGGTGGCGGACAGCCCACCCCTCCGCCGAAGGTGGCGAAGACCGCGGGTCAGCAACCCGCCGCGAGCCAAAGGAAAGGCAAGGCCCCTGCGGGCCTTCCGGCCGAGGGCCCTTCGCCCCCGCTGGTTGCTTCGACCAGCGACACCCGGACAGGGCGGCGGGCACCTCCGCGCCGCCGGACGGGTCTCAAGCTGCCGCGAAGCCGGTGCCGAGGGGTCACCGCAACTTTGGCTACGGCGAGAGATATCTGGACGAGCTCGGCGCCCCGCTCCTTTCGTGGGACAAGGAGTCAAATCGCGCCGCGATCTCGACCTTGCTGCCGAGTTGGATGGAGCAGGACACCATCGGCGGGGAGGCCTACAACTTCTCGTTCGGCCTGTACTCGCGAGAAGACGCCGCCATCTACGACAAAGAGGTGACGCGGGTATTGGTTCACGAGAGCGCGCGGGCCCAGCTACGCGGCCTGGAGCTAGCTCATATGGTAGGGAGGCGCTGCACCCACTGGAGCGGAACGCCACCTCCCTGAAGAAGCTGGCGGACGAGAGGGAGGAGGCCCAAAGCTCGCTCAGGAGGACGCGAACCTTCAGAGGAGGCGGGCCGACGCGGCAGAGGAGTCCCTCGCGCAGTACTTGGGCGGGGTGGTATTACTCACCCTCGACAACCGCCCTTTCTCGCGAATCCACCTTATAACTTTCTTTTCCTCTTTTCAGGATGCCGCGACGGCCAGTCGGATGGGTGCTGAGATGCCACCCTTGGTCAGGACAAGTCGGTGTTGGAGGCGCGGGTACGCGAGCTGGAGGCCGCCGCCGCTGTCCCCCCTCCAGACAGCAGTCGGTCCGCTCGAACACACTCTCCGACTGTGACTTGGAGGTGCTGATGCAAAAGAACGCCGCCAGCGCCGCGAAGTACACGATGCAAATGCTGCGACGCGCGGATCTCCTCAAGAGCGAGGCGGCGGAACTCTCGGCGGAAGACGTGGTGCCGGCGCTATTCCTTCCCGTGCCGGACCCTGGGACAAATCCTTCCAGCCCATCTAGGACTTCTCGCCCCGGATCTCGCGTCTCCCCCGCTTTTTGACATTTGTTTTTTAGATGTATATTATCATGTACGTTTAGCTGTTTTGAGACGTACGCGCGAGCTGTGCCTAGACTTCGTGGTTTTCATTACTATTGCTTTTATAAATGCTCTCTCGCCTGCCTCTGTATATTTGCTATTACCGTGCGCAGGGTGGCTGCCTCTGCGGCCCAGCCCTGATGAGGCGGCTGCTCGCCCGCCAAGCGAGGCGAGCCGGCTCGTCCTTGTCTGTATTGCCAAATTTCTTGCGGATTCTCGCCCAGGTTCCCGCCTCCATTCGGCCGCCTTCCCTGGGGCTGGGGGGCTATGTTAGACCCCCCCTTTTTGGTTAGCTTTTGTGATTCCGATCTGCTATTAACGCCATTCGAGTAGTTCCCGGCCTGGCCGCTAGGTGGGAGCCCGGCAGCGTGATTCGTTCTGGGTCCAAACACATTCCATCGAGTGACCTCCGGCCCTGCCAGCTAGGTGAGAGCCTGGCCGGGATCTTCTCGAGGCTAGGGATGACATCGAGTGACTTCCGGCCCTGCCAGCTAGGTGGGAGCCTGGCAGCGGGATCTTCTCGGGGTCCAAACACATTCCATCGAGTGACTTCCGGCCCTGCCAGCTAGGTGAGAGCCTGGCAGTGGGATCTTCTCGAGGCTAGGGATGACACCGAGTGACTTCCGGCCCTGCCAGCTAGGTGGGAGCCTGGCAGCGGGATCTTCTCGGGGTCCAAACACATTCCATCGAGTGACTTCTGGCCCTGCCAGCTAGGTGAGAGCCTGGCAGCGGGATCTTCTCGGCTAGGGATGACACTGAGTGACTTCCGGCCCTGCCAGCTTAGGTGGGAGCCTGGCAGCGGGATCTTCTCGGGGTCCAAAACACATTCCATCGAGTGACTTCCGGCCCTGCTAGCTAGGTGAGAGCCTGGCAGCGGGATCTTCTCGAGGCTAGGGATGACACCGAGTGACTTCCGGCCCTGCCAGCTAGGTGGAGCCTTGCAGCGGGATCTTCTCGGGGTCAAAACATATCCATCGAGTGACTTCCGGCCCTGCCAGCTAGGTGAGAGCCTGGCAGCGGGATCTTCTCGAGGCTAGGGATGACACCGAGTGACTTCCGGCCCTTCTCGGCATGCAGCTAGGTGGGAGCCTGGCAGCGGGATCTTCTTGGGTCCAAAACACTTCCATCGAGTGACTTCCGCCCTGCCAGCTAGGTGAGAGCCTGACAGCGGGATCTTCTCGAGGCTAGGATGACACCGTGACTTCCGCCCTGCCAGCTAGGTGGGAGCCTGGCAGCGGGATCTTCTCGGGGTCCAAAACATTCCATCGAGTGACTTCCGGCCCTGCCAGCTAGGTGAGAGCCTGGCAGCGGGATCTTCTCGAGCTAGGGATGACACCGAGTGACTTCCGGCACTGCCAGCTAGGTGGGAGCCTGGCAGCGGGATCTTCTCGGGTCCAAAACACATTCCATCGAGTGACTTCCGGCCCTGCCAGCTAGGTGAGAGCCTGGCAGCGGGATCTTCTCGAGGCTAGGGATGACACCGAGTGACTTCCGGCCCTGCCAGCTAGGTGGGAACCTGGCAGCGGGATCTTCTCGGGGTCCAAAACACATTCCAATTCTCTATGCTAGCTGGCTGCAGCATACGGGGGGGGGGGGGGGGGGGGGGGGTGGGGGGGGGGGGGGAAGAATTCATTATAACCAACGTGTTGCTTACAGGTGCTTAGGGAAAAAATCTTTTCAGGTCGTCTCCACTTCAGGTGAGACTCAGGGTCTCGCCCTCTACATTTTGGAGCCGATAGCCCCCCCTGACTTCAAAGCTTCTTTCACATAAACGGCCCCTCCCAGCTGGGGTTGAGCTTCCCTACGGACGCTGACCTCCCTGCCGCGCGTCCACCTTCTTCAGCACCATGTCTCCTTCTGCGAACTGCTTGACCCTGACATGCTTGTCGAAGTATTTGGCCATCCTTCTTTTTACCTCTCTCTGTCGGATGGCCCGAGAGGTCCCTCATTCTTCACCATGTCAAGGGAGAGCCTCAGCTCCCCCTCGTTCTCGGTTCGCCACTCCTCTCGGCCCTCCCTGGCCACCCTGACTCGTGGCGTTTGGACTTCAAATTCTATGGGAGCACCGCCTCGCACCCGTGGGAGAGCTTGAAGGGGTCTCTCCCGTAGCCGTGTTAGGGGTGGTTCTTAGGGCCCAAAGAACTGCGGGGAGTTGCTGCTACCCAGCTCCCCCCAAATTCTCCACCTCTTCTTAAGGTGATTGACGATGATCTTGTTCGCGGCCTCCCCTGCCCGTTATTCTCCTGGGGGGTGGACCGAGGCGAACCTAAGGTCGATTCCAAGCTGCTCGCAGAAGCTGGTGACCTCGGCACTGCGAACTGGGGTCCGTTGTCGGTGACGATGGCCTGGGGCAGCCCATGGAGACAGATGATCTCCCCCCAACAAAGTCCTGATCACTTGGAGGTCACCTTGGCAACGCCTTCACCTCCATCCACTTCGAGAAGTAGTCGATCATCCCTAGGAGAACCTTCTCTGACCGCTGGCCTATGGGAAATGGTCGCAACCAAATCCATTCCCCAAATTGCAAAAGGGCCAGGGGCCGTGATCTCTTGATTGTTGGTCCCGGCTGTACTGGAGGGGCACAGCTGGCATTTATGGACTCTCCGTCGAACTCCGCGGCGTCTCGGCCCAGGGTGGGCCAGAAATACCCTTGCTAACTATCCTTCCCGGAATCACTCCCGGAATGACCCCGCACTCCCCGGATGGACTTCTTCCAATATCCTCTGCGCCTCACCCTCGCTACGCAGCGAGCCCAAGCATACCCGGAGAGGGTCTTCCTGTAAGCTGCCCTCCTTAAGGAGGTAGTAAGCTGACCCGTACCTCACTTCTTCTTCTACCCCCTCCGGATATTTCCCCCGTGGAGAGGAAACTACTACTGATCCATCCACGAAGCTTGCTTGTCGATCTCCATGAGCTCCCCTTCCTCGATGGAGGCGGAACAGGTCGGTGCATGGTGCCCCCCGCCCGGGGGCCATGCTTCGCTAGCTGGTCCGGCCTGTTGTCATTCTCTCCCCTTGGCCGTGTGTCTGATGGAGAGGTCTGGAAGGTCCCTATGACTAACCACAGTTTTTTGCAAGAGGTTCAGTCTGCAGTTCTGAAAATTTTTGGGTTTTCTGGCAGGAGGCACACGG
The DNA here is from genome assembly GCA_039583875.1 of Platanthera guangdongensis. Lineage (NCBI taxonomy): Eukaryota > Viridiplantae > Streptophyta > Magnoliopsida > Asparagales > Orchidaceae > Platanthera > Platanthera guangdongensis. The sequence goes on from CM077156.1 coordinate 162,287,262, forward strand.
CCTGCGACACGGGCGTGTCGCAGGGCGTGTCGAGGCCGTGTCGACACTCGGCCCAGGTGTCGACACTTTCGCTCGACAAAGTGTCGAGAGTGGGGCACACGGCCTGCGACACGGGCGTGTCGCAGGGCGTGTCGAGGCCGTGTCGACACTCGGCCCAAGTGTCGACACTTTCGCTCGACAAAGTGTCGAGAGTGGGGCACACGGCCTGCGACACGGGCGTGTCGCAGGGCGTCGAGGCCGTGTCGACACTCGGCCCAAGTGTCGACACTTTTCGCTCGACAATGTGTCGAGACTGGGGCACACGGCCTGTGACACGGGCGTGTCACAGGGCGTGTCCCGCTTGGTCGACGATCTTCGCTCGACGTTTTTCCGCGGTGTCGACACAAAGCCTGTCGACGGGTGTCGAGACTTGGCACACGGCTTGGGACACGGGCGTGTCCCAGGCCGTGTCACCTCTCGGTTGGTGTTGGGGCCGTGTCGTTGGAGACACACGGCAGGCCACACGGCCGTGTCACTGGGGACACGGGCGTGTCGGATTGAACACGGGCGTGTCGAATGCCCGTGTCTGATTCCAGGCGCGTCGATTTGAGACGGCGAATGAGGCACACGGCCCTGGACACGGGCGTGTGCCAGGCCGTGTTCGGCCCAGGTCTTCTATTTTCCAGGCGAATCGCGGCCTTCTTTTTCTGGTTTTGGGATCTAACGGTTCAGGCCATCTCCTGGGAGTTAAGTCCGATTCTAGGGTGGGAACCCTCATTTTTTCCAAGTCCTCTCTTTCTAAGTTCTTGAGAAAAACTAGAGCAAGGAGGAAGAAGAAGAAGCCTTGGGCTGTAGGAAGGGTTTCGGAGCTCCAAATCGCGAGCCGAGTCCGGATCCGTGAAGCTTGGAGCGTTGCGAAGTTTTCCATCCGGCTATTTTTTCCATGGCAAGGAGAGGAGTCGGAAGGTAACGACATCTCTCCTCTCGGTCTTTAGGATGCACGTTTTTAGCATCGTTTTTCTTCTAGATTTTTGGGCACCAACTCTCAAATGAGAGGGGCTTTGGTTTGCCAAGGTTCAAGAGGAACCTCCGGGTTGATTGAGTCCGTCCCCGGCATATTTTGCATTAGAGATCCGCTTCGCTAGTGGATTAGGCATGGTGGGTGAAGCCGTAGTCGCGACCGTTAGTCCGACTCGTGATGTTGCATACGAACTTAGGGATTCGTAGAGATTTCCGTTGCGGCAAGATGCCGTTTGTGTTGTGGTGGTGATTGTCCCGTTTGCTTGAAAAGGTACGTGTAGTCGAACCCGGACAAGGTTAGCTCCTCGTGGCGGTAGATGGTTTCCTTGAGGGACAAGGTTAGCTCCGTATGAGAATGGAGATGGTTTCCTTGGTGGACAAGGTTAGCTCCGCACGAGTTGGAGATGTTTTCCTTGGTGCGCGGGAACGCTGCGGTACAAAGAGGGATTGAATGTTTTGTTTAGTCTTGGTTGTGTTGTGCCAAGGCGTGGCTATGTCTCCGTGGTCGGCTGGCTATCCCGTGACATGTGCGTCATGTGTGGAGAGTGTCCCGGCGAGACTAGTCCCCTTCTGTGAGACTGACGAGAATGCCAAGCTTGGGGCAAGCCGGGCAAAGAGGCCATGAGCGGGTGGGGTCCAGCAAGGCTTCTTAGAATCGGTCAGTCTGTGGTTGTTGGAATCCTGACATGAGACGTCAGAGCTTGCAGGCAAGCCCGGGGCTAAGCCCACGAGCGGGTGGGGCCTTGGCAAGAATTCCATGTGGCGGCCTGTGCGCCGTGTGAGGGAGTTGTGTCTCCCTCAATGTTTGCGGCTTTATGCCAATTGGGGAAATGTGAGTACCCAAATGATGTGATGTTGTGCTAGATGCATACGCTGTAGGGTACCTTGGGTGAAGCCCGGGTGTTGCATTCATGTTGCATAGTAGGCCCTTTCTTTATATGCTCAACCAGTAGAGAACATGTTTGATGATTGAGACATCCAAGCCTGTTTTAATGCTTTTCTATTTATAGATGTTATTTTGCATATGAAGTGCTGACTTGCAGGTTGGAGGGTTCCCCGGGGTCCGTTAGGGGCGGCCGGGAGGAGATGTGTTGTTACACAGTTTGAGGTCAGCCTTTGCTGACCCACGTTACTAATAATTTTTACAGGGCAAGGATCGCATGCAGAGCTAGCACGCCGGCCAGAAAGGCCTAAGCCCCATGAAGTGTTTTCCCTCTTTTGTAGCACTACATTTTGATGATGTTTGTTTGAGACTCTTTTGTCCGGCTTGCATGCCGAGGTAGACTAGGAGTGCTAGCACATTCATGTTTGATGTACTATTTTACTTTTGGACATTTGATGTAAGGCCTTAAGGCCATTTGTTTACTCTTTTGGTTAGTGGATAACTTCTAGTTGTGCTTGGTTTTCCGCTGTGTGTGCAAGTGTTTTGAGTTTGGGTAGCTATATCAACTTATAATACTAAAGCTGTGGCGTTCGTATGTTGTGGGGCCCCGGCCGGACCCATATTATACGTCCACTACAGGGGAGGTGTTACAATTTGGTATCAGAGGAGGTTAGATTCAAGGTCAGTGCGTAGAGAAGTTATCCACATAAGAGTAACGCGGGACGTGAGTGTCCTTATGTTTTAGTCTTGAGATTGGAGACTAATCCCTTATTTCTTGTTTTCCTGAAGAGTGCAAGCAACGAGGCGGGCACTTCAAGAGCAAGGGATGATCTCTCGGCGAGCAGTGCTACTGCTCCAGGCTTTTGGGCACGGGTGTAAACCCGGCCGACTTCTGCCGTATGCTTGCAGAAGCGATGGTGGCAGCCCAAGCGGCGGCTGCAGCCCAGGTAGCAACCCCTGCTACACCGGACACGGCGACGGCCGTGCCAGGCGGAGAAGCCAGGCGAGTGGAGCCTTTGGCAGAAAGGGTGGTGGTAGGACATGGAGACCGACACATGAAGTACTTCCTGAGTTTCCATCCCCCGTCCTTCAAGGGTGTTGGAACGCCAACGGATGCGGAGGATGGTGGGTTCGTATTCAAGAACTACTAAGGGCGGCAGAGACGCCAGAGGAAAAGAAAGCGGAGTATGCGGCGTTCATGTTGGAAGGAGACGCCAAGTTGTGGTGGGTGAGCCATAGCGGCCGCCTTTCCCGGGACGCACCCCGTCAGTGGAAGAGTTTGGGGACGCTTTTCTTAAGAGGTATATCCCAGTTTCAACACGATTGGCCCTGCAGAGGCAGTTTCTGCATCTAATGCAGCGAGACAAGACAGTGGATGAGTACGTGCAAGAGTTCACCCGATTGGGTCGTTATGCGGGAACGACAATGGCGGATGATGTAGAGAGGGATAACCTCTTCTACCAAGGGTTGAGGGAAAATCTGAGACAACCCCTCATCTCCATGAAGAGGGCGGGATTTAATGAGCTAGTTGAAGCCGCCAGGATTTGGAGAATGATTTGGAGCGAACCCAACGCCGTAAGGGTTTTACTCCCAAGCAAGGGGAAGGGAAGCCTTCCCAATCTCATGGAAAGTCTGATGGGAGTAGGTGGAGGAAGAAGCCTTACACTTCCAGATCTGGTGAGAGGAGCAACTGGACGCCTGGGGGTTCCCACTCTAGGGGACCGCCGACGTGCTACAACTGCGGGAAGGTTGGGCACATAGCCCGTGCTTGTCAGCAAGGGGGAGCGGGGCAAGAGTCAAAGCAGGAGCAGTCTGTGCGCTCGGGCCCCAGTGCTGCAGAGAAAGGAAAGATGGCGGAGTCGAGCGCTTCTCGGTTCCAACCGGTGCAACCAAGGGCCTACAACCTTGGACAGCAAGAAGCGATCCGCCAGACTGATGTGGTGACAGGTATGAAGAGAATTTAAGTTTAAATTTTGTGCTTCATCCTTTTAGACTTTTGTGTAATGTCTATGTTGTAGGCTTCGTGTTAGTTTCCGGATACCCCGCTAGGGTATTGTTTGATACGGGAGCATCGCACTCCTTTCTTGCGGAGAGCTTCATCCGGAGAATAGGAGTTGAGTCTTTCTCGTCGGGAGCAGAGCTGAGAGTGCGCATGCCCAATGGGTCATCTATGACCACCGGGCTAAAGGGCGCATTTGTTGGGAGCTAGACGGAGTTGTCTTCGCTCTGGAAGCAGCAGTGTTACCATTAGTAGAGTTCGATGTCATTTTGGGCATGGACTGGCTTGCAGAGCAGCGCGCCAGCATTGATTGTTTATCCAAGGTAGTGACTCTAAGAGTAAAGGGCAAGCAGAAGTCAAATTTGAGGGCTTTGTGGAGTGGCCTGTTCCCTGATTTCGGCCATGCAGTTGGTGCGGGCGGTTAACCAGGGTGGTGTAGCGCTTGTAGCGTTATTGGAGGTTCGTCTCTCCCAACTGTCTATTGAGGAAGTGCCTGTGGTGGCAGAGTTCAAGGATGTGTTTCCGGATGAACTTCCTGGAGCGCCTCCTCGGCGGGAGATCGACTTCTCGATCGAGTTAGTGCCGGAGGCTAGACCGGTGTCACGTCCTCCATTTAGGATGGCACCAAAGGAGTTGGCGGAACTTAAGGTACAGTTACAGGAACTGTTGGAGCAAGGGTATATTAGACCCAGTTCTTCACCGTGGAGCGCACCGGTGTTGTTTGTAAAGAAGAAAGACGGTAGCATGCGCCTGTGCATAGACTACCGAGAGCTCAATAAGTTGACCGTCAAGAATAAGTATCCGATCCCTCGGATAGACGATTTGTTTGACCAATTGGTGGGGTCAGTGGTATATTCGAAGTTGGACTTGAAGTCGGATACTATCAGCTACGAATTCGAGATGAGGACATACCCAAACTGCCTTTGGTACAAGGTATGGACACTTTGAGTTTACGGTGATGCCGTTCGGTTGACGAACGCACCATCGGTGTTCATGGATCTGATGAATCGGTATTTCGGGATTACTTGGATTCGTTTGTGGTTGTCTTCATTGATGACATCTTGGTGTACTCCAAGTCGGAAGTGGAGCATGAGACCCACTTGAGAATGGTTTTGCAAGTGTTGAGGGAGAATGAGTTGTATGCAAAATTCTCCAAATGCGAGTTCTGGTTGGAGAAGGTGGCATTTTTGGGCCACGTGATTAGTGGTGATGGGTGGCAGTGGATCCAGCGAAAGTGGAGGCCATCAGAGATTGGCCGGTGTTGAGGACCGTGGCGGAAGTCCGAAGTTTTCTTGGACTAGCCGGGTATTATAGGAGATTCGTGGAGAATTTCTCGAAGATAGCTCTACCCCTCACCTCTCTCACTCGCAAAGACCATAAATTTGTGTGGACCCAAGAGTGCAGTCAAGCATTTGAGGCCCTGAAGGAGAGGCTTATGATGGCTCCGATCCTGAGTTTACCGCAAGGGACCGATGGATTTCAATTTTCAGTGACGCATCGGGATGCGGTTGGTTGGTTGCGTTGTGCAACATGGCAAGGTGATAGCTTTTGGGTCTAGACAGCTGAAACCTCATGAGAGGAATTACCCCGTCCATGATTTGGAGCTGGCGGCGGTAATCTTCGCGTTGAAAATATGGCGACACTATGTGTATGGCGCAAGGTGGAGATCTTCACGGACCATAAAAGCCTGAAGTATCTCTTGGATCAAAAGGACTTGAATATGCGGCAACGCAGATGGGTTGAGTTTCTTGGAGACTACGAAGTGGCGATTCAGTACGCCGGGTAAAGCCAATGTGGTGGCGGATGCGTTGAGTAGAAAGTACTCGGGGCAAGGAAATTGGATCGAAGCTCATGATGAGCGGTTGGTACGGGAATGGGAGTCCCTTGGATTGGAATGTGTTGCGAGGCGAGTCTAGCGTGGCTCGGTTGAACTGGATTGAAGTGCAAAACGACTTGTCCGATCGTATTCGGGAAGCGACTCGATTAGATGTGGAGTTTCAACCTTTTGTGTTGGAGGCTCAAACGGGCGAGAGCAGCACCTGGGAGATGATCGGGGGAATCTTGAGAAAGGATGGAAGGGTTTGTGTACCGCAGTTTGGCAATCTCCGTGAGGAGTTGATGTTTGAGGCTCACTTCTCAAAGTACTCCATTCACCCGGGCAGTACAAAGATGTACTTGGATATGAAGAAATCCTTTTGGTGGCCGGGGTTGAAGCGAGATGTAGCTTTGTATGTGAGTCGTTGCCAAACATGTGCCTTGGTGAAGGCCGAATGTCAGAAACCGGGCGGGTTCCTGAAGCCCCTTCCAATTCCTGAATGGAAATTTGAGGACATCTCCATGGACTTTGTGCATGGTTGCCTAGATCGCAGCATGGGAATGATGCTATTTGGGTGATCGTGGATCGCCTAACCAAGGTGGCTCACTTCATCCCAAATCGGAAAGAGGACAGCGTGGAGAAGCTGGTGGAGTTGTATGTTCGCAACATTGTGCGACTGCACGGAATTCCTAAGAGCATAGTCAGTGATCGCGATGGACGGTTTACGTCCAAGGACTGGAGATTGGTTCAGAAGAGCTTGGGCACGAAGCTAAAGTTCAGTACGGCGTTCCATCCTCAAACTGATGGGCAAACGGAGAGAACGAACCGTACTATGGAGGATATGTTGAGAATGTGCGTTCTTGATTTTGGCAAGAGGTGGGAGGATCACCTCTTCATGGTAGAATTTGCGTACAACAATAGTTTTCAAGCAAGCATAAAGATGGCGCCATACGAAGCTTTGTATGGGAGGCGGTGTCGAACGCCAATGTCTTGGGCAGAGGCGGGAGACACCAAACTTCTGGGAAAGGATGCGGTAGTTGACGCTTGTGAGTTGGTACGGACCATCCAAGAGCGTATGAAGGTGGCGCAAGACAGACAAGCAAAATATTTTAATGCTCGTCACCGGAAGTTAGAATTTGCAGTTGGTGATTGGGTTTATCTGAAGGTCAAGCCGTTCAAAGGCGTCTCGCGGATTCGCCGACTCAAGAAGTTGAGTCCAAGGTTTTTGGGGCCTTTTGAAATTGTTGAGCGGGTAGGAGAAGCAGCCTATCGGTTGGCGTTGTCCGCAGATTTGAGTGGATTACATGACGTCTTCCACGTCTCCGTGTTGAGGAAAGCCTTGGTGGAGGCTAGCGTGGTGATTGAGCCGGCATCGGTGCCGATTGAGGAAGACTTGAGGACGCGAGTCCTTCCAATCGCTATAGAAGATTCGGAGATTCGGCAGTTGCGGAATAAAGAAGTTAAACTTGTGAAAGTTCGTTGGGACAACTGCGGTCGTGAGGAGTTCTCGTGGGAGCGAGAACAGGCCATGCTAGAAGACTATCCAGAACTATTTTGTCAGGTACAATTTATGTTTTGTACCTCGTTTGTTTTGAAATTTCGGGACGAAATTCTGTTAAGTGGGGGAGAGTTGTAACACCCCAGTTTTTGCAAGAGGTTCAGTCTGCAGTTCTGAAAATTTTTGGGTTTCTGGCAGGAGGCACACGGCCTGCGACACGGGCGTGTCGCAGGGCGTGTCGAGGCCGTGTCGACACTCGGCCCAAGTGTCGACACTTTCGCTCGACAAAGTGTCGAGAGAGGGGCACACGGCCTGCGACACGGGCGTGTCGCAGGGCGTGTCGAGGCCGTGTCGACACTCGGCCCAAGTGTCGACACTTTCGCTCGACAAAGTGTCGAGAGTGGGGCACACGGCCTGCGACACGGGCGTGTCGCAGGGCGTGTCGAGGCCGTGTCGACACTCGGCCCAAGTGTCGACACTTTCGCTCGACAATGTGTCGAGACTGGGGCACACGGCCTGTGACACGGGCGTGTCACAGGGCGTGTCCCGCTTGGTCGACGATCTTCGCTCGACGTTTTTCCGCGTGTCGACACAAAGCCTGTCGACGGGTGTCGAGACTTGGCACACGGCTTGGGACACGGGCGTGTCCCAGGCCGTGTCACCTCTCGGGTGGTGTTGGGGCCGTGTCGTTGGAGACACACGGCAGGCCACACGGCCGTGTCGCTGGGGACACGGGCGTGTCGGATTGAACACGGGCGTGTCGAATGCCCGTGTCTATTCCAGGCGCGTCGATTTGAGACGGCGAATGAGGCACACGGCCCTGGACACGGGCGTGTGCCAGGCCGTGTTCGGCCCAGGTCTTCTATTTTCCAGGCGAATCGCGGCCATTCTTTTTCTGGTTTTGGGATCTAACGGTTCAGGCCATCTCCTGGAAGTTAAGTCCGATTTAGGGTGGGAAACCCTCATTTGTTCTCCAAGTCCTCTCTTTCTAAGTTCTTGAGAAAACTAGAGCAAGGAGGAAGAAGAAGAAGCCTTGGGCTGTAGGAAGGGTTTCGGAGCTCCAAATCGCGAGCCGAGTCCGGATCCGTGAAGCTTGGAGCGTTGCGAAGTTTTCCATCCGGCTATTTTTTCCATGGCAAGGAAGAGGAGTCGGAAGGTAACGACATCTCTCCTCTCGGTCTTTAGGATGCACGTTTTTAGCATCGTTTTCTTCTAGATTTTTGGGCACCAAACTCTCAAATGAGAGGGGTTTGGTTTGCCAAGTTTCAAGAGGAACCTCCGGGTTGATTGAGTCCGTCCCCGGCATATTTTGCATTAGAGATCCGCTTCGCTAGTGGATTAGGCATGGTGGGTGAAGCCGTAGTCGCGACCGTTAGTCCGACTCGGTGATGTTGCATACGAACTTAGGGATTCGTAGAGATTTCCGTTGCGGCAAGATGCCGTTTGTGTTGTGGTGGTGATTGTCCCGTTTGCTTGAAAAGGTACGTGTAGTCGAACCCGGACAAGGTTAGCTCCTCGTGGCGGTAGATGGTTTCCTTGAGGGACAAGGTTAGCTCCGTATGAGAATGGAGATGGTTTCCTTGGTGGACAAGGTTAGCTCCGCACGAGTTGGAGATGTTTTCCTTGGTGCGCGGGAACGCTGCGGTACAAAGAGGGATTGCGATGTGTTTAGTCTTGGTTGTGTTGTGCCAAGGCGTGGCTATGTCTCCGTGGTCGGCTGGCTATCCCGTGACATGTGCGTCATGTGTGGAGAGTGTCCCGGCGAGACTAGTCCCCTTCTGTGAGACTGACGAGAATGCCAAGCTTGGGGCAAGCCCGGGCAAAGAGGCCATGAGCGGGTGGGGTCCAGCAAGGCTTCTTAGAATCGGTCAGTCTGTGGTTGTTGGAATCCTGACATGAGACGTCAGAGCTTGCAGGCAAGCCCGGGGCTAGGCCACGAGCGGGTGGGGCCTTGGCAAGAATTCCATGTGGCGGCCTGTGCGCCGTGTGAGGGAGTTGTGTCTCCCTCAATGTTTGCGGCTTTATGCCAATTGGGGAAATGTGAGTACCCAAATGATGTGATGTTGTGCTAGATGCATACGCTGTAGGGTACCTTGGGTGAAGCCCGGGTGTTGCATTCATGTTGCATAGTAGGCCCTTTCTTTATATGCTCAACCAGTAGAGAACATGTTTGATGATTGAGACATCCAAGCCTGTTTTAATGCTTTTTCTATTTATAGATGTTTATTGCATATGAAGTGCTGACTTGCAGGTTGGAGGGTTCCCCGGGTCCGTTAGGGGCGGCCGGGAGGAGATGTGTTGTTACACAGTTTGAGGTCAGCCTTTGCTGACCCACGTTACTAATAATTTTTACAGGGCAAGGATCGCATGCAGAAGCTAGCACGCCGGCCAGAAAGGCCTAAGCCCCATGAAGTGTTTTTCCCCTTTTGTAGCACTACATTTTGATGATGTTGTTTGAGACTCTTTTGTCCGGCTTGCATGCCGAGGTAGACTAGGAGTGCTATGCACATTCATGTTTGATGTACTATTTACTTTTGGACATTTGATGTAAGGCCTTAAGGCCATTTGTTTACTCTTTTGGTTTGGATAACTTCTAGTTGTGCTTGGTTTCCGCTGTGTTGTGCAAGTGTTTTGAGTTTGGGTAGCTATATCAACTTATAATACTAAAGCTGTGGCGTTCGTATGTTGTGGGGCCCGGCCGGACCCATATTATACGTCCATACAGGGGAGGTGTTACAATGACCCCCTTCACTTTGGCCAAGTATAACTTCAGAGAGGGCTCCCTTGCTTCGAACTCCCCGTTGATCTGGGAAGTCACCACCATGGAGTCGGTTAGGACCTCCACATCCCGCACCCCCAGCTCCCTGGCCAGGCGCAGCCCCGCTATCACTGCTTCATAATCGGCCTGGTTGTTGGTAATGGGAAAATGCACCACCACCGTCTGCTCAATCTGAGTCCCTTGAGGGCTTTCCAGAACCACCCCCACTCCAAGAGAATGCCTCCCTGAGGCTCCATCCACCCTCACCTTCCAAGGAGTCGGGCGGGTGAGCTCCTCCTCCGCTACTTCTACCACGTAGTCGGCCAGGAAGTCGGCCATTGCCTGAGCTTTGATCGAGAGCCGCGGAACGAAGGAGACATCGAACTCGCTCAGCTCCACCGACCACTTGGCCAGCCGGCCTGAATGCTCCACCCCCTCGAAGATGTTGCGGAGAGTATGGTCGGTCACCACTCGGATTGAGTGTGCCTGGAAGTAAGGTCGGAGCCTCCGAGCCGAGATGATTAGTGCGAATGCAAGCTTCTCCAAGATCGGATACCGGAGCTCGGCCTTCCTCAGGACCCGACTGACGTAATAAATAGGGAGCTTCCTCTTCCCTTCTTCACGAACCAAGACGGAGCTCAAGGCCTCTGTCCCGACTCCGAGATATAAGAACAAATCCTCCCCCTCCTTCGGTCCTCGGAGCAGCGGAGCCTGTGTCAACTGCGCCTTGAGGGCCTGGAACGCCTCCTCGCATTCCTTGGTCCATTCAAACCTTCGACCACCCCTCAGCGTTTTGAAGAAGGGGGATCACTTCTCCCCTGCTCGAGAAAGGAAGCGACTCAGCCCTGCTAGCTTCCCGTCAACCGTTGGACCTCCTTTGTGTTCCGTGGGGACCCCAGCTCCAAGATAGCCTTGACCTTGTCCGGATTCGGCTCGACCCCCGCGGGGGTGAGGAGATGCCCCAAGAACTTTCCCCGGCTGGCCCCAAAGACACACTTAAGGGGATTCAACTGCATCTTGTATCTGAGCAGGGTGGCGAAGGTCTCCTCCAGGTCCCGGAGGTGGGAATCCACATCCCGGCTTTTGATCATGAGGTCGTCCACGTATACCTCCAAATTCCTCCCCCTCTGCTCCTTAAAGACCCTATCCATCATTTTCTGGTAGGTGGCCCCAGCATTCTTCAGCCTGAATGGCATCATCTTGTAGCAGTAGCGGCCGTCCCCTGTGATGAACGAGACGTCCTTGATGTCCGGGGGGTGCATCCTGATCTGATGGTAACCTGAAAAGGCATCTAAAAAACTCATTACAGAAAAGCCGACGGCTGAGTCAACCAGCGCGTCGATCCGAGGCAAAGGATAACAATCCTTAGGACAAGCTTTATTAAGTAAGGAGAAATCGATACAAAATCGCCAGCGGCCGTCTCCTTTTTTAACCATCACAACGTTGGAGACCCAGCCGGGGTACTGAATCTCGGACACGAAGCCAGCCTTGAGAAGCTTCGCCACCTCCTCCCTGATGGGTTCCGCCAGCTTGTCTGCCGTGGATCTCTTTTTCTGCTGAACGGGGCGTGTTCCCGGGTCCAGGTTGAGGCGGTGGCAAGCCACATCCGCGTCAACCCCCGGCATCTCCACGGAGTTCCACGCGAAGATGTCCACATTCTTCTGGATGCACTCCAGCATCCTGCCCTGGTCCTCCGGGGTCAGCCCCCCGCTGACGCGGATCTTCTCCATCCTGCCCCCACGGGTAAGCACCTCCAGCTCTACCACTTCCTCCGCGGCCTCCAGCCTGGACCGCTCCGCCCATCCTTCAGCATCCCCTTCATCCGGGACGGGTACCTCTTCCTCCATCTCTTCTCCCGCTCCCCTCACCTCGGCTACCTCCTCCAGATCTCCTCCTTCTGCTTCCTCAGCGCGACTCTCTATCCCCAGCTCCTCGCTGACAACCTCCTGCTCGGCCTCCTCCATCCTCCGCCCCATCTCCTCGGCCCCCTCCTGCCAAGAGATAGTGTTCACCGCGGTGACATAGCACTCCCGTGCCACCTTTGGGTCCCCCCTGACTCTGACCTGGATCCCCTCGGCGTTGAACTTTAAGCATTGATGGAAAGACGAGGGGACGCAGCGGAAGGCGCTGATAAGGGGCCTCCCGAAGATTGCGCTGTAGCTGCTGGGGGCGTCCACAATGACGAACTTGCAGTTTCGGGACTGCCCCCCCAGGGTGACATGGAGGCCAACTCCCTCTACTTCCTTCCTTTCTCCCGAGAATCCGAACAAGGGCCCGTCCGAGGCCAGCACCCTCTTAGCCTCCACCTTCATCGCGTCAAACGCCTTTTTGAAGACGACGTTGACGGAGCTCCCATTGTCCACGAGGATCCGAGAGACAGTAAAATTCTCGATGGCGGCCTTGATGACCAGCGCATCACAGAACGGATCCTCGTGGTCTGGCATATCACTTCTGGAGAAGGTGATCCTCTCCTCCGGCGGCGGGGTTTGGGATGTAGAGGCGACCCTCCGCCGGTACATAGTGTGGAGGCTTTCCTTGCGGGAAGCCCCAATCCCCACTCCCCCGTGGATCACTCCGATCCCTTCTCGGGTCCCGACATCAACCCGGTCCTCGCAACGATCCTCCTCTGCCCGAGGCAGGACCTCCTCGATTCTCACTTCTTGCCGCGCCTCCTCCTGCTGCTGCTGCCGCTCCCTATTCCCTCTCATCTCCAAGAATTCCGGGCACGTGGCTGTTGCGTGCCCCTCTTCCTGATGGAAGTCACAGTAGGGCAGCTCCACCCTGAACTCCCTTCTCCTCCTCCTCATGATCCCCCTCCTTGCTCCCAAAGCTATGGACATGGCCTCCTCCTGATCGGGGAGCCGGGGCCTCTGGCCCTGCCTCCAGCCCGGAGGGTGGAACTGATCTTGCCTCCCCTGATGGTGACCCCTTCCGTAGTACCCTCTTGGTGGCCCTTGCCCCTGCCACTCAGGTCTCCAGCCCAGCCGGCGGTCGGGCTCCTGGTGCCCCCACCTCGGCTGCTGCTGCCACTGGAGCTGCCTCTGCTCCCTCTGCCTAGGCTCTCCTCTTCTCTCTTCCTGTCCTCTTCCCCCCTTCGACTCCTTTTCCTCCTCCGTCGCCCACCTGGCCAGCTTCTTTGCGAATTCCGGGTTCGACGCCTCCCCGTCGACCTCTCTCGCCGCCCTCTCCATCAACTCCTCGTAGGAGAGAGGGGGAACTCTCTTCAGCTCCATTCGGAAGAAACCCTGCTGCAGGCCCAGGGTGAAAGCTATCATCAGACTATGGCCCGGCATCTCCTGGACCTGGGTAACCTCCTCCTGAAACCGATCCACATAGCTCCCCAATGTCTCGTTCACTCCTTACTTAATGTGGAACAAGGACTCCGACTCCTTCTTCCTCTTCTTCGAAGTAGTGAACCTCAGCATGAATCCCCGGCGCAAGTCCTCAAAACAGTAGATGGAGCTGGCCAGGAGCTGGTGGAACCACTCCCTTGCCTTCTCTCGGAGGGTGATGGCGAAGAGACGACACTTGAATCCGTCCGACATCTGACGGATGGAGACCACGTCTTCGAACCATTGGACGTGCTGAACCGGGTCTCCCTTCCCGGTGTAGTAGGACATCTCGGGCTCCCTGAACCCTTCTGGTACTGGTGCCGAGGAGACCAGCTCGCTGAAAGGACTGCCTCCCCCCACTGGGCGAGCCGGCGAATCTCGCGGACCCAGCTCACCGAACCTGCCTCGGCTTGCCGAACCGGGGAAAAGCTCGCAACCCGGGAGCTCGCATCCTCGGCCTTCCTCGGCCACTTCCTTTCCAGCTCGCCGGCCAGGGGCGTCCTCGCCCAAAGAGGGGGCGGCCGTGATCTGGGCTGCCGGCGTCGAGTACTCGGCCTGCGCGCCGAGTGCGATCCTGACGAGGCCCAACACCTCGTTCCTGAAGTCCTCCAACATCCCTACTGTTGCGAGAGGCGGGGGGGGGGGGCGAGTCCTGCCTGTCAGATCCTTGTCCTCCCGTCATTGAGCTCGCCGAAGCTTTTCCGCACTGACCACTCTCCACGCTCACCGCACCAAAATGTTGAAACCGGAATCCGGCCCATTGTGGAGTTCGACCCTTGGGGAAGGGGTGGTCTCGCGCCTACTTTGCTCCTGCAAGAAAAACAACGAAGAAGACAAGAAGAAACAGACCCAAGGGCTCGGCAGGGAGGTCCCACCACAAACCCGGAAGATCTCTGAGCGCTTCCCCTCCTTAGCCAGAAGCCGAGCTAAGGTACCCTCAGAGAGCACTTGAAGACGAGAGTAAGGAGGCACTGAAAGCGTGTCCTCTGAGGTACCCCTTGGGTCTTATTTATAGTTTTTTGGAATCTGGACTGCCAATAACCGAAAGAACTGACCTGGAAATACCAAAAAGCCCTTGGTTGGGTCTGCCAACAGCCAAACTCCGCTGTTCTAAGTAGCTATGCGCAGTCCAACCTGGTCTGCCAACAGCGTGGCTCCGCCGTTCTGAGGGGCTATTCGCACCCCTGGGGAGTCAGCTCGCCTCCAATCCTCCTCCGCGGGAGGCGGGCACGACCTGGCTTCAGCTGCCCGCCTATTCTCCCTGGGCGAGCGCGAGCCGGACCGTCGCGACCTGCCTGTCTTCTGCCGGGGCGGACCGGTGGCCAGGTCGCGTGTGGGGGCTGGCCGGCGGCCACCGCGACCCCCCGATCGGCTCGCTAGTCGCGGGTCGCCAGACCCATCCGCTTTGGTCAATGATTCTCCGTGCGACCCGCTCGCTCACCTCGCTGGCTCGCTCGCCTGAAATGGGCGGGAGCGGGCCAGCCCTTCTGCCGTATATCCTTTTTGCCGTTTGGGTGCGGGTCGCGGGGCTTGGTCTGCTCGACCTCCCTGGCGGGACCCGCTCGCCGGACACGGGGTTGTACACACCAGTCCTAGGTGTCAACACTTCTCTTATAGGGATGTCGACAACAATCAAGTGTGTCGACACTACTATCTTCTTGTATCAACACAACTTGTGTAACATGTGTCGACACTAGTCCCGAGTGTCAACACAGCTGGTTTCTTGACTATCGGTGTCGACATAAGTCCCGAGTGTCGAAACATCTTGCTTCCAGTCTCGATATAACTTTGTGTGAAGTGTGTCTACACAAATCCTGAGTGTCGACACAGCTTTCTCGTCTCAGCACTACTTGTATAAGGGTGTCTACACTAGTCTCGAGTGTCAACACAACATGATTCCTTGTCTCAGCACTGCTTTTACAAATGTGTCGACACTTGCCTAGTGTCTTGATACTTTTGTACTTAGTTTATTTTTCCTTCAACATGGAACCTGCATAAGTAAACTCAACATACATCAAATACCAAATTTGTGTATATCATTGAGTTTAAAGAGCTTCTTCAAATTAAGTACATAATTCCCAATGTACCCAACAATCTCTCCTTATTTGAAGAAGTCATAACCCAAGGCTTTGTGGCCTGGTAGACACGGGCAGGACATGGCTGTGTCTTAGGGTACACGGACTGTGACACGGGCGTGTCACTGGCCGTGTCCCTCTCGGGTTGATCTCGATTTTGTGCAGCCTGAAGAACACGGCCACAGACACGGGCGTGTCTGAAGGCGTGTCAGGTGACACGGCCCGTGACAAGGGCGTGTCATATGGGCGTGTACTGGACTGGATAAGTCGGTTGAGCACCGCTTGAGGTACACGGCCTGGAACACGGGCGTGTCACAGGCCGTGTCAGGCAAAAATATGATTTTGTGGCCAAATAGTGGCTGTCCAAATCTTCAGCTAAGATCCAATGGCTGAGGTGCCTACCTGCTTCCTTAAGGCCGTGAATGAGAAGGAAAAACTCATTTGAGCTTTGTCCTTCATCTTTCTAATATCTTAGAGAGAAAGAGAGGAAGGAGGAGGAGGAAGAGGAGTTGGCCACCGGTGGTGTTGCGGAGTTCCGACGAGAGATCCGAGCCCAGCGTTGCAGAGGAAAAGCTGTTGCGGTTCTTTCCATCCAGCTAGGAGCTCATGGCGCCGAAGCGATCTTCGAGGGTAATGACTTTTCTTCCTAGCCATGTGAAAGCTTCCTTTTTGGCATGTTCATATGATTCCCCCACCAGAGGGTGGCGTGTTATGGGAGTCCTTTGGGTTGATTCATGGAATCCCCAATCATTTGGCATATAGATCCGGAAAAGGAGTACGGAATATGCATGCTGTGTGAAGCCCATCTGGACAGTTTGCTCTGGATTGGTGATGTTGCATATACGTACTGGAGAAGACTTCGTGATAAACTTGTAGTTTAGGAGTCGATGGGTTAAACCTGTGAAAGGCAGTAGCAGGAAGTACTGGAGTGGTAGTCCAGAAAAATACTCTTGTGATGTTTGTGCTATCAGGTTCTACCTGTGAAAGGGAGTAGCAGGAAGTACTGGTGTGCCCAGTAAATACCCTTTATAATGCTTGATGTTCATGGGTGGTACCTGTGAAAGAGAATAACGGTAAGTACTGGCGTGGTAAGTCAGGAAAATACCCTTGACATTTGTGATAATTGTGGGGTTATACCTGTGAAGAGAGTAGCAGGAAGTACTGGTGTGCCCAGGAAAGACCCTCTGAATTTGTGATACGATTGGATGTAATAGTAAGTACTGGTGTGCCCAGGAAAACACTCAGGCTTGATGTCAAACAGGAAAGGTGAAACCGACCCGCGCCTTTTATTTAGCCGCGAGTACGTTGTGCTCGGTGATGTCAAGGCGATTTGAGCAACAGGGCGTGGATGATCCGACCTGCGTTATGTCCGTCCGACGTGAGACCTGAAAGTGCGGTCCGTTGGAGCGCATAACGAGAGTCTTAGGCCTGCGAGCTGTGATACAATGGGGGGCTATGGGCCAATCCCGGTTCAATAAGACTATAATCTCTGGCTGCACGCCATGGAGTAAATGCTCAATGTTTTACCGTTGGTTTGCGCCCCTGATACGGTGGTGGGCAACTGGTTTGCCGGTACACCAAGAATGTGCCCTGAGTGCACGGATCGTCAGGCCGCATGGCTGGCGGTTGTGATGGCATGTATGTGCGTGAGAGCACAATGTATGATATACATATTTGCCTGTGAAATGCTATGCCTGCAGGGAAGGAATACCACCGCCCCGGGAAAAGGGGTGTGGTCATTATAATTTGGTCAGCTGAATGCTGACCGTTTCTTATTTTCCACCGTTTGGTGGGTTGTCCCTGTGCAGGTGCTGGAGAGCCAAGCGGGACGTATAAAGGCTGAAGTTCCTGATGCCGTTGCTGCTGCTACTACTAGCCCTCGAAGGCTAAATGAAACTACTATGTTTGATTATATGTGGCTAGCATGCGCGCCAATATATGTGGCCACTGTTGTGTAAAGCCCTGTAAGGACATAAGGCCAGTTGACTTTGTATTTGCTACAATTCCTGTTTATATAAATGTGGAGCTTATGTATGGTGGACATTCCTGTGTGTGAGTTCAGCTTCGTGTTATAGGCTTCCGCTAGAATGCAATGAGTTAGGATGCGCAACTCTGGTATCACTACACGACTTGCCCGCCTATTTTATGGTATATGCTGTTGGGCCCCGGCCGGACCTTCTAGTATATACCTGTGAACGGATGGAGTCGTTACATTTTTGGTATCAGCTGTCTCGGTCTTTCCCTTTCGAATTCGTGGTCTAATTCTTTTGTGGGGTGGCGAGCACATGTCTGTTCGAACCAAGTTAACACTAATGAACTCTGCAATGTCCACTTTGGGAATGAAAATACATGTGTTTGAGAAACATGTGCATTCCTATTTTATTGTTTTGCTTGTGTGCGGTCGCTAATGTGCGTTTCTTGTTCACCTATAGGTGACACAGAGTGCTGCGGGACAATCAGAGCCCCAACGTTCTGATGAAAGTACGGCACCAGCTGAGGTGCCTACACCTCCGCCTTCTGCGGAAACTGTACGATTAGTTGCTGAGGCATTGTTTGCCAGAATCCAAGCACAGCCGATTGGGCAGGCGCAAGGGCAGGCGCAGCCGGCATTGCGGCCAGAACAGGTGGCGGCGAGGCCAGAACCTGTAGCGGCTGTGGATCCTCGAGCAGCTGAGAAGCAGTTCATGAGTTTCAACTCGCCTACGTTTACGGGCCTAGGATCCCCTACGGAGGCTGAGGACTGGTTATCGCGCGTCAAGCGGATTATGACGGCGATTGGAACAGAGGAACATCAGAAAGTCACGTTAGCCACCTTCTTGCTGGAAGGAGAGGCTCGTTTATGGTGGGATGAGATGGAATTACACCACTTAGCGGGTCGACAGTTATCACAAGTGTCGATGGAAGAATTCTCGAGACTCTTCCTGGCAAAGAACATCCTGTCGGCACAGAGTATTGCCATAGAGAATGAATTCCAAAGGCTGACGCAAGGAGAAGGCAGTGTTGAAACGTACCTGCATGAGTTTACATGCTTGGGGTAGTATGCAGGTTCTATATTTGCTTATGAGCAAAGAAAGACGAATAGGTTCTATGAAGGACTGCGGGATGAGTTGAGGTTCCTGCTCTCTAGTTCCGTGAACCAAGGATTCTAGGCATTGGTCGACACTTCGTGCGCACTGGAAAAAGATATGAAGAGGGTGCATGGGAAGCGGTCTTTTGCTGTGACACAGCCGGAATTCAAAGTGCCCCGACCAGCAAAGTCAATTTTCAAGAAGAGAGGGGGCAAGAGGTCTAAGTCGGCTGGACAAGCTCCTTCGTCAGTTGCCTCGGGAGCAACGTCGGGGGCCACGTCAAAGCCAGAGACTCATACATGCTTTACTTGTGGACAGGTGGGGCATATAGCCCGTGATTGTCAGGTACCGCCAAAGAGTGAAAATAATGCGGGAGCGTCGTATGCGGAGAAAGGAAAGATAGTCGTGGAGTCCACTGCCTCGCAGGCGCAGCCCCGAGTCTACAATCTTGGCCTGCAGGAGGCCATTAAGCAGAGTGACGTCGTCACAGGTACGAGTTAGTTATTGTATTGTTTTGCTTATTGCATGCTTTGTATTGCATATTTGTATGCAGCTTGTGTGTGTGACATGATTGTCATAGGCTTCGTAATGATTCGGAACACGCTGATGCGAGCACTATTTGATACGGGTGCTTCACATTCTTTTCTGTCTAAGGAGTTCATAGCACAGCTAGGGATACCTAGTCGTGTGAAGACAGATAACATCAGAGTGGTGTTGCCGAATTGTTGTTTGATGCTCGCGGATCGAGCTTGCAATGTGGCGGTCCAAATAGGAAGTCGGGATTTTTGTTTGATTGCATCTATATTACCGATATCGGAATTCGATGTGATCTTTGGTATGGATTAGCTCGCGGAGCAGCATGCCTTGATTTATTGTAATGCCAAGGAGATCACGTTGGGCCAGAATACCGAGCAGGAGACGAAGTTCGCGGGGATGCGAGGAGTGGGCGGGACGTTGCTATCTGCACTCCAAGCAGTCAAGGTTGTTCGGAAGGGCGCGGAGTGCTACTTCACGCTGATTCAGGCTGTTGAGCCTAAGACCGATGTGAGCAATGTTTCGCTGGTATCAGAATTTGCAGATGTATTTCCCAAGGATCTCTCTGGGCTACCACCCCAACGAGAGATTGACTTCACGATCGAGTTGGTTCTAGGTGCGAAGCCTGTGGCCCGCTTGCCATATCGCATTGCGCCAAAGGAAATGACGGAGTTGAAAGTCCAACTGCAGGAGTTGTTGGAGCAGGGTTATATTCGCCCAAGCATGTCATCTTGGAGCACGCCTATTCTGTTTGTGAAAAAGAAAGACGGTGGTTTGCGGTTATGTATTGACTACCGTGAACTAAACAAGCTCACCGAGAAGAATAAGTATCCAATCCCACAGATTGATGAGTTGTTCGATCAGTTGGTGGGGTCAACCGTCTACTACAAGTTGGATTTGAAGTCTGGTTACTACCAGTTGAGGATTCGGGAAGGTGACGTTCCCAAAACTGCATTTGGAACACGTTACGTGCACTATGAGTTCACAGTAATGCCATTTGGGCTGTACAATGCGCCATCGGTGTTCATGGACTTGATGCACCGAACGTTCCGAGAGTACCTGGGCCTGTTCGTGATAGTATTCATTGATGATATTCTGGTCTACTCTCGATCTGAAGCCGATCATGAAAATCACTTGCGGTTGGTGTTGCAAACGTTGAGGGCGAATCAGCTCTACGCCAAGTTCTCGAAGTGCGAGTTTTGGCTATCGTCGGTGGCTTTTCTGGGCCATGTGGTAAGTGCAGAGGGCATAACAGTGGATTCGGCGAAGATAAGGGCCATACAGGAGTGGCCAGTGTTGTCTTCTGTGGCTGAAGTCAGGAGCTTCCTTGGACTAGCAGACTACTATAGAAGATTTATTGCAAACTTCTCGCGGATCGCTTTGCCTCTAACCACACTGACGCGAAAGGATCAGAAGTTCGTTTGGACGCCGGAGTGCGTACGAGCTTTTGAAGAGCCGAAGTGTCAGTTGACCACGGCGCCGGTGTTGACGTCGCCATGTGGTACCGATGGATTTGAAATATGTAGTGATGTGTCAGGGAGCGGCTTAGGCTGCGTTCTTCTACAACATGGGAAAGTGATTGCTTATGGCTCGCGCCAGTTTAAAGTGCACGAGAGAAATTATACCGTCCACGACTTAGAGTTGACGACGGTGATTTTTGCACTAAAGTTATGGAGGCATTATCTGTATGGCGTGAAGGTGGAGATCTGTATGGAACATAAGAGCCTAAAGTACCTATTAGAGCAGAATGACTTGAATATGCGACAACGAAGGTGGTTGGAGTTCCTTGGGGACTACACCTTTGTGATTCATTATACTCCCGGGAAGGGAAATATGGTCGCGGATGCCTTGAGTCAGAGAGCGCCGGCAAGGGCAAGCTGGTTGCAGAGGCAAAGTGAACATCTCATCCAGGAATTGGAAGCGTTAGAGATTTCTTGTGTTGACAAGAATGCTACAGCCGATGCATGTTTGAACTATACGGAGGTGCATTGTGACCTTGCAGACAGAGTTCGACGAGCAACAGAGCTGTATGAGAGTCTCCAACGTTATGCCATGGATGGGCCAGAGGGCAAATTCTCCTGGGATGACGGGCTTTTGCGAAAAAAAGGCCGTTTGTGCATCCCGAGTTTGGGCAAATTGAAGGAAGAGTTGATGTACGAAGCGCACTATACGAAGTACTGAATTCACCCTGGGAGCACAAAGATGTTTAAAGACATGAAAAAGCTGTTCTGGTGGCCAGGACTGAAGAAAGATATCGTTCATTATGTGGCCAAATGACAAACTTGTGTTATGGTGAAGGAGGAATGCCAGAAACCTAGCGGTTTCTTGAAGTCATTGCCGATTCCGGAGTGGAAGTTCGACAATATTTCCATGGATTTCATGCACGGGTTGCCGGGATCTCAGAGCGGAAATGATTCCATCTGGGTAATTGTCGACTGGCTGACGAAAGTGGCGCACTTCCTTCCGAATAGGCGGGACGATTCAGTAGAAAGTTTGGCAAAGCTTTATGTTGAGCAGATTGTGCGGCTACATGGAGTTCCTCGGAGCATCGTGAGTGATCGAGATGGACGATTTACTTCGAATGATTGGAGGCTGGTACATCAGCTGTTGGGCACGAAGTTGATGTTCAGTACAACATTTCATCCCCAAACAGATGGCCAAACTGAATGGACCAACAGAACAATGGAGGATATGCTCCGCATGTGCGCCCTGGACTTTGGGAAGAGATGGGAAGATCATTTCTACATGGTGGAGTTTGCCTACAATAACAGCTACCAAGCGAGCATCGGTATGACACTGTATGAAGCTCTGAATGGACGGAAGTGCCGTACTCCTTTGGCTTGGGTAGAAGCAGGTGAATCCAAGTTGTATGGGCGTAATGAAGTCGATGAAGCAAACTCGACGATACGCACTATTCGAGAAAGGCTACTGATAGCTCAAGATCGTCAAGCGAAATACTACAACGCCAAGCACCGGAATGTGGAGTTCGCGGTGGGTGATTGGGTATATTTGAAGATCAAACCGTTCAAAGGCGTGTCCCGGATTCGACGTTTGAAAAAGTTGAGCCCGCAGTATTTGGGTCCGTTTGAAGTGGTCGAGCGAGTTGGGGAGGCTGCATATCGGCTAACTCTTTCGGCAGACTTGAGTGGCTTACATGATGTGTTTCACATCTCAGTGCTACGGAAAGCCGTGAAGGATCCATCTTAAGTGATCAAGAATGATTGTGTGCCGGTGGAGTATGGGCTAACGACGAAGGTTAGGCCCATTCGGATTGAGGATCGTGCCAAGAAACAATTGCGGAACAAGACGATCGGGATGGTCAAAGTCCGATGGGACAATTGTGACTGTGAAGAACTCATATGGGAGCAAGAGCAGACCATGCGAGTTGAGTTTCCCGAGCTCTTTATGTAACTGTTATGTTGTGGATATCGAGTTGTAATGAACGTTTGTGAAATAAAATCCCTTTATTTGAGTTCCTTACTTTCTGCAAATTTCGGGGACGAAATTTTTGTAAGGAGGGGAGGGTTATAACACCCCAAATCCCAGAATTTGGCAAAATTGGGTGACACAGCCTGTGACACGGGTGTGTCCTTCTCGGATGAGCAGTCGACGAGTGGTCGATAAAAGTAGGTAGACGATCGTCGAGTGTAGAGTACACGGCCTGTGACACGGGTGTGTCACAGGGCGTGTCCTTCTCGGGTGAGCAGTCGACGAGTGGTCGACAAAATTCGGTCAACGATCGTCGAGTGTAGAGTAAACGGCCTATGATACAGGCGTATCACAGGGAGTGTCCTCGGCGGGTTGATGAATTTCAGCTCGACGAAGTGGAGCTGGGGCGTGTGTAGTGCCGTATATGGGCACACGGCCTGGGATACGGGCGTGTCATAGGCCGTGTCCTTTTCGGGATGTGCCCAAGGCTTTGAGGCCTGGTAGACACGGGCAGGACACGACTGTGTCTTAGGGTACACGGCCTGTGACACGGGCGTGTCACTGGCCGTGTCCCTCACAGGTTGATCTCGATTTTGTGCATCCTGAAGAACACGGCCACAGACACGGGCGTGTCTGAAGGCGTGTCAGGAGACACGGCCCATGACACGGGCATGTCACATGGGCGTGTACTGGACTAGATAAGTCGGTTGAGCACCTCTTGAGGTACACGACCTGGAACATGGGTGTGTCACAGGTCGTGTCAGGCAAAAATATGATTTTGTGGCCAAATCATGGCTGTCCAAATCTTCAGCTGAGATCCAATGGCTGAGGTGCCTCCCTGCTTCCTTAAGGTCATGGATGAGAAGGAAAAACTCATTTGAGCTTTGGCCTTCATCTTTCTAAAATCCTAGAGATAAAGAGAGGAAGAAGGAGGAGGAGGAAGAGGAGTTGGCCATCGATGGTGTTACGGAGTTCCGACGAGAGATCTGAGCCCAGCGTTGCAGAGGAAAAGCCGTTGCAGTTCTTTCCAGCCAGCTACGAGCTCATGGCGCCGAAGAGATCTTCGAGGGTAATGACTTTTCTTCCTAGCCATGAGAAGGCTTCCTTTTTGGCATGTGCATATGATTCCCCCACTAGAGGGTGGCATGTTATGGGAGTCCTTTGGGTTGATTCATGGAATCCCCAATCATTTGACATATAGATCCGGAAAAGGAGTACGGAATAGGCATGCTGTGTGAAGCCCATCTGGATAGGTTGGTCTGGATTGGTGATGTTGCATATACGCACTAGAGAAGACTCCGTGATAAACTTGTAGTTTAGGAGTCGATGGGTTAAACCTGTGAAAGGCAGTAGCAGGAAGTACTAGAGTGGTAGTCCAGGAAAATACCCTTGTGGTGCTTGTGCTATTGGGTTCTAGCTGTGAAAGGGAGTAGCAGAAAGTACTGGTGTACCCAGGAAATACCCTTTATAATGCTTAATGTTCATGGGTGGTACCTGTGAAAGTGAGTAACAGGGAGTACTGGCGTGGTAAGTCAGGAAAATACCCTTGACATTTGTGATAATTGTGGGGTTGTACCTGTGAAGAGAGTAGCAGGAAGTACTGGTGTGCCCAGGAAAGACCCTCTGATGTTGTGATACGAATGGGTGTAATAGTAAGTACTGGTGTGCCCAGGAAAACACCCAGGCTTGATGCCAAACAGGGAAGGTGAAACCGACACGTGCCTTTTATTTAGCCGTGAGTACGATGTGCTCGGTGATGACAAGGCGATTTGAGCAACGGGGGGTGGATGATCCGACCCGCGTTATGTCCGTCTGACGTGAGACTTGAAAGTGCGGTCTGTTGGAGCGCATAACAAGAGTCTTAGGCCTGCACGCCGTGATACAATGGGGGGCTACGGGCCAATCCCGGTTCGCTAAGACTATAATCTCTGGCTACACGCCATGGAGTAAATGCTCAATGTTTTACCGTTGGGTTGCGACCCTGATACGGTGGTGGGCAACTGGTTTGCCGGTACACCAAGAATGTTCCCTGAGTGCACAGATCGTCGGGCCGCGTGGCTGGCGGTTGTGATGGCATGTATGTGCTTGAGAGCACAATGTATGATATACATATTTGCCTGTGAAATGCTATGCCTGCAGGGACGGAATACCATCGCCCTGAGAAAAGGGGTGGGGTCGTTATAATTTGGTTAGCTGAATGCTGACCGTTGCCTGTTTGCCACCGTTTGGTGGGCTGTCCCTGTGCAGGTGCTGGAGAGCCAAGCGGGACGCATAAAGGCTGAAGTTCCTGATACCGCTGCTGCTGTTACTGCTAGCCCTCGAAGGCTAAATGAAACTACTATGTTTGATTATACGTGGCTGGCCAGTGTGCCAATATATGTGGCCACTGTTGTGTAAAGCCCTGTAAGGCCATAAGGCCCGTTGACTTTGTATTTGCTACAATTCCTGTTTATATAAATGTGGAGCTTATGTATGGTAGACATTCCTGTGTGTGAGTTCAGCTTCGTGTTATAGACTTCTGCTAGAATGCAATGAGTTAGGATGCACAACTCTGGTTTCACTACGTGACTTCCCCGCCTGTTTTATGGTATATGTTGTGGGGCCCCGGCCAGACCTTCTAGTATATACCTGTGAATGGATGGAGTTGTTACACAGAGTAAGGGAGGCTCTCGCAGGAGGGAGTGGGAGTAGTGAGCGGGACAAAGAAGCGAGAGGGAAGGTTTTTTACCAGAATGGCGGGAGGTCCCGGCAGCCTAAGAAGGGTCATTCTTCCTCTCATTGGGAGGAGTAGATGAAGGAGTGGAGGGCTGTGGTGAGTCAGAGTCTTCATGGTAGATGACAGTGTCATCCCTCGGAATTTCTGGTCGGTGTAGAGGTGCGGAGGCTCCCTGAAGAAGTAAATAGTAAATAAGTAGATGCGGATGAAGGGGTAATAGGGACAAAAACGAGAACTCACCTCCTTCTCTCTAGGAGATGTGGGAGGAGGAGAGGGGTGGATTTCCATGGTAGCGCGAGATGGCTCCTCGGTCGAGGAGGAGGGCCGTCTGTCTTTACCTTATTCGGGCGAGGCGATGATGATGGTAAGTAGGGTGGGGCACGAACCAGAGCTGTGGCAGAGCGGCCACGTTGGCCTTGTTCTACTTGCGCATCATTGCAAAGAGCTCGCGGAAACTCTGGCTGTGAGACATGATTGCAGTAGAACCAAGGAAGGAGGAAGTGTGAAAGGGGGCATCCTCTATACGGAGTAGGAATCCTATATTTATAGGCTCTGGTGGAGGGCCTCATCAAATATTCCCTCATAAATATGCCCATAAATACGCTTTAATGACACGAGCCTCGGTTGGACTTTCTTTCCAAGCTTGAAACAACCTTGAAAAGAGCGGGGATTGTGTACAACCTCGGGCTCGGAGGAACAGTTCGGGCTCAAAGAGAGGGGAAGGTAAGGCGAGATGGGATCTTTGACAGAGCCTACTCGCTGGGCAAGTGGGTCCCAGGAAAAGGGCTCCTCGCCGGGCCAGGGCCGCTCGCTAGGCGAGAGGGGCCCAGCGGTTCGGGTGAGAGGGGCCCAGCGGCTCAAGCGAGAGCCTTTCTAGGCCAGACGGACGCAGAGAGAGGACCAGTCACGAGGCGAGGGCCAATTCGCTAGGCGAGACGAGCCTCATGGGAAGGAGATCTCGCCCGCGAGGCGGTGCTCTTACCGAGCCCCGATTTAGTGGTTGGTCAGGAACCAGTTCAGTTGGAAGGTGGTTCACCTTTTTAGCCCCAGGTGATTTTACGCTTTTGCCCTCGGTGGTCTGCATATAACCCTTAAGAACAACGGAGTTTGGCTGTTGGCAGAACCGAATAAGGGTATTTTGGTAATTCCAGGTCGGTTCAGTTTGGTTATTGACAGTTCAAACTCAGAGGCCTATAAATAGACCCATAGGGGTTCTTCAGAAGGGACTTTTTTTCCCGACACTTTAAAAGAGTTTCCTGTGCTTTCTGAGGAGCTCCAAACCCAGCTTTTGGCTTTGGAGGGGAAGCTCTCAGAGATCTTCCGGGTAAGAGGTGGGACCTCCCTGCTGAGGCTTTGGGTCGGTTTCTGATCTTTCATAACCAGTCGGAGGTCAGAGCTTGGGACAAGTAGGCGTTGGCTACGCCCTTGATTTCGAACTTTTGTTGAGGTCAAATTTTGGCATCAACACTAGGAACTAGACTCCAGACATTACATCTCTCAAATTGATTAATCTCTTCTTGCATTTCCATAATCCAGTTGTGGTCTTAATTGGATTGTTCATATTTCTTAGGTTCCATCTGAGAGAGAAAAATAGAGAATAGAATCTCATTATGATGTCTACTCGTAGTGGTCACTCTTAGTCTGACATCACCTATTATTTGTTCAATAGGATGATCTCTAAGGTGTCTAACAACTACAGGCAGATTCCTGTCATCACCTTGTTCTTCAGGTAGAGGAGGATGAATCTCTTCCCCCCATAGGCATTGACTGAGTCTTCTATAGGAACTACAACATTGTTTCTAGCCTCTAATTCTGTATAAGATGAATCTTCTATATTTAATTTTTCCATCTTAGAGTCAACATCTCTTAGATTAGAATTGTTAGATAGTTTATTATGTAAAATAGAAGTTTCATCAAAAACAACATTAATTGATTCTTCTACCACTTGATGTTTCAAGTTGTAGATCCTATATGCCTTGCTATGATACTATAGCCTACAAAAATACCTTCATAGGACCTCTTTGAAAACTTAGTTAGATAAGTCTTCCCATTGTCTAAGACATAACACTTACTCCCAAAGATCTTGAAATAAGACATGCTTGGTTTTCTACCTTTCATTAGTTTATAGGGAGTCTTGTTGTGACTTTTGTTGATCAAGGCCCTATTTTGAACATAACAAACAGTATTTACAGCCCTTGCCCAGAAATATTCTGGGAGAGATGTGTCACTTAGCATAGTTCTAGCAGCCTCAATGAGAGTTCTATTTTTGCTCTCAACAATCCCATTTTGCTAGGGAGTTCTAGGAGAGGAGAATTCCTGAAGGATCCCTAGTTCTTTATAGAAATTTATCATTCTTTCAGATTGAAATTCTGTGCCATTGTCACTGCTGAACTTGACCACAGAACAACCTGTTGCATTTTGAATTTGTTTGACAAAATAAGCAAGAATGTCCAAAGTTTCAGACTTTCTCCTTAGGAAGAATACCCAAGCAAATCTAAAGTGATCATCTAGAATCACATAAGTGTAAGACTTCCTACCTAAACTAAGAATTTACATAGGACCAAATAGGTCCATATGAAGTAAGTACAAACATCTCTTAGTGTATTTGGACTGTATGCTCTTAAAGAAGACTTTTGTATGTTTGCATCTTTGACATGCTGAACACATGCATTCTTTGGCGCATTTTAGCCGTGGTCCATTTCTAACTAAGTCCATATAAAACAACTTGTCGTAGCTTTATAATTTAAGTGAGCTAGCCTCTTGTGCCATTGCACACACAAAGAGTCTTTCTTACTTGCTACTAGACATACAGATGAATTCACATTTATACTTAAGAAATTTAGACAATAAATGTTGCCATTCCTAGTGCCTGACAAGATGATCTCTTGATCACTTGTTTTCCTTATCAGACACTTATCATTGTGGAATATGATTTCAAAACCTATATCACAAAGCTGACTTATGCTTATCAGATTGTGGTTCAATCCTTCCACATAAGCCACTTTTATGATAGTCACTAGACCATTAGAGATGTTACCATATCCCTTGGTGAGTCCTTTTTCTGAACTTCCAAAGATTACTTTTGGTCTATCCTTTACTGAAGTATAGTCCCTTAGCAGACTTCTTGTTCCAGTCATGTTCTTGGAATAACCATTGTCCAAGTACCATATTGGCCTTTCTGTTGTACTTGGATCCACTTGCAATCACAGAATTAATTAACCTTAGACACTCCAATAGTTTTTGGGCCTTGGTTCCTGTTAAATTTAGCTGTGTGAAGTACATCATGATTTCTGAATAGATGAGTCTGTGACTTAAATGAGGGTGCTGTTGGATTGTACCAACAATCTATGGCAAAATGCCAAATTTCCCACAACACTAATATTCAAATATGTTATATCTTCTCTTAGGCTGCACCTTTGATGTTGTAATTCTAGGTAACTTAGAGTTAACATTTAGATTTCATGGTAGTGGTGCAACATTGACACCCTTACCTTGCAGGTTTAAGTGTTGTGCACTGGGACCAGATCCAAGAATTCATTGGCTCCTTGTATTGATCACTCCTTGTGGTGGTTTGTGGGCCTTATAGACATTAGATTTTTGTCCATTCCAGCATGGATCTTTATTGACCTTGTTGGTGGTGTACTCAGAACTCATGTGTCAAGGAACACATGATCCCTTGCATCTGTTAGAAGTCAGATGCTTGGCTGGTTGCTTAGCTGGACCCATCGGGGCTTTACCCTTAGGCTCAGGTTTTTATTGGTCTTATTATCCTTAATATATCATACACCACTTCTAAATGGTACAGAAAATGTATCAATAATAGGTAGCACAGACTTAGGTCTTGAAAACTGCTTCAGGAGTTATCTTTCCTGAAGAATCTTTGCTCTAGGTACTTGACAGTCTTGGCTTATTCTACAATAGTCTCAGTCTAACTATCTATTTTATTGGTTAAATCTATAAGCTTCAGTTTTTGAAGGTTCAACTTAATGTTGGCCCACTCCAACTAAAGAGGTACTGTTCTCAGTGACTCTAGTTCTTTGGCCTGTCCCTTAACTAGCTCTTTGCTTGTAATCAAATCCTTCAACAACTACCCATATCTGTCGATGAGTGTGTTGAAATTTGCTTCTGAGTCTGAACCATGTTCACTATTATTGGAAGTGTGTGAACATGATTCATTCTCTGATGCTGATCTAGAGCCTGAGGCAATATTAGTAGTAAGAGGTTTTACATTGACAAAATTTGAACAATCTTGGTCTTCTTCTTTTACTAGGGTCATCAGCCCTTGATCTGTACAATCTTCAATATCATTGGATGATAGTGTGGTTCTTCTTCTGTTGCTGTCCTCCTTAATGGCCATTAAACCCAAAAGAGTCTCCTCCTCTTCTGATTATGATGAATCTGTCTCACTGTCTGAATGAGTGGACAGCTTCTTGGCCAATAGGTTTTTGTCAAACTTCTTGTGCGGTTCAGTCTTCTAATTTTCAGACTTTTTCTCCTTCCTTTTTACTGGGCAGTCAGCAGTGACATGCCCTTGCCTGTTACAACAATAGCAAATAAGATTATTCTTAATGTGTTTATTCTGAGAAGAACCATACTTGTCCCCAGATTTCTTTTTCCTGGGTTTCTCTGTGTGATCTGTCTTCTTGTGAGTAGAATCTCCAGCTAGACCCTTCCATCTACTCTGTATTCTTCTCCTCAATATCTTCTTGAATTATCTTCAGAAGAGTGACAGTTCTTATTCAGTCATGTCCCCTCCCGATGAGGAAGATTTTGTGCATTTTGAGACTGCATCCTATCTTTCTGAGGGAGTAGATTTCTCCTTGAATTTCCTGGATATCTCAGTCTTTAGGGCCATAGACTTTTCTTTATTGAGTGCTCTTACTGAGTCTTCTTCAGACTTCCTGAGATTCAGCTATAGCTCATGAGACAGCAGCTTGTCAAATAGAGTTCGAGGTCTATATTGGCTAAGCTGCTCATTTCTCTAATAAAACAAATCTTGATGTCTCATTCCTTATTCAGGGACCTCAAGAACTTGCCATTAAGTTTATAATTGGTGAAGCTCTTGCCATATGTTCTCAGGTTGTTCAATATTCCGAAAAATTTCTCAAAGCTCCCAACCACTGTGTCGTTCTTTTCTTTCCTGAAGGCTTCATACTGCTGGTTTAATAGAGATTTTCTGTCATCTCTAACCTCATCAGTCCCTTCCATATATACAATCAATGGTTCCCATAATTTCTTTAGATGTTTTGCAATGGATCAAGTTTTGGAATGTGGAGTCATCTATAGCACTGACAATTATGCTCTGAGCCCTCTTGTCCATAGAGGCTAGAATTATCTCATCCTTGTCCATCTCCACGTAAGTCTTAGGTGTCCTTATGTTGGAATCAAGAATTGACACTTTCATATGTACGAAAGGTCCTTACAATACTGTGATGTATATTCTTGGATTTGCAGCCTCCATGAAGAGTCTAGCCCTTTCTTTCCAAATCCCAAAGTTTTCTTTAGAGCAGACTAGGAGTTTGATGGAATGGTTTTCTCTTTGAGTCATGATTTGATCTCAGTTAATCCTTAGGATTCTCACTAGACTGTTATGCCTTTGTACAACCCATATTCGTCGAGGATGAGCCCTACCATGGTCAAGTCAGCAGAAGTCAAGGTTAACCAATCAAGACAGAAGCCAGAGTCAGCGCGCAAGACTGCGGAAGGCCTGGGCAACTATGATGATCTCCTCTTGCATACTCTCCAGGTAGGTGACTAGGCTAGATACTCGCCCAGCTCGTGCGAATTCCCCTTGACAGTCGCCTAGTCGCCAGGGGGTGGGGTATAAATATGACCCCCTTCCTTGAATTTCCCTATAAATAGGACCCAGGGGTACGAGGTGAGACACTTGAAATCCTCTACAGGATACTCACGAGCTCTCCTTTCCGGATACTAGCCGAGCCTTTGGATTCCTTTTCCTAAGAGACCAGGTCGCGACCTTGCGACTTAATCATCAGCTAGTCTCCCTCATACCTAGTTCAACCACTTTTGGTTTAGAAGGGGTTGATCCTTCAAGCATCCGGGTACGTGGTGGGTCCTTCCTGCCGCAATATTTAGGGTCCTATTTGCCTTCGTTCTTCATACTAGACATCCTAGCCGTCTCGTCATACCCCCGAACCAATAACCTTAGGCGGCTTTGATCCGAATTCTGAGGTTGAGATTTTTTCATGGCTTCAATAGCCTTCACAGTCAACCTCCCTCTGATACCTATTATAAAGTGTTTGTTTAGGATAAAGAGTGACCTGGGGGGGGGGGGTGAATAGGTCCAATTTAAATCTTGACTACTTTAAATTACAAAAAATTCTTAGTGTGTTTATTAACACAATCACAACATTCAAGACCACAGATGATCTACTAAATATAGCACAAATCTAATTTAACAATCACATCATAGATCACAACACAACACACAAGTAGTTTTATAGTGGTTCCCCAATTTATGGGTACACCAACTTTCCCCCTTTTCCTATCTAGCAATGAACTAGATTTAGCCAAACTTCTTCTTACTTTTCCTCAGATCCTCAGATCTTACACCTCAGAGCCCAGCTAGCTCCTACAACTCAGACAAAACAATACCCTACCTCATATCTTCAAGATCCTACAACTTAGGTTCCTTTTCAAGAACCCTACCTTAGAGTGCTCCTCCACTCATACTCCTCAGGCAAACCCTTGCCATAAAACCTCAGAACCTTCCAGTTCCTACAACTCAGAGAAATAACCCCTTCTCCTACCTCATGCTCACAACTCTACATCAGCCTTTATAATTTAGGCTTACAACTCAGAGGAATCAACCTCCTACACCTCAGATCTACTAATAGATCTTACAAGATTATTATAACAGAAATAATTCGAGTTTTGAGGTGTCACCCAGGAAGAAAGAGACTGGTGACTTCTTCTTGATCAGATCTTGATGTGAATTCTTCTCCCTTAATCTTGGTTGTGAAGAAAAAGGTTCAACCTTTCTTAGCTTTTTCAAAGCTTTTTGAAGGAGAAGGTAGGGTTGAATCTGGCTGGAGAATATTGAAGTTGATCCACGATCTGCCTCCTCTCCATCTTCAGAATTCTGTTGAAATTGTTCTGACAGACTTAGATGAGAAGAAGAATTATCGCTCGCAGTTTCTATTGTGTTGGTCTCCTATATAGGCTTTGGCAAGAGTGACCGGCTGCCCCAGTTATTCCACTAACATCCGACAGTTCTGACGGTTGTCTTCAGGCTTCGAATTCTAGACTTAGAAAAATTTCTGTCTTGAAAGATTCTGCATGAAGGTGTTGAAATAGTTCTGAGTGTTGACATAGTTCTGAGTGTTGACACTTCCGTACTTAGATTCTGTCGACACCAGTCCTGGGTGTCGACACTTATCTTATAGGGATGTCGACAACAATTGAGTGTGTCGACACTGATAGCTTCTTGTCTCAACATATGTCGACACTAGTCCTAGTGTCGACACAACTGGTTTCTTGTCTTGACATAGTGATAACTTCCCAAAAACAAGTTATCTAACTCTTAATTTTGATATCATATTGAGCTAATTTGCTCATGTTTTTCCTTACCAAAAATGCCATGAAATTCGAACTGGAAAGTAAAAACTGGAATTATATTTTGGTTGTGCAGTTGTTTCAGAAACCTGTTTCAGTTGTTATAACAAGTCCTGAGAGGGTTTGAAATTCGAATTTCGAATTTTGCGCCAAAACCAAATATGGAAGGATGTATCTATTGGAAGGGGGTTGCTCGTTTTTAAGAGGGGAATCTGATGCCTATTGGGGAGATACGAAATTATAGAGGGAAGGAGAGTTCTAAGAGCTACCATCTTGGAGAAGGAGAAGAAGAGGAATAGCTAGGGTTTGGACACACCAACGAGAATGAAGAAGGCTCTAAAGCAAGATCTACACACAAATTCCTGCATCATTTTTATTTGTAAACGAATGTCTAGTAAGATCTTCCTTGGTGTGTGGTTTCATTCCTCAAGCATGAACTAAATTTCTTGGTCTTGTACGTGGAGAGCACTTTAACTTATTGTGATGTGGTGTTTGTAATTTCTCTTTTATGATTGATTGAAAACCTATCTTTGTTGATTTTATGTTTTATTTTGTGGAATTTTTGGATCAAGCATTCTTCTCCTAACTTACGTGGCGAGATTCGAGAGAGGAGTTACGTATTTTAGGGTTGAATCCTTTATTTTGCACGGCGAGATTCGAGAGAGGAGTCGTGTAAATTGTTAGCCAAAATTTCATTTTTATATTGCGCTACAAGATTCGAGAGAGGAGTGATGTAAGTGTAGCATAAAGTTCGACATAGCATAAAGAGAGAAAGAGATTTCCTCATATGTTAGCAACATTGATTTGAGTGCTCTATATTATTCTCATTCTACCTAAGTTAGAGATAACTAGGAGAATTAGGGTAAATGAATTTCTGAGATCGAGAGATGATGACTTCCACTTTCAAATCGTTGCATGATAGTAATTAATCTTTTCATGAAAGATCACTTTAAAAACTCATCGCAATAGGCAAAGTAAGTCTACGTATGAGACTACTTCTCCAACTTGATAAAAGTCGATTTTAACTAATCGCTTTAGTTTATGAGTGTTCTTCTTTTGTTTTATTTCATCAACGAAACTTATTCTGATTAAATCGCTTGAATTCAAAGAAATGGTAGAGCTAGCATTTGGAGCACTAGATTATTCACTTACTCGAGGGAACGATCTTAACTTATCTTTATATTACTTGATTCGGCACGTGCACTTGCGTTATCATATACATCTATTTCAGGCGTATCATGTTTTTGGCGCAGTTGCCGGAGAGGTGCAACTGATTTTGTGTTTATTTCTCGTAATATTAGTAAAACTTTAGTATTTGGAGATCAAGCATTTTGTGTTTTGTGTTACTTTTGGTATCTAATTTGAATTTCATTAGTATATGTCAAGATATCGAAATCCGGAATTACTGCCGTTAAACTTAGAAATTGAGCGCACTTGCAGAGAAAATCGAAGAATTTTTAGAACGGAGAATATTATTCATCCTGTGATGGATAATAACGGACAACAAGTAATAGATGACAATGAGGGCCACTTAAACCCTAATGGTCATGTTGATCAAAACAATCAATAAGCGGCACGTCGAATGATATGTCGAGATTATAACACACCCTTTAGAGGAGGTTTGCACTCTAGTATAGCTCGACCGGCCATAGAAGCCAACAATTTTAAAATGAACCCATTTATTATGCAACAAGTTCAATATAACAAGTTCGGGGTTCTTAGCCATGAAGATGCAAACTCTCATCTAAGGACTTTCTTAGCAATTTGTGACATGTTTAAAGCCAATGGTGTGTCCGCCGAAGCTATTCAACTAATAGCATTTCCTTTTTCCTTAGAAGGACGAGCTAAGGATTAGTTAGACTCCTTACCTAATGACGCTATCACCACATGAGATCAATTAGTGGAAAAATTTTTAAACAAGTATTTCCCACCTTCAAAGACCGCTAAGTTGATTAGAGACATTACTACTTTTATGCAATCTCATGGGGAAACTCTTTATTATGCTTGGGAGCGTTTCAAAGAGTTGTTAAGAAAATGTCCACATCACGGATTAGCCCAACACCAACAAGTCTCTACATTCTATAACGGGTTGCAAACGACGACTATGATTTTAGTTGACGGAGCTGCAGGAGGCTCTTTAATGAAGAAATATCTAGAGGACGCTTATGCCATATTAGAAGATCTAACCTCTAATAACTATCAAACATATGAAAGGCAAAGCAATAGTAATCCGGCGGGGGTGCACCAAGTAGATCAAATCACTTCTTTAGCCGCTCAAATGGCATCACAATTTAACTTGATTAATAATAGGCTAGATTTATTATCTACTCCAACACCTAGTGCACCACTCACGGTAGAGCAATTAAACCAAATTACTGAGGAAGCAAATTATGTAGGAGGTCCACAAAGGCAAATACCAAATGGTTTTGCGAATCACTATCACCCCGAGTGGCGAAATCATCCTAATTTTTCTTGGAGAAATAATCAAGGAATTAACCAACAACCGGGATTCAATCAAAATTTGAACCCCATACAACATAACCCTCAAAACAATCAAGCAATTCCTAGAAAATTAACCGATGAATACATTGTAGGGATGTTTCAAAAGAATGAGTCTAGGATGAGAGGTATCGAGTCATCTCTAAGATCATTAGAAACCACCTTGGGTCAACTAGCAACTACTTTAAGCAAAAGGCCGATGGATTCATTGTCATCGGATACTACACCTAATCCAACAAGAGAGGAGCCAAATAAACATTGGAATGCCATCGCTCTGAGGAGTGGGGTAGAAATTCTAAGTGGAGATGGGTTACTAGAAAAAGCTAGAAATGACGAGAGGAGAGAACAAGAGAGTAAACTAGGAGAGTAATACGATGGAAAATCCTAGAGGATAAGAAACCGGAGGTGACAGAAATTCAACCACCAAAAAATAAGACAAGAGAAATCATTTATCCTCCACCAACTTTCCCATCTAGGCTAGCAAAGACTAAGCTAGATAAACAATTTCAAAAATTTATGGATATCTTCAAGAAGTTACCATAAATATTCCGTTTGCCGAGGCATTGGAACAAATGTCAAGTTATGTTAAGTTTATGAAGGATATTCTATCTAAGAAGAGAAAATTCGTAGATAAAGAAATAGTTGCATTGACAGAGGAGTGTAGCGCAATACTACAAAAGAAACTACCTCCAAAACTAAAAGATTCCGGAAGCTTCACAATACCATGTTCAATAGGAGTGAAGTTTGTCGGGAGAGCATTGTATGATTTAGGGGCTAGTATAAACCTAATGCCTCTCTCTATCTATACAAAGTTAGGTCTTGGGGAGATTGCTCCAACATCTCTCACTCTTTAGTTGGCCGTAAATACTTAGTATTTCCTAAGGGAGTTATTGAAGATGTACTGGTCAAGGTAGAGAAATTCATTTTTTCGGCCAACTTTGTAGTATTGGACATGGACGAGGATAAGGATGTTCCTATTATTCTAGGAAGACCTTTTTTTAGCAACGGGGAGGACATTCATAGATGTCCAAAAAGGTGAGTTAACGATGAGAGTTACTGAGGAAGAGGTGCCATTTAATATTCTTAAAGCTATAAAATTCCCAAACGATAGGGAAGAATGTCATCTCATCGAGGAAGTAGAAGTGCATCCTCAATTAATACATAATGAGGTGGACATAGATCTAAAACTGTTAAAGCTTTTAACTAACGAAGAGTGGACAAACGAGTTCGAATTGGAGGAGTATGAGAAGGCCTTTGAGGTATGTGAGCGGTGTTGAAGCCAAAAATGACCTCTGTGGAGTTCGGGTTCCCAAAAGAGAGGTGACCGCGCACCTACTACTCTCAAGCGAACGATCTAGGCATAAGATTAGGAACACAAGGGACAGACCCAAGGTCTCAGCGTGGCGGACCCACCGCATACCCGGAAGACTAACAAACTCTTCCTCTCCCAAGCCAAAGGATGAGCTAAGACACCTTCGGAGGGCGCTCTTGCCAGACCGGAACATCTAAGGAGGGTCTCAAGACCAACTCTCTCCTATCCAGATATGTCCCCTTGGGTCTATACAAAATGCTCCTCACCCGCCCTACTAATGGCGCAATCTCGCCGAGCAATTTTACGATACGCTGCCCAAACTAGGCTACAAACAGCGCGACTTCGCAGTCCTAAAAGGCTGAGAACATGCCATCAGGGGCTTCCCGGCATCTATACCTCGGGGTCCCCACGGGGCGAGCGGTTCACGAGCACACCACTCGCCCAAGACAGAAGAAGTAAGCTACACATACACAGAGCATCACAGATATTATAAATAATTACAGGAATATGAATTCCATACTTCGGCGCGCAGGCCGACAATATAAGCAAAAAATAGGCCTTCGAGGGCCGGCACAAGCTTGGGCTTAAGCCCGCTACTCCCCACTTGGTACTTCAACACATGTATGCTAACGTCTCGAAAAGCGGCGGTCAGCTAAAAGCCAGTCGGCTAACATGAGCGGACCAAAAATATTGCACCCACCCCTTTTTTGGGGCTACAGCGCGCATTCCCTGCAAATGGATAATATAAAACTTCCTCGGAGTCTTCTTCGGGAACCCCAGAACATCACCAATCCAGCTCACACGTCCGAATGGGCTTCACACAGCATGCCTAAACCCATACCCACACTTTCGTGTGCTAATGCAATTAATTGCAGGGACGTACACGTCAACCCGTCGGATAGCTCCCTTCCTCCACCCGTTGGTGGAGAGGGGCTTCCATGCATATATGTAAACTGAGAGCTTCACCTGCCCAAGTAGAAACATCGTTACCCTTGACACGTGCTTGGTGGCGATGCCGGGAGAGGAGCCCCTGGCTGCTTGGTCCTGGGTAGCTGCGGCAGTGGCCGATCTTTGCTCCAGACCGAGCCGTGTTGGGAGAGGTAAGAAATCCTCATCTTCCTCTTAATAACTGAACCCTTTCTGAATATTCATGGTGGCCGAGACCTTGTTAGAAGAGGAAGTAAATCTCCCTCTTTAGCTCCATTTTTCCATGGTGGTGGCCGATTCGAGCTCCAGGCGGCGCCGGGAGGGAAGCTCCCGGCCGACGTTGCTATAGGCGGCGTCGGGAGAGGAGCTCCCGACTGACCTTGCTGTAGACGGCGCCGGGAGAGGAGCTCCCGGCCGACCTCGCTATAGGCGGCGCCGGGAGAGAAG
Source organism: Platanthera guangdongensis (assembly GCA_039583875.1). NCBI lineage: Eukaryota > Viridiplantae > Streptophyta > Magnoliopsida > Asparagales > Orchidaceae > Platanthera > Platanthera guangdongensis. Next base: position 162,325,129 of record CM077156.1, read on the forward strand.
CTCCCAGCTGGCGATGTTGTAGGCGGCGCCAGGAGAGGAGCTCCCGGCCGACCTTGTTGTATGCGGCGATGGGGAAAGGAAGCCAAGGTCGGGCTTGCTTTGCCCTAGGCGGAGGCGACGAAGAGAAAGGGAGGGGCTCGGCCAGCCCTTGCTCCTAGAGGCTGCGATGAAGAAGAGCGGAGCTCGGGCTGCACTTGCCGACGGCGGCCTGGACAGAGGATGGAGAGGGGCGGCTCGAACTGCCGCTTCAGGCGGCCGAAGAGAGAGAGAGAGAGACGGGTGGCGGGGTGCTGCTCCAGGTCGATGGGAGAGAGAGAGAGATGGGAGGCGGGGTGCTGCTCCAGGTCGACGGGAGAGAGAGAGAGGGAGGGGCGGGGTTGTTCTGCTCCAGGCCGCCGAGAGAGAGAGAGAGAGAGAGGGAGGGGGCGGGGTTGTTCTGCTCTAGCCGACGAGAGAGAGAGAGAGGGAGGGGGCGGGGTTGTTCTGCTCCAGGCCGATGAGATAGAGAGAGGGAGGGGGCGGGGTTGTTCTGCTCTAGGTCGACGAGAGAGAAAGGGGGGGGGGGCTGGGTTGTTCTGCTCTAGCCGACGAGAGAGGGAGAGAGAGAGGGGGCGGGGTTGTTCTGCTCTAGCTGACAAGAGAGAGGGAGGGGGCGGGGTTGTCCCGCTCCAGGCCGAACCCTAGCTGGGGAAAAACCCGATCCCCCTTTCCTGCTGCCCACCCACTCGATGCCCCCCTTTGTTCCTCCATCCTCCACTTCTATATCTTATCATACATATATAATATATATACCATAATATATCTATTATAATCTTAAACACATGCACGCAAAACATCCGCATGCTGCACGGGGCTGCACGTCTTCGAACGGGGTGGCACTACATTGCCGCTCGTAGCACGCCCCAAGTCCTCCACTTGGGGAGGATCCCGCTCGGCCGGATATGGGGTTGTACACAATCCCAGCTCTTTTCGAGGTTGGCACAAGCTCGGAAAGAAATGTCCAACCCCAAGTATCCGACGAGTGGGAGCCGACCCAAAGAAAGTTTTTGGGAGAATCCAAAAATTGCATTTAAAATACTAATCTCTCCATGCCCCTTCCGATCTTGTTGAACCACTCGATAAAGTTTTGGTCACGGCTATTGGATTGCCCTTATACCATTACTTATAATAAGTACATAGTTTCTCAAGATATTGTGAAATAATGAAGCCAAATATTTTGCAACCTCTTGAACACACAGAGCTAATCCTTTCCCCCCAGGTGTGCCTACCGCCCTTCCCAGCTAATGAGAGCCCGAGAAGCGAGTCTACAAGGGTCACTTACCCCCATAGGCGAGCCTACGAACCTGCCAGCTAGATGATAGCCTGCGCAGCGGGTCAACCTGGGGCCGAGCCAAGCTCTGGGTGCCGATTAAGTTCCCTCAAACCAAACCTATCCCCCACATGCGAGCCTTCGGACTTGCCATCCAGATGAGAGCCTGCGCAACGGGTCTACCTGTGGCCGAGCCGAGCTCGGGGTGCCAATGAAGTTTCCTCAAACCAAACATATCCCCCACAGTCGAGCCTTCGGACCTGCCAGCTAGATGAGAGCCTGCGCAGCGGGTCTACCTGGGGCCGAGCCGAGCTCGGGGTGCCGATGAAGTTTCCTCAAACCAAACCTATCCCCCACAGGCAAGCCTTTAGACCTGCCAGCTAGATGAGAGTCTGCGCAGCGGGTCTACCTGGGGCCGAGCCGAGCTCGGGGTGCTGATGAAGTTCTCAAACAAAACCTATCCCCCACAGGCGAGCCTTTGGACCTGCCAGCTAGATGAGAGCCTGCGCAACGGGTCTACCTGGGGCCGAGTCGAGCTCGAGGTGCCGATGAAGTTTCCTCAAACCAAACCTATCCCCCACAGGCGATCCTTCGGACCTGCCAGCTAGATGAGAGCCTGCGCAGCGGGTCTGCCTGGGGCCGAGCCGAGCTCGAGGTGCCGATGAAGTTCTCAAACCAAACCTATCCCCCACAGGCGAGCCTTCGGACCTGCCAGCTAGATGAGAGCCTGCACAGCGGGTCTACATGGGGCCGAGCCGAGCTCGGGGTGCCGATGAAGTTTCCTCAAACCAAACCTATGCCACACAGGCGAGCCTTCGGACCTGCCGGCTAGATGAGAGCCTCCGTAGCGGGTCTACCTGGGGCCGAGCCGAGCTCGGGGTGCCGATGAAGTTCTCAAACCAAACCTATCCCCCACGTGTGAGCCTTCGGACCTGCCAGCTAGATGAGAGCATGCGCAGCGGGTCTACCTGGGGCCGAGCCGAGCTCGGGGTGCCGATGAAGTTTCCTCAAACCAAACCTATCCCCCACAGGTGAGCCTTCAGACCTGCCAGCTAGATGAGAGCCTGCGCAGCGGGTCTACCTGGGGCCGAGCCGAGCTTGTTGTGCTGATGAAGTTCTCAAACCAAACTTATCCCCCACAGGCGAGCCTTCGGACCTGCTAGCTAGATGAGAGCCTGCGTAACGGGTCTACCTGGGGCCGAGCCGAGCTCGGGGTGCCGATGAAGTTTCCTCAAACCAAACCTATCCCCCACAGGCGATCCTCTGGACCTGTCAGCTAGATGAGAGCCTGCGCAACGGGTATACCTGGGGCTGAGACGAGCTCGGGGTGCCGATTAAGTTCTCAAACCAAACCTATCCCCCACAGGAGAGCCTTCGGACCTGTTAGCTAGATGAGAGCCTGCGCAGCGGGTCTACCTAGGGCCGAGCCGAGCTTGGGGTGCCGATGAAGTTCTCAAACCAAACCTTTCCCCCACAGGCAAGCCTTCGGACCTGCCAGCTAGATGAGAGTCTGCGCAGCGGATCTACCTGGGGCCGAGCCGAGCTCGGGGTGCCGATGAAGTTTCCTCAAACCAAACCTATCCCCCACAGGCGAGCCTTCAGACCTGCTAGTTAGTAGGAGCTAGGTAGCGGGTCTACCTGGGGCCGAGCCGCGCTCGGGGTAGTACAGAACGAAGAACCAGAACCTCTCCCCCACAGGCAAGCCTTCAGACCTGCCAGCTAGTAGGAGCCAAGCAGCGGGTCTACCTGGCGCAGAGCCGCGCTCGGGGTAGTGCAGAACCAAGAACCAGGACCTCTCCCCCACAGGTGAGCCTTCGGACCTGCCAACTAGTAGGAGCCAGGAAGCGGGTCTACCTGGAGCCGAGCCGCGCTCGGGGTAGTGCAGAACCAAGAACCAGGACCTCTCCCCCACAGGCGAGCCTTCAGACCTGCCAGCTAGTAGGAGCCAGGAAACGGGTCTACTTGGGGCCGAGCCGCGCTCGGGGTAGTGCAGAACAAAAAACCAGGACCTCTCCCCCACAGGCGAGCCTTCAGACCTGCCAGCTAGTTGGATCCAGGCATCGGGTCTACTTGGGGCCGAGCCGCGCTCGGGGTAGTGCAGAACAAAGAACCAGGACCTCTCCCCCACAGGCGAGCCTTCGGACTTGCCAGTTAGTAAGAGCCAGGCAGCGGGTCTACCTGGGGCCGAGCCGCACTCGGGATAGTGCAGAACCAAGAACCAGGACCTCTCCCACACAGGCGAGCCTTCGGACCTGCCAGCTAGTAGGAGCTAGGCAGCGGGTATACTTGGGGTCGAGCCGCGCTCGGGGTAGTGAAGAACCAAGAACCAGGACCTCTCCCCCACAGGCGAGCCTTCGGACCTGCCACCTAGTAGGAGCCAGGCAGCGGGTCTACCTGGGGCCGAGCCGCGCTCGGGGTAGTGCAGAACCAAGAATCAGGACCTCTCCCCCACAAGCGAGCCTTCAGACCTGCTAGCTAGTAAGAGCCAGGCAGCGGGTCTACCTGGGGCCGAGCCGCGCTCAGGGTAGTGCAGAACCAAGAACCAGGACTTCTCCCCCACAGGCGAGCCTTCAGACCTGCCAGCTAGTAGGAGCCAGACAGCGGGTCTACCTGGGGCCGAGCCGCGCTCGGGGTAGTGCAGAACCAAGAACCAGGACCTCTCCCCCACAGGCGAGCCTTCGGACCTGCCAGCTAGTAGGAGCCAGGCAGCGGGTCTACCTGGGGCGACAAGAGGGGAATGGGAGGGGACTTCTTTCATCACATGACCCTGGTAGTCACTTGGTTCCTCTTTTATAGCCATGACGTTCAGCTGAGTTTTTCCGTGCTGGCCACTCTCCACGCTCACCGCACCATAACTGTTGAAGCCAAAAATGACCTCTATGGAGTTCGGGGTCCCAAAAGAGGGTTGACCGCGCACCTACTACCCTCTAGCGAGTGATCTAGGCACAAGATTAGGAACACAAGGGACAAACCCAAGGTCTCAGCGTGGAGGACTCACCGCATACCCAGAAGACTAACAAACTCTTCCCCTCCCAAGCCAAAGGCTGAGCTAAGACACCTTCGGAGGGCGCTCTTGGCCGACCGAAACATCTAAGGAGGGTCTCAAGTCCAACTCTCTCCTATCCAGATGTGTCCCCTTGGGTCTATATAAAATGCTCCTCACCCGCCCTACTAATGGCGCAATCTCGCCGAGCAATTCTACGACACGCTGCCCAAACTGGGCTATGAACAATGCTACTTCGCTGTCCTAAAAGGCTGAGAACAGGCCATCAGGGGCTTCCCGACATCTATACCTCGGGGCCTCCACGGGGAGAGCAGTTCACGAGAACACCACTCGCACAAGACAGAAGAAGTAAGATACACATACACAGAGCATCACAGATATTATAAATAATTACAGGAATATGAATTCCATACTTCGGCACGCAGGCCGGCAATATAAGCAAAAGATAGGCCTTCGAGGGCTGACACAAGCTTGGGCTTAAGCCCGCTACTCCCCGCTTGGTACTGCAACACATGTACGCCAATGTCTCTACAAGCGGCGGTCAGCTAAACGCCAGTCGGCTAACATGAGCGGACCAAAAATATTGCACCCACCCCTTTTTTGGGGCTACGACGCGTATTCACTGCAAATGGATAATATACAACTTCCTCGGAGTCTTCTCCGGGAACCCCAGAACATCACCAATCCGGCTCACATGTCCGAATGGGCTTCACACAACATGCCTAAACCCATACCCATGCTTCCAGGTGCTAATGCAATTAATTGCAGGGACATTCACATCAACCCGTCGAAGAGCTCCCTTCCTCCACCCGTTGGTGGGGAGGGGCTTCCATGCAAATATGTAAACTGAGGGCTTCACCTGCCAAAGTAGAAACATCGTTACCCTTGACGCGTGCTTGGTTGCGGTGCCAGGAGAGGAGCCCCTGGCTAGCTTGGTCCTGGGTAGCTGCAGCAGTGGCCGATCTTCGCTCCATACCGAGCCCTGTTGGGAGAGGTAAGAAATCCTCATCTTCCTCTTAATGACTGAACCCTTGCTGAATATTCTTGGTGGAAGAGCCCTTGTTGGAAGAGGAAGTAAATCTCCCTCTTTAGCTCCATTTTTCCATGGTGGTGGCCGATTCGAGCTCCAGGTAGCGCCGGGAGGGAAGCTCCCAGCCGACGTTGCTATTGGAGGCGTCGGGAGAGGAGCTCCCAGCCGACCTTGCTGTAGATGGCGCCGGAAGAGCAGCTCCCGGCCGACCTCGCTGTAGGCGGCGCCGGGAGAGAAGCTCCCGGCCGGCGATGCTGTAGGAGGCGCTGGGAGAGGAGCTCCCGACCGACATTATTGTAGGTGGAGACGGGAAAAGGAAGCCAAGGTTGGGCTTGCTTTGCCCTAGGCGGCGGCGACGAAGAGAGAGGGAGGGGCTCCGCCAGCCCTTGCTCTTGGCGGCTGCGATGAAGAAGAGCGGAGCTCGGGCTGCACTTGCCGGCGGCGGCCTGGACAGAGGATGGAGAGGGGCGACTCGAACTACCGCTTCATGCGGCCGGAGAGAGAGAGAGAGAGACGGGAGGCGGGGTGCTGCTCCAGGTCGACGGGAGAGAGAGAGAGATGGGAGGCGGGGTGCTGCTCCAAGTCGACGGGAGAGAGAGGGAGGGGGCAGGGTTGTTCTGCTCCAGGCCGACGAGAGAGAGAGAGGGAGGGGGCGGGTTTGTTCTGCTCTAGCCGACGAGAGATAGAGAGAGAGGGAGGGGGCAGGGTTGTTCTGCTCCAGGCCGATGAGAGAGTGAGAGGGAGGGGGCGGGGTTGTTCTGCTCCAGGCTGACGAGAGAGAGAGAGGGAGGGAGCGGGGTTGCTCTGCTCTAGCCGACGAGAGAGAGAGAGAGAGATAGAGAGGGCAGGGTTGTTCTGCTCTAGCTGACGAGAGAGAGAGGGAGGGGGCGGGGTTGTCCTGCTCCAGGCTAAACCCTTGCCGGGGAAAAACTCGATCCCCCTTTCCTGCTGCCCACCCACGCGATGCCCCCCTTTGTTCCTCCATCCCCCACTTCTATATCATACATACATATATAATATATATAACATAATATATCTATTATAATCTTAAACACATGCACGCAAAACCTCCGCATGCACACACGAGGCTGCACGTCTTCGAACGGGGAGGCACCACATTGCCGCTCGTAGCACGCCCCAAGTCCGCCACTTGGGGAGGATCCCGCTCGGCCGGATATGGGGTTGTACAAGCGGCTACCGCCCTTTAAAAAATTTGAGACATTAATTAGGCCAAACAACTCAAAAGTGTTAAAACCTTCTAATCATGAACCCCCCTTATTGGAATCAAAACATTTACCTAAAAAATCTAAAATATGCTTTCTTAGGAGAAAAACACACTTTGCCTGTCATCATTGACTCATCTTTAGAGCATGAGAATGAGGAAAAATTGTTGAACATGCTCCATGAGTTTAAGGAGGCAATGGGATGGACTATTGCCGACATCCGTGGAATTAGCCCCTCTATTTGTATGCACAAAATATTACTAGAAGATAATTCTAAAGTATCCATAGAGCACCAACGTAGACTTAGTCCTCCCATGAAAGAGGTAGTAATGAAGGAGATAATTAAGTGGCTAGATGCAAGCATTATTTACCCTATTTCGGATAGTAAATGGGTAAGTCTAGTTCAATGTGTACCTAAGAAAGGAGGCATGACTGTCCAACAAAACGATAATAATGAACTAATACCCACTAGAGTAGTAACGGGTTGGAGAATATGTATGGATTATAGAAAGCTAAATAACTCAACAAGAAAGGATCATTTCCCGTTACCATTCATCGACCAGGTATTAGATAGATTAGTAGGGAGCGAGTACTTTTGCTTCTTGGACGGTTATTCCGGTTACAACCAGATTATGGTAACACCCAAAGATCAGGAGAAGACGACATTCACGTGCCCGTATAGGACATTTGCATTCCATAAAATGCCGTTCGGATTATGTAATGCTCCTGCCACATTCTAACGTTGTATGATATCCATCTTCACGGACCTGATGGATGATGGTATTGAAATTTTCATGCATGACTTTTTTGTTTTTGGAAAATCATTTGATGGGTGCTTAGAGGTATTGAAAAAGGCCTTGGGTAGGTGTGTGCAAGCTAATCTAGTTCTGAATTGGGAAAAGTGTCACTTCATGGCTCGTGAGGGTATTGTGCTCGGGCACAAAGTGTCTATTAAAGGATTAGAAGTAGACCGAGCAAATATAGAAGTCATTGAAAAGCTGCCTCCACCAACCAATGTAAAAGGAATTCGTAGTTTTTTAGGCCATGTAGGATTTTATGGGCGATTTATCAGAAACTTTTCACAAATATCTAAACCCTTAAGTCAACTTCTTGAAAAAGATAATCCTTTTATTTTTGATGAAAGCTGTTTAGATGCATTTCAAACTTTGAAGAAAAATTTAACTTCATCGACTATTATTATTGCCCCTGATTGGTCTCTTCCTTTTACTTTAATGTGTGATGCTAGCAATTATGCAGTAGGAGCGGTATTGGGTTAAGTGCATAACAAAAATTTTCACACCATTTACTACGCTAGTAAAATGCTTATGAGTGCTCAAATCAATTACACAACAACTGAAAAAGAGTTACTAGCTGTGGTCTTTGCATTTGACAAATTCCATTCATATTTGATAAACTCAAGGGCTGTGGTCTTTACAGATCATTCAGCTATTTGATATTTAATAGAAAAATGAGACGCAAAACCAAGACTTATAAGATGGGTCCTTCTCCTGCAGGAATTTGATCTCGAGATCAAAGACCGTAAGGGAGCTGAGAACCCAATTGCTGACCATTAATCGTGACTAGAGCATGAGTGTGAGGAAGGCGTTCATGTTGAGATTAAGGAGAGTTTTCCTGATGAAAGATTGCTAGCAATCACAGAAGGTAACACTCCATGGTATGTGGATTTTGTTAATTACATCGTTAGTAGAGTCATTCCACCGGATTTTAATTACAAACAGAGGAAACAGTTTCTCTAACTGGTGAAATTCTACCTATGGGATGTACCATACCTATTCAGAATTGGTGTAGATCAAGTTATTCGTAGGTGTGTACCCGAAGTTGAAGTCCAAAGTATTTTGGAAAAGTGTCACGCATCGCCATACAAAGGACATTTTAGGGGAGATCAGACTGCTATGAAGGTTTTAGAAGCGGGTTTTTATTAGCCCACACTATTTAAGGATGCCCATATCTTTGTAGAAAAATTCGGCCGATGTCAAAGAGTAGGAAATATTAATCGCGGTGCAAGCATGCCTATGACTAATATCCTAGAAGTAGAAGTATAATACATATGGGGGATAGATTTCATGGGTCCCTTCGTAAACTCAAATGGGAATCTGTACATTTTGTTAGCCGTAGATTATGTCTCGAAGTGGGTAGAGGCGATAGCCACACAAAGAAATGATGTCAAAGTTGTACTAAAATTTCTCAAGTCCAACATTTTCACTAGGTTTGGTACACCTAGGGCTATAATTAGTGATGGAGGGGCGCACTTTTGCAATTTGCAATTTGAATCACTGTTAAAGAAATATGGAGTGACTCATAAAGTTGCGCTCGCCTACCACCCGCAAACCAATGGCCTAGCAGAGGTTTCAAATCGAGAAATTAAATCAATATTAGAAAAAACGGTAAATGTTACTCGCAAGGATTGGTCACAAAAGCTAAATGATACTTTATGGGCCTATAGAACGACATTTAAAACTCCTATAGGATTGACCCCGTACAAAATGACTTATGGGAAGACGTCTCATCTTTCGGTGGAGCTGGAGCATAAAGCTTATTGGGCCATAAAAAATTGAATTTCGACTTTCAAGAAGCAGGCAAGAAAAGACTACTCCAGATTAATGAGTTGGATGAGATTCGATCAAACACATATGAGAGTTCGAGGTTATATAAGGAAAGGACCAAGAAATGGCATGATTCAAGACTAATTATAAATGAGTTCAAGACGAGACAATTAGTCTTGTTATTTAACTCAAGGCTAAAATTATTTCCAGGCAAACTTAAGTCTAGATGGTCGGGACCGTTTACAGTAAAAGAGGTACACCCGTTTGGAGTGGTAACAATTTGCAACGAGAAGAATGACTCTGAGTTCAAAGGGAACGACCAGAGATTGAAGGATTATTATATAGATAATGATCATCGTATGACGATGGTCATAAATTTACAATAACAAGTTGAGAGGAAAAGAAAATGTCTGTCCGAGACGTTTTAAATGGGGCGCTTGGTGGGAGGCAACCCATCGTATCGTAGAATATATATATATATATAAAAGATTATATATAAATAAAATAAATAATAATAAAAATATATATATATATACATATTTGTTTATTTTCGTTAGTAAAAAAATGTTGGAGGAAGCAGAGATGCATGCCACTAGTTGAGAATGACCAATCATCAGGAGAAGTGAAAAAGCTGGAAGAGTGAAAAATTCGGCCAAAATTTTGAAGGAAATGGAATTTGTTATACAGCTGCCAGTTGTTATAACATCCTGAAAACGTCTGTAATAGGAATTAAGTTTCTGTCCAGATCTTCATAAGCAGTGCTGAATCAAAGGAAATTGTTACAACAGCCTAAAAACATATGTAATAGGAATTAAGTTTCTATCTGGATCTTCATAAGCAGCGATGAATCAAAGCAGTTGTTGCAATAATCTGAAAACATATGTAATGAGAATTCAGTTTCTGGGTGCTCCTTCATGGACTGCGCGGTAGTCTTCAGCCATTGGTTCAACTTAACCGGCATGCACTAATCGTCGCTCTGGAGGTTTGGGGCTGGGTTAATTTGAACTAATTATATTTTATTATTATTATTAAATATGCACTTGTAAATTTCCAAATATGCCCTAATCTAATTACTCCCTCAAAACTCTTAATTAAAATGCCTAATATAACCTTCCTTTCCAAATCGACCCGAGCCAGAACATTTTCGGAGTTGCTATCTAGGATTTATGAGAGAAGGGTGATTTCGCGGTAGAAGAGCGGAGAGGAAAAGGGAGGCGATCGAATACTGGATTTTTGGTAACGTGCAACGGTGTTTGCAGTTAGTTCTATATAGAGCGGTGGTAATGTTGAGCGCCGACGAGCTGTGTCAAACAAGGATAGTGAGAGCTCCTACATTCTAGGAATTGGAAATTTCTGAGATTATGTCATCAAGACAAAGAAGAAGGTGAAGAGGAGGATGAGTAGTATTATCTCATATCCACCTTTACTTTTGCATAGTTATGTCTACATTTTGCTCTGCGCCATATTTTGTTATGTTATGCTCTGGACCATATTGTGGTGACCTATTCTGTGATGTGACATTTTGGATGGTGCCTGTTGTGCTTCACTTATATGTGTTTTTATGTTTTATGATGATTACTGTACTACTTTCATATTGTATTTGATTCACCACAATCGAAAAATGAGTATTATGATATGCACCTTATTGCATCTGTTTTATTTTGATATTGATTGCACTACTTATGATACCTTTAGATGAATACCAGTATATTTACATATCACATGATGTTGACACTGCACTTTCATTTAACTTATCCATTGAGCAAATTAATTTGGAAAATTGTGTAGAGTTATTTGTCTACATGTTTTGCGCTGCTTTTAATGATGAAGCTCAATAAGAAAAGATGAATGAAACTCTATAAAACCAAGGTCACCCTAAGAACAATTGGACAAAGTTGCAGTCGAACAAATTTCAGAGAAGTTATTTACATCTCAATTCCTTTCTTAAGTATTCTTTTGTGTTTATTAGTAAAATTATTTTAGATGCTTTTCATGGTAAAAAGATATCTTTGCTAGAGACTAGCAAAAGATTTAAGTGTGGAGGTGGGGGTGTTATAACCCCTACCATTTGGATGAAGAATAATTCATTAAGCCACGATTTGAATGATCTTAATTCTTGTTTCAATTAATCAATAGGCTATTCTAGATATATTCAATGATAATTAATTGGTATGGCTTAACAATCTAAAGAGTTCAATTAGTGAATTTGAAATTATTAAGATTTTTTTCGATATAGCTCACTTAAAGCATTTTTTTATGCACAAAATTTTTGTTTACTTCCAAGGTAATCTTTTGATATTGACCTCTACAAATATCAGGAGGGGTGAGCAAGAACTAAGTCAATAATATAAACCTAAACATGAGCTTAGGTAGTATTCCATTTTGATCTCCACTAGAATAGTTGTGCTTGAACTTTTTCATACATAGTGCTCCATGCTTAAATTCCCTATATTTATACTAGTTGTATCTTAGTACGTTAGCCATTCATAGACGTTTAAATTTTATAAAAAAATGGTTAAATGTCATAGTGATATGTGGCCTAGGTATATGTTTACATACTTGGAATGATCCCAACTATGATGGTAAAAAGAAGAAGAAAGAAGTATCATAGTGATATGCAGCCTAGGTATGTGAACGCATACTTGGAATGATCCCAACTATGATAAAAACTAAAGAGAAGAAAAAATGGTCCGGGTATGTGCACTTATACTTGGAATGATCTGTACTATGAATAGAATATGTTTTAAATATATATATGTTAATAAACCCCATAAGATGGTGAATTACAAAGTTTACTAACTAGGGAATGTCATTCCGCTATCAAAGTTGTTCCATAATTCCTAATCAAGCCAATGTCTATCCTGTTTTCAATTAAACTACTAACTCATGTGGAGGATAAATTGGAAGCTTAACCTATTCTTTCCCTTGTCAATAATTGCGGAGGGTCAATAAGGAAATTGCATGGGAGTAAATTGCTTTTAAAGAAAAGCACACACTGCACTAATGAACTTATGTGAGCTTTATCTTCTATCTAACTAATGGATTTGTGAATTTTTGAGCCCTTATTGATTTCTAAGCCTATCAGTTAAGTAAAGTGAAATTCTGGAGTAAACCTTGATTAGTTTATTTTTTTTCAAGAAGGATCATTTGAATTTGCATCTTGATATTCTTTCTTCATTTATTCTATTGATATGATTTATCTTTGCTAGGGACTAACAAAAGTTCAAGTGTGGAGGTGTGATAACTTCCCAAAAGGAAGTTATCTAACTCTTAATTTTGATATTATATTGAGCATAAATAAAAAGAAATGATTTAAATGAGTATAAATATTCATAAATTTATATTTATATGATTTAAAGTTAATTAAGCTAATTTGTTCATGTTTTTCCTTACCAGAAATGCCATGAAATTAGAACTAGAAAGTAAAAGCTAGAATTATATTTTGGTTGTGCAGTTGTTTCAGAAACCTGTTTCAGTTATTATAACAAGTTCTGGGCGGGTTTGAAATTCGAATTTCAAATTTTGCGCCAAAACCAAATATGGAAGGATACATCTATTGGAGGGGGGTTGCTCGTTTTTAAGAGGGGAATCTGATGCGTATTGGGGATATACGAAATTCTAGAGGGAAGGAGAGTTCTAAGATCTATCATCTCGGAGAAGGATAAGAAGAGGAACGGCTAGGGTTTGGACGCACCGGCGAGAAGGAAGAAGGCTCTAAAGAAAGATCTACACGCAAATTCCTGCATCATTTTCATTTCTAAAAGCATGTATAGTAAGATCTTCCTTGTTGTGTGGTTTCATTCCTCAAGCATGAACTAAATTTCTTGGTCTTGTACATGGAGAGTACTTTAACTTATTATGATGTGGTGTTTGTATTTTCTCTTTTATGATTGATTGAAACCTATCTTTGTTGAATTTATGTTTTATTTTATGGAATTTTTGGATCAAACATTCTTCTCCTAACTTACGTGGCGAGATTCGAGAGAGGAGTTACGTATTTTAGGGTTGAATCCTTTATTTTGCACGACGAGATTCGAGAGAGGAGTCGTGTAAATTTTTACCAAAAATTCCATTTTTATACTGCACTGCAAGATTCAAGAGAGGAGTGGCATAAGTGTAACATAAAGTTTGACATCGCATAAAGAGAGAAAGAGATTTCCTCGTATGTTAGCAACATTGATTTGAGTGCTTTATGTTATTCTCATTCTACCTAAGTTAGAGATAACTTGGAGAATTATGGTAAACAGATTTTTGAGATCGAGAGATGATGACTTCCACTTTCAAATCGTTGCATGATAGTAATTAATCTTTTCATGAAAGATCACTTTAAAAACTCATCTCAATAGGCAAAGGAAATCTACATACTAGACTACTTATCCAACTTGATAGAAGTCAATTTTAAGTAATCACTTTAGTTTATGAGTGTTCTTCTTTTGTTTTATTTCATCAACGAAACTTATTCTGATTAAATCGCTTGAATTCAAAGAAAGGGTAGAGCTAGTATTTGCGAGCACTAGATTATTCACTTCCTCAAGGTAACGATCTTAACTCATTTTTATATTACTTGATTAGGCACGTGCACTTGCGTTATCATATACATCTATTTCAGGCGTATCACATAGCTTGTGTGAAATGTGTCGACACTAGTCCTGAGTGTCGGCAGAACTGGTTTCTTGACTATCGGTGTCGACACAAGTTCCGGATGTCGACACAACTTACTTCCAGCCTCTACATAACTTGTGTGAAGTATGTCGACACTAGTCCTGAGTGTCAACACAGCTTTCCCATATAAGCACTACTTGAATAAAGGGGTCGACACTAGTCCTGAGTGTCGACACAACATGATTCCTTATCTTCGCACTGCTTTTACAAAGGTGTCAACACTTGCCTAGTGTCTCGACACTTTTGTACTTAATTTTTTTTTTACTTCAATATGGAACATGCACAAGTAAACTCAACATACATCAAATACCAAATTTGTGTATATCATTGAGTTGAAAGGGCTTTTTCAAATCAGGTACACAATTCCCAAGTTACCCAATATATACCATGCTCGACCATCTTTAGTTGTGGAGGGGAAGCTCCTTCTATGCATCCAGGTACATGGTGGGACCTCCCTGCCGCAGTACCTGGGGTCCCTGTTGTTGTCCCTATTTCTACATTCTATCCCGCTAAGCAGTTGAGCCCGACCGCTGGACTAGTAACCTTAGGTTACCTTCATCAAAATTTTGAAGTAGGGATTTTCCAATCTTCAATACTTTGGTGCGGTGATCGTGCATTGTAGCCATAGAGGAAAGTTTTGCGAGTAGGCGAAATGGTGAATGGAGGCGAGAATTAGGGGATAACAGTCAACTCAGCAGGGGTCAGCAACTCGGCGAGAGGAGGTGACTTTATGACTGTGGCAGTGTTCGAGGAGTTGCCAGGAGGATTGAGGGAAGCATCCTAGCAGGGTTCCTTCCTTGCCCCGATGTCACAGCAACCTCGCTTCATCACGTGACATTATCGGAGGAAGAGGAGCCACTTAGGTGACTAGGGAAGGAGCGAGCACAAGAGGATTAAGAGCAACCGATGCAATCACATTACTGTCAGACAAGATGTCTCGGGATCAGGTTTAGAGATGTCTAAGAGCAACCGAGATTTCAGGAAACTCAGCCTGATGTGGAGTATGAGGAAGATACTCGCGAGTTCGAAGACCATCATCGCTAAAAAAGGGATCCCCTTCTGTGACGAGGTACTAACAGACCCACTTCTCAAAGGCTTCTAAGGACCCGTCTTGATCTACTACTATGGATGAGATGACCCGGTCATGCATCTCCAATAGTTTGAGGACGTGGTGTCTATCCGTATCATGACTGATGCATTCAAATGCAGGTTCCTCTCCATCACCCTTTATGGGAAGGCAAGAGACTGGTTCCACTAGCTGCCCGAAGGTTCCATTTACCACTTTGAAGACCTGTGTCCGAGCCTGATGGCAAAATTCACAACATCCAAGGAGCAAAAGAAGGAGGCAACCGTTTTTTTTCAAAATCAAGTAAGGGCAGCATGAGAGTTTTGGCCACTACATCGAACATTTCTAGGAGGAGATTCTTGAAGTCAAGGAAGTGGATGGTTTCACCCTACAGCTGGCCTTGAAGTTTGGCCTAAAGCAGGGTCTCTTTAGCCTGGAAATCAGATCCAAGCCCCTGAGATCCTTTGAAGTGATGATCAAAAGGGCGAACAAGTTTGTGCAGGGAGAGGAGAAGAACGAGGACTTCTTCGAGAGACTAGATGGGGAGAACCTAGAAGGCAAGGAAAAAAAGAGGACCTTTAAAAGTGAGGCATAGAGTTGCGTCAGAGAGGCAGGAAGAGCAAATGAGGAGGGAAGAACTCAGGAGGGTGGAGGAACCTAGGAGGCAGGAGGGGCCTCACATGTAAGAGGAGAGGAGGCCCATAGCGGCTTTAAGGAGAAGAGAGGAGGCACGGTGATTCCAATATCCCAAAAAATGACCCCAATAGAGGCCACCATAAAATCCCCCATATCTGAACAAGGAGAGGAGAAATGACAACCAGACGGAGAGGAGGCATAGAAGAGTTTAGGATGTGGCGATGGTCTTTGCCCGACAAGGGAACATGCATCGTAAGAGGATCCAGCCTGTGAGGAATCTGGTGAAGGAGATCCCCCTTTACTGCGATCTGCATCGAGAAGAGGGGCACAGGACCTTGGCGTTTCCCGAGTTTTGGGAAGCAAGGAGGAGGCTAGAAGCAGGAGTGGTGGAGAGAGAGAAACCAAGACAATAGGCCACCGTAGGGCTGGTAATGTTCCAAGCTCTAGGGAGGAGGAGGAACGAGCACCGGGTTGACCATGGTGGTCGTGTGGAGGTAGTCCAAGACCCAGGAGGAGGTTATCCAGGAGTGATCCACGAAGGAGTCGGGCTTAGAGCTTCCCGCAAGGGAAGTCTCCATCATATTTACAGCAAGTGCGTCGCCTCTACCTCTCAAGCGCTGCCTCCATTAGAAGAGATCACTTTTTATGAGGAGGACATGTTAGGGAATGAGAACCCTTTTCATGATACTCTCATCATCCACGTCGCCATTGAGGACTTCACAGTTGTCTGAATCTTGGCGAACAATGAGAGCTCAGTGAATGTCATTTTCAAAAGGAAATTCATCGAACTGCAGGTGGAAGAGTCCAGGATCCTAGCTGCAGACGGGCCCCTTTTTAGCTTCTCTAAAGAGAGGAAGGAGGTGGAATGAGGAGCAGATCTTCTAGTGACCCTTGGTGGTACCTCGATCCGTTGCATGTTCGTCATCGTGGATGCACCGAGCTGCCACAACGCAATCTTCAGAAGACCCATCATCAACAATTTCAAGACGGTCCCATCATCATATCATCAGTGTCGGATGTACTATAGGGGTGATGTTCAAGTAATGGTCTGGGGAGATCCCAAAGCTATTACAAAGGGTTATCTTAGTGTTGTCAATATCATCAGCTGGATGGAGGATGTAGAGAGGCTGAAGAAAATCATGGAAAGGGATGATGGGATGAGAGCTGCGGAGGAGCTGGAGGAAGTGGAAGTGATCTCCAATGTTAGAGTGCCAAAGTTGCTGAAGATCGGAGGATCCCTGATGATGAGTTAAAGATGCAGATGGCGATCTGTCTGTAAGAGAACGTAGACATCTTCACCTGGAGCGCCACAGAGATTGTAGGAATTGTTGCAAAGGTTGTGTGCCATCACCTCAATCTGAATCCCAAGGTTTCCCTCATCCATTAATTGCAGAGGAAGAGCGCCGCTGCGCTGGTTGAGCTAATCAGGGAAGAGGTAGGCATGTTTCATTTCGGAGATCCACTATCCAGGCCGGGTCTCCAATGTTGTAATGGTTAAGAAGGCTGGAGGGGGCTGGATGCTATGTATTGAATTTTCTACATTAAATAAACCTTGTCCGAAGGATTGCTAGCTCTTGCCTCGAATCGACGCGTTGGTTGATTTAATCGTCAGTTTTTATGTGATGAGTTTCCTTGATGCTTTTTCAGGATATCACCAGATCCAGATGCATCCCCTGACTACCACAACTTCTTCTTCATCATCAGTGACGAATGATAATTACAGAATGATGCCCTTCAGTCGAAAAAATGCGGGCACAACCTACCAAATAATGATGGACTAGGTCTTCAAGGAGCAAAATGGGTGGAATCTGGAAGTGTACGTGGATGACCTCCTAGTCAAAAATAGGAGTATTGCAAAGCACACTAAGGAACTTGTGGATACCTTCGTGACTCCACGAAAGTACAAGATGAGGCTGAATCTGACGAAGTGAGTATTTAGAGCAGGAAAGGGGAAGTTTTTAGGCCACCTCCTCACTCCGAGGTAGGTGGAGCCTAATCCCGATAAAGTGAAAACCATTCTTGAGATGGCTTCCCTGAAGAATTTCAAGGAAGTTCAGTGGTTGACTGGAAGGATGACAGGTCATAGCCACTTCCTGTCCAAGGAAGGAGAGAAGTGCTATATATTTTTCAAAACACTTCAAAGTAATCAGAAGTTTGTATGGACCACAGAGTGTAAGAAGACTTTTGGAAAACTTAAGCAGTAGTTAACTCAAGCTCCTTTACTTCAAGGACTACAAGAAGGCGAAGATCTGCTCCTTTACCTAGGAGTGGGAGTGGAGACAGTCTGCTCTGTGCTTGTCAGAGAGGAGGGGAAGAGGCAGCTAGCCATCTATTATGTGAGTAGGGTAGTGAGGTAGGCATAGATGAGGTGTCCTAACCTGGAGAAGATATCTTTTACCTTGGTAACTTCGGTGCGGAGGCTCCACCCATACTTTCAAGCTCACTCCATCAAGGTCTTCTCCGATCATCCGCTAAAAAGTATTTTGGATGGAGTGGAGCACTCTGAAGGTTGTTAAAATGGGCGGTAGAGCTCAGCGAGTTCGATATCTCTTTCTTACAAAGGGTAGTGATCAAGGCCCAAATGGTGGCGGACTTCCTAGACAGCTTCTTGACCGAGACAGGAGGAGACAAAGGCTCTTCTAGCCCAGTCTCGTGGAAGATGTTTGTGGACGGAGCTTCAGGCAAGAACTCAGTGGGAGTAGGCATCATGCTGGTGAGACCTATGGAACTAAGATCAAGCAAGAAATCGAGATCATCTTTCCCGTCACGAAAAACCAGGCAGAGTACTAAGCCAATATATCGGGCTTATGTCTTGCCAAGGAGTTTGGGATCCAGGATCTCAAGGACTTCACCGACTCAATGGTGGTCGCTTCACAAATCAAGAGAGAGTTTGAGATGCACGACCCCATCCTGCAGAGATATTTGGCAAAGGTTAAAGGCTTGGTGTGAGGTTTCCAATCTTTCTTCGTCGAGTATGTTCCTAGAGAGGAGAACTCAGAGGAAGTCTATCTAGCCAAGTACGGCCCAATGACTGGTGGAACTATGATAGAGCTGTTTCAACTGTCCATCAAGGAAAGGGAGATGATGGAGATTAATCAGAGAGATTCTTGGAAGGACTCGTTTGTTACTTTTCTAACGACAGGGCAGTTTCCCGCCAACAATGGAGACCAGAGGGAGTTTTGATATAAGGCGGCCTACTATCTGCTGCACGAAGGAGAACTATATTGCAAGACTATCTTGGCCCCCTAACTAGATGCCTGTCAGAAGCAGAAATCCCAGGAGTTCCTGAAGAAATTCATTAAGGAGAGTGTGGGAGCCACTCTGGGACTCGCACTCTGAAGTAGAGGATTCTGAGGCATTGCTACTTTTGTTCGACCATTCATAAGGATGCAAAAGTTTTCTTGAAGAAATGCCCAGAGTGTTAGCTCTTCGCTCCACTCTAGTTGCAGCCGGCCCGACAACTTCGCTCAATCAACCCCCTTGGCCCTTCACCGCCTGAGGAATGGATTTGATAGTCCCCTTTTCCCCCCAAGCTAGAGGTCCGAGGAAGCTTGTTCTCTTCATGATTGACTACTTATCCAAGTGAATCAAAACAAAAGCTCTTGCCAAGACCACATCTCAGATCATAAAGAACTTCATCTGCGAAGAGATCGCCTGCAGATTTGGGATCTCTCTTGCCATCATCACTGATAGCAACCCGCAATTCGCCAGCTTGGAGCTGAAAGACCTCTGCAAGCAGTTAGGGACAGATCTTTGATTTGTCTCTGTCCACCATCCTTGGAGAAACGAATAGGTGGAGACCGCCAACAAGCTGATCGCCAACCTTCTGAAGACTAAGGTCACCAACCTGAAAGGAAACTGAGCAGAGCAACTTCCTTTGGTCTTATGGGCTCTGAGAACAACTCCTAACTCATCCATGGGGGAATACCTTTCAAGTTATCCCACGGGTTTGAGACTCTCATCCTAGTAGAGTTCGAAGTCCGAAGCCCGAGAGTCGTTGCAGCAGAAGAAGGCAATGGAGAATGACGCCTAGAGAATGAAGATGCTCAGAGGCTTTCTCTGGACTACATCGAAGAGCTTCAAGACCTAGCCTATGTCCTCCAAGAAGAGGTTAAGAGGCGAATGACAAAGTACTTTGACAAAAATGTTCATCTCAAGCAGTTCCTTGCAGAAGATCTCGTCATGAAGAAGGTGGACATGACAGGAAGGTCATTTGTCATTGGCAAGCTGTACTCTAATTGTGAGGGACCCCTCATCATCCAAGAGGCCCTTGCCACTTGAGGCTATCGCTTGCATAATCAAGATGGAGAGTACTGGAAAACACTTAGAGCGTGGACAACCTGAAAAGTTTTTATCCCTAGCAGTAACGTGTAACAATTGCTTGTATCTAAATTCGCTTCTGTAATTTAATAAAAATCCTCGCCCCCTGAAATATGGGCTGGTTCGAGTTGTTTTATTTGTTTGAATCATTTCAAGTTAGCTAGAATCAGTGAAGTCAATCCCCATGATATGTTTGATTTGAGAAACTTGCCTCCGACCTGATTCTCCGAAAAAGCCCAGAGCGGGTGATGGGACGGTGTGTCTGGTCTTAAAAGCATTCTTGTAAGTCCAAGCCCATGAATTGACGGTCAAGATCAGCTCCCCCCTATATGTTGACCTAGCTATCTACCCGATTACACCTCTCATCTGACTAGAAGAAATACCAAGAACATTACACTTCCACGGCTGCATATTTTCATGTAAGTTCTTGTTTGAAGTTAATATCTAATTCATTGTTTACTTGTCCTTATTATCCTTTGACCAACAACACCAGTTGATTGGATCATTACATTTTCTTGTCTCAACTGAAGAAGATGCAACCCACAAAAAAATTGATCTACGTAATTGTGATGTGACAAATTTAATTAAGATGATTAATTTCTAGAAACCTAGGCAAAAGATTCTGCACATTCTAATGCATCTTGATGACCTACATCATCCTGTATAATATTTTACACCTGTTAGAAAGAAATGACAACCACCATCAAGATTGATGTGATCTCCACACAAAATCACATATTAATATCAAATATAACTCAAAGTAAACATACAGTATCCACAATCATGACAATATAAACTGTGGTAACAATAATAATAACAACTACCTGAAGAAAGAGTAGCAATAATAATAATAGTTATGGAAAGGAGAAAAACACTCGCACATAACCATCACCAAGCTACGGGAACAACCAAAACAAGGTTGTATTGAAAAAACCATCTCTATGGATCTAACCAAAACAAGGTAATTTAATTATTAAGAGAATCATTTTCATAATGATATTAGTTAACAAAAAAGAGGATATGGCACAATAACTAACTTACCAATAATAGTTATGATTTCATTATATAGTACATCATGACGATGTTTCTTCATCATGTCTTTGCCCGAACCATCATCATCCTTCTATATTGACCAAAAAATAAGAACCTTTAATCAATTTTTTGGCGAAAAAGAAAAAAAAACAAAATTTACTTAGCAGAAATAAGAATAAATAAAAATATAGTTTTACGAATGGGAAAATGCAGGATTTAAACAAAATTGATACAATTGGCTTGCAAAATTATCATGATTAAACCTAAATTTTATTTTCCTCCGGAGCAATAGTTGGTTCAGGAATGAAGTAGACAACAAGGGAAAAAAATATAACACAAACAAAGAACTGCAACAGCCAAAGAAAAAAAAATGGGACAAGCTGTAAAATATAGGGAAAATAGCAAAAATGATGCATTTATATCCTAACATGATGCCATGACATCCATAAATGATGATGAGCGATGGTAGTCCTACCCAAAGGTTTCCCTTTAGAAATCCTATAAAGTTTAGTACTCTACAAAAACAGATAAAAGTAATTTCACATAATATCTTGGAAAAGGAACGCAGTACCTGCAAAAGTCTGAGCTTCTTAAGGTTGGGAGCAGGATTTAGAATCACAATTAGAGCACCTGTTAAAAATGTGTGATGTAAAAATTCTGACTATCTAGATCTATTTTAAAACAAAGAACAAATTATATAAGGCAGGCATATAGATCTGAGGCATATCCTAACATGTTACCATTCTATATATGGCGACCTGAGGGGAGCTTGCTGTAGGGAGTTCTGGAGGTGGACGACTCCTGGATATGGGAGTGGTTGGGTGGCGGCCTGATTATTTTATGTCAGTTTTAAGAGTCATGGATACTTCCACACCTTGAGATATATCCCCTTCATGTTATTTGTAAACTTTCTATAGGTTAAATGTTGGTAAAATATAAATAACTCAAACTATTGTATTGATCAAATTGAAAAAACATTCAAAGATACATCTCTGCTAGCATAGACTTTAAAATGAATAAAAGTAACAGAAGATAACACATAAAAACATTCAGTTAGAAGAACAACTAAATATAAAACCTATAGAAACTTTCACAAAGAGATTAAAAAAAAAAATCAGAAGTTCAGATGATAAAATCTGTTCTCAAGAATCATTATTGGTCTGCTTGATCCTCAGGTTCTCTTCATTTTTGAAGAGCCAAAATTTTAGATTCCATCTCTTGAATCAAGTGGTTACCTCCACTTCCAAATCTTTAATACGAGTGTTCATCTCCACATCAAATTCTGCTCGAATTTTTGCTCAAATTTCTTCTCGTAATTGTTGCACATTAGTATATTTATGCTCTGAAGGTTTGGGTCCAGGACCCATTCCAGGAATATAACCTGAACGATGTCCAAGTACTGTAGTGCAGGCTTCTTCTAGGGTCAACTTATCTTCTCCCATCTTTCTCATCTGTGTATCATGAAGCACCAATAACATCTTATATGTTTCCTTGACTGTTTCATCTTGCCATTCATTTTGTTTCCCCTTGTGAGTTTTCTCCCACAACCATATATATAATGGTTACTCATCTTGTTCATTTGGAGCTTTCCTCTACATATACAAAACAATAAAACATTAATTCTAAGAACAATTATGACTATTAAATTTAATTAACATTATAATTGTTAAATTCTAAGAGTTTACCATTTCATATACTGTTCTTGCAATAGACTTTGATCCTACATGAGATTTCATTTTTTGTTCGCTCCTATTTTATTTATTGATCTCACTGATTCTCTACATCAATGAATCAATAAAAAAAGCATTGTATGAACAATACACATAATTTTAAAGTAATTAATGTATTTCATACCTTGAATCAGGCACTATCCCAGTAATTAATTATCCAATTCCATTGAGCTGGATTGATGTCTTTAGGGAAATTTGCACGCCTTTGTGCATCAGTATTCCATTTCAGATAATAATCAACATGTAAATGAAAACGCCAAACATTGTAGTGTTGACGAAGTGATGATATAAGATCACAATGAACATGAGATTCTTTTGGGAGATTGAATTCAGTCTACAAAAATATAAAACAACAAATTATGAATTCAAAATAGAAAAATATTTATAAATTAAAAAAACTATTTAAAATTTAAGACTTATATAGATGATATTAATTATTTTGTCAATAATATCAGTTGAAAATTCAGACCATTTCTCCAAATTTAGAAGAACATTTTGCCTTACATATCATCCACTTTTTGTAATAAGCTTTTGAGCTCTATATCCAACTAATTTTTGAAGTTCTGCTGGAAGTTGCACATCGAATCCACCCTCTCTAGATTATTTTGTCTCCTCTTTGACCACTCAAGCTCAATGGTTGGACCACATATCCTTTTCTTTGTTACCTTTAAACCTACAATTAAATATTTTTGTGTTAACATGTTTCAAATATATCAAATATTTAAAAAAAACATAAGAGATTTATACGACTATTAGTAGCATGCTCAAAGTCTGTTGGATTTACAGGTTCATGATCAACCTCAGCATCAGTTGAAACATGTTCAACTGCACTCTCCAAAATTGTATGTTGATCTTCATTTATCAAACCTCGATCTGTATGTAACGATATTATGGTTTTTGTTGATCGTTGTCCAGAAGAAGATGCTTTTTTTGTAAGTTGAGATACAACTTGAGAATTATTGCCTATAGTTGTAGTTTCAACTCGTGATTTCTTTTTTTTATGCTGGTTGGAAGGTTTGCATTTATGTTGAGTAAATGATTTAGCAAAGGAATGCATGCGCGCTGTAGTGGATCATGGATGTATCGTTTCTGTAAGGCTTTCAATACGGGAAGCTTTAGGCTTACCTCCAACATTTTCACTCTTCATTTTTTTGATCTAAATTACCTGGAAAAAAGACAACAATTTAATTTTAGTGTAAACATTTAGAGTAAAGAATGTTTAAGCTCAACATTAGAGAAATAATGTTTAAGCTCAGGCACATTCAAAGTCATCAAATTTATGAGTTGATGATGTGAACATAGACAATAACCTTTAAATGAGTACAAAACGCCATAAAAAATGCAGTCACTAAAAATCTATACTAACAATAAGAAACCAAATTATCAAAAAGTAAGAATACCTCAGACACGTTCATGGGATTATTTGCCATAGGAAAATAAAACATCGGATTATTATCAAGAACTAAGAAGTCATGCATTTGCTTTTAAATGTCACAAGGAAACTGAACATGTTATAGCCGCAACATTTGTATCCTTGTTTTGTTGTAGTGATAAAATACACATTTTAAATATCACCGGCATCTACAAAGTCATCAATTTCATCATCTTCATTTTCTTCACTCAAAACTCTTCTTTGTCTGGATTGATCTTTTTTATCAATAGTTATAACCGCAACATTAGTTCGCTGTAATGAAAGCATAGGGTTATCATTATCTACATCATTATCAAGCATCGATCCTAACCCAACATTTGTGTCATACAACTGAATTTCATCCTCAGTGACTTCTTCAAATCCTTTGGTTGGAATGTCATAAAAGTGACGTGGAACTGTCTTTATGATCACTCACCAATCTTGACTTTAATTATTAGGCACGCAATACACTTGTTCAACTTGCAGGCTAGAATATAAGGTTCATTGCTTCTCAAATTATGTTTTATATTAACAGAAATAAGTCCATTGTTTTTCTTCTTGTATCCTCTACCTTCATTGTATGTATCCCATCATTCACATTTAAATAAAACAATTTTTTGCCCAACACCATATTCAAATTGAAGAATATCTTTTAGAACTTCGTAATATTCCTTGCCACCTGATTGATCATCTCCTTTAACAAAAACACCACTATTTTGAGTTTTGCGACTGATTTCATGTTCATAAGTATGAAATCTAAAACCATTAATAATATAACCAGGATAATGTGTTGCCCCTTTTCTCAGACTGCGGGCTAACTGCAAAAATTCTTTTCTAACTCTTGAATCTCCCTCATAATATAATTTGGATATCTGTCAAAAAAGCAATGTAATCACAATCATGAAGAGTAAAAACAAGTTGATACTTTAAAAATTAGATCTTACTTACCTGTGACTCAAACCATCTAACAAATGTTTTCTCATGTCTTCTTCCAATATTATTAGAGTCTACATTGTGAGGCTCCAAACGATGTTGCCTATTAATTAATGTTTAATGAATTAATTAAATAAGATAAAAATAATACAACTATGGAGAGTAAGAATGTGAATCTCACTCTATAAATGGTTCTACTTCTGGACAATTTCTTAGTATGTAGAGTTGAGCATGATGCCAATCTTCATATATGAGATCTTTTTCTATTCCTTTGCCTAATGGTCTCCCAATTTTTTTGAAAAATGAACAATCTTGAATGTTGCTCAAAATCTCCTTCATCATTTCTATTTGGTCAATTAAGCTTTGTCTCAACTATATTTATATAACGAGAACAAAATTTCAAACACTCATGTACTAGGTATCCTTTTGCCATTGAACCTTCTGGGCGTGCTTTGTTTCTCACAAAGGATTTGAGTGTACGTAAATATCTGTTGAATTCAATTATTTTAAAGGACATAATATGATAAAGTAAAAAAAATTAATAGGCATACCTTTCAATTGGATACATCCATCGATATTAGACAGGGCCAGCAACTCTTGCTTCTCATGCAAGATGAATTGGTAAGTGCATCATGATTGTGAAAAATGAAGGAGGAAATATTCTCTTGACTTTGCAAAGTGTGATAGCAATATTTTCCTCAAGTTTATCCAACACCTCAATACTGAGTCTTTTCGAGCTCAACTCCTTAAAAAAGACACTTAATTCAACCAGTAGGTCATAAACCTCTTTGCGAACAATGCCACGAAAAGCAGGAGCAAGTTGATGCAATATGAAAACATGACAATCATGAGCTTTCATTCGTGAAAGTTTACCCTCTTTAGAATTTACACACCTCTTTATATTTGAAGAATACACATATGGAACTTTTAAATTCTCCAAAAATTTGCATATTGCCCTTCGTTCGACCAATGTCAATGAATAACATGCTTGTGGCATGACATAATGATCATCTTTTTGTATCAGGTGTAATTCAGATCTTAACCCTATTTCCTTAAGGTCAAGTCTAGAATTTAAATCATCTTTTGTATTCTCATCAATGTTCAATAAAGTACCCAATATATTATCAGTAATATTTTTTAAAATATACATGTAATCTAGACAATGACGTATCTCAAGTGTTTTCCAATATGTTAACTGAAAAAATACTTAACTTCTTACAATTGTATGGAAGTGTAGTTTCATCCAACATCCTTTTCTTTTAAAACTTTCTAAAAATCACATTGTCATATTCTTTTAGCTGCTCTAAAATTTCATCCCCTGATAGGACCTTTGGTATAGATCGAAGTTCTATTGTTCCATCAAAAGACTTCTTATTTTTCTCCATCTATGATTTGAATCAAAAAAATGACTGATTCCCATGTAACACATCTTAGACCCATTCTTTAGTTGACAATACCATGTGTCCTTATTACAACACAGACAAGTAAGCTTACCCTTTGTGCTCCAACCTCACAAGTTAGCATAAGCTAGAAAATCATTTATCGTCCACAATACAATAACACACATGTTAAAATTGCACTTACTATAGGCATCATAAGTGCAAACCCCAACTTCCCATAAAATTTGTAACTCATCAATCAAATGTTGCAAATAGATATCTATATCATTCCCAGGTTGTCCAGGGCCGGGAATAATCAAAGAGATAATAAAATTAGGAGTTTTCATGAATAACCATTGGTGGCATATTATAAGGTACTAAAATAACTGGCCATATACTATAATTTGTACTCATAAGACCAAAAGGATTAAAGCCATCATTTGCTAAACCGAGCCTAACATTATGTGTGTCAGATGAAAATTCTGTGTGTTTCTCATCAAATGATTTTCAAGCAAAAGCATCAGCTGGATGTCGCAAATTACCATCATCGTGACATTTTTCTTTATGCCATCTCATATTCTTAGTCATCCTAGAACACATATATAATCGTTGAAGTCTAGATATCAAAGAAAAGTGTCTAAGAACCTCATTTGGTATAATTTTGCGCTCGCTTGACAACATATCACTTTATACGTTATTGTTAATCTTGCTCAATTGCCAACTGGATATACCAAAAGTTGGACAACTTTCAATATCTGCAAACTTATCATGGTAGAAAATGCAATCATTCAAGCAAGCATCTATCTTCTTACCCTCCATTCCAAGCTCTTATATGTAGTTGTTTGCTTCATAAAAACTACTTGGTAGTTTTTCACTACAAGGAATTGCTCTTTTTAAAACTTTAAGTAATTTAGTAAAAGACTGATCAGTCCATCCGTAATCAGATTTGAGTGCAAGTAAAGTAACCATAAATTGAATTTTTGAAAATTCTTTGCAGCCATGATATAATTCTTGTTCATCGTCATTTAACAAATCATAAAATTTTCTTGTTGTTTCATTAGGGTCCTCATGATCTCGTTCTTCTCTGATCTCATTCATGTTGTTAAAACCAGAATTAAAATCATATAGGAGTTCATACATATCATCATGCTCTGAAATCTCTTCTTCGTCCTCTTTAAAAACATCATCATTGCTCTCAACAATTAGGTTAATATTGTAATAATCCTCTACATGACTTGACCACCATCTATATGTCTTTTATAATTCCATTCAGAATAAGATGCAAAAACATAATCTCTCGAGTGTGGAAATTATTATTTCCACATCTATAACAAGGGCAACAAATTGTGTTTCCTCTAGCAGAATGAGTGAAAGAAAAATCAAGAAAAGAATTCACTCTGTTGTTGTATAAAGGTTGTTGCCGATCACTGATATCCATTCAACTTTTATCCATTGAACTATACATTAATAAATAAATAAAATTGCTTTAACAAAAATAATTTCAAGAAATTAACACGTTAACATTAAATAACTAATAAAGAACAAAAAACAATAAGATCAAATCATGTTGAATCGGACACTACCAAAAACAACTTATGCTTAGAATTATGAGATTCTATTTGTCCAAAGTTTTTGATTTTTAAAGGTTCTACTTACACTTGGAATTATGGCAACTACATGAAATAATGTATGCTTGATTAGTACCGAAGTGTTGGCATGAAGGTTAGAGATTAGTTGCATTGGCTTGGTTGATATATGAACTCGCAGATTGTGTTAAAATTTACTAAAATTTCATGTAATTTATGAACCAGGTAGCATAGACTGCTGATGAAATTAACTTTAATACAAAAGGTTAGGAAAAAAATTTTAAGGATACATGAGTGATATTATGCTAAACTTTTGAGCATTTGATTCATATTTTTCATTTCCTAGCATCAAAGAGAGTTATATGTTAAATTGGTTTGAGATGAATATGATCCACAAATAGTTTGAGTGATACCTATTGTGGAATACTTAACTTGTATGGACATGCAAAATGGAAGTATAAAATGTATCAATTAAATGAGCAGATAAAATTATTGTTGATGATTAGAATTGAGAAGCTTAGATCTAAAATTAACAAGATGTAAAGAAGTTGTTCATAATGATTTACAAGGAAGAGGTTCAATGCCATTGGTAAAATTCAACAACAAGTGGATAAGGATTGTAAAATTGACCACAAATTGTTTACAGATGACTAATGATGATGGTGTCAAAAAACCCGACAAACTCTCAGTTACTTATTCAAAAGTATTTGTGGCGAGGATACCACTTATGTTTCTTCAGTACGCTATTTTAAAATTTAATAACTTCTCTATGAGTGATATAAGATAAATAATAATAATGTCCCAAATAAACCATTTATAAATTTGTGTTTCATGGTGTACATGCCTTGCAGATTCATTGTAATACTACACTTCAATGAATGTTTCTTTAAATAGTGATA
The DNA here is from genome assembly GCA_039583875.1 of Platanthera guangdongensis. Taxonomy (NCBI): domain Eukaryota; kingdom Viridiplantae; phylum Streptophyta; class Magnoliopsida; order Asparagales; family Orchidaceae; genus Platanthera; species Platanthera guangdongensis. The sequence goes on from CM077156.1 coordinate 162,353,913, forward strand.
TATTTTGTTGCACGGAGGTAATTTGTTCTAAATGACTCCTATGCATCTTTTGTCTACTTGTACAACTAAACATCAACTTTTGTTGCAAATAAGTGGTATCAAGTTTTTGGCGCCGTTGCCGGGGAGGTGCGAATAATTTAGTGTTTCTTTCTTATAATATTAGTGAATCCTTATTATTTAGAGTTCAAGTTTTTATTTCTACTATTTTTTTGGTTTGTTTTGTTTGTTTACTATCTTTTGTCATTTACTATTTTATCTAGTGTATGTTCTGTTATCGTTCACCTGAGTTATTGCCTTTGAACCTAGAGATTGAACGGACTTGTAGACAAAATAGAAGAGCGTTTCGATTAGAAAATAATAACCCTGCAACCATGAATCCTAATAATCAAAATTCTCCCAACGAAAATAATCAGGACGACCTAGGTTAGGAGGGTCAGGTAGAACAGAATGAGCAACCTGCCGAGGTTAGGAGAACCTGTCGTGAGTACAATATACCTTTTAGATGGGGACTGCAATACAACATCATCAAGCCCGCCATTGAAGCCAATAACTTCAAAATTGACTCCATGGCAATAAATGTAGTGCAGTAGAGACAATTTAGTGGACTTAGTCATGAGGACCCAAACTCACATTTACGGAATTTCATGGATGTGTGCGACACATTCAAGATTAATGGTGCATCAGATGAAGCAATTATACTCAGCCTATTTCCATTCTCTCTGTCGGGGTAGAGTGAAGGAGTGGCTTGATTCCCAATACGGTCTCACCACTTGGATGCAAGTGGTCAACTTATTCTTAGCCAAGTACTTCCCACCCGCTAAAACAGCAAAGCTGATGCGGGACATTAGTACGTTCATGCAAGGAAATGAGGAAATGTTGTACGAAGCATGGGAGTGGTTCAAAGAAATCTTAAGGAAGTGTCCTCGCCACGGGTTAGCGATGAATAGACAAGTGTGGACTTTTTATAATGGCCTCCAAACGTCTACCATGATCCAATTAGATGGAGCTGTGGGAGGATCCCTCATGAATAAGTACCCCGAGGATGCATATGCGATCCTCAAGGAACTATCTTTGAATAATTATCAGTCGTTCGATTGACAGGTCCCTTCTTCTACTTCTATGGGAGGTGTACGCCAAGTTGATAAACTCACTTCTTTTGTCGCACAAATTTCCACACAGTTTAACTCGATGAATAAGCGTTTAGATGCTTTAACCTTAAATCAAAATCAAGCTCAATTGAACCCACAAGTTAATAATATAACTGCTCCTCCGATTAACATGAATCCTTCATTCACAGTGGAGCAACTCATTAGTAGTAATGAGGAGGTTAACTACATAGGTGGACAACCAAGATACATGAATCATAATAATCATAATGCACTCCCAACTCATTATAACCCAGATTTGCGTAATCACCCTAATGTTTTGTGAAAGAATAATTCGGGAATGGCACACCCACCCGGATTCAACTCAAGCCCTCATCCACCCCAGAATAATAATTATAACCAACAAGAGTCATCTAGAAAATTATTGGATAAGTTACTCATAGAATCTATGCAGAAGAGGGATACTCACATCTCTAGTCTAAAGGGCTCATTGCGTGTAATCAAAACTCAGTTAGGACAAATCTCTATTGCTTTGAGTCTTAGACCCCAAGGTTCGCTCCCTATGGATACAACTCCAAATCCAAAGGGGGATAATCCTCACTGCAAGGCTGTCACCTTACGGAGTGGTAAAGAGTTAGTGGGTGGGACTGTAAATGAGAGAGAGAATCAAGTTGGTGAAGAAAACGAGTTGGAGATTGTTGACCCTAATGCCCCGAACGAGGAGTTATAAGAAAATGATAATATAATTGAAAGAGTAGAAGAAGTATCTAGAGAGACGAAGAGAGAGCCTGTTATTGATAATCAAAAGAAGAATGAGAATTCAAAAGTCTAACCACCACTGTCATTTCCATAACGATTAAAGAAGACTAAACTCGATCAACAATTTCAAAAATTCGTTGAAATATTTAAGAAATTGCAAATCAACATCCCTTTCGCGGAAGCATTGGAGCAAATTCCAAGCTACATGAAGTTTATGAAGGATATTTTATCTAAAAAGAGGAAATTTGGAACACATGAGATAGTGGCACTTATTCAGGAGTGTAGCGCTATACTTCAGAAAAAACTTCCGCCCAAATTAAAGGACCCGGGGAGTTTCACCATACCGTGCTCTATAGGATACCAATTCGAGGGTAAGTCGTTATGTGACTTAGGCACGAGCATCAACCTGATTCCATTTTCGATCTATAAGAAGCTATATTTAGGAGAGATCGCCAAGACCTCCATCACCTTGCAACTAGTCGATAGGACCCTTGCATTCCCAAAAGGGATATTTGAAGATGTCCTAGTTAAGGTGGACAAGTTTATTTTTCCAGCGGTCTTTGTTTCCCTAGATATGGAAGAAGATAGAGAGGTTCCCATTATAGTAGGGCGACCATTCCTAGCCAGCGGTAGGACACTGATAGATGTACAGAAGGGGGAGTTGACCATGAGAGTTAACGACGAACAAATTACCTTTAATGTACTTAAAGCTATGAAATTCCTCCGGAGTCAAGAAGATCATATGGAGGTGTTAAACCAAATTTCAATTCATGAATATAATCTGAATAATAAATCCACAGGGCAAGATGATGTGCTGACCCGATTTCTAATGATTAAGAGGAAATTCGAGATTACCTAGAAGTATTTGAGGCATAAGCTGCTTTCGTTAGGAGACCGGATCCCTTTGAGATGCCGGACAAGGCGTTGGCGGACAAGCCCTCTATTGTTAGTCCGCCGACTCTTGAGTTGAAGCCTCTCCCAGACCATCTCATGTATGCATATTTAGGCGAAAATAACATATTGTCGGTTATCATCAATTCTAAATTACCAACTGATCAATTTCAAAAGCTTTTAAAATTGCTAACTCAATTTAAAACGGCCATAGAGTGGACCATAGCGGATATCCGAGGGATTAGCCCCTCACTATGTATGCACAAGATTCTTTTGGAAGAATCTTTTATGGGATCAATCGAACCCCAGCGTCATCTTAATCCACCAGTGAAATAAGTGGTGAAGAAGGAGATTATTAAATGGTTAGATGCCGGGATCATCTATCTTATATCAGATAGTTCATGGGTATCACCGGTGCAATGTGTGACAAAAAAGGGAGGGATGATGGTAGTACGAAATGAGAAGGATGAGCTAGTATCGACTAGGACGATTATCGGGTGGCGTATCTGTATGGATTGCAGAAAGCTGAATAAGGCCACACAAAAAGATCATTTCCCTTTGCTTTTCATTGATCAAGTGCTAGATAAGTTAACGGGGAACAATTTTTTCTGTTTTCTTGATGGTTATTCAAGATATAATCGGATTACGGTAGCCCCAAAAGATGAGGAGAAGACCACATTCACATGTCCATATGGAACATTTGCATTTATAAGGTTGCCATTCGGTTTATGTAATGCACCCGCCACTTTTCAGCGATGCATGATTGCTATTTTCTCTGATATTATGGACCATGATATTGAATTTTTTATGGATGACTTCTCTATCTTCGGTAGTTCTTTTGATGCATGTTTAGCTTGTTTTAAAAAGTGTTAACACGATGTGTTAAAACTAATCTCGTACTGAATTGGTAGAAATGTCACTTCATGGTGCGAGAGGGTATTGTGCTTGGTCATCATGTTTCAAGGGATGGTTTAGGCGTTAATAAAGCGAAACTAGATGTGATTAAAAAGCTGCCACCACCCAATAATGTGAAAATGTTGCGAAGTTTCTTAGGACATGCAGACTTCTATAGAAGATTCATCAAAGACTTCGCTAAAATTGCAACACCGTTGAGTGGACTACTAGAAAAAGATGCAAAATTACAGTTAAGCAAAGAGTGTTTAAACGCATTCGCCACATTAAAACATTGTTTGACCACGACACCTATCATGATAACTCCTAATTAGAATGAGTCGTTCGTCCTAATGTGTGACACAAGTGATTACGCGGTTGGAGTTGTCTTAGGACAGGTACGGGAGAAAGTGTTCCACATGATAGCCTACGCTAGTAAGACCTTGATTGACGCCCAAATAAATTACATAACTACAGAAAAGGAATTACTAGCAGTAGTCTTTGCCTTCGAGAAATTTAGATCGTATATTTTATGCACAAAGAGCACAGTTTATACAGATCATGCTGTGATCCGTTACCTCATGGATAAAAAGGACGCAAAACCCCGATTGATCAGATAGGTACTTTTGTTGCAAGAATTCGACGTAGAGATTAAGGATAGGAAAGGTACCGATAATCCTGTTATGGATCACTTGTCCATGATAGAGTCTACACGACCAACATATAATCCAAAAATTGAGGAGAGATTTCCAGATGAGAGGATTTTAGCAATTCATGATAATACTCCACCTTGGTATGCCACTACATAAATTACATAGTGAGTAATATTCTACCATCTGACTTGTCGTATCAATAAAGGAAACGATTTTACACCTGGCACGCTCCTATCTTTGGGACGAGCCTTATCTATTTAAAATTGAAGCTGATGGAGTGGTGAGACGATGCATGCTGGAGGTTGAAACAAAATCGATATTAGAGAAGTGTCATAGCTCACCGTACGGAGGCCATTTCATGGGAACAAGGACGACAATGAAGGTATTAGAGGACAAAATCTTTTGGCCTAATTTATTTCGTGATGCTAATGAATTTGTTAAACAATGTGATCGATGCCAACAGTGTGAGAACTTAAGAAAGAACAAGGGAATGCCCATGAATATCATGCTCGAAGTTGAATTGTTCGATGTTTGGGGAATGGATTTTATGGGTCCATTTGTCAATTCAAATGATAATTTATACATTTTGTTGGCAGTAGACTATGTATCTAAATGGGTGGAGGTTATCGCAATACCTAAGAATGATGGCAAGGTAGCCCTGAATTTCCTAAAAACCATATATTCAATCGATTCAGGGTACCTAGAGCGATCATTAGCGACGGGGGAAGTCATTTTTGTAATGATCAATTCACCTCATTGCTAAATAAATACGGGGTCACCCATAAGGTCGCCCTCGCTTACCACCCTCAGACAAATGGACTATCGGAGATGTCAAATAGGGAGATAAAAAGGATTTTAGAGAAAATAATAAGCATAAATCAGAAAAACTGGTCGCAAAAGCTCATAGATGCATTATGGGCATACCAGACTGCTTTCAAAACTCCCATCAGATTAACGCCGTATAGGTTGCTGTATGAAAAATCTTGTCATTTACCACTTGAGTTAGAACACCGGGCATTTTGGACGATTAAGAAAATAAATTATGATTTTCGGGACGCCGGTAAGAAGAGATTATTGTAACTAAATGAACTCGAGGAGATTCGGATGCAAACTTACGAGAAGTACCGAATCTATAAGGAGCGCACAAAGAAGTGGCACGACCGACACATAAAGGAAAAGCGCTTCGAGCCGGGCCAAATGGTCCTCCTATTCAATTCCCGTTTAAAGTTGTTTCCCGGGAAACTCAAGCCGAGGTGGTCAGGGCCGTTTAAAGTCAAGATAATGCATCCGTATGGTGCGATGACTATCATTAACGAAAGTGACAGGACTGAATTCAAAGTTAGCAACGAGAGACTTAAGTTATATCTGAAGGATGATGATGATCGTGCGGTTTCGAGTGTAACGCTTCTATAATTTAGTATCGTCCTGCCGGGACGATAAATTAGGCAGTTGGTGGGAGCAACCCATCATCAGTTGGTTTTGTTTATTTGTTTAAATTGTAAAAAAATCACATTAATAATATTAATATAATAACTTGTTATGTTTGTGTCCTTATTCATCATTTGATCAGAGGTAAATCGTAGAACAATTGGATTTTTTAATGTTAAATTCCCTGCTGCAACCTGAAAATGTCGGGTTGCGACTTTTCTTTTACTGTTTCGACTTGAAGGAATGAGCTGAGCCTTATTCCGGTTCAGTTCAGTTGATCCGACATCAAAATAAGCCGAATTCAATAGGTTGCAACGCGATCAAAAGGAGGTGCAACTTTCATTTAACTACCTTCTTGCAGTTGACCGACTGAACCAGTTAACTCCTGCCAGTTTAGAGCAGGTATTTAAATGGCTATTTATTCAACCGATTCTCCCCTCATTGGATAAACCTGGTCTCCCCATCTTACCCTAAGCATCACGCGGAAGTTGAAGGGGTACGGCTGTATGGCGGTGACATCATGAGCGATAGAGAGCGACGACATAACGAGAGAGCTGGGTATCCACGATGGTGGCAAAGGCGACAAGCTTTCTCAACCTCCAGGGGAATTTCGGGTCTCGGAGAGTTACAACATTCCAACGATTTTTGTCAACCGCCGGTGGCACAAGTTCGGCATCGGAAGCCTCTGAAGGTATAGTTCTGAACCATAAGTCCAGTAGAGTAGTGTCTTGCTTCATTTTTGCTTTAGTATTGCATTTGGATTTGTGGGTTAGGTCATGGCTTCAAAAAAAAGGAAAGGGGAAAGGGATTGCTCGCAAACAAGAGAGGTTTCTGAGTGAGGAAGTCGGCCAAAGGTTCTAATTCCTATAATCCATTCCGGCCATCTACGAAAGGGGATTCAAAATGAAAAAATGGGACTGGAGTATAGGATACGAGGGGCAAATTAAGGCTATGGGTTGGGAGACATTTTGTCATCCAAGAATCGAAGAAATTTTACCTAAGGTGTATGAATTTTACGCAACCGCACCAGTCGCAGTGGGGGGAAAAGTATTTGTAAGAGGGAAGAAAGTGGATTTCTTTGCTGCAGCGATCAACACATTCTTTGATTTAGACAATGAAATTATCCCAGACCATGCCTCGATCCTAACAACTGTACCTAAGGAGGAGTTGACAACAGTTATTCGTAGTACGTTAGGTCCAGACTGGGTGAACACAAAGGAGAATGCTATGAAATTAACTTGTCTATCAAGAGAAGTGAAGGTTTGACTTCACTTTGTTAATGCGAGTCGTTTGCCCACACGCCATCTAAACCACATCCAGCTAGATAGAATTGCACTCATCTATTGTATCATAAAAGGAATGAGAATAAATGTGGGAAGGACATCTCCAGTCTCATCTGGAAGAAAGTGATTGGCAAAAAAATGAAGCAACTTTGGTTTCCCACTACCATCACAGGGTTATGTCGTGCGGCGGGAGTTGAACAAGGAGAGGGTGACCTAATCACTCAACTGGACCGCCATATTACGGAAATAGTGGTGAATGTCAACATCAAAGTGTCTTCCAAGCAACCTCAAAAGCAGGACAAGTTGAAATAAGTGGGCGTTGGACACTCCGCCAAGCCTTCGACAGTTTCCCCCAATCGCATTAATATTCCGACAGTTGACAACGAAGCGGATCTTAACGCAATGAGCGAGCAGCTTGAGTACATGAAGGCGTATCATCGTTGCGAATTTGTTTACTTTAATTCCAGGCTGGACTACATATGTGAGAATCAGGCCAAGCTAATGCACAAGGCCCAGATTCCAGTGACAAAGCCTAAATATGACTTGCAGTCCCAGTTTGACAAAGACGGTCACCTCCTGACTTCTGATTGGTCAAGGGTTGATCAAACGTTGACAAAAGCTAAAGAACTGGTGGAGGATGAAGACGACGAGGAGGATGAAGACGATGAGGAGAAGGAGGAGGATGAAGACGCAAAAAATGTGGATGAAGATGACGAGGATGACGAGGCGGATGAAGGGGATGCATAGTTCTTTTTGTTTTGTTTGGTTTTTAGTTTGCACCTGCATAGATACATATATATGTTCTTTTTGGCTCTGTTTTGGACAATTGGTTAATTAGCGCTGCACTCGTACATTTGTGTGATGCTAGGTTTATTCCTTTGGACAGTATATTTCTTTTGTGATGGTTAGTTCGGCTACCTATTCCATTTTAGACTTTGATGCTATTTGGGAATTTCACTATTGTCATGATTTATTGCCATTAGATTGTGGTATTTTAATTCTGTGTTATGCTGAGCTATCCTTTGAATTCTGTAATTTTGTCATGTTTGTTTTAATTCTGAGTTTTAATTCTATGATATGCTCAGTTATTATCTAAATTCTGTTTAACGATGTTATATGCGGTTATGATTATGTCTAGTCCAACTGTATTATATTTCTATTAAATGCCTACAAATGTTTAAGGAAGATTTAGGTCAATATGTTTACAAGAATGATTCTGCACTAGTAATATATTTGGTTACTCTTGATGATACGCGTGATGCCCAACATAATTACATCTCATTTCCTAATCAGTGTACATGTTGAGGGTATAATTTATACAGGGTATATTTAAGAGGTAGGATTGCGGAAGGAAATTCCATACCAGAGTACATTGAGTACATCATCGAGACACTGAGTAATGGACATTCATGTAGACACTCCAATTTTCAGGGGAGTATTTAATTTTCAAGTCTCGTTTTGTCCTTCATTTTGTCCTTTCCTTTATATGTTAAAAAAATATTCTAAACAAAATCTCTTCGGTATTGAAGTCTCTTTGCTAGGGACTAGCAAAGGGCAAAAGTGTGAAGGTGGGGGTAGTATACTCCTGCCAATTGAGTGAGAGTTGAGTATTTTTAATAATAATTGTTAATCGTACTTCTCAATATAATTAACGAGTAGGTTAATCAAGAGTTTTTGATGATAATTGTTTAGTAGGATAGTCCAGTTTAATGGTTCAAATCTTCGATTGAAAGTTAGTAAGATGGGTAAAAGATTTCTTAAATATTTCTCTTATCCACACAATTCTTTAAAAGAATTTTCTTCCTAAAAATTGATCATCACCGACTTCTAAAAATAATGATGGAAGAGTTAGCATGAACTAAGTCGGAGATGTAAACCAAAGCGTCGAGATGTCTAGAAGATTTGTAAGAATGATTAGGACTTACCTTTGATCAATTCATGTCTCACTACCAATATTTGATTTGATCATCCACTTTCCTTGAGCTTGAACTTTGCATTTTCACATACCATTTCCCTATATTTCTAATAATTATTTCTTAGTAAGTTCTTCAACTATGGGTGATTGTAAAAAAAAATTGTGAGTCGTAGTGATATGCAGCCCGAGTGTGTGTACACCTACTTAGAATGATCCCTACTATTACTTTATAAAAAAAGTGTCATAGTGATATGTGGCCTAGGTATGTATATTCATACTTAGAATGATCCCAATTATGATTTATATATATATATATATATATATATATATATATATATATATATATATATATAAGTTAAAAATGTCATAGTGATATGTGGCCCGAGTGTGTGTACACATACTTAGAATGATCCCAACTATGAAGTAAAATTGTGATAATTGAAAAATGAATCCCATAGTTGAGAGAGTTATTAAGAATATTAACTAGAGAAATACCTTTTACTATCACATTTCATTCCTAACCAAGCCAAGGTCATTTCAACTGCAAGTCCTCATGATTTATTTTCAAATTAAACTACCAACTCGATCTAGTGGAGGTTAAGTCAAAGACTCAGTCTCTTTTCATTCTCTCTTAGTTATTAAGGAAGTTCGATGAGAAAAATTTATGGGAGTAAATGATTTTAAAGGATAGCACACACCACACTAGAAAGTTTAATTGAGCTTTATCTTTCATCAAGCTAGTGAATATTTGATTATTTCGAACCAATAAGGTGTGTCAAGTCCTCATTTGGATAAATTTGAAACTTTTGAGTAATCTTTCTTTAATTATGTTTGAGAAGAAGGATCTTGTGAATATGTATTATGACTATTTTCTCTCACTTAATTTCGATGATTAGTATTGTCTTTGATAGGGACTAGGAAAAGTTTAAGTGTGGAGGTGTGATAAATTCTCAAAAAGAAGTTATCTAGCCCAATTTTAGACTTAATATTCATTATAACATGCTTTAAATAATTTTAAATAAAAAAGAAATGAAATTAAATTCATATTTATTTATTTTATGGCTAATTCGGTCTTTTTCCACGGTGTTATTGCGAGAAATGTCAAAGAAATCTGCTTGGAGAAAGAAATCTGCCCAAATATCATAACCAGGAAAGTAGGTTACAATGCGAGGGAAAGTAGGTTGCAACGTTGCTGGATGAATTTCAGATTTTGAAATTCAAAATTGGCTCCAATTTCAAATATGAAAAGGTGCTTCTTTCCAAAGGGGTGGTATACAACCCCGTATTCATCGAGTGGGTTCGCTAGGCTAGGCGAGCAAGCCAGAGCAACCGACCCGCGTCAGAACAACCCACAGGTAAACCCAGAACAGCCGACTCGCTCTTGCCAAAGTTAGGAGGGAGAGCTGCGCGAGCTAGCTCACCCAGCCCACTCTCCCGTAGGCGACTTTGTCGCCAACCCGCCTCCAAATAGGGCGGGCGAGCCATGACGGCCCAGCTCATGCTCGCCTAATAATGGAAGGTGAGCTACGAGACATAGGCCGTGTCTGCCAAAGAAGGCGATGAGTTGATGTTAGCCGACCCTGTGTCAGGGAAACACGCCTCGTGGGGTCCAGAGGCAAAATTAACTGGATGCCCTTGCTAGAGGTGCAAATATCTTACCAGAACAGAGGAGTCACGCTGTTGGCAGGTCACTTTTGGCTGCATATAGCTGTTCAAAACATCAGAGGTTGGCTATTTGCAGGCTGTTTTCAGAAATCTATAAATAGACCCAAGGGGGTACCTCAGAAGGCACGTTTTACTTATGCCCCGATATTCTTGTGCTTTCTGAGGTATCCTTAGCTCGGCTTTTGGCTATGAGGGGAAGCGCTCTAAGATCTTTCGGGTGTGTGGTGAGACCTCCACGCCAAGCCCTTGGGCCTGTTCCTTGTTCCATTTCCTTAGTTGTTTGGCTCGTAGGGGAGAAGTATGTGTGCGATCACCCCTTCCCCAAGGATGAACTCCAAAGATACCGAATTCTCGGTTTCAACATTTTTGGTGCGGTGAGCGTGGAGCATGGTCAGCACCGAAAATCTTTGGCAAGTTCAATGACTGGAGGATTAGGGAAATGCTCGGATAGGTCCGACTCACCACCCCCTCCCCCTCTTGCCACGGTGGGGATGTTCGAGGACTTCAGACGGGATGTGCTCGGCCTCGTCAGGTTCGCACTTGATGAGCGAGCTGAGTGCTCGACTCCAGCGGTTCCTGTCATAGCCACCCAGACTTTGGGCAAGGACGATCCCTGCAGGTGAGCCGGGAAGGAGGTTGCAGTGGAGGGGAGAGGATGCGAGCTCCCAGGGCGAGTGCTTTTCTCGGGGTCGGCGAGCGAAGGTCGGTTCGGCAAGATGGGGGTGCGAGACACTCCGGCTCGCCCAGTAGGGGGAGACAGCCTCTTTAGCGAGTTGGTTTCTTCTGCCCTGGTTCCAGAGGGGTTCAGGGAACCAGAGATATCTTACCACACTAGGAGGGATGACCCGATCCAACACATCCAGTGGTTTGAGGATGTGGTTTCGATAAGGCAGATGTCTGATGCTTTCAAATGCAGAATCTTCGCCATCACCCTCAAGGAGAAGGTGAGAGAGTGGTTCCACCAGCTATCGGCCAACCCCATCTATTACCTCGAGGACCTGCGTCGGGGGTTCATGCTGAGGTTCACCAACTCTAAGAAGAGGAAGAAAGAGTCGGAGTCCCTGTTCCACATCAAGCAGGGGGCAAACGAGACCATGGGGAGTTACGTCGACCGTTTCTAGGAGTAGGTCATCCAGGTCCAGGAGATGTCAGGGCACACCCTGATGATGGCCTTTACCTTGGCGCTGCAAAAAGGTTTCTTCAGGATGGAACTGAAGAGAGTGTCGCCCCTCTCCTACGAGGAGCTGATGGAGAGGGCGGCAAGGGAAGTCGACGGGGAGGCGTTGAACCCGGAATTTGCCCGGAATCTGGCCAGGTGGGCCACGAAGGAAGAGAAGGAGCCAAGAGGTGGCAGAGGTCTGGAGGAGAGGAGAGTAGAACCCCGGTGGAGGGAATAATAGCAGCAGCAACAGCCCAGGTGGGGGCACCAGGAGCAGAACCATCAACTAGGTTCGATGCCAGAATGGCAGGACCAGAGGCTACAGAGAGGTTTCCATGGAGACAACCGCCAGGGCTACCAGGGTCAGTTTCACCCTCCAGGTTGGAGGCAAGCCCAAATACCTCCTCTCCCCGATCAAAATCAGGCTATAACGATAGACTTGGGGGAGAGGCGGAGAACTGCGTGGAAAAGGAGAAGGAAGTTAGGGTGGAGTTACCCTACTATGACTTCTATCAGGAGGAGGGGCACGCCACAGCCACGTGCCCGAAGTTCCTTGATATGAGAGGAAACATGGAGTAGCAGCAGCAACAAGGCCGTTAGGAAGTGTGGATTGAGGAGGTCCTGCCTCATGCAAAGGAGGATAGGTGCGAAGAGCGGGCGGACGTCAGAACTCGGGGAGGGATCAGATTGATCCATGGGGGAGGGGGGATTGAGACTTCCCGGAAGGCGAGCCTCCATACCATGTACCAAAGGAGCGTTGGCTCCACATCCCAGACCTCTCCCCCGGAGGAGAGAATCACCTTCTCCAGAAGTGACATGTCGGATCATGAAGATCCCTTCTGCGATGTGCTGGTCATCTAGACGGCCATTGAGAACTTCACCGTCTCCCGAATCCTCATCGACAATGGGAGTTCAGTCAACATCATCTTCAAGAAGGCATTAAACGCGATGAAGGTGGAGGCAAAGAGGGTTCTGGCCTTAGATGGTCCCCTGTTCGGATTTTTCGGGGAGAGGAAAGAGGTAGAAGGAGGAGTAGGAATCCATGTTACTCTGGGGGGGGGGGGGGGGGCAGTCCCGTAACTGCATGTTCGTCATTGTGGACACCCCCAGTAGCTACAACACCATCTTTAGGCGGCCCCTCATCAGCGCCTTTCGCTACGTCCCCTCGTCCATCCATACGTGCCTGAAGTTCAGCACTAAGGGGATCCAGGTCCGTGTTTGGGGTGACCCCAAGGTGCCAAGGGAGTGCTACGTCACTATCGTGAACTCCATCTCTTGATAGGAGGGAGCCGAGGAGATGGAGCGGAGGATGGAGGAGGCGGAGTAGGAGTCCAGTAGAGAGGAGATGGAGATGGAGAGCTGCACCCGGGAGGAGGTGGTAGGAGGAGTCCAGGAGTTAGCCGAGGCGATGGATGTGGGGGAAGTAGTGGAAGCCGAGGAGGTTCTTATCCCGAGGGAGGGGTGTTGGATCCCTAGTTTGATTTGGGATAGGATCACTAACTTAGGATGATGTAACCCAACATGTATAGCCAGGGTCATAGTTGTGTCCTAGAGTCTAGGCCAAGTCCTCAGTAACAACATCACATGGACAAGCCATCATCAGACTGCCAGAGACTCAAGACATAGAGTTTTCCCAAAGATTCAGAGATTTCTCAAGAGACTAAGTAAAATGAGTTCGGCGTTCGTTGAACTCAGGTCGGCGATAGTCGTTCTCAGCTCGACAATCTTAGAGATATATTCTCTGAGCTGAGCTCGACGAACTTCAGTCACAGTTCGACGATCCTTGGCCTCCACCTTCAGAATTCTAAGTCTAGACTATTCTCTAGACTCAGGGCGACGAATCTAGTTCTCAGGTCGATGAACTTCATTCTTTGCTCGACGATTTCTGGACTTCCACTTCAACTCTATTGCCAAAGATTTATCAATTTTTCTCTAAGTACAGAATCATTTTCAGCTCGACGAATTCAAGGTTCTCCAGACTTAGCTCGACGAACACTATTCTTTGGTCGACGAATTTTTGGACCACTACAGCATTCTGTCGAGACTATGTTCTCTAGTCTCAGGTCGACGAACTCAGTTCTCTGCTCGACGAATTCTGGAACCAGAAGACTTGTGTCGACACACATGATATCAATCAACACACAAAATATTTGACAACTCCAGAATAGTTGTTGAACTCCAGTCAACGAAAACATTTACCAGCTCAACGAACTTCAGACACAGAATAGGCAAACGAGACAGTAGTTCAGTTTCCAGCTCGACGATCATGGAACTCAGCTCGACGAACAGAAGCCGTCTGGTCGACGAATACAACATCTCAGCTCGACGAACTGTGGACTCAGTTCGATGAATTTTGCTATATGTTCGACGATTCCAGACTTAGTTATTTCTGGCCTTCTGTCCCGACTCTAATGCTATAATTCCTGAGTAATTAATGCTCTAACATTCTGTGATTATAACCGTTAGAAGGAGCATTAATTATGGTCTTCTCCAGGATTATTGCTTGCCGTTTTTCCACAGGACAGTTGGGGAAATAAATCAATGCCGATTATTCTCAAGGCTGTCAGTATTAATTGCAGATGAATTCAAATTTTTGAAAGACAGAGAAGAAGACAATAACGAATACACATAGAGATAGACAGAAAAAAAAGAATCAGGCATCATTGAGAAAGCTTTGCACAGAGCACAGCTTACTGAGAAGCATACAAAGATTACTGAAACACAGAGAAAATAATCAGTTTTGAACAATCTGCTCTGTCAACAAAGAAGCATTCTCTGATACATAGAAGCTCTTGACCAGAAGCTCATCAGCACATGAAGAAGAAGAACAACAATACCTATATCTAGAGTCTTCTTTCTTCAAGTACTCCAGTACACTTCAAAAGGACAACTTCAGTTCAATCTGTCAAAGAAGTTCTGAAGATTATTGTTGGTCAAGGATTCAGTTTGAAGACCTATCACCCTGAAGCTTAGCTCCTATTTTTCCCTGATTCATTCTACATCTCAGGGGGAGCCATAAGCTATAATCAAATCCATAAGTCTTCTCAGTTGTATATTGAGAAAGAGAAGACAAAATCATCTCTCACCCCCACTATATAAAGGGTTGTCATCTCCCTTCAAAAGTGATTCTTTGGTTTCAAGTCTCCTGATCAAAAGACCTGGGTTGGTTTTTGAGTACCCGATCAAAAGCTCATTGGTGTCAGGAACCTGATCAAAAATCTGAGTGGATTCCTACCAAGGGTGGTAGAAGAGTGGATGTACCCAGGTTGGGGAACCATTATAAAATTCTTGTGTCGTCTGGTTGCATCTTTTTCATTTGTTCTTGCTGTACTTGTGATTTAGGTTTATTGTTTGCTAGTTTATTAATTTCTGCACTTTTAATTTATAGCAATAGCTGTAGTAGCTGTTAATAATTTTTAAGCATACTCTATTCACCCCCCCCCCCTCTAGAGTATTTCAGATCTAACTCTCACTTTCAATTGGTATCAAAGCAGGTTTCTTTGGTTGTACAAGCTAAACCTTGAACCAAAGATCCTTTGTTAGATCTACACATTATTTTATTTTATTTTCCTTTAAATTATAAACACAGCCATGGCACAGAACAAGGATTACGCAAGCACCAGACCTCCAGTTTGCAACCTTAATAGGTTTGCCATCTGGAAGGCAAGAATTAGGCTATACATGAATTCCATTGATGAAGACATCTACAATTCAATCTTGACAGGTCTCCCACAGGTATCTACATCTACAACATCTTCCAGCAATAATGCCGTCCCACCACCTGAGTGGACTGAAGCTCAGAAGAAAGCAAAAATTGCAGATGCCAAAGCTATGAATATCCTGGCACAAACCATGTCAGATGATATTTTCCAGAAAGTTGCTGAGTGCACCTCAGCAAAAGCCATTTGGTATTCCATAAACCAAATGGTGGATGGATCAACAGATGAGAGAAAGGATAGGAGATCAAATCTCATATCTCTATATGAGAACTTTAAGAAGGAGGAAGCTGAGACAGTTTCTGATATGTACAATAGGTTAAGCTCAATTGTTAATGAGCTGAAAACCTTGGATAAGAACATCACTCTTATTGAAGTGAATGACAAGATCCTGATGTGCTTCCCAAGCTCATGGGATACAAGAATCTGGCCCATCAAGGAGGCCAGATGCCTGAATGAGATTTCAACTGAATCTCTATTAGGTAAACTGAAGTCATATGAACAGCTGATAAAGACCAGGGAGGCAGCTGAACAAAGAACACCTCCAACTGTCATAAGAGAACAAAGTATTGCTTTCAAAGCCACTGAAGAGACAGAGACTGCAACATCAAATGAAGAGCTTATGAGTCTCTTTGCTAAAAGATTCTTCAAGATGACCAGAAAGGATTTCAGGAGAAAGTCAGTAAGAAAATATGACAAGCCAAAATATGACAAGACACCAACCAAATAAATTGTGTGCTATGGATGCAGAAAGCCTGAGCACTTCCTCTCTGAGTGTCCAGAGAACTAGAAGAAAGAGAAGATAAGAGAGAAGGAAACCAGAAGACAGCACACCAACAAACCCTCTTCCAGCAAGCACAAGAAGAAGGAAAAAGGGCTTTGTGGCTGAGACCTGGAGTGAGACAAAAGATGAGTCAACATCTTCAAGCTCCAGTGAAGATGACGAAGAAGAAAGAGCAAAGGAGGTTTGCCTCATGGCAATTGATGCCTCCAGAAGTCACTCAGAAGAAGAAGAGTCTGAAGATGAAGGAGTGTTTGAATCAGAGGCAGATCAGGTAGTGTCCTCTTTTGACTATAACTCTGAAACATTTAAATCTGATTTGGAGTTAATGTGCATAGATTTGATTAATTCTGAAAAAGAAATTAAAATTCTTAGGGAAAAATAGGAAACTTAGAGGATGTTCAATCTGAAAACATTAGGTTAAAAGATGAATTAACCTTAGCAAATGAAAAGATAATTTCACTAAAAACTGAGCTTTGTGAGGCCAAAAAACTTGAGGAAACTCTCAATGGGAGAAGCCTCAAGCTGATGGATATCACAAGTACTGTTAATGCCAGACTTAATGGCAAGCAAGCCTTGGGTGCTCCATCAGGTTTGCCCCCCATTCTCAGGAAGAACATTCTATCAACCCCAATAAAATTTGTATCTGCTAAAGGGAAAGAAACAGTAAATGATAAACAAATAGTATAAAAGATCCCTAAGACAGTAGGACAGAAAACAAAAAACCAGAAAACACCTAGTAAAAACAAGGTTCAGCAATTTTCGTCGAACTCAGATCGATGAAATGGGGCCAGTTCGTCGAACCCAGATCGACGAACTTTGAACGCAAACTATAGTTACATTTATTCGTCTAACTGCGATCGACGAACTCTGTATGTTTCGTCGAGTAGAGGTCGACGAACGTGGGGAACAGAGAATGAACATGTTCATTCTCTGGGCAGAGATCGACGATCTCAACCCAATTCATCGAACTCTGGTCGACGAACTTACAGAAATTCGTCGAACCCAGGAAGACTTAATCAAAACTATAATTCCAACAACAACTTAAATACTTCTAAGAAAACCATTTAATCTACTAGCTGACTGGATCATACCACCTAGGAGATATCACCCTCTAAGATACAAGTCCCAACCTGATTTCTCTGTTATTTCCAACTTCTCTTATCAGCAATACAAAGGACCCAAGGTAACCTGGGTCAAAAACCATTAACAGTTTTCTATTGCAGGTGAAGAGCTGTCCAGGGGTAAATCAAACTTAGTACCTGGACAGTGGCTGCTCCAAACATATGACTGGCAGCAAGGACATCTTATTCAACTACAAGTCCAAGCTGGGGCCAAAGGTCATCTTTGGTGACTCCAAATGTGGTCAGTCAGAAGGATTTGAAGAAGTAAGAATAGGAGCTGTCACATTCAAAAAGGTGACATATGTAAGTGAACTCAAGCATAACCTCATCTCCATAAGTCAGTTATGTGATGATGGTTATCAGGTATACTTTAACCCATCCACTTGTTCTATTATTAATAAAAACAACCAAACTGTTTTAACTAGAAGTAGACAAGGCAACATATACTTAGTAAATTTTCTTTCTACCAAAACTGATATCTGTTTACTTAATTTAACTAGTAATCAGAATGACTTATGTCACAAAAGACTAGGTCATGTGAATCTAAAAAATATTGCTAAGCTATCTAAACACAACCTTGTTAGAGGTCTACCTTCTGGTCCCTACAAGAAGGAAGGTCTCTGCAGGGCTTGTCAATTAGGCAAGCAAACTAAAACTAGTTTCAAATCTGTTAATAAGAGTGATTCACCTAGGATTTTGTACTTGCTACATTTGGATCTCTTTGGACCCATTACTGTACAAAGCCTAGGAGGGAAATCCTACACTTTGGTTATAGTGGATGACTTCTCCAGGTTCAGTTGGGTATTCTTTCTGAGATCAAAGTCAGATACCTTCAAGGTTCTTACAGATTTTCTCAGGACCATACAGATTGAGTTCACTACTCATGTTGCATTGATCAGAAGTGATCATGACACAGAGTTTGAGTCTCTTCTTATGCATGAGTTCTGTGAGAAGGAAGGTATCAGGCATTGCTTCTCAGCTCCTAGAACTCCCCAACAAAATGGGGTAGCTGAAAGGAAAAATAGGACACTCATTGAAGCTGCAGGTACATTGCTTGCAGATGCTTACATGCCCCAAACCTTTTGGGCAGAGGCTGTAAGCACAACAAATTATGTCCTGAACAGGAGCTTAATTCACAAACTAAAGAACAAGACTCCCTATGAATTGCTCAAAGGGAAGAAACCTAAAATCAACTATTTCAAAGTATTTGGATGCTTATGTTACATTCATAACAACAACAAAAAATGCATTAGAAAGTTTGAGGCTAAGGCTAAAGAGAGAGTTTTTCTAGGATACTCCCAAGTAAGCAAGGCCTATAGGGTTTTTAATAAATCAACATTAAAAATTGAAGAGTCTATTCATGTTTCATTTGATGAGACTAACATGTATTGCAAGGAGAAAGAAGTTTCTACCAATAGCAACTTGCAGGTACCCCACTTGTGTGAGACCTTGGATGGACTAAACCTCACCCAAGAGGTTCCAACTCATCCCTCTCTAGAAGCCATTGGAGAAAGTGAAGAAGAAGAAGCTGAAGAAAATGAGTCTCTACCAACAACAAATATAATTCCACGGGAGGAATTAATTCTAAATGTTGTTGCACAACCAACTCCACCCACTGATTTTGTCACACTTAGGGATCACCCCAGATCTCAAGTTATTGGAGACATATCAGCAGGTGTACAGACAAGACATCAACTCACCCAAGATTTGATGCATGCCTGTTTTCTCTCTCAGGTTGAACCTCTATCCATTCATGATGCTGAGCAGGATCCCCACTGGATCCTTGCAATGCAGGAGAAACTAAGTCAATTTGAGAGATGTAGAGTTTGGGATTTGGTTCCAAGACCCCAAAACTACCCAGTTATTAGAACCAAATGGGTTTTCAGAAACAAGCTGAATGCCCAAAGAGTCATTGTGAGAAACAAGGCTAGGCTTATTTCTCAAGGATATAGGCAAGAAGAAGGAATTTATTATGATCAAACCTTTGCACCTGTTGCAAGGTTGGAAGCCATAAGAATATTCCTTGCCTATGCAACATACAAGAGGTTCAAGGTCTTCCAAATGGATGTGAAGAGTGCTTTTCTAAATGAAGTGCTACAAGAAGAGGTTTATGTAGAACAACCTCCAGGTTTTGTTTCTCCAACTTACCCCTCTCATGTTTTTAAATTGCATAAGGCTCTTTATGGTCTAAAGCAAGCTCCAAGAGCTTGGTATGGGACCTTAGCTAGTTTTCTATTAGAGCATAAATTTATAAGAGGAACTGTAGATAAAACTCTTTTCACTAGATATCATAAGGACCAAATCTTATTAGTACAAATCTATATGGATGATATTATATTTGGCTCTACATATTCCAAATTATGCAAGAGGTTCTCTGACCTCATGCATTCCAGATTTGAAATGAGTAGCATGGGTGAGCTCTCTTACTTCCTTGGTCTCCAAGTGAAGCAGCTGTCTGATGGCATCTTCATCTCTCAAGCAAAATATGCTAAAGAACTTCTAAAGAAGTTTGGGATGGCTGATGCCTCAGCAAAGAAAACACCCATGGCCACCAATGCTGTTGTGGACTCTGATGTACCAGGGAAACCTGTGGATCAGAAACTTTATATGGGCATTGTTGGGTACCTATTACATCTCACAGCAAGTAGGCCAGATATTATGTTTGCCACATATCTTTGTGCTAGGTTCCAGGTGAACACTAAAGAATCTTACCTAATTTTACTAAAAAGGATTTTGAGATATATAAAGAGTTGTCCTAATCTAGGCCTATGGTATCCTGCTGGATCAGAATTTGAGTTAATTGGATACTCTGATGCTGATTTTGCTGGATGCAGGGTAGATAGAAAAAGTACTTTAGGAACTTGCCAGTTCCTAGGTATGAGATTAGTATCTTAGTTTTGTAAAAAAGCAAACATCAGTGTCAACCTCAACTGCTGAAGCAGAATATATTGCAGCAGGCAGCTGTTTTTCACAGATGCTTTGGATACAAAATCAGCTTCTAGATTATGGGTTCAACTTAAATAATTCAACCCTACTCTGTGATAATACAAGTGCTATAGTCATAGCCCAGAATCCAGTTCACCATAGTAGGACAAAACATATTGATATAAGACATCATTTCATTAGAGAGTGTGTAGATAAAAATAAAATCAAGCTTGCCTATATCTACACTGATTTACAAAGGGCTGATATATTCACCAAACCTCTGGATGCGAGAAATCATATTTTCTTTATAAATCAACTTGGAATGATCAATGGAGAAGACTTTATTTAATTTCTGTCTGCACTCGACGAATTTTCCAAAGTTCGTCGAATGGAGTTCGACGAACCGTGGAAAGTTTGAGAGATATTCATCGAACGGAGCTCGACAAACTCTCTGTGAGTGAAACAATATTCGTCGAACGGAGTTCGACGAACTTGCTTCAGAAGATATTCGTCGAACGGAGTTCGACGAACTATCTTCAATTCTTCTGGATAAGATCGACGAATTATTTCAGTCAAAATTATTTCGTCGAACTCAGTTCGAAGAATTATTTTTATTTTCGTGGAACGGAGTCTATCGATTCATATTCTTGAAAATACTATATTTAGGTTTTCTTCGACCTCCGTCCCGCGCTTTCTGTTCCTTTGCACTTGATCGCCATTTTTGTGTCTCTCTTGCAGGTGATTCCATGGCGATTCAGGCAAGCATTCTCGCAGGCATGAAGTTCGATACAGGCTTTGATGTGGGATTCTGATCCCATCTTCCTTTACATTCGAACTACTTTCAAAACCTTAATGACTCGAAGAATCAAACTAAACAGCACTGAAATCAGAGAATGGGTCTACACCCTATTGCCAACAGAGGAGAATACGATGACAAGCACCATTGCGGGTAACTCCGTCTCCTTAACTCCCGCAATTTTAACTAAATTTTTTGGATTAAGGAATCTAGAAGAGCAACCGAAGATTAAAATAGAGGAATCTGACATGATGCTGAGCCTCATGGGTTATACTGGAGATAACCCTAATAAACTTTTGAAGAAACACCTCTCCGCCCCTTATAAGTTTTTGGCAGGTTTAGTTGGAAAAGTTCTGCTTGAGAAACATACTGCCCATGACTACATCACCAGACACCAGTTTTTGGTCATGTGTGCAATCATCAATAAGAAACCACTGGATTGGGCACAGATTCTTTTTGATCTGATACGGAAGAAAAACAATAAAAAAGAAGTATGCTTTGGAAGGATCCTAGGGATCTTTTTACAAGAAAAGAGATCTTTTTACAAGAAAAGGCTGCTGAATCACTGGTCTTCCAGACCATATTCATCAATGCCAGTAAAAGGCTAACCTGTGCCTTATTTGGCAGGTTGGAGAGGATAATAACCAAGCCAACCAAGGCTTCTACCTCTTCCACCTCAGCTTTTGAAGGCACTAGGGCTGTTAAAGCCACTCCCCAACCTACTGAAGAGACTCATCCAACACCACCATCTCTTCCATCCCACCTTCCAACAACACAAATCCCTACCTCTTCCACCATATATTCAACACCACAATCACAACAACATACTCATGTTCCTACTCCACCTCCATCTCAACATGCTTCACAAGCTCCATCTCCACCAATTGACCTCACTGAAATTCCATCTTCCCTTCTTCAAGAAAATCAACCACCAACACCTCCTGATTCCCCCCATGACACCTACATTTCTACACCACCACTATCTCCTCTTCCCCCACATCTCTCTTCAATACCATCTTACCATCTACCAACAAACACCATCATGCAAGATGCCATTCCATCATATCCACTACCATCTACCATTCCTACTCACACCACATCTGACACATCTACTGCTCTTCCATCATTGGACCACTCCACCATATCTTCTATCATGTCCATAATCACTCCCCTCCTCAAATCATTTATAGCAGAGACCATTACACCTCTTGCTTCCACCATCTCCTCTCTCTCTGACAAAATCTCTGCTATTATTGCTGCCCCATCCTCAGCCAGGGGTCTGGCCTTAGTTCCCACTAAAACCAGGCAGGGGGAGATGCCTGATGATGAAGCAGCAGCTACAGCTCCAGAGGCTTCAGCTCTAGCTCTAGCAGTAGATGCTCCAGCTTCAGTAGCAGTAGCAGAGTGCACAAAATACATAGATAAAGATTTGATTGACTTTATTGAAACTGATATGGATTTTGATGAATCAGACTCTGAAGAGCCTAATACTGTTGGTGATTTCATTCTTAATCCCACAGTTGATTTAGAAAATTTGTTGAGTATTTTTGATACTGTACATTTGAATTACCTTCCAGCTGAGATTACTAATCCATCCTTGGCTATTATACCATACACTTCCCCCATCTCTTCAGAAGTTGCTAAGCAACTTAGGGAAAGTTTTGCTATTGCACAGGCAGCAGTGACTCCACTTCCAGAAGTAGTGGCTATTCTCTTTTCTTCAATAATATCTTCAGCACCAACCTTTGTCATGGATGACTCCCCCATGCCAGATCTAGATGAACTGATCTTGGCTGATATTGCAGATGAAAATAAGGCAGCAGCGGAAAGCTCTGTCCAAGTTAGTTCTAATTTTTGTGTAGCTTCTCCTCCAACTCCTGCTGAAACTCCTGCTCCTGCTCCAGAAAAGCCTGCTATTTCTGCTAAAGCTTTGAAAACTTTGGATGATCTATATGATAACCCTCAGGGTTCTGAAAATGATGATGATGAAGATGAGGATGAGGACTCAGATGAGGAGGATACATAGAAGAAGAAGCAAGTATCAAAGAAAAGAAAAGCTCCTCCTCCTCCTGCTCCTAAGCCTAATCTAAATAATGACACTCCTTACTACATTATTCAAAAGATAACTCCATACAAAGGGATGTCAGCATGGATGTGGCTATCTAAGAATCAGCAGAAGGAAAGGAAGAAGAGTAGAAGATACTCTCCTCCACCAGTTCAAAGGTATAAAAAAGATCCACCACCTCCTCCTCCTGCAGCTGGTGCTTCTGGTTCTAGTTCTCAAAGATCCGCCCCTATTCAAATATATCAAAGACATCAAGGGAGATCTTATCATGAAAGCAGCCAGCACAGGCAACAACCTTCAGTAAAACAACATCAGCAGCAACAACAACATCAACAACAACAACAACATCAACAACAATAGCAACATCAATAGCAACAACAATATCAGCAGCAACAACATCAACAAGCTGAAAGTCCTAAAAGACCACCCTCTCCTCCTGTTCCTTATGAAGATCCAGAAACAACCAACATAGCTAAAATGGCCAGGTTCCAGGAACTTGTAGGCCTTTTCATGATTAACAAGGTAAAGGCTGAAGGGAAGGATATTTCTGAATACACTACAATGTCCAAATACAGGAGAGAAGAACTGAAAAGGTTTGAAAAGGCTAACAAAATTTTTAATGTTGATGATTATATGAAATTTCATCCTGAAGCAGTGGTCCCTAGAGCAACATCTCTGAAGATTATAGGGGCTGCTGACATGACAATGACTATGGAACAAGCTTTAAATCCAAACAGGGAAATAATCTTTACCAAGCTAGGAGACAAGGGAAAGGATGTAAAGCATCAGGAGAAGAAGCAGAAGAAGTGAAATCTGAAATATTTTATTTCTATTTTTCTCTCTTAAACTGTTTCATATTATCTGAACAAAGCTTTTGTGTAAATATATCTGCTGCAAGTGTTAATTATCTCTGCCAGATATATCTTTTTCCTGCTTTGTTTACTTTATGTTTTTATTGAGTCTATTAGTGACCTCACCCAAATAGGGGGAGATTGTTGGATCCCTAGTTTGATTTGGGCTAGAATCACTAACTTAGGATGATGTGACCCAACATGTATAGCCAGGGTCATAGTTGTGTCCTAGAGTCTAGGCCAAGTCCTCAGTAACAACATCACATGGACAATCCATCATCAGACTGCCAGAGACTCAAAACATAGAGTTTTCCTAAAGATTCAGAGATTTCTCAAGAGACTAAGTAAAATGAGTTCGAAGTTTGTTGAACTCAGGTCAACGATAGTCGTTCTCAGCTCGATGATCTTAGAGATATATTTTCTGAGCTGAGCTCGACGAACTTCAGTCACAGATCGACGATCCTTGGACTCCACCTTCAGAATTCTAAGTCTAGACTGTTCTCTAGACTCAGGTCGACGAACCTAGTTCTCAGGTCGACGAACTTCATTCTTTGCTCGACGATTTATGGACTTCCACTTCAACTCTATTGCCAGAGATTTATCAATTTTTCTCTAAGTCCAGAATCATTTTCAGCTCGACGAATTCAAGGTTCTCCAGACTTAGCTCGACGAACATTATTCTTTGGTCGACGAATTTTTGGACCACTACAGCATTCTGTCGAGACTATGTTCTCTAGTCTCAGGTCGACGAACTCAGTTCTCTGCCCGACAAATTCTGGAACCAGAAGACTTGTGTCGACACACAGGATATCAGTTAACACATAGAATATTTGACAACTCCAGAATAGTTGCTGAACTCCAGTCGACGAACACATTTACCAGCTCGACGAACTTCAGACACAGAATAGGAAAACGAGATAGCAGTTTAGTTTCCATCTCGATGATCATTGAACTCAGCTCGACGAACAGAAGCTGTCTGGTCGACGAATACAACATCTCAGCTCAACGAACTGTGTACTCAGTTCGACGAATTCTGTTATCTGTTCGATGATTCCAGACTTAGTTATTTTCGGCCTTCTATCCCCACTCTAATGCGATAATTTCCGAGTAATTAATGCTCTAACATTCTCTGATTATAACCGTTAGAAGGAGCATTAATTATGGTCTTCTCCAGGATTATTGCTTGCTGTTTTTCCACGGGACAATTGGGGAAATAAATCAATGTCGATTATTCTCAAGGCTGTCAGCATTAATTGCAGATGAATTCAAATTTTTGAAAGATAGAGAAGTAGACAATAACGGATACACATAGAGATAGACAAAAAAAAAGAATCAGGCATCATTGAGAAAGCTTTGCATAGAGCACAACTTACTGAGAAGCATACAAAGATTACTGAAACACAGAGAAAATAATCAGTTTTGAACAATCTGCTCTGTCAAAAAAGAAGCATTCTCTGATACACAGAAGCTCTTGACCAGAAGCTCATCAACACCTGAAGAAGAAGAACAACAATACCTATATCTAGAGTCTTCTTTCTTCAAGTACTCCAGGACACTTCAAAAGGACAACTTCAGTTCATTCTGTCAAAGAAGTTCCTGAAGATTATTGCTGGTCAAGGATTCAGTTTGAAGGCCTATCACCCTGAAGCTTAGCTCCTATTTTTCCCTGATTCATTCTACATCTCAGGGGGAGCCATAAGCTATAATCAAATTCACAAGTCTTCTCAGTTGTATATTGAGAAAGAGAAGACAAAATCATCTCTCACCCCCACTGTATAAAGGGTTGTCATCTCCCTTCAAAAGTGATTCCTTGGTTACAAGTCCCCTGATCAAAAGACTTGAGTTGGTTTTTGAGCACCTGATCAAAAGCTCATTGGTGTCAGGCACCTGATCAAAAATCTGAGTGGATTCCTACCAAGGGTGGTAGAAGAGTGGATGTACCCAGGTTGGGGAACCACTATAAAATTCTTGTGTCGTCTGGTTTCCTCATTTTCTTTTGTTCTTATTGTGCTTGTGATTTAGGTTTATTGTTTGCTAGTTTATTAATTTTTGCACTTTTAATTTACAGCAAAAGCTGTAATAGTTGTTAATAATTTTTAAGCATACTCTATTCACCCCCCCCACTAGAGTATTTCAGATCTAACTCTCACTTTCAAGGGGGATGTTGGAGAGTGGGGGGAGCAGTCCCGCTTGGAGCCTGCAGAGGAAGTAGTGGAGATGGAGGTTCTCACCCTTGGAAGCAGGGCCGTGAAGGTGCGAATCTGCAGGGGGTTGACCCCGGTGGATCAGGAAAGGATGCTGACATGCATCCAGAGGAATGTGGACATCTTTGCCTGGAGTGTCGCAAAGATGTCAGGGATCGATGCAGACGTTGCCTGCCACCACCTCAATCTGGATCCGGAAGCTCGCCCCGTCCATCAAAAGAGGAGGTCCACCGCGGACAAGCTGACTGAGCCCATTAGGGAGGAGGTGGCCAAGCTCCTCAAGGCCGGCTCTGTTTCCGAAATCTAATACCCCGACTGGGTGTCCAATGTAGTAATGGTTAAAAAAGGAGATGGCCGGTGGCGTATGTTTGGATTTTTCTTTACTTAATAAATCATGCCCTAAGGACTGTAATCCCTTGCCTCAGATCGACGCACTGGTTGACTCAGCCGTTAGTTTTCCTGTAATGAGCTTTTTAGATGCATTTTCAGGTTACCACCAAATCAAGATGCACCCCCTACATAAAATATGTATCCTTCAACACGGGGGATGGGTGATACTGCTTCAAAATGATTCCCTTTGGGCTAAAGAATGCAGGGGCGATGTACCGGAAGATGATGGATAGGGTCTTTCGAGAGCAAAAGGGGAGGAACATGGAGGTGCATGTGGATGATCTTATGATCCAGAGTCGAGACATGGACTCTCACCTCCGGGACCTGGAGGAAACCTTCACCACCTTGTGTCGGTACAAGATGTGGTTGAACCCCCTGTAGTGCATTTTTGGGTCCAGCAGGGGCAAATTCTTGGGCCACCTTCTCACCCCTGCGGGGGTGGAGCCAAATCCAGACAAGGTTAAGGCGATCGTGGAGCTGGGGTCACCTCGGAATGCGAAGGAGGTGCAACAGCTGACAAGAAAGTTGGAAGGGCTGAGCAGGTTCCTTTCCCGGGCGGGAGAGAAGTGCTCTCCCTTCTTCAAAGCGTTAAAGGGAAGCAAGAAGTTCGAGTGGACTGGGGAATGCGAGGAGGCGTTTCAGGCCTTGAAGTGACAGTTAACTCAGGCCCCCCTGCTCTAAGGGCCGGAGGAGGGGGAGGATCAATCTTTATATCTCGGGGTCAGAGCAGAAGCCCTGAGCTCCGTCCTAGTTCGAAAAGTGGGGAAGAAGTAGTTGCCCATCTATTATGTTAGCCGGGTCCTGAGGAAGGCAGAGCTTCGGTAACCCATCTTAGAGAAGCTGGCTTTTGCTTTGATCATCTCGGCTGGGAGGCTCCGACCTTATTTCCAGGCACACTCAATCCGAGTGGTGATTGACCACCCCCTCCACAACATCTTTGAGGAGGTGGAGCATTTGGGCAGGTTGTCCAAGTGATCGGTAGAGCTAAGTGAGTTCGATGTCTCCTTTGTCCCCTGCCTCTCGATCAAGGCCTAGGCGATGGCCGACTTCCTTGTTGACTATGTGGTCAAGATGGAGGAGGTAGAGCTCACTCGGTCGGCTCCTTGGAGGGTGATGGTAGATGGATCTTCGGGAAGGCATTCCCTGGGGGTGGGGATGATCTTAGAGAGCCCCCAAGGAACGAGAATCGAATAAACAGTGGTGGTGCACTTTCCCATCACTAATAACCAGGCCGAATATGAGGCTGTAATAGCGGGGTTGTGCCTGGCCAAGGAGCTGGGAGTGCTTGATATGGAGGTCTTTACTGACTCCATGGTGGTGGCTTCCCAGATCAACAGGGAGTTCGAGGCAAGGGAGCCTACCCTCCAGTTATACTTGACAAAGGTGAAGGGAGTCATTGGCGTGTTCCAGACCTTCTCCATCCGACATGTGCCGCGGGAGGAGAACGAGCGGGTTGATCAATTAACAAAAAATTGTCCCCGAGTGGGGGGTACCATCACTGACTTATTCTGCCCTTCCATCGAAGAGGGAGAATTGATGGAGGTGGATCAACACCCCTCATGAACGGACTCTTTCACAACGTTCCTTTCCACTGGGGAGTATCCGGAAGGGATGGACAAAAAGAAGTTTAAGTACAAGTCAGCATACTATCTCATCCGTGATGGGAAGTTATACAGAAAGACCCTCTCGGGGATGTTGGCACGTTGCGTGGCCGAGAGGGAGGTCCAGAGATTCTTGGAGGAGGTCCACTACGGGGAGTGTGGGAGTCACTCCGGGAGTCGGACCCTGGAAGGAAGGATAGTTAGACAGGGGTACTTCTGGCCTACCCTGGGCCACGATGCTGCAGAGTTCACAAAAAAGTACTACAAGTGCTAGTTGTTTGCTTCCCTCCAACTGCAACCAGCCCAGCGCCTCAGAAGTATCACGGCTCCTTGGCCCTTTGCCATCTGGGGCATTGATTTGGTAGGACCTTTCCCCCAGGACAGCGGGCAAATGAGGTTCCTGTTAGTGATGATCGACTATTTCTCTAAGTGGTTGGAGGTGAAGGCGATGACCAAGGTTACCTCCCAGGTCATCAGGAACTTTGTTTGAGGGGAGATCATCTGCCGGTATGGGTTACCGCAGGCCATTATCACGAATAGTGGGACTCAATTTTCCAGCGCTGAATTCATCAGTTTCTGCGAGCAGCTCAGGATTAACCTCAGGTTTGCCTCAGTCCACCACCCTGGGAGAACTGGGCAGGTGGAGGCGGCGAACAAGATCATAGTGAACCTCCTAAAGAAAAAAGTCAAAAACTTGAAGGGTAGTTGGGTGGAGCAGCTTCCCTCGGTCCTCTGGGCTTTGAGGACCACCCCCAACATGACCACAGGGGATACCCCCATCAAGCTCTCCCATGGCTGTGAGGTAGTGCTTCCAGAAGATTTCGAGGTCCGGACGCCTCGGGTGGTCGAGGCGGAGGAAGGCAGGGAAGAATGACAGGTAGAAAACGAGGAGGAATTACGACTCTCCCTTGACATGGTGGAGGAGCTGCGTGATCTCTACGCCATCCGACAGGAAGAAGTGGAAAGGAAAATGGCTAAGTACTTTGACAAGCACGTCATGGTCAAATAGTTCGCAGAGGGGGGGGGGGGGGGGGGGGGGTGGTCCTGAAAAAGGTGGATGTTGCGGGAAAATCAGCCGATGTGGGAAAGCTCAACCCCAACTAGGAGGGTCCGTACATTGTGAAAGAAACATTGAAATTAGGAGGGTATCGCCTCCAGAATGCGGAGGGCGAGACTCTGAGTGTCACCTGAAGTGGTGATGACTTGAAATGCTTTTGCCCTTAAGCTATGTAAGTGATATCGTTTTTCTAAAAAAGATTCGTGATATGACAAGTCTCCTGCAATGATTCATGTTAGTGGGTGGAGATTTCACTTAGTAGACCCCGAGCAGATCCCGCTGTTAGGCTCTCACCTATCTGGCAGGGCTGTATATCACTCGATGGTGTCTACCCGTACCACGAGCAGATCCCACTGCCAGGCTCTCATCTAGCTGGCAGGGCTGGATGTCACTCGATGGTGTCTACCCGGACCCCGACCAGATCCCACTGCCAAGCTCTCATCTAGCTGGCAGGGATGGATGTCACTTGATGGCATCTCCCCAGACCTCGAGCAGATCCCGCTTCCAGGCTCTCACCTAGCTGGCAGAGCTGGATGTCACTCGATGGTGTCTACCCGGACCCCGAGCAGATCCTGCTGCTAGGCTCTCACCTAGCTGGCAGGGCTGGATGTCACTCAATGGTGTCTACCCAGACCCCGAGCAGATCCCGCTGTCAGGCTTTTACCTAGCTTGTAGGGCTGGATGTCACTCAATAGTATCTACCTGGTCCCCGAGCAAATCCCGCTCCCAGGCTCTCATCTAGCTGGCAGGGTTGGATGCAACTCAATGGTGTCTACCAGGAGCCCGAGCAGATCCTGCTGCCAGGATCTCACCTAGCTGGTAGGGCTGGATGTCACTCGATGGTGTCTACCCAGACCCTGAGCAGATCCCGCTACCAGACTATCACCTAGCTGGCACGGCAGGATGTCACTCGATGGTGTCTACCCGGAGCCCGAGCAGATCTCGTTGCCAGGCTCTCATCTAGCTGGCAGAGCTGGATGTCACTCGATGGTGTCTACCAGGACCCCGAGTATATCCCGCTACAAGGCTCTCACCTAGTTGGCAGGGCTGGATGTCACTCGATGGTGTCTACCCCGAGCAGATCCCGCTGTTAGGCTCTTACCTAGCTGGAAGGGCTGGATGTAACTCGATGGTGTCTACCCAGACCCCGAGCAGATCCCAATGCTTGGCTCTCACCTAGCTAATAGGGCTGGATGTCACTCAATGGTGTCTACCTAGACCCCGAGTAGATCCCGCTGCCGGGCTCTTACCTAGCTAGCAGGGCTGGATGTCACTCGATGGTGTCTACCCAAACCCCGAGCAGATCCAACTGACAGGCTCTCACCTAGTTGGTAGGGCTAGATGTCACTTGATGATGTCTACCCGGACCCCGAGTAGATCCCGCTTATATGCTTTCATCTAGCTGACAGGGCTAGATGTCACTCGATGGTGTCTACCAGGACCCCGAGCAGATCCCACCGCCAGGCTCTCGCCTAGCTAGTAGGGCTGGATGTGACTCGATGGTGTCTACCCATATGCTGAGCAGATCCCACCGCCAGGCTCTCACCTAGCTAGCAGGGCTGGATGTCACTCGATGGTGTCTACCCAGACCCCGAGCAGATCCCGCTTCCAGGCTCTCACCTAGCTGGTAGGGCTGGATGTCACTCGATGGTGTCTCCCCAGATCCCGAGCAGATCCCGCTGTCAGGCTCTCACCTAGTTGGCAGGGCTGGATGTCACTCGAGAGAGTCTACCCAGACTACGAGAATATCCAACTGCCAGGCTCTCACCTAGTTAGCAGGGTTGGATGTCGCTCGACAGAATCTACTTAGACCCCAAACTGGCTAGCGGGACGGGGGACATTGGTGAATGTGATTATGTCTTAAGTCTGGACCCAGGCACCGGAACATCAGAAGCAGAAATCGCAAGGTTGATAGAATGTACTCGGTAGGTCGGCGAGCCAGAGGTGTCGAGTCGAGACCCTGGCAGATCAGCAAGCTAGGTCTTTGGTTAGGCGAGGCAAGCTCTCGGGACCCAAAATATTCTCCAGACACCCAAAACAGCCACCGAGGTCGTGAGAACCCAAGCCGCGCTGCGACCTCATGGGGGCCAGCTCACGTGAAACTAGGCGACCCGGGCGCGTGGCTAGCCGACCCACTCCCTCTATCTCACATAGGTAGCAAGGAGGATTCGGGCTAAAGAGGCGAGTCGCAATTCGCGGTTCGGCTAACTAGGGTCCCTATGCTTCCTAAGCTAATTCCTTAGGGGATGCACGATCTCGTTAAAAGGACATGGGATCGGAGGCAGCGAGCGAGAGAGTCGGGACAGGCCGCGAGTACGAAATAAAAAGAGAGAGATAGACAACATCACGTCAGAATGGAACATACATATATCATTGATTGAATAAAGAAAGAATTACCAAGTTTTGGGGCCCAACCCGCATTTACATTAGGATAACAAAAAATGAAACAAAGGCGCGGCGCGGGAATTTAGCAAGGCGAGCCATCGAGCGGCGAACCCCCTAGAGGGGTTGGTAGGACTCGTCGCACAGCTTGGGTACCAGAAGGAATAGTTCCGGTACCACTTCGCTCGCGGAAAGGCCCGCTCCCTCGCTCGTTGTAAGGCTAGCTCGCCACAGAGTCTTGAGGGTATACTTTGCCTCTTTAGCTGCATTCTTCTACATCATCTCCTCCTGCTTGTATTCGGTGTAGTGGGAGAGCTGACAACTGCTGCTGGAGGGCGGCGGCGGGGTCGTGACTTCTAGTTCCCACACCCGTGCCTGCAGGGCCTCCTTTTCTTTCTCAAGGGAGGCGATCTAGAAGCTCAGACGCTTGGCCATCGCCGCATCCTGCGAGAACAGGATAGTGAGATAGAGAAAAGGGAAAGCAATCACAACAATGGGTGTGAGTCGCAAGACTTACCGCCCTCCCAGGTACCCGACGAGGACTGCATTAGCCGAATCCGCCCTCTTCCTCCGATGCTCCGCTTCCTCCTGAGTGAGACGACGAGCTTATTCCTTCTAATTAATCAGCTTCTTAAGCAAGGGGGCAATCTTCTCCATCTGGGTGCATCGCCGACCTACCATGTGGGCCACCTCTAGGCTGCGGATCTGGGCCCGCGCGCTCTCATGATTGAGTACCCGCGTAGCATCCTCGTCATAGATCGCGACGTCTTCCCGCGCATAGAGTCCGAACGAGAAGTTGTATGCCCACACGCTAATGGTTTCCTGTTCCAACCAGCTCGGCAGCAGGGTGTAGATGATGGCCCGGTTCGCCTCCTTGTCCCACTGGAGGAGGGGGATGCCGAACTCATTTAAGGGCCGCTCGCCGAAGCCAAAGTTCTGGTGCCATCTCAGCACCAGCTTTACAGCAGGTGGCTCTCCTTGCGGCCTGGAGGTCCCGGCCGCCTCGCCAGGGGAGCCGCTGGTCGAGGCGGCCGCAGGGGCGGGGTCCTAAATTGACTGGACCGCCGGGGCCTTGCCTTTTCTCCGGGCAGCGGTACGCGCGTCTCCCGCGGTCTTCGGCTTCTTGGGCGGCGGCGGTGGTAGAGGCTATTCGCGGCTAGGCCTCTTCTGGACGACAGAGGCCGAGGTCTCACGATGCCCGGCTGCTGCGACCTCGGCGCGGGCAAGCTCGCTGGAGGCGACTTGCGCACTATCGTAGGGAGGGTGCAGGGGAATGTCTCGCTTGCTTGTAGAAAGGAAATTATGACAGGAAAATAACAAGGTTAAAAGGGAGAAGCGCGAGTAGCTTACCTCCCCTGGGCAGGATGAGAGCGAGGCTGTCCAAGTTCCTGCGCAGAAATGCGACCTCGAAGTTCTTCCCTACAAAGAACCTGCACAACTCTGCTTTAAGAGCCCCCAGGATAGGGGTGGTAGCTTGTCTCGCTGAGCTGGACTGGTGAGAAGGGGATATTACTGAAGTCCCGTTTAACAAAGATGAACTTCTTCAGCTAGTTATGGCTCTTGTTGACGGTCTCCCACACTTTGACATGGTTGCTGGAGAAGTAGGCGGTCCAGTCTTTGTTCGCCCGGAAGGAGAACAGCTTGCGGAAAACCGTGAGGCTGAACTCGATCCGCTCTTCCCGCAGGAAGAAGGCGAACCCGACCACCACCGCTATGGAGTTTGGGGTCATCTGACCGGGGATGACCCCAAAGTATTTCAGTATTTGGCAGATCTCTAGCCATAGGGAAAGCTGGAGGCCCGCATCAAAGTGCGTCATGGGGATGTCGAGCTCATCTACTGAGTGGTCGTTGATCTTTTCCCCCTCCCCGGGTCGCCTCGCCACGAAGCCAGGCGGGATGTAATCGCCGATCGCATTGAAGAACTCGCCTTCGAAAATGGCAGTGTGGGAGAAATTGTGCTCGGAGAAAGTCTAGGCGCATTTGCTCCGCCCATCAGCGTCGCCGCCACCCCTGTTGAAGCCAAAAATGACCTCAACGGGAGTTCAAAACTGGGGTGCTGCCAACACCTACTTCTCTCAAGATTCGACCCTCGACTAGTTGCAAAGGACCTAAGACTGACCCAAAGCCTCAGCAGGGAGGTCCCACCTCACACCCGGAAGATCTCTGAGAGCTTCCCCTCCAAAGCCAAAAGCTAGGCTAGGAGCTCCTCAGAAAGCACTGGAGATTGGAAGATAATGAAAGCTTGCTTTCTAAGGAGCTCTTATGGGTCTATTTATAGCCTTTTACTGACCTGAGATTACTGAAATACCCTTAGTTGATCTGCCAATAGCCAAATCCCGCTGTTTATCCTGAGGGTATAGGGGTAATTTTACATGAGGGTAATTAGGTCATTTTACCCCGGGCCCTGGGCCCCACTCGGCGAGAACTCTGAGCCGAGAGCCTTCCTGTCCAGAGCCCGATGCAAGCGGTCTCGCCTTCTTATAGGCGAGAGCTCCTCCAAGGCAGGAGCTTGGCGCAAGCACAAGCGTTCCCGCCCACTCATGGGCGAGAACTTCTTCAGGGCGGGAGCTCCTCTGGCTAGCCTAATCCTGACCGTTGGTGTCTCCGGGTTCGACTCAGCGAATATGGGGTTGTACACAATCCCCGCTCTTTTTGAGCTAGCTCTGCGCTCGAAAAGACACGTCCAACCTGTAAATATTCGCTGAGCACGCGTCACCATCAGAGAATCTTTTGGTGGGCCATACCGTGACTATATATATATGTGCTGATAGACGATCATAAATCCACCCCCGAATCGTCGCTCCTTGTCTGAGTTCTCGCTTCCTCCGGCGATGCGTTCCAAGCGTGTTGACAAACCTCTCCCGCAGGACCTTCAATACCGTATCGATGCGGCCCAGGCGCGAGCCAAGGCTAACTGCACCTTGGTTGGCCCCTGGCTGGAGAGAAAGTCGTCAGCCGCTGAGCCCTCTCAGCTAAAGAAGAAAAAGAAAGAGAAGAAGAGGGCGAAGGTGGTCCAGCGAGACCTGTCTCACGAGAACAGGAGCTCGCCTACCCCGACCCCAAGCCGTGCGGATGATCCCTCTCCGTAGAAGGTATGTCTATTGACTCGCTAATCATTGAAACCATTAGCTGTTTACGCGGGAGGATTTGCGGCTGACGCGATATTTCTCGCAGGAATCGGCCCCTGACGACGTCAGGCCCCTGCAGGAGCCCTTGGACTCATCATTTCGTCCTCCTGAGAATCAACTGCGGGTCTCGGAGGTCGCTCCTCCGCCTGACTCCCAGAGAACTGCAGGTATCTTTTCCACTCTCACTCCTAACTCAGTCTTAGATTGCTGAATTGACTTCCCGCAGCACCAGCCTCCGCCAAACCGGGTCTCGCCACCTGGGAAAACGAAGGGTCACTAATCGGCCTGCCCCTGCGGTTGATTCCACCCTACCGGCGGGAGGAGTGGCTGTCGAATCTTCTGTAGCTCCACAGGATGCCGGCCATACCATTGGTGAGGACAACTCCCCCCTGCTTCCGGCCAAGCCGGGATCACCACTCGTAAAATCTTCCCCCCGGGAAAAGGAAATCCGCTCCACCTCCTCTTTGGAACTGCGGGGGGGGGGGGGGGGGGGGGGGGGCCTTCTCGCCTGCCGTCGGCCGGCGGTTCTCGCCATACTGCAGGTATGCGGTATGCTTATCATAATTATCGTTTAGCTCTCACCATGATCATGGAATTCTTTTGTCAGGGGATCCGGGCTCGCAGTCGGGAGCTGACACAGAGGATGAAGATTACGATGAAGACAGAGAGGGGGAGGACGGTGAGAGCTCCCCCTTCCCTTCTTCTGATGAGATGGAGGAAATCTTGACCAGTGCCGGGAGTGCTAAAAGGCGGGGGAAGAGGGTTTCCGCCGTCCTGTCGAAGCTTATACGGCGAGAGTGGGCCCATGACTCTGCGGCGAGAGAGTTCCGCCAATCGGTGGAGAAGAGGCTAGAGGCTCTGGAGCGAGACTACTTTGTCGGTGAGACGGATCGACCAGGTGGGCCTACCGTCGGGTCCTCTCCCTAAAGGTGCATTGCGTGGATCTGAGACCTATCCCGCCGAATCAACCTAGGATGCACCGTCCTATCGTCCTATTTTAACCTGCAGTCTCCACCGAGGACTAGACAACGGGAACGAGGACGATGGCAGTGGGAACCTTATTGATTCGTGAGATCTCATCCTTTCTTACCCCTGGCCTTCTCCTTCCCCATGTACCCTATTACTTTTTTATCGGTCTAACTCATAACTTTGTTATTATTATTATTTTTTTTATTCGGCTCTCTCACGGTGAGAGTAACCCCTGCTTCCGCTCGTTTTACTTGTCGCGTGTCATCTCAAAATGTTTGCGCTAATCAGATTTGTCGGCCAGTCGCTGTCAATCTTGGGCGGGAAACTGAGGCGCCGCCGAATTAGGGCGTGATGGTTGTACCCCCGCCGCCTTTTTGGGAATAGCCATGATGATCACGGTTTTCTATAAATAGGGAAGTCCACCCACTGTATTTATTTCTCCGATCCGAAACCCTTGCTTTTCTTTCTCGTTGCTTTCGCAGTTTGCCGAGAGCTCTTGCTTGCTTTCGCTTCCCTCTCCCATTCTCGCTCAGTTCTCGCTCTCGCCTCTCTTCTGAATACCTCGCCCTCAACCTCACAAGCACGATGCTGGGCGGAAGCGAGGGACGCTATAATTGCGCGGAAGCCTTCCAAAAGCATCAGTTCCCCTCTTGTAGCCTAACCATGGAGGAGTTCCAACTGATCCAGACCAGTTATGTTCCCGCCGGCTTCACCGCGCGAAACCCCGACAACCGCGACAGGGTGAACAATGCGGGGGAGGGGGAGCTTGCCATCCCCATTGAGCACTTCGAGGTGGGCTTCCGCCTCCCACTCTGGCCAGAGATGCGCCAGGCCCTCCGGTACTATGGAGTGGTTCCCGCGCAGCTGAATCCTAATTCGGTCACTATTCTTGTGGCGTTCATCTGCTACATGCGATCCGAGAGGATCGAGTTTAGCCTCCCTATCTTCCGGAAGCTGTTTACCTTCCGCGCTAAGGGAGGGGTGGTCTTCTTTTCGGGGAAGCTGCTCAAGACCACCGGTCTCGCCGACAAGCACCATCACTGGGGCGAGAAGTTCGTCTTCATTTTCGGCGATTTCAGGAATGTTCATCTCGCGCCCATTCAGTATGAGGACGCCGCTTACAAGCCGCCCTCCTTGGGCTCGCGCGAGAGCGCCCTCCTTGTGTTCTTCGGAACCAAGGATTTCGACGTCCAGTTCCACCGGCGGGGCGTCGATTCGCTCCTCCCCGTGCCTCCGGGCGAAGGTACGGTCTCGCATTTGACTCGCTATTCCCCCCTTTTCGACGTCCAGTTCCTCCGGCGGGGCGTCGATTCGCTCTAGCGAAGTTCGCGGCTCAAGCTTGCCGGGACGAGCCGGTCCCGCTTCCTTCGACCAGTGCCGGGAAGCGAAAGCCCGGCACCCCTTTGCCCCCAGCGCTCAAGAGACCCAAAATAACCGCTGTCGAGAAGGGTAAAGCCGTAGCGGTTTTGCCGACCCGACCTCCCGCTCCAGGCTGCTCCTTTGAAGAGATCTTGCAGGCCGCCAGCGAGATTGCTGTTACCAGGGGTGGCGCCGAGGCACCTGCCGAGAACCCCCCGACCCCTGGTGGAGTAGATGGCGAGGGAGCCTCCGCCGAGACCTCCGCTCAGTCTCCGCCTGGAGAGGTGCTGCGGGGTCATCAAAATGTTGGTCTCGGCACGAAGTGCCTTGATGCGGAAAATAAACCGCTGCTTCAGTGGGACCCTGATACCAACAGGGTCTCAATCTCGTCTCTTCTACCCAGCTAGGCAGAGCGAGATGAGGTCACCAGCGAGGCCCTCCCCTTGGGCTACGGTCTTTACAGCCGGGAGAACGCCATCATCTACGATAAAATGACCACTAGGCTCCTGGCCTACGACTCCACCCGGGCCCTGATGCGCGGGATCGAGCTTGCGCATATGTGCGCACGTTGGAGTATCACCATCGACCGCAACTTCCAAGATATGTTCAACGCAAGGGAGGAGGCGATGGCTCAGGCGGCTGCCTTGAAGAAAGAGCTGGCAGATGCTAAACAACTGTTGTCCTTGCGCCCGACGGAAAAGGTAAGCGAGACCTTTCGTGGCACTCGCTCTCGCCACTGCAGATTTCATCCTTTTTCCTTTCATGTGAACCTCTCGCTACGCAACATTCCGCTCAGGCCGTGGCGCTTCGCGTGGAGCTAGCCCATACGCGATACGAGAATGTCCTGCTGAGGGACCAGCTCCGGCGCATGGAGGCAACTGCGCCCCCTCGTCCTCCACTGGACGAAAGGTTGAGGAGCCGCCACTATTCAGTCTACGACATTGACAAGCTCCTTCAGGCCAACACTCAAGCTACAGTCAAGCTGACCCTGGAGACGCTGCGAGACGTAGGTTGCTTGGACGGGAGAGGCAAGTCCATCACCGCTCTCCAGCTCGTCCCTTAGCTCTTCGAGCCCATCCCGAAGCCCCCAGGCGCGCCCGATTCCCCGCCTTCGGATGTCCCGAAATCCCCTGCCGCAGGTGGCGAGACATCCGGGGAGGGCTCCGGCGAGAGCTCTCGCGGGAGTTCAAGCGAGAGCTCGGAGGGATACAGCGTGTCTCCCTAAAGGGCCCCCCTTTCTTTTCTCTTTTGGTTGTACTGAGCGAGATGCTCTAGATTTGTAATTACATTAAGTAAATACATTGTAAATATTCTGTTTGTATGTCATTTTCTTTTTATTATAAATGTGTTTGATACAACTGTTGAGGCTGAGTGCTTCTCAAGCATGCTTCCGCCAAGGCCCTTGCCCCCCAGGGCAGTCTCCCTTAGCAATGGATAGGCGAGAACCTATCGAAAGAGCCCAGGGCTTAGACATCTCGTTTCCGCACTCTGCCGAGAACCGTCAGCCGGGAACATTGCTCGCAGGCCCTTTAAGGCGAGGCCGTCCCTCTTTACCTTGCGCGAACTGTTCAAAGCTTTCGCCTAGCATTTCCCACTGTCTGACCAAGGATACTGTCAGGAGACTTCCCGCCAAGAGCTTACTTCGGCGAGATCTCCTTGTCGGAGATCTCTCCACCGAGATCTCCTCTAGCCGAGACCTCTCCTGCCTGAAGGGATCCTACCACTTTTCATTTCGTGTTCCAGGTGCGTTTCTTGCCCTCCTCAGAGCATCCGAGTCGAAGTGTCTCCTAGGATAAAAAACTTCCCTCCCACAGGCGAGCCTTCGGGCCTGCCAGCTAACGAGAGCCTGCGCAGCGGGTCTACCTGGGCCCGAGCCGAGATCGGGGTGCCGATGAAGTTTCCTCAAACCAAACCTATCCCCCACAGGCGATCCTTCGGACCTGCCATCTAGATGAGAGCCTGCGCAGCGGGTCTACCTGGGGTCATATCGAGCTCGGGGTGCCGATGAAGTTTCCTCAAACAAAACCTATCCCCCACAGGCGAGCCTTCGGACCTGCTAGCTAGATGAGAGCCTGCGCATCGGGTCTACCTGGGGCCGAGCCAAGCTCGGGGTGCCGATGAAGTTTCCTCAAACCAAACCTATCCCCCACAGGCGAGCCTTCGGACCTGCCGGCTAGATGAGAGCTTGCGCAGCGGGTCTACCTGGGGCCGAGCCGAGCTCGGGGTGCCGATGAAGTTTCCTCAAACCAAACATATCCCTTACAGGCGAGCCTTCAGACCTGCCAGCTAGATGAGAGCCTGCGCAGCGGGTCTACCTGGGGCCGAGCCGAGCTCGGGGTGCCGATGAAGTTTCCTCAAACCAAACCTATCCCCCACATGCAAGACTTCAGAACTGCCAGCTAGATGAGAGCCTGCGCATCGGGTCTACCTGGGGCCAAGCCGAGCTCGAGGTGCCGATGAAGTTTCCTCAAACCAAACCTATCCCCCACAGGCGAGCCTTCGGACCTACCAGCTAGATGAGAGCCTGCGCAGCGTGTCTACCTGGGGCCGAGCCGAGCTCGGGGTGCCGATGAAGTTTCCTCAAACCAAACCTATCCCCCACAGGCGAGCATTCGGACCTGCCAGCTAGATGAGAGCCTGTGCAGCAGGTCTACCGGGGGCCGAGCCGAGCTCGGGGTGTTAGAAAACACATAAGTACATCCTATCAATAAGCAAGAGAAAAACAAGTCAATTGATGTAGTATAACAAGCTTGATTTTGAATACATAATTACATCTTCCCCATCTCACGGGTAGAAGCGTTTTAGGTCATCCCCGCTCCAGGTGTGTCTTAAGGCCCTCCCCTCCACGTCCTGGAGGTAGTAACCTCCTGTTCCAAGGACTTCCTTCACTATGTAAGGTCCTTCCTAATTCGGGTTGAGCTTGCCCACGGGAGCCGACCTTCTTGCCGCGTCGACCTTTCTCAGCACCAGATCTCCTTCGACAAACTGCTTGACCCTGACATGCTTATCGAAATAATTGGCCATCCCCTGCTTGATCTCTTCTTGCCTGATGGGCGCCACGTCCCGTAGCTCTTCCGCCATGTCTAGCGAGAGGCGTAACCCATCCTCATTCTCCAACCTCCAAGTCTCATCTCCTTCGCCCGCGGCTGAGACCAGCGGGGACCGAACCTCGAACTCCAAGGACTGCCTCACACCTGTGAGAAAGCTTGAAGGGGGTCTCACCGGTGGCCGTGTTCGGGGTCATTCGCAAGGCCCACAGGACCGAGGGGAGCTACTCCATGCAATTTCCCTTTAAGTTTTCAACTTTCTTTTTGAGCAGGTTCACAATAATCTTGTTTGCCGCTTCCACCTGGCCGTTGCTCCGGGGGTGGTGGACAGAGGCAAATCTGAGGTCTATCCCCAGTTGGGCGCAGAAGCTGATGAACTCTTCACTGGCAAACTAGGGACCGTTATCTGTCACTATCGCTTGAGGCAGCCCGTGTCTGCATATGATCTCCCCCCAGATGAAGTTCCTTATGACTTGCGAGGTGACCTTGGCCAAGGCCTTAACCTCCAGCCACTTTGAGAAGTAATCGACCATGACCAAGAGGAACCTCCTTTGCCCACTAGCCGGAGGAAAAGGCCCAACTAAATCCATCCCCCAGATAGCCAACGACCACGGTGCCGCGATGCTTCGGAGCCTTTAAGGTGCCAAGAGCTGGAGGGGGGCGCAGAGCTGGCACTTTTGACACCTCCTTGCAAACTCCGCGGTATCCTTCCTTAGGGTGGGCCAGAAGTACCCCTGCCTGACCACCCTTGCCTCCAACATCCTACCTCCAGAATGACTGTCGCATTCGCCTGAGTGCACCTCTCCCAAGATCCTTGGGATCTCTTCTTCGGTTACACATCTTGCCAGGAGCCCTGACAACATCTTACGATGCAACCCCCCTTCTATCATCAGGTAATGAGCTGCCTTGCGCCTGAAGCTCTTTGCATCCTTAACCTCCTCTGTCAGCCTGACTGTGGTCAGGAAGGTTACCAACGGGTCCACCCACGAGGATCGCCGACCTACCTCCATCAACTCCCCTTCCTCAATGGCTGGCCGAAAAAGTTCAGTCAAGGTTCCTCCTCCCCGAGTCCCAAACTTCGCCAATCGATCGGCAGCCGCGCTCTCCTCCCTGGGGACATACTGGATTGAGAATGACCGGAACCCACCGATGATCGCCCTTACCTTGGATAGGTATTTTATGAGGGTAGGTTCCCGAGCTTCAAACTCTCCTCGGATCTGCGACGCTACTACCATTGAGTCAGTGAAGGCCTCCACATCCTGGATCTCAATCTCCTTTGCCAAGCGAAGGCCGACGATCACGGCCTCATACTTTGCTTGGTTGTTGGTCACTGGAAAGTGGTAAGCCACCGCCTACTCTATCGCGACTCCCTGGGGGCTTATCAGCACCACTCCTCCCCTGAGGGAATGTTTTCCTGAGGCCCCATCAACCATCATCTTCCACTCTTCCTGTGACTGATGCTCTCCCTCCTCGACTTCGACAATATAGTCCGCCAGAAAGTCCGCCACCGCTTGCGCCTTAATGGAGATTCTCAGAACAAAAGAGATGTCGAACTCGCTTAGTTCAATGGACCACTTGGCAAGTCTTCCTGAGTGCTCTACCCCTTCAAAGATCTTGCGAAGAGGATGGTCGGTCACCACCATAATCGAGTGTGCTTGAAAATACGGCCGGAGATTCCTTGCAGAGATGACCAAAGCGTAAGCCAACTTTTCAAGGATGGGGTAGCGGAGCTCTGCCTTCTTCAAGATCCGGCTGAAGTAGTAGATGGGCAGTTGCTTCTTTCCCTCTTCCCTTACTAGAACGGAGCTCACCGCCTCAGCTCCTACTCCAAGGTACAAGGTCAGGTCCTCCCCTTCTTTTGGGCTCTAAAGTAGAGGAGCCTGAGAGAGCTGTCTTTTCAGCCCTTGGAAGGCTTCTTCGCACTCGGCAGTCCACTCAAACCTTTGGTTCCCTCGCAGCACCTTGAAGAATGAAGAACACTTGTCTCCTGACCTGGAGAGGAACCTGCTCAGCCCAGCCAGTTTGCCTATCAAGCGTTGGACCTCCTTGGCATCGCGAGGTGATTCCAAATCCGGGATGACCTTTACCTTGTCCGGGTTAGGTTCCACCCCTGCCAGAGTCAAGAGATGCCCAAGGAACTTCCCGCGGCTGACCCCAAAGACACACTTTAAGGGGTTCAGCCTCATCTTGAATCTCCGCAGGGTGGTGAATGTCTCTTATAGATCCTTCAGGTGCGAATCCACGCACTTGCTCTTGATCATCAGGTCATCGACATAGACCTCCAAGTTTCTCCCCCTTTAATCTCGGAAGACCTGATCCATCATGCATTGGTATATAGCCTCTGCGTTCTTCAACCCAAAGGGCATCATTTTATAACTGAAGCATCCCTCCCTCGTGATGAAGGAAACATCCTTGACATCGAGAGGGTGCATCCGGATCTGGTGATAACCTGAAAAAGCATCCAAAAAGCTCATAATAGAAAAACTGACGGTTGAATTAACCAGTGTGTCGATCCGAGGCAGGGGGTAATAATCCTTAGGGC
This sequence comes from Platanthera guangdongensis, assembly GCA_039583875.1. Taxonomy (NCBI): domain Eukaryota; kingdom Viridiplantae; phylum Streptophyta; class Magnoliopsida; order Asparagales; family Orchidaceae; genus Platanthera; species Platanthera guangdongensis. The sequence goes on from CM077156.1 coordinate 162,396,600, forward strand.
ATGATTTTTTTTAACAAAGAGAAATCGATACACATTCACCATTTCCCACCCCATTCTTAACCATTACCACATTGGAGATCCAGCCTGGATACTGGATCTCTGAGATGAAGCCGGCCTCCAGGAAATTCCTGACCTCTTCGCGGATGGGCTCCTCCAGCTTGGTGGCGATGACCCTCATCTTTTGGCGTATGGGACGAGTGCGGGGGTACAGATTCAGGCGGTGGCAGGCCACGTCCGCGTCGATGCCCGACATGTCTACCGCGCTCCAAGCGAAGATGCCGATGTTGCTTTGAATGCAGGACCCCACTCGCTCCCGGTCCTCGGGACCCAAGCCCCCGCTGACCCGCACTGGTGAAGACCTCCATCTCCACTACTTCCTCGGCCGTCTCCAGCCGCGACTGCTCCCAGCCGACCCTTGCTTCTTCCTCCAGCTCCAACTCCTCCCTCCCTACCTCCTCCTCAATCTCCATCGCCTCCTCCGGCCCCTCCTGCTGCTGCTCGACTTCCACCCCCCTCTGGGCCTCTCTCTCCACTCCTGCTACTTGCTCTTCTACCTCCATCGCCCCCTTCGGGCTCTCCTGCTGCTGCTCAGCCTCCACGCCCCTCTGGACCTCTCTCTCAGCTTTCTCCTGCTCCTCCAGTCTCCTTCCTCGCCTCCTTTAGGCTCATCCCCTCTTCCTCGACGTCCTCCTCTTGCTCCGCCATCTCCCTCTCTAGCTCTCCTGCCTCGGCCATCCAGGACACGGTGTTGACTGCCATCACATAACATTGTCTCGCCACCTTCAGATCCCCCCTGATCCTAACCTACACCCCTCCGCTATTGAACTTAAGACATTGGTGGAAAGAGGAGGGGACGCAGCAAAAGGCGCTGATGAGGGGATGCCCAAAGATGGTGTTGTAACTGCTCGGAGCGTCCACTATCACGAACCTGCAGTTCCGTGACGCTCCTCCCAACTTCACATGCATCCCTACTCCTCCTTCTACTTCCTTCCTCTCTCCAAAAAATCCAAACAGCGGTCCATCCGAAGCCAAGATCCTTTTCCCCTCAACCCTCATCTCATCGAAGGCCTTCTTGAAGATAACATTTACTGAGATCCCGTTGTACACCAGTATCCTCGAGACCGTTAAATTCTCCACTGCCGTCTGGATCACCAGGGCATCACAGAATGGATATTCATAGTCCGACATGTCTGCTGACGAGAAGGTGATCTTTTCTTCCGGTGGGGGAGCCTAGGAGGTAGAGGAGACCCCCTTCGGTACATGGTTTGAAGGCTCCCCTTGCGGGTTGCCTCGATCCCCACTCCTCTATGGATCACCCTGATTCCTCCCCGGGTTCCCACGTCTACCCGATCTTCACACCTATCATCCATCTCCCCCTGCTGTACTTCCACGATCCTAACCGGCGGATCCTGCCTCCCTGCTCCTCTTGCTTCCCTCATCTCTAAGAACTCAGGGCAGGTGGCCGTCGCGTGACCCTCCTCCTGGTGGAAGTCACAAAAGAGCAATGCCGCCCTACTCCTTCCTTCTCCTCCTCCTCTTCTCCCAGCTCCTCAAACTCCTCTCCTCGCTCCTCTTCCTCTGCCCACATCCATGGCCTCTTGCGGCGGCGGGATGTGACCCCTTGGCTCCTGCCTCCACGCCGGTTGGTCGAACCTCCTGGGTTCCCGTAAGTTATCTCTTCCCTGGTAGCCTCCTCCTTGGCTTTGGGGGCGACCCTCCTAGGGCCTCCAACCCAACTGGTTGTTTGGCTCCCGGGCCCCCCATCCCTGCTGCTGCCCATGTCTTCGGGGTTCTTCCCTCCTTCTTTCTTCTCTTTGCTCCCTCGGCTCCCTCGGCTCCTTCTGCCTTCCTGCTGTAGGATCCTTCACATCATCTTCCTCCAGCCTGGCCAACTTCCTAGCGAACGCTGGATTTTCCCTCTCGAAGTCTATCTCTTTCGCCGCCCTCTCCATGAGCTCCTCAAATGAGAGGGGGGGGGGGCACTCTCTTCAACTCCATACTGAAGAATCCCGACCTCATGCCTAGGGTAAAGGCGAGCATCAGCGCGTACCCTGGGACCTACTGTACCAGGAGGATCTCTTCCTGAAACCAGTCAACGTAGTGACCCAGTGTCTCATCTGGCTTCTACCACACTACAAACAGGCACTCCGCCTCCTTCTTCCGCTTCTTTGATGTTGAGAACCTCAACAGGAAACTTCTTCGCAGATCTTCAAAACAGAAAATCGACCTTGCTGGCAACTAGTAGAACTAGTCCCGAGCCTTCTCCTTCAACGTGATGGCAAATAGCCGATAATTGAAGGCAACCATCATCTGCCTTATAGAAACGACATCTTCAAACCACTGCACGTGCTGTACAGAGTCATACTTCCCCGAGTAGTAGGACATGTCAGGCTCCCGGACCGGTACCAGAGCTGAGATGATGAGCTCGCTGAAAGGGCTCTCGCCTCCTGCCTGGCGAGAGGGCACGTCCCGTGGCCTCGGCTGGCTGGCCCGATCCACGAGACCGTGCCCGGGATGGGTTCTCGCACTGCCGCCTCCCTCTCGCCCAAATCTGTCAGAGCCTCCTTGCCCGGGCGCTGGCCTGGGAAGAGCTCCCGGGCGGCCACGTCCCTCTCGCCAGCCTCCGCCGGGACCTCCTTACCCGGGCGCTGTCCAGGGGCGTTCTCTCCCAAGAGCGGGACCTCCTCTATCGGAACCTGAGGTGTGGCCTACTCGCTTCGGGCCGAGAAGGCCAAGCTGATGATCTGCAAGACTTCTCGCCTGAAGTCCTCCAACATCTTCCTCGTCGCCTCCTCTCCACGGGTGGGGGAGCCTCCAGAACCAGACCCTTCATCTTCACCTCCAGCCATGGGACAAAACTCAAGCCTTTCTTGTATCAGCTACCTTCCACGCTCACCGCACCAGAACTGTTGAAGCTAAAAATGACCTCAACGGGAGTTCAAAACTGGGGTGCAGCAAACATCTACTTCTCTCAAGCTTCGACCCTCGACTAGTTGCAAAGGACCTAAGACTAACCCAAAGCCTCAGCAGGGACGTCCCACCTCACACCCGGAAGATCTCTGAGAGCTTCCCCTCCAAAGCCAAAAGCTGGGCTAGGAGCTCCTCAGAAAGCACTAGAGATTGGAAGATAATGAAAGCCTGCTTTCTAAGGAGCCCATATAGGTCTATTTATAGCCTTTTGCTGACCTAAGATTACTGAAATACCCTTAGTTGATCTGCCAATAGCCAAATCACGCTGTTTATCCTGAGGGTATAAGGGTAATTTTACCTGAGGGTAATTAGGTCATTTTACCCCGGGCCCTGGGCCCCACTCGACGAGAACTCTGAGCCGAGAGCCTTACTGTCCAAAGCCCGGCGCGCGCAAGCGGTCTCGCCTACTTATAGGCGAGAGCTCCTCCAAGGCAGGAGCTTGGCGCAAGCGCAAGCGTTCCCGCCCACTCATGGGCGGGAACTTCTTCAGGGTAGGAGCTCCTCTGGCTAGCCTAATCCTGACCGTTGGTGTCTCCGGGTCTGACTCAGCGAATATGGGGTTGTACAACCCCCACACATCTCATAGGAGGATTGTTTGTTAAACAGGATGTTGTGGTTCTCGCAGGAAGCGAGCGAGTGGGGAGTCGCAAGCAGTAGAGAAGGAAAGGAAGTCTTAAATGTGGTAGGTAAGAAAGGGTCGGCATAGCCTATTTATAGGGAGAAAAAGGGCAGGAAAATGTTCCGCCAGCGGGAAATGTGCGGATAGCAAACTATGCCCTAACGCTTCAACTTCCAGACCCACCGCGGGCTCATACCAGCTCGCTACTGTGCCACAAAGACTACTCGGCAGCAAGTTGTGCCCACTCGCGTTCGCTCAAAAGGCGGGTGAGCTGCAATTCGCTCCCGCCAAAAGCGGCAGGTGAGCCGCTTCGGCTCGCGCTCGGCGGATGTCCGGTTCGCTCCCGCCAATACTAGGTAGGCGGACGAGGCGAGCCAGTTCGACAACCCCACACCCGCTTGAAGATGGGCCAGGCAAATAAGGGCACCTCGTTTGCACTCGCCCAAGAAGAAAACCAGCGAAATCGTATGAAACATGCAGTAAACATGAGCCCGTTGGCGGGCGAGAGATCTCAAAAATTACAAATGAAAATTCGATGTCCTGAAAAGAAATTACTGCGCGAGCTGGTTTAGGATGCAGGTGCGATCCGGGGCTAGCGATCAGTGGCGGGGAAGGGGCGGGTGGCTCAGTACTGGATCCATTTCTACCTGCCCCCGCCCCCGCGTTCCGGATCGAGGCGGCACACGAGGATAGAAGTATTAACGAACTGCCGTTAATTCCTGCTGGGCCAGGTCGACCTGTTCCGTGGCGTGTCTAATCCTCTCCTCCGCCCGCATGATGTGCACCCCCGGAGAAGTGACTCCATCCCCGTCAGCCGGACACCTCATTCCCTCCAGAACTACGAACCGCTCCTCCGCCTCGGCCTTGTCCTCGTCTACCCTGTTGCAGACCTCCTGTAGCAACATGGATTGTTTTTGAAATAGCCGCATCACCCACTTCTTCATCCCCTCAGCATCCAGCGGGTCGCCCAGATACTTTGAGATATGATCCGTAGAGTAGAAGGAGAATTCCCCTCGCTGATGTCAACGTCAGAGGAGGAGATCGTGTTAAAACCTACAGAAGGAGAGATCAGAAAAAGCGAGCAGTAATAAACAGGCAAAAGTACAAACCCATCAGGAGTCTGCACATCGCCCGCACCGTCAGGTGGCCGGGAGGTGTCTGGCCGGCCCTGAAAGAGACCTCCTTCAAGAACTATGAAGGATTTCCCCAGCCCAGTGGGAATTGGTGACTGGGAAATCATCGGAGGGGCGTGCCACTGGCCCGAAGGGCTGGAGACCTGCTCGATTATCAATGGGAGGGAATGACTCCGCTCCCCTCCATCACCTCCATCTTCGCGAGGCGTCTCCTGTAAAAAAAGGAATCAGAGGAAGAATGGCGAATCAGACAGGAGGTTCACGTACCTCAAGGGCAACCTCGGCACCGGCCGCCGAGCTGGACCCTGGGAGGTCGTTTGCAGGAGACCGCCTGACGATCTACCCTTTCTTCGGCCTAAAGAGGGGATCGGGCGATCCACGCGCCAACCATGGGGCGGCGTCAAGAACTTGCTCCCTAGTCCCCTCCCTCGCTGCCGCCAAGCGCGCTCAAATCTCCTCGAACACAGGCATTATTCAGCTATAGCTCGCAAGGAAGGTTAAAGGAAGGCATGATTTTTCCCAAAGACCCGGTGGCATATTTATAGCATGATAGTGAGACCCACCAAAAGATTCTCTCCAGCTCAGCAAAGCACTCACCGAACACTTGGGTTGGATGATTCTTTTCGAGCTTTTCCAAACTCAAAAAGAGCGGGGATTTTGTACAACCCCGTGTTCGCCGAGTGGGTCCGCCAGGCCAGGCGAGCGAGCCAGAGTAACCGGCCCGCGTCAGAACAGCCGATGGGCGAACCCAGAACGATCGGCTCGCTCTAGACAAAGTTATGCGGGCGAGCCAGACCACCCAGCCCGCTATTACGTCGGTGACTTTGTCGCTAACCCGCCTCCGAATAGGGCGGGCGAGCCACGACAACCCGGCTCGCGTTCGCCTAAGGATGGAAGGCGAGCTGCTGGAGGCAGGCCGCGTCCGCCCAACAAGGCGACGAGTTGACGCGAGCCGACCCTGTGTTTGGGAAACACGCCTCGTGGGGTCCAGAGGCAAAATTACCCGGATGTCCTTGCTAGAGGTGCAAATAGCTTACTAGAACAGTGGAGTCAAGATGTTGGCAGGACACTTTTGGCTGTATATAGCTGTTCAAAACAACGGTGGTTGATTATTTGAAAACCGTTTTTCAGAAATCTATAAATAGACCCAAGGGGGTACCTCAGAAGACACGTTTTACTTGTGCCCCGATCTTCTTGCGCTTGCTGAGGTATCCTTAGCTCGGCTTTTGGCTAAGGAGGGGAAGCACTCTAATATCTTCCGGGTGTGTGGCGGGATCTCAACGCCGAGCCCTTGGGTCTGTTCCTTGTTTCATTTCCTTAGTTGTTTGGCTCGTTGGGGAGAAGTAAGTGTGCGATCACCCATTCCCTAAGGGTGAACTCCACAGAGTCCGAATTCTCGGTTTCAACATGTGGCTACGTTTTTAAGAGGGAAAATCTCCACCAAATCATGGATTCCAAGACATTCTAAGAAAGAGGAGGGGAAATCAAGACTTCTTCATCAATGGTTTGTGAAAATCCTCCATTGAAGTAGAGCGGCTAAAGCAAGGAAGACGACAGATCCTCGGGCTGATCGAGCGAGCGACTTCGGAAGGGGAATCCTCCAGCGTTTACTCGTTAAATTCATCAAGTTCTGTAAAATCTCTCCAATCGTTTCGCGGTTTTCTTCCATTGCTATGAACTAATTCCTCTAATCTTGTATTGTGAGAGTACTAAATTGTGTATGTTGATTATTTTCTAATTTTTACTTTGTGAATGTTTGGTGAATGTTATTTACCGAGTTTATAATCTTTTATTATGAAATTTATGGTCAAAGTTTCATCTTTATACCACGGTTCATAAATCGAGAGAGGAGTTGCATGTGTGCATTATATATTCGATATAGTATTTGAAGAGAGAAATTTTCTCTTGATATTAGCAACTTTGATTTTCATTCTTCGTTCGGTTTCCTATTTCACCAAAGAGGAAATAGTGGGATAGGGATTTCTAATATCGAGAGATACGGACCTCTATTTTAAAATCGTTGCAAGACGTTTCGCCTCACGTTTTCACAAGATCACATTTATATGTTTATCGCACTAGACTTAGGAAATCACGGTACAAGATTATCTCTCACAACTGGTAGCACAAATATTTTCTCTAGCATCCGTAGTTAATTTCAATTAATAGATTTTCTTTACAGTCTTTAAAATTTTTAAAAAATTATCATCTCGATTCACTTGGATTTAAAGAACGGGTTTAACTGGTATTTGCAAGCACTAAAGTCAAATATTTCCCCCCGACGTGCTTTTTTTCGCCCGAGCGCATTTTTTTTTTCGCCCGGGCGCGATATTTTCAAACGGACGCGCTTATTTCGCATGGACGCGTTTTTTTCGCTCGGGCGCGAATTTTTCGCTCGAGCCTGATTTTTTGCCCCGACGCGATTTTTTTGCCCCGACTCATTTGTTTCGCCCTGGCGCAAATTTTTTCAACCAGACACGATTTTTTCGCCCATATATGATTTTTTTCACCGCGACGCGTTTTTTTCGCCCATTGGCGTTTTGTTCCCCCGGACGCAATTTCTTCGCACGGGCGCACTTTAATCGCATTTTTTCGCCTGGGCCAGATTTTTTCGCTCGGGCTCGCTTTTTGCACTCGAACATGATTTTTTCGCCCGGACGTAATTTCTTCGTCCGGAAGCGATTTTTTCAGCCGAACGCGATTTCTTCGCCCCGACGCGATTTTTTCGCCCGACAACGATTTTTTTGCCCGGGCGTGTTTTTTTTGCCCGTATAGAATTTTTTTGCCCCGACGCGTTTTTTCAGCCAAACACGATTTTTCATGTCGGGGTGAAAAATCGCATTGGGACGAAAAAGTCGGAGGGAAAAAGTCGAGTCCGGGCGAAAAAGTCGCTTTCGGGCGAAAAAGTCGCGTCCTGGCGAAAAGTCGGGCCCGAGCGAAAAAGTCGCGCCCGAGCGAAAAAATCGCGCCCGGGCGAAAAAATTGCGCCCGGGCGTAAAAATCGCGCCCGAGCGAAAAAATCGCGCCCGGGCGAAAAAATCGCTTCCGGGTTAAAAAATCGCGTCTGGGCGAAGTAAACGCCCCCGGGTGAAAAAACGCGTCCGGGCCAAAAAATCACGTCCGGGCGAAAAAAATTATGTCCGGGGTGAAAAAGTCGCGTCTGGGAGAAAAAATCGCGTCGGGGCGAACAAAGTCGCGCTGGGATTAAAAGTGGTGTCCAGACGAAGAAGTAGCGTCCGAGTGTAAAAATTGCGTTCTGGTGGAAAAATTGCGTCTGTGCGAAAAAATTACGTCTCGGTGAAAAAATCGCGTTGGGACGAAAAATTTCGCTTTCGGGCCGAAAAATTTTAGTCGGGGCAAAAACATTGCATCATGACAAAAAAATCGAGTCCGGACGATAAAATTGATGCCGGGCGAAAAATCCACTTATGTTATTTTTAATTTAGTGCATTGACCAATGTCAATCCTATGATTGAAAATTTTTCTGCAAACGAACAATAAAAAATGATTAACGTCAATTCCTATGACAAAAAGTTATAATGCGGCCGAACAAAAGAATTGGATTTAAACTCAATGTAATTTCTCATATGTATTGATATTGGATTGAAAGTCAATACTTCAATATCAATGTCGTTGAAACGACAAACCCTTAGAAAAAATAAGAGAATCACTTGAAGATTGTTGGTGGTGGCCAGAAAAGTAGGGGAATATTTCCACCACCGCACCACCACAATGACACTACACCTTTGTTCGATACCTTTAGCCCCTCTTTTGATAATCATCTATACTCTATCGATGCCTGTATTTCTTAGGAGGTTAGATCTATGGATTTCGACCAACAAAATGTACCCTGATGGTCCTAGCCTAGGACCACGATCGTGCGAGGTAGCACTCCAAACCTATTTTAGGTTCATTGGAAGGCATCTCCTAGGTAGGAAGGAACTCCTGTCCTTCCTGATGGCTCTTAAGAAGGCTTCCATAGCCGGAGAAGAAGATCTCCAGCAGAAGGGGTTCAAGAATAAAATATATTATTTAGACTTTTCAATGACTGTCGGCGGCGGGAGGCCACCAGGAAGCCACTCATACGATTGTCTTCCTCTAAAGAGTCAAATGGCGGTGGAGCCCCGACCTAGGAGTCGCCGGCGAGGAGTGGCATCTGTCTTGAAAAGCATGAGATAGCTATTTCATCATCAAAGTTGTCTGGTTAATGAAGAAGACAAAATATGCATCGTTGATAACCTCAACAATGATTGGACTTCCCCACAACGGATCTAATGGTCTGATTCGCTGTGAGCATTGTAAAGTCTGTGGTGTAGCTTGACCTTAGACCATTAGATCGTTATTTTGATTCACGCTGGCTACTATTCGTAGACCATAAATGAATTAATATCGTATTAGGGTGTGACCCAATGTAAATAAAATACAGTTTCATTAATCTATAAAATAGAGGACCTTCTAGTCATTTTCATGAAAAGTGTTCAATACGTAGGTTGTAGAGGATGGTGAGACTTTCTCAAAATGTGGTGGCACGACTCATGTTGACACATGTAGTTCTCAAAATCTTTGTATGGGGATATGGTTTTCTAAATAATGAAAAAATAAACAAAGTGTATATTTTTCTATATATTTATTATCTTAGTCTCAAATTGAGTTTGCGAGTTATCCTTGTATATAGAAAGCTCTTGTAATGGTCTTGGAAGTTTTGGATATACATTGTCCTTAGTCTTTGTAGTTATTTATCCGTGTTACATTGATTAAATAAATGAAATAAAGTGGGTCTCTACTTGATGAGATTCTGTTAAATTCTAGATAATTGAACCAGAGTTTTTTTACCCACAACCTCGTCCAGCTCTCCATAACGGTTCCGATGGAATTTTTCACACAATTTCATGTTCATTTAACTCCTCAAATTTACACCAGAATCACGTGCATAGTACCCGAAAGATGAACACTGGGGCAGCCTGTGCCCTTGCGCACGACCGCGCCGCCTATGGAAGGAGAGTGCGCCTAAGCCGAGCACACACCTGCGCGCCCTGGCAGTATGTGCATACAGGTTGTGCACAAGCATGTATTGGCTACGCACGATGGACATATGCACAATGACTACATGCATGAAGGCTACACGCACGCGCGGATTGAGCATGGTGTGCTGGATATGAGTGCATAGGATGTGTATGCACGCGCTCAATACACACACACTGGCAGCCCAGGCGCATACCTAGGAGACCATAAACTAGTACCTTGCGAGCGCTCTAGCACCGTCATCACCGTCACTGCCCTTCTGATGAGTTTGCCCAGGCCCTTGGGGGGGGGAGGTCATCATAATATCCTCAAAAGTGGTAATCCGGAGGGCCTAAATAGGGCATTGCCATTCACTCATTAATTCAATGGACAAGATAGTGCAATTACCTACGCACCCCCTGAAAACTATAAAAGTGGGTAAGCTTTCGTTTTGTGTGAGGGGGGGGGGGGGGGATAAAAGTGAAGGAGATAAAGGTCTAAAGCTTTTCAGTAAAGAGTTTTTGACGAAAGTTCAACTCGGAGAGGCAAAGAACCTGTTCAACGCTCATCCTCTCACTCAACACATGCTTCTCGTGTGTCTGCTTCGCTCACAAGACTGCTCTAATACACCTCCACGCTCTACTCCAAAACGCACTATGCAATGCTCCATTTTGTTGGACACCGATCACTTAGGAATACTTTGTAAACAAATGGTGGTATGTCACCCCCTTAAAAGCTAATCTTTGTATGTATTCGATTTCCACTAGTGGATTTCGTCAGAACTGGGCCTAACACCATGATTTTTCCCTTTCCAGCTTTTCCACATAAATTTTTTATCACCTACTATTAGTACTCTATTTTGACTCTTTGCATGTTCGAATCTCTCTCGGGCTAAGATGGTATGCTTCATCCTGTTTGTAAGAGCGTTGAACAACCCACAATAGTTTGGTACCGTTTGCGGGAAAGTGTTTTCCACGGCCTGCATTTTCTTAACATTTTATATGTTATTAGAGTAAGAGAAAATACGCGTCGTGATGCCACTCCATACAGGGGACAACTGTAGACGCTCAGGCAAAAACCACACTCTCAATTATTGTTATATAAACATATGTTTTATGTTCTAAGAACATAGTTTTAAATATAGAGCTTAAGAAACTGTGTCCCTCAGTTTAATGGATCAACTAGTACACAAGTAAGAAAATATATTCGCAGCGGAAAGAAATACATAGCTTACTTCATTTTATCTTATGCGAGCATGAAGACCCAACTCATATGCTAATGATGTGCAAGTTTCTAAATTTATCATAGTTAAAAAAAGAGTTTTATAATCTATAAAATAGGATGACTTTTAGTTGAAAAAGATGTGTCTAAGCTAGAACGCGGTTTTCATATTTAAAATATCTAACATGTATCTTAACATTAAACATTCCCAGATAGCAAGTAATGGAGATAACCAACAAGTAAAGTAGAAAAAAAGTCAGTAAGTAGTTCAACATTTGAAAAACAAAAGCTATGGGCGTCAACAACCTGACACAAAATAATAGAATCTAAACACAAGTCTAAACTAAGATGGAACCAACAACTATCTCACATGGTGAGGGAAAAATAAGAATGGCAACATCAAGCCTTGAATCACCAACTCTAACCACTCAGTTTGCTACCACTAAGAGCCCGAGACATTCAAAAGAAAAGAACGGCTCAGCAAATAATGAGCAAGTGACAACAAAAACTAATGAATCAAATATGATTACATCATAATAAAAGAAAACAGTGAGTAAAAGTAGCTCAATAGTGATTAATTATAAGAAAAGAAAACTTGTTCTATGAGCATAAAAGATCTATCTTATAATTATATAGATGTACATAAATAATTGAGACTGATTAGCTCGAAAAAGTGCATTATTAACACAGTCATAATTTGGCAATGAGGCGGTGACCCATATTCCAACACAAACTATCAAACCAAGACATGACAAAAAAGCACTGTGGTGGTGACTATCTTTCCAACACAACCCAACAGTCCAAAACATCGCAAAAAAACAATGTGGTGGTGGCTTTCCAACACAACCCAATAGTCCAAAACCAAGTCACACAGTGTAATGATTCACAAACAAACACTGTGGTGGTGGAATAGTTCACCAACACCCACAGTCTAACTAAAGCCATAACATAAAACATGTACCGTGAGAGTGACATCTTTCACATTCACACCAATTGATCACCAAATTCTACAGGAATTTAGAAAGGAATAACATAGGTGTTCTGAGTAGAAAATACTCATATATTATCATTACACAAGAACTATGCAGTCGATTTGAACCATGCAACCTATTTTAAACTATGCAGTCAATTTTGAACTATACCGCTGATTTTGAACTATACAACCGATTTTGAAGTACGTAGTCGATGTTTTTACTATGCAGTCGATTTTTAACTTAGTCAGAATGTGACCCATGCAGTTGATGTGGTCGAATTTGGACTTAGCCTAAATTTCATGCAGTCGAATATGAATTAGCCCAAATATGACCCATACAGTACATGCAGTCGATGTAGACGATTTTGCACTTAGCCTGAATTTTATGCAGTCGAATAAGAACTTAGCCAGAATATGACCCATGCAGTACATGCAGTCGATGCAATCAATTTTGGACAGCCTGAATTTTATACAGTCGAATATGAACTTAGTCAGAATATGACCCATGCAGTCCATGCAGTCGATGTAGTCAGTTTTGAAATTAGCCTGAATTTCATGCAGTCGATGCAGTCGAATATGAACTTAGCCAGAATATGACTCATGCAGTCCATGTAGTCGATTTTAGACTTATCCTAAATTTTCAAGCAGTCAATGCAGTCAAATAAGAACTTAGCCAGAATATGACTCATGCAGTCGATGCAGTCGATTTTGGACTTAGCCTGAATTTCATGCAGTCAATGCAGTCGAATATGAACTTACCCAGAATATGAACCATCCAGTCGATGCAATCAATTTTGCCTTTACCTAAATTTCATGCAGTCGATGCAGTCGAATATGAACTTAGCCAAAATATGACTCATGCAGTCGATGTAGTTTATGTAGTCGATTTTGGCCTGAGTCAAAATTATGATTTATGCAGTTGAATATGAACTTAGTCGACACAGAATTTGTCATGCTGCCAACAAAAAGGTGTACATGACTTAAACTTTATACAGACAAAAGAAATGACTCTGTTTATGCACGAAGCTCTTAGCAGGCAGCTTAACAAAATTTTCTAGAAGGGAAATTTAGTAAAATGTTATCATTTTTACATAATGTTCTAGCAAATTCTCAAGAAAAAGAAGCACAACCCAAACATCAAATCCTAACATTACATATAGAGGAATTTATATAAATTAAGGGAGGACAAGCAAGGGGAGAAAACCATTACTTGCCTCAATTTCTTCACCAGGTTTTCGGCCTTACAAGCCCTCCGCACCGAGGATCGACACAAACTAGGATTTGGTGAGGAAAAATCTGGGAAGAATTGCAAGAAACAACGGTTAGGACCATTTACCCTAACGCTAAAACACTGCTTTTGTAAAAGCACTTACTGACAGTAATGGAAAGAAGAATCGATTCGAATGAGAAATCTCTTCACTAGCATAATAGGTTTGCGCCCTGCATTTTAGACCATGCTATCGGTTCTAACGAGAAAGCCGCAATCCCAGATGGACAGGGTACGGTGAAACATCCATTCATTGGCATAGTGAGCTCATACCCTAGCACCGCACTACTAGAGCATCTCGCTTCTATGTTGCCCAAGCCTCTCACTCTAACACCGCTTTCGTAAAGAAAGTTATCTGAACCAACAAACTCAGCAACCCATGATAAGGAGGAAAAAGGACACTCTACGCCATAACCAAACAATGACTTCAGACATCAATGCTAAACAACGACCTCCAGTGCAAACTCCAAGCGACAAGATCACGACGGTATCGAGGCTAACTCCATATATATGACAGACTCGCGATCATCTCTAATGCAATTGCAAAGCGATAAGTTTACAACAAATGAAGATGAGATAAAAGTCCCTCCAACACTAGAGCCAAGTGCAGACTACCTACACAAACACATGATAACATACTCATAGCTTAAACACCGACTTCCAACAAATATGCAAAAGTACGAGCTCATAACCATGCAAGTCACGATAACTCACCTAAATAAGCTCGCGTACCCAAAAATATACATAAATCTAAGAATTAAGAGCTACACCAAAAAAGTGGTCCAACAGACGCGATATGTGCTTCCGGGCGAGTGGAGGGACATCCTTGATGTAGCTCACCGGCTCTTTGTGTATTTAACCACCCACAATTAGTGAGGGCCGGATCCGAGCTTGAATTGAGGTGCATGCACCCGTTTAACGGCTAAGTAATTTGAATTGTTCCCTCATATTCCGAACTCCGTTGAACCGTATCTGGGTTTCATTATTTTGCTGCGGTGAGCATGGATTGACAGTTCTTGAAGAAAAAACTTGTCGATGGTGTCATGGTAGGGCAGGGAGAGAATGGAGATGGCCAAAGGAACTCGTACCCTGCTAGCGAGTTTGGGACACAGAGTCAATTTGCTGATCTTGTCAGGATGATGAGGTCCATGGAGGGTATGGTGCAGGGTCTGCTTGTGCAATATGGTGAGATGGCGACGTCAGCTCAGGAAGATGCCTTATAGGTCAAGGCGAGCTTAGTCAGCTACCCGACAAGGAGATATGTCCGGATAGCGATGATTAGACGTTGCGGTCATGAGTCCTCTTTGAGAGACCCAAGGAAACCCGCGACGCGGAGGAAGAGCAGGGGCGAGCTCGCCCAGGTCATCATCTCGCACCGATGTGCCCGTTTTGCGAGCTGGCGCCAACGGAGCCCGTTACGGCCGAATTTATGGAGTCGGCCATGGATTTTTATGCCGGAATAGATGACACCCTTCAACACATGTAGTGGTTTGAGTACATGGTATCAATCTGGCCGATGTCTGGCCCTTTCAAGTGTTAGTTTGCTTGTTATGATCTTTAAGGGGAAGGCAAGTGATTTGGTTTAAACAGTTGCTGACACGTTCGATCTACAGTTTTGAAGACCTTATCAGGGGATTTCTACTCTGATCCTCTACATCGAAGAAAATGAAGAAAGAGCTGGAAGCACTCTTCCTCATTAAGCAGGGAGCGTAAGAACTGTTGGGGTCATACATGGATCACTTCTAAGAGGAGATTTTACATGACCAAGAAATACTTGGGCACACTCTGATGATTTCTTTCACTTTAGGCCTACAAGGTGGACTGTTGAAGATGGAGTTAAAGTGAATCCCACGGTATCATTTGAGTACCTTATTGATCGGGAGGTGCGTTACATTGAAGGATAGTATTCGATCAAAGGTTTGTGGCCAAGCTGGCGAAGATGACGAGAGACGAGGTGGAAGAATAGGTGGATGGAGGAAAAGGAGCTAAGAAAAAGGAGGAACTGAGAAAGCGAGAGGAGAAGAGGGCGCGGGAAGGCCGAGATCAACAAGGCCCAAAGAGGAGATTCCAGTACCACTCACTGGACCACCACGTAGAGTGGTCGGGGGAGGGAATAATAGAAGTTTGGGGAGAAGGTTCTCGCCCGAGAGATGGGGCAACAATACTTACACGAGAGAAGACAAGGATAGTGGGGGCTTGATCAAGCGCCCCAGAAGGAGTCCTATGCAGTTGGAAGGGGAAAGGATGAGAGGGAAGACCCCAACAATAGAGGAGATGGGAAGGTCGGAGGTTGGTCCTCTATTATGACTTCCACCAGTCTGAGGGCCACGCCACCGAGAATTGTCTAGAATTCTTGGAGCTGAGGAGAGAACACAGAAAGGGGTACAAGAGGGGCAGAGAGTGCCGGTAGAAGTAGGAGATGAAGGAAGGAACGAGGGAGCCTGAGGGCGAGGCCCAGAGTGTACGAGATCGAGTCGACCAGGGAGCACGCGGGGGGATCGAGGCGATCTATGGAGGGGTAGGAATATAAGCGACCCAAAAGGGGAGCTTGCACACGGGCTACCGAAGGAGCGCGACGTCCACTTCACAGGCCCGCTCTAATCGAGGAAATTATGTTCTCGACAGATGACATATTCAAAAATGTAGATCCGTTCCACGACACCCTGGTGATCCAATCAAGGATGGAGAATTTATGGTCTCTCGCATCCTCGTCGATAGCAGGAGTTTCGTCAATGTGGTGTTCAAGAAGGCCTTTGAAGCCATCGCGGTGGAAGAGAAGAGGGATACTTTAATTGACAATTCCCTTTTTTTGTTTTGTATGTTAGGACGAAGGAGGACTATAACTCCTCATCACCCTGGGGGGAACAATGAAGGTGTACCATTTCGTGATCACCGACGCGCCTAACTGCTATAACGCCATTTGGGAGATCCCTCATCAATGCATTCCAGTGCATACCCTCGTCATTCCACGAGTTCTTAAAGTACAATATTGGAGGGTTGTAGATCCAGATCATGAGCGATCCAAAAGTGGCGAGGGAATGTTATCTCAGTGCGGTTAATACAACCAATTGGGAGAAGGAGGCCGAGATGATCGAGAATGTGATGGAGGAAATCACAAGGTTGGAGGTTATAGAGGAAGTAGATGAGAAGGAGATCGAGGCTAAGGGTGGGAGGCCTGAAAAAGTGATGGTCAGCGATATAAGGACCCCCTTTCAAAAAACCAAGGAGATCCTTATACCCAGGTTGAGCGTCCCCCAAAAGGTTCGCGTGTCCAAAGAGGTGTCACCTCTTACCTGACCCATAACCCAATTGGCAGAACTTTGTCCTGTAAGGCTATGCGTCATCACAAACATCCACAGAGTATAATAATTAATTTATGTGGAAGCAATTCATCACAGGATATCCCATCATAAAAAAATATAAATCATGAATGAAAACCCATGAAGGGGTATAGATAGAGTCCAATGGAAATAAATATCCTAATCATAAAACGACCAAAGAAAATAGTTCAAAACCGGAAGGTAAAATCTCTCATTCTCTCCTCCCCTCAGAGTAGTACTCTCACGTCCTCATAAATCACTCGGGCTGGCTCAGGGAACTACTCTCCTATGGGCATATGTTTACGCTCCTCAATCCGCTCCTGCTTCATCAGTAGGCGCATTAGGTCCTAAAATATTACATATAAATGTACGTTAGCCACATCATGATCAAGTAAATCACACGCTCCTCCGCAACCCTCTAGTGGGTACCTGGAAGGAAACCTACAAGAAGGGTTAACACAATAGCCGAAGCTATATATATATATATAGAATATATATATAATATATATATATATATATATATATATATATCAGAGAATAACAATAATATCATATATATAATAAAGCTAGGTATCTAACAATATGTTTAACATACATCAAATCAGAGGAACTAATTAAGCTAGGTTTCTAACAATATGTCGTTACAGACATCAAATCAGAGGAGCAGTAACTTCACCAATTAATTAAGCAAGGTATTCAAAATTATACAATTTTCCCGTCATCGTATAACTCCATCTAATGATGGTTATACGATGTCAGGCCAAAATGAGAGCACAAGAAAACACACATGGGTATATATATATGGGGAGATATAAGTCGGGCGAACGGGCATACAGGCAAGGTCAAAATAGCCTCAAATGAAAATGTGTGGGCATCAAATCAAAGTAGTAGATCTTGGCGAGACTAACAAACGTTTATGTTGATCACGTTAGGATTTGAAGTTGTCTTGACCCTCGATTAAGGGCCCAAAATTTTAAAACTACCCGTCAAATTGATCCCTCCATTTAAAGTCCACGTTGGAAACGGGAACATTATGTTTTGCATGGACTAACTGTCCCCAAGTTCCGCTGACATGACCATTCAAAAATCCATTTCAAATAGACTTATTTGTGATGATCTTCATGTGCTGACGTTATACTAGGATATAATTAGTTGGAAACTCTAGGCCAATAATGATTATTCAGCACGAGAAATGTCTTTACATATCAAGGAACCCATTGTACGATAAAGGAGACCAAACACTTAATGCGGATCTGTCTCTTCATCACAGATACATAAGTTGGTCGCACAAGACTCTATCGAATCTATGTTGTTATGTTCCCAAACAGAAATGGAACCCGACTTGAGAGCGAAAACCCATCTGAACTCCCTCAACTAACTATCCCATGATAGGCAAAGAACTCAACACCTTTAACATCTATTAATAAACCTACAGGGATGCCTCCCATTCGATCCTTGACCATAAAATCCCTCTACTCGACGAATCTAAAATAGCCCAAGTAAAACCATATCGGTATCCCTATATCTACAAAAACGAGATTGGACGCTTAATCACAGAGATGTTATCTCAGGATTAATTCAACCAAGTATTCCACTTTTAGCTCATCAGTGCTCCTAATTAAGAAAAAAGATGGGACCTGGCGTTTATGTGTGGATTACCGCATTTTAAATTCATTAACCATAAATGACAGTTTTCCAATGCCCACAATTGATGAACTCATTGATGAGCTACATGGTGCAACTTTATTTTCAAAACTGGACATTTACTCCGGTTACCACCAGTGAGGATGAACCCTCGTGACGTCCACAAGATAGCTTTTAGAACCCACGATGGCTTATACGAATTTCTCGTAATGCCCTTTGGACTTACAAACAACACACCAACAACATTCCAAGCCTTAATGAATACTCTTTTTAAACCATTCCTCCGACGATTTGTGGTTATATTTTTTGACGACATCCTAATTTACAGTCGTAATGAGACATTACATGCAAGACAATTACAACAAGTGTTCCAAATATTATCACATAATAAACTATCCCTGAAATCCACTAAATGTACTATTGTTGTTCCGAAAATTGAATTCTTAGGCATATAATCTCTTCCGAGGGGGTTCTACCTAATCCAGGAAGTTAGCCGCGATTGCAGCATGACCAGTTCCCCAAACACAGAAACAACTCTGATCCTTTATGGAGATAGCAGGATACTATCGACGATTTATCCGCCATCATGTTTCTAAGAATGGGATAGGAGCCTTGTTAAGCCAAAAGGGGCATCTGATTGCCTATTTTAGCAAGAAACTATCCGCAAGGGAACAAGCTAAATCCACCTATATTAGGGAATTATTAGCTATTACGTTCACAGTAAGTAAATGGCAACATTACTTATTGGCTCCACATTCACTATCTTAACGGACCACAAAACACTGCATAATCTAAACTCACAACTTTACCTGAACAACAAAAATTCCTCTCAAAGATGTTAGGATTCAATTATCTCATTCGTTATAGGCCGGGGCGTCACAATGCAGCTGTTGATGCCCTCTCCCGAATCCACGAGGAGGAACCCTTGATTAACAGCTACCAAAATATATCTTTTACATATTCAAATTTGTTTGACGATTTGGACTCACTCTATCAAACGAACGTCAAACCTAACGAGATACGTTCTCAACTTCAACAGAACCCAGATTTACTACCTGATTGGAAAATACTAAACCAAAAATATTTCTTTAAAACCAAATTATATGTTCCAGACACCATTTTACGAACAATCCTGATAAGTGAAGCCCACGATACCAAAATTGGGGGTCATTCCGGCGTAACTGCAACTACTAAACGATTAGGACAATACTACTAGCCCGGATTGCAAACCTAAGTGCAAACGTATATACAACATTGCGATATTTGCCAAAAAGGCAAAGACCGCAATGCTCTGCCATATGACACTTTGCAACCCATACCAATTCCGTCTCGAATTTGGGCAAATAATCTATTGATTTTATAACGCATTTACCTAAATCAAAAAACTTTACCACCATATGGGTCATGGTAGATAGGTTACCGAACGGTGCTCATTTTGCGCCTTTACCAACCCACTACACAGCTCACATTGTGACCCAAACATTTTGGGAAACTTGTGGAAAGCTGCACGCCTGCACGGTCTACCCGAATCTATAGTGTCCGACAGAGATACCATCTTCTTAAACTCTTTCTGGCTATCGTTTTTTTAAAACCAACGGGACGAAACTGCGTTTTAGCTCGGCCTATCATCCGCAAACGGATGGACAGACTGAGCAAGTCAACTGTTGCATTAATCAATTTCTGCGATTATTTTCGCACCAGCACCCAGCACATTGGGCGCAACTATTAAGTTGGGCCGAATATCATTATAACACAAGTTATCACGCATCAGCTGGAATGTCGTCATTCGAAGCGGTGTTTGGCAGACCACCACCAAATTTTATGGAACGAGGGTGGGGTGGTGATCCGGCCGAGCAGCTACTACCTCATAACACGTCACGAGCACTACTATTATTACAATTGCAACAACATTTACAACGCGCACAGGACAAAATGAAGAAAAAACGCAGATAATAAACGCCAAGACATCGCCTTTCAGAAAGGTGATCTGGTGCTGCTTAAGCTTCATCCATACCGCCAGACGATTCTGCAAAAGAAATCATGTAAACGATTCAGACTTAGATATTTTGACCCTTACAAGGTTTTAGAACAAATAGTGTTGGTAGCTTATAAGTTTAGAACTTCCAAAAACAAGCAAGATTCACCCGGTATTTCACGTTTCTCTGCTTAAAAAATACTTTCCAAGCGCATCTTATCCAATTCATGTTATTCGGAAATAGATCTGGCATGCATTAACAAACGACATCTCATCGATATACTACAAAAACGAACAATTCAAAAGGAGGGGAAAACTCTACACCAAGGGCTGATCCAGTGGGAAGGCATGCTTCCAGAGGAGGTTACTTGGGAGACACTATCAGACCTGGACAACACTTTACTACATCTTCTCGAACAACGGGGCTCATGCGCGGATGTTCAATCAGCAAACATCCAGGGAAGCCCTTCTCAAGACAAACCAGCTTGCCATCCCTTCTATTCCAAGCAACAGTACGCCTCATCCTAAATTTTTGCAAGAAAATCACGGGCAGAAGGAAGCGCCAATGACAAAGTGAGACTGCACTGTTGCCTCATCAAGAATCTGCGTTGTGGACGACTCCTACGAGACGACCGTAGCCACAACAACTCCTACAACTTATATGGCATTGTCTTCTTTCCCAAGAACCGTGTCATTGCAAGAATTGTGTGCAGCCAGACATTTGTACAAACTTCGACAACAACAAAATAGAACATATATCGCAACCATCTCCCACAAAAGGATGAATGACATATCTAAGATCAATGTTGCAACCCCAAAGGCCTATATCGCATTTGAGGCTCACAGTACAACTACTTTTGACACATAAGGACTTCATGGTGTCCCCTCTTTTGATTGTCAGCAAGACATCTTATGTAATGAAGTCCTTTTAGGGTCTGTTCGTTTGCACCGTTTTCACAATCGGTTTTGGTTTTTAGTTTTGGCGGTCTAAAAAAAGGTGTTCGTTTGGTCATGTTTTGCACGGTTTTGGTTTTGATCTGAAAACACTCGGTTTTCATTCCTTCTAATTTTGCCCAGCCCCAAAACAGACCTACCAAGGTATGTTTTGCTCGGTTTTGAAATTAGAAAACAGGGGAAAATGCCGGGGCAGACGGATTTCCAGGTCCCCGGCCAGTGCGTCGTGTCGGCCATCCACGTCGCTTTCAGCACGGCTGCCTTAGCCGCCGCCTGATCTTCCCCCTTCACTTTAGCAAGCTTTGTTGCCTGCTTCTCCTCCTTGGAGTTGAGCGTCTTGGAACGCTTCAAAATGGCTTCCGGCAGCCCGTTGATCCACCGGCGATCCTTCACGAAGTCCGGCTGCTTCTTATTCTTGGGTCGGATCGATCTTGAGGTTGAAGTAGTTGTCCGGGTTCTGTGGTTCGATGCAGTGCTTCCGGCAGAACGGAACCCAGATCTCGGCAAACGATGCAGCCTCTGCCATGGCTTCGAAGGTGAGGAGGCGGGCGGACATTTATTAGACCCCCCTTTGCCGGCAAAAGAGGAGATTGTTAACAACAAACGAACAAACGTTTTTGTTTTGCCTTAAACACACATGAAAACCATATTGCAAACGAACATAAGTTTTCGTTTTGCCCCAAAACAAAAACGGTTGATGTTTTCGTTTTGAAGCAAAACGAAAACCGTAAATGAAAACATTGCAACCGCACGGGGCCTTAATTGTTTTGATTGGAATAAGATAGGCAACTGTAATCCGCTCTCTCCCCACTCGATTTTGTGAACACAATCCAAGGATCAGAGTTGCTTTCAACAACGGTACATATAAGAAACTACTGAATTCAAATAAGCATCAGGGATTTGAATATCAAGAAAGAAACGAAGACAGAATTTGAAGAGGGAGAACCTGGAATCGGCAAATATAGTGATCATCTCCGTAAAGCGCCCTCAAGGAATCAACAGGTCTTCGAGCCGGATCCCTGGGAGTGTACGGTACACTGATATTCACCAGGGCTCTCACTTTGTCCGGCCTAAGAAGGCAGAGGTTCCACGCCATAGTGGCCCCCAGTCATGCCCAACTACAAAAACCTTCAGATTTGGTTCAATGTCAGATCGCCAGATTCAAGAAAATAGATGCCGCAAATCGAAGCGACCTAACAACCTTGTCTTGGCCAAGGGAGTTGATGAGGGCGACGAGGTCGCCGACGATGTGGAAGATGGTGTAGGAGTCGATGTCGGGCGGGGCGTCGGTGTCGCCGTATCCTCGGAGGTCGGGGGCGACGGCGCGGTATCCACGGGCGGCTATGAAGTTAATCTGGTGGCGCCAGGAGTACCAGAGCTCCGGGAAACCGTGAAGGAAGAGCACGATGGAACCCTCCCCTTTCTCGGCGATGTGCATGTTAATCCCGTTCACCGGTATTATGCTGTGCTTAAACCCTCCTCCGTCCATCTCTCGCTTGCCGATCGCTAGCTTGTGGGTTTTTGCTGGTGTGAATTGCGAAGAAGACTGGAGACGAAGAAGACATAATGTTTCTTCAAGAAAAACACACCGCCAGCGGCCAGGATGATTCGCAACACCCAGACAGAAGGAGCGGGCGGGATCAAGCCACGTCAGCAAGCCAAATCAAAGCAAGAATCTAATATCACGTCCACACGTGTTTTGCCAAGCTAGGCAATTTAACTTATTTAGTATTTCGTACTTATTTAGTATGTCTCTAATCAAGATTTTAAGAATCAGATCGGAGAATGAATCAGTGAGATCAAAGGTTCAATGACCGATCGATTGGACCGATCGAACCGGGGTTGAACCGTGATGTTAGATAATAACATATCACATATGATAAATCATAAGATATCATATTATGCATAATTAAAATATCAAATTGAACTTAAATTGAAATGTAACTAAATATAATCATTTTATTAGAAAAAATAATTTGTAAATAATCAAATAGTTATATATATTAAGATATGTGTGTTTATAATTTAAATATCTATTTCTTATATATATTACAAATATTTCATTATTCTTAAATTTTGAATTTTGTATATATAATTAAATATTTTTAAAAAATATATAATATATTGAGTTCTAAACCGAAAAGATAGTTTGTAAAATGTAAAAAATAAATTTAAATTTTGTAAAGATATTTAAAATTATTATTTATAAATTATATTTAAATATTTGACAAAATTTAAGAATATGTAATAAATAATTAAATATTTAAATATTTATTACGGAATATAAATTATATAGATAGTAAATATATATAATTTAGTTCGAACCAAAACAACAAATGTCAGTTGCTTGAGTGATTAGCATCTTTGTTATATTAGGTAGTGTCTGGGTTCGATCCCCAGCCCCCTCCTTTTTTCGGCATTTTAATAGGCCCGCCTGGTTGCCTATTAACCGACCCAGTTTCCGGTTAACCGGTCTAACCGTCTGGTTCATCGGTTCTCGTTCGGTTTGCGATTGATGCAGTTTTAAGGACCTGACCGGACCGGCCGGTGAACCGATCCGCAGTCCGACCGGTCCGGTTTTTAAAACATTGCCTGTAACGGTCAAATGGTGTCAACGATCCAAATAGCATTAGTATAAATAAGGACCCGGTCTTTGTATTAAGCATTGAAGATTATTTTCTTAATAAAGTTAAGTTGTTTGTTTATATCTGATGCACCCTCGTTGGGTCCTCGCCGGAGAGGCTACATGGTGCTCTCGTTGATCTCTCGCCATGACGGGCGCAGAACCACCACCGACCACACGGCTGAAGGATTTATCCTCCGGCCAACAGGAGATATGGAAGACAATGGATCAACGACACGCGGACGAGGCCCAACTTTCGCCCGATTAGAGGCCGAAATGCTGAAATTAACACGGACGGTCCAACAATCGACCGAACAATCCACCCAAGACCTGCGTTCACTATGCCAGGAGATTAGCTCGTTGTTCAAAACCCTGCCACCCACCACACACACGGTGGAGGGACCCAGCAGCATCAGTCTCAGCCAGGGAGCCTTGGGGGACACTCATCATCATCAACCGGATAACACCCCCTATGGCAACCACGACCATTTTCCCACCAACTTGGCCCAACATCGGCCCGGACGAATCCATCTCAGTTCATCATCGATGGAAAGTACTGTTGAAGGCAGGAAAATCCTAACCTCAGATTCGGACCGAAACTGCCTAAGGTTACCGACGCAGAAGCTAGGTAAGACGGCAAAGAAGACTAGCACAAAGAAACAGGTCAAATAGAACCTCAGATGTTACGACAGGAAGGACAAACCACGTACTCGGATGCTCGAAAGGAGCAGCCCCTTCTCAACCAATGGTCGAACTGGGTACGAGAGAAGCTAGCTTGCGAGCTCGCAAGGTCGCGACTTGCTCTCCAAGGAAAAAAATTCAAAGATTTAGCTAGTATCCTGAAACTGAAACGCGCGAGTATCCTGCCGAGGATTTTTCCCCCCCCTCTCGTACCCCTGGGATCCTATTTATAGGCAAATGCAAGGGGAGGGGGGGGGTCATATTTATACCCCACCCTCTGGCGACCAGGCGACTTCTATGGGAACTCGCAAGGATTGGGCGAGTATCTCGCCTAGTCGCCTACCTGGCGAGTATGCGAGAGGAGCTCGCCTATGCCCGCACAGGCCTTCCGCGATCTTGAATGCTGACCATTTGACTTCCACCCAACTTGTTGACCATTACCCTGACGAATCCATGTCAGTTCCACTCTCGAATACGGGTGGTAACGTACCACCCACGAGGACAGCCACTCACACAATTTTCACGGAGCGGCACCAAGGTTCAACCTCGTTATACGAGGCACCCTTGCTTCCCATTCTCCTGGAAATTGTTCACTGGCTCACCAACTATTCTCCGGTCAACCCATCACGTTCGGCACAACTGGGCTGACACCGAACCCTCGTATGACCCAGTCGGCATCAGTAGGGCCGCCAACATCATTATTCATGTAACACCTCCCCTGTAATAACCCTATAATATGGGTCCGGCCGGTCCCCACAATATACAGACGCCACAGCTTTAGCATTAAAAGATGATATAACTACTCATTCTCAAAACTCCATATCTAACAACAGCGGAAAAAACAAACAAGACTAAAAGTTATCCACATACACAAGAATATCGAAACGACTTTATGACCTTACAACAATAAAAAGTCCAAACTCCAAAAAATTAACATCAATAACAATGTGCATAAACACACCCGAGACTATCTCGTCATACAAGCCGGAAAATAAAAGCATCAAGCATACAGAGCCACCAAAAATATAGCTAGTACAAAACTGGAAACACTTCATGAGGCTTGGGGCTTTTTGGCCTGGCGAGCTTGCTTCTGCTTGCGATCTTTGCCCTGTAAAAATTTTGTAGTAACGTGGGTCAGCAAAGATGACCTCAAACTGTCTAACAAACACATCTCCTCCCGGTCGCCCCTAATGGCGGACCCCGGGTACCCCTCCAACCTGCAAGTCAGCACTTCGTGTATACCATATACATAAACAAGTAAAGTACTAAAAGAACAGGCTTTGATGTCTCAAACAACATACACGTTTCTATGTTTAGCATATAAATAAAAAAGGGCCTACTAAAGCAGCATTAATGCAAAAACAGGGCTTCACCCAAGGCACCATATCGCTATGCATCTAGCATCATCAACATCTGTGTACTTCCAATTTCCCCATTGGTATTAAGCCTCAACAAAAAGGGTACTGCAATTCCCCTAACGACATACAAGCCGCACACGGAACTCTTGCCAAGGCCCCACCCCCTCATAGTCTTAGACCCGGGCTTGCTGCAAGCTCTGACTTCACATGTCAGGATTCCGTCTAACACACTGACCGATTCTAAGAACCCTTGTTGGACCCCCCCCGCTCATGGCCTCATTGCCCGGGCTTGCCCCATGCTTGGCGTTCTCGTCAGTCTCATAGAAGGGGACTAGTCTCGCCGGGACACTCTCCCCACATGACTTGCACGTCACGGATAGCCAGCCGACCACAGAGACAAAGCCGCGCCTTAGCACATCACAATCCAATATCATTCCCACCATAATCCCTCGTTTGTACTGGAACGTCCTCGCGCACCAAGGAAACATCTACCGCCAATGCGGAGCTAACTTGTCCACTAAGGAAACCATCTACCATCATTTACGGAGATAACCTTGTTCGGTTCTGGCTACACGTACTCACTCGAGAAAAGGGGGAAAACATAAACATCACAAACGACATCTTACCACAACGGATTTCTACAAAATCCTTAAAGCTCGTATGCAATATCACCGAGTCGGACTAACGGGCGCGGCCACGGCTTCACCCACAATGCCTAATCCACTAACGGAGCGGATCTCTAATGCAAAAAACATGCCGGGGACGGACTCAATCGACCCGAGGTTCCTCTTGAACCATGGCGACCCAAACCCCTCTCATTTGAGAGATTTTGTGCCCAAAAGCTTGAAATAAAAGATGTTAAACACGCATCCTAAAACCAAGAGGAGAAGTGTCGTTACCTTACGACTCCTCTTCCTAGCCATGGAAACTTAGCCGGATGAAAACAACCGCAACGGGCTTGCCTCCGCAGATCTGGACTCGGCTCGCGATTTGGGCTCCGAAGCTTCTTCGGCAGTCGGATCTCTCATTCACCTTCTTCCTTGCTCTCCCTTCTCTCTAGAACTTAGAAAGAGAGTACTTGATAAAGAATGAGGGTTTCCAAACCCATTCCCGGACATAACACAGTCAGACAACCCCGGACATAACACAGTCAGGACAGCCCCGGACCATCAGATCCCAAAAGAAGAAACGAACGGCCACGATCCGAACTTAAAACCAAAACACCTAAGTCAAACACGGCTTGCGACACGCCCGTGTCCAAGGCCATGTGCCTCAATCGACGCTGAATCTATCGCACCCAGAACAGTACATGGGCACTGGACACGCCCGTGTCAAACATGACATGTCCGTGTCACTCAGTACACGCCCGTGTTGCTGGGCGTGTTCCTCCATCGACACAGGATCAAAAACCACCCGAGAAGAACACAGGTATTCGACACGCCCTGTCGAAAATTGACACGCCCGTGTCAGGCCGAAGACGCCTGGGCTCCAGGTCGTGTTCAATCCCCTACACGCCCGACTCACAACCCGCGCAGGACACGGCCAAGGGTACGCCGTGTCTTAGGCCGTGTTCGAAGTCTCGATAATCGTCGACTACCTTTATGTCGACTTCGCGGAAAATTCGTCGAACACGCGCACGACACGGCCTTGGACACGCCCGTGCCCAGACCGTGTTCACTATCTGACACTTTGTCAGCGCGAGTTCGTCGACCACCCGAGTTCTCCATCGAACCCGAGCACGACACGGACATGGACATACCCGTGTCCTAGGTCGTGTTCCCTGTCTCGACACTTCATCGAGCGAAATTCGTCGACTTCCCGGGCTCTCGACGAACCCAAGCATGACACGGCCTTGGACACGCCCGTGTCCCAGGTCGTGTGACCCTTAACAAGACCCAAACTTGGCTCTCGACGTTGTTCGTCCCTTTTCGAATTTTGGGCATTACAATTCCAACCTGGACAACCCACAACACAAGCAACCTTGGGATAGAGCCAGCCATAGTATTACTAGAACGTCAACAACGCACAAGCTGCAAACGGGTTGTCCAAGGAAGGAAGCGATCATCTCACCCCACCGTTCCAAGGTACCACCTCCGGCACACATACCACCCGTACGCCATGTAAAATTTTCACTTCCCGCGCATTGAAAATGGAGATCCATCAGATTGGGTCAAGAAGACCGAACATTTTTTCTATTTTATAACACACCATACGCGGCTTATATGCCCATAGTGGCCATGCATCTAGACCCTCCGCATCTCGATGGACGCGGAGCTGAAGGTGCGCATGCCCAAAGGGTCATTCATGGCCACCGGGAGTAAAGGGCGCATCTGTTGGGAACTAAGCGGAGTTGACTTCGTGTTGATAGCAGCGGTCCTACCGTTAGTCGAGTTTGATGTGATTTTAGGAATGGACTGGCTAGCGGAGCAGCGTGCCAAGCATTGATTGTCTATCCAAGGTGGTGACCCTAAGAAGCGATGGGCAGACGGAAGTCGAGTTTGAAGGCCTTAATGGAGTGACATGTTATCTGATTGCGGCGTGTAGTTGGCGCAGGCAGTTAACCAGGGTGGAGTAGCGCTTGTAGTGTATTGGAGGTTCGTCTTTCAAAGTTATCACTTTGGGAAGTGTCAGTGGTGACCAAGTTTGAGGATGTGTTTCCTGAAGATCTTCCTGGGGCACCTCCTCGGCGGAGATCGACTTCTCGATTGAGTTTAGTGCCAGAGGCTAGGCCGTGTCACGACCTCCGTTTAGGATGACACCAAAAGAGTTGGTCAAACTCAAGGTACAGTTGCAGGAACTGTTGGAGCAGGGGTATATCAGACCTATTCTTCACCGTGGAGCGCGCCAGTGTTGTTCGTAAAGAAGAAAACGGTAGTATGCGGCTGTGCATAGACTACCGAGAGTTGAATAAACTGACCGTTAAGAATAAGTATCTGATTCCTCGGATTGACGACCTGTTTTGACCAGTTGGTGGGGTCAGTGGTGTATTCAAAGTTGGACTTAAAGTCAGAATACTATCAGTTGCGAATTCGGGACGAGAACATACCCATGACAGCGTTTGGTACGAGGTATGGTAATTTTGAGTTCTCGGTGATGTCGTTCGAGCTGATGAACGCACCATCCGTATTTATGGATTTGATGAAGCAGGTATTTCGGAAATACTTGGACTCTTTTGTAGTGTCTTTATCGATGACATTCTGGTGTACTCCAAATCAGAGGTGGAGCATGAGACTCACTTGAGAGTAGTCTTGCAAGTGTTGAGAGAGAACCAGCTTATGCAAAGTTCTCAAGTGCGAGTTCTAGCTCGAGAAGGTGAAATTTTTGGGTCATGTGATTAGTGGGATGGGTGGCGGTAGATCCAACAAAAGTGGAGGCCATCAGAGATTGACTGGTTTTGAGAACTATGGCGGAAATCCAAGTTTTCTTGGACTAGCCGGGTATTATAGAAGATTCGTGGAAAACTTTTCGTGGATAGCTCTACCCCTCACATCACTAACTCGTATGGATCAGAAGTTTGTGTGGACTCAGGAGTGCAGTCAGGCATTTGAGACACTGAAGAAAAGATTGATGACAGCTCCAATCCTAAGTCTACTATTAGGGACCGAAGGATTTCAAATTTTCAGTGACGCATCAGGATGCGGTTTGGGTTATGTTTTGGTGCAACATGATAGTGTGATAGCCTTTGGGTCTAGGCACCTGAAGCCTCATGAGAGGAATTACCCCGTCCATAACTTGGAGTTGGCGACGGTAATTTTCGCGTTGAAATTATGACGACACTATGTTTATGGTGCGAAGGAGAGATCTTCACGGATCACAAAAGCTTGAAGTATCTCCTAGATCAGAAGGACTTGAATATGCGGCACGCAGGTGGGTCGAGTTCCTTGGAGACTACGAGGTGACGATTTAGTATACGCCAGACAAAGCCAATGTGGTGGCAGATGCCTTGAGTAGAAAATACTCGGGGCAAGGGAATGGATCGAAGCACATGATGAGCGGTTGGTGCGGGACTGGGAGTCCCTCGGCTTGGAGTGCGTAGCAAGGGGCGAGCCTAGCGTGGCTCAGTTGAACTGGATTGAAATACAGAACGACTTGTCCGATCGTATTTGGGAAATGACCCGTTTGGATGTGGAGTTTCAACCATTCGTGGTGGAAGCTCAAAAGGGCGAGAGCAGCGCCTGAGAGTTGATTGACGGGATTCTGAGGAAGGACAGAAGGATTTATGTACCACAGTTCGGCAAGCTCCGTGAGGAGTTGATGTTTGAGGCTCACTTCATAAAGTACTTCATTCACCCGGGCAGTACAAAGAGTACTTGGATATGAAGAAATCCTTTGGTGGTCTGGACTGAAGAAGGACGTAGTTTTGTATATGAATCGATGTCAAACTTGTGGCTTAGTGAAAGCCGAGTTTCAGAAGCCGGGCGGGTTCCTGAAGCCCATTCCAATCCCCGAGTGGAAATTCGATGACATCTCCATGGATTTTGTGCATGTGTTACCTAGATCGTAGCAGGGTAACAACGCGATTTGGGTGATTGTGGATCGCTTAACCAAAGTGGCTCACTTCATCCCAAATCGGAAGGAGGACAACGTGGAGAAGCTGGTGGAGTTGTATGTTCGCAACATTGTGCGACTACATGAGATTCCTAAAAGTATAGTCAACGATCGTGACGGACGTTTCACGTCCAAGGACTGGAGGTTGGTTCAGAAGAGTCTGGGTATGAAGCTAAAGTTCAGACGACTTTCCATCCTCAAACTGACGGGCAAATTAAAAGAATGAACCGTATTGTGGAGGATATGCTGAGGATGTGTATTCTTGACTTCGGAAAGAAATGGGAGGATCACCTATTCATGGTGGAGTTCGCGTATAACAATAGTTACCAAGCAAGTATAAAGATGACGTCATACGAAGCTTTGTATGAGAGGCGGTGTCGAACACCGATGCCGTAGACAGAGGCGGAGACACCAAACTATTGGGAAAAAAGTGGTAGCTGGTGCTTGTGAGTTGGTACGGACCATTCAAGAGCGCATGAAGGTGGCTCAAGATCGGCAAATAAAATATTTTAATGTTCGCCACAGAAGTTGGAGTTCGCAGTAAGCGATGAGTCTATTTAAAGATCAAGCTGTTCAAAGGCGTTTCGCGGATTCGCCGACTCAAGAAGTTGAGTCCAATATTTTTGGGACCTTTCGAGGTTCTTGAACGGGTGGGATAAGCACCATACCGATTGACGTTGTCCGCAGAGCTGAGTGGATTACACGACGTCTTTCATGTCTCTGTCTTGAGGAAAGTCTTGGTAGAGGATAGTGTGGTGATCGAATCGGCGTCGATGCCGATAGAGGAAGACTTGAGGACGCGAGTTCGTCCAATTGCTATCGAGGATTCAGAAATTCGGCAGTGCGGAACAAAGAGGTCAAACTTGTAAAAGTCCGATGAGACAACTGCGGCCGAGAGGAGCTTTCTTGGGAGCGAGAACAAACCATGCTGGAGGAGTATCCAGAGTTTTTTCGTTTCGGTATCATTAAATTTTGTGCACCCCCCCCCCCCCCCCCCCCTTTTGTTTTTTTGTAATTTTGGGACGAAATTCTGTTAAGAGGAGAGAGTTGTAACGCCCCAAAATCCGAAAGAGGGACGAGCAGCATCGGGAGCCAAGTTTGGGTCTTGGTAAGGGTCACACGGCCTAGGACACGGGCGTGTCCATGCCGTGTCGTGCTCGGGTTCGTCGAGAACCCGGGAAGTCGACAATTTTCGCTCGACGAAGTGTCAAGATAGGGAACACGGCTTAGGACACGGGCGTGTCCATGGCCGTGTCGTGC
The DNA here is from genome assembly GCA_039583875.1 of Platanthera guangdongensis. NCBI lineage: Eukaryota > Viridiplantae > Streptophyta > Magnoliopsida > Asparagales > Orchidaceae > Platanthera > Platanthera guangdongensis. The sequence goes on from CM077156.1 coordinate 162,428,144, forward strand.
TTGGGTTCGATAAAGAACTCGGGTGGTCGACGAACTACGCTCGACGAAATGTCGAGACAGTGAACACGACTTGGGACACGGGCGTGTCCAAGGCCGTGTCGTGCGTGTTCGACGAATTTTCCGCAGAGTCGACGAAGAGGCAGTCGACGATCGTCGAGACTTCGAACACGGCCTGAGACACGGTCGTGTCCCAGGCCGTGTCCTTCTCGGGTTTGAGCCGGGCCGTGTAAGGGGATTGAACACGACCTGGAGCCCATGCGTGTTCGTGTTGGACACGGGCATGTCGAGTACCCGTGTCCTCCTCGGTTGTGTTTGGTCCTGTGTCGATGGAGGAACACGCTCAGGCACACGGGGGTGTGTGTATTGCATGACACAGGCGTGTGTCAGCTTTATACACGGGTGTGTTCCGAGCCCATATCCTGCTTTGGGTGCGACGGTTTTCCGACGTCGATTGGAGCACACGGCCTTGGACACGGGCGTGTCATAAGCCGGTTCGGCCCATGTATTTGATTTTCAGGTCGGATCGTGTTGTTCGTTTCCTTCTTTTGGGATCTGATGGTCCCAGGTTTATCCTTGCTGGGTTAAGTCTGGAATAGGGTTTGAGAACCCTCATTCTTCAACAAGTACTCTCTTTATAAAGATTAGAGAAGAGAGAGCAAAGAAGGAGGTGAAGGAGAGATCGGATGCCGTTTGTGATGTTTGTGATGTTTCCCCTTTTCTCGAGTGAGTACGTATAGTCAGAACCGGATAAGGTTAGCTCCTCAATGACGGTAGATGGTTTCCTTGGTGGAAAAGGTAGCTCCGCATTGGCGGTAGATGGTTTCCTGTGGCGTGCGGGGACGTTGCAGTACGAATGAGAGATTAGGTGGGAATGATTTTGGATTGTAATATGCTAAGGAGTGGCTTTGTCTCCGTGGTCGGCTGGCTATCCCGTGACATGCAAGTCATGCGTGAGAGTGTCCCGGCGAGACTTGTCCCCTTCTATGAGACTGACGGAACGCCAAGCATGGGGCAAGCCCGGGCAATGAGGCCATGAGCGGGTGGGGTCTAGCAAGGCTTCATAGAATCGGTCAGTGTGTTAGACGGAATCTAAACACAAGAAGTCAGAGCTTGCAGGCAAGCCCGGGTCTAAGACCATGAGCGGGTGGGGCCTTGGCAAGAGTTTCCTTGTGACGGCTTGTATGCCGTTTGGGGGAATCACATGCCCCTTTGTTTGCGGCTTAATGTCAACGGGAAATGGTGAGTACCCAGATGTTTGATGATGTGCTAGATGCATACGCGATATGGTGCCTTGGGTGAAGCCCGAGTTTTGCATACATATTGCATAGCAGACCCCTTTTCTTTATATGCTCAACAGTAGAGAACGTGCATTTGTTTGAGACATCCAAGCCTGTTCATTAGTGCTATACTTGTTTATGTATATTGTATACGAAGTGATGACTTGCAGGTTAGAGGGGTACCCCGGGTCCGTTAGGGGTGGCCGGGAGGAGATATGTTTGTTACACAGTTTGAGGTCAGCCTTTGCTGACCCACGTTACAACCAAATTTTACAGGGCAAGGATCGCAAGCAGGAGCTAGCTCGCCGGCCAGAAAGGCCTAAGCCTCGTGAAGTGTTACCATCTTTGCAATGACTTTACTTTTGTGATTTTGTATGTTTGATGTTATTGTCTTCTGACTTGTATGCCGAGGTAGCTTAGGAGTGCCTATGCACTTTGATGTGTTATGTATTGTTGGAGATTTGGACTCTCTTTTGTTGTAAGGCCATAAGGCCGTTTTGAGACTCTTGTGGATGTGGATAACTTCTAGTCTTGGTTGATGTTTCCGCTGCGTTTTGCATATGAGTTTTGAGATTGGGTAGATATATCATCTTATAATATTAAAGCTGTGGCGTCTATATGTGGGGCCCCGACCGGACCCATATTATAAGGTCATTACAGGGGAGGTGTTACAGTCCCGGCGCGGCGGCGCTTCTGCAGCTTGCAAACCCCCGTGCATTGAAAATGCAAACATCATACTAATTAATATATTTATTCGGCTCTTTCTCAATATTGCGAACAGAACAACCACCGCCTTGCTTGCCAATATATATAATATTTTAAGAAATAATCACAATAATTAATTTGTTGAAAAGATTATCCCATTTCAAAATTAAACCTTCATCTTCAAGCTCTTCTCAGTAGGGCGGCGACAGAGATTTGTAGTGGTAAAACAACAGTGGCGGTGATTTATAATAGTCAATCGGCGGTGGCGGTGATTGATAATATAGTAAACCGGGAGCGGTGTAGACATGCGACGACAGAGATTTATAATGATAAACTGGAGGTGACGGATATTTATAATGGTAGAGATGCAGCAAGCAAGTTTCGCTGCTGTTAACTCTCCTTGCTCCCGCCTCTGCCTCCGTCGCCTCTCCCCGATCTCCCCTGACACTCTCCCGATCTCTCTCAATATATAATAATCTTTTAGCGGATGATCAGCGTTGCGGATGATCACGCTGATGCGGTGTTCATCGGAGGGAGCGGGGAGGTTGATATGGGATCTGGAGGCGTGCTTTGGTCGGAGTTGCTCGCCATGAGGAACGACGTCGACAGGTTGTGTGTCAGAGGAAGAGGGTTTTGAGCTTTGCCGACAGAGAAGGGAGCTGCAGTAAAAACCTGCTCTTTTCCTTCGTCGCCGGCTCCCGGTGGCTCGCCGGACGATGCCGCAGGAACATGGAGCTCTCTCTCAGTCTTTCTCCCCTCCCTCTCTCTTCTCCCTCTCTATTCCCTGCTCTCTCTCTGTTTCCCCCGCTCTCTTTCTCTTTCTCTCTCCCTCTGTCTGCTCCTTGTTCTGTTCCTCTCTCAGTTTGTAATAATATTGATAAGCGGCCAATGATCAGCGATGAAGGTAATGTCATTTCTTTTTTTGGTAATAAGATGAAGGCAATGGGCATCGTCCATATATGCACGTGGAGTTAGATTTCAGCTAGTGTCCTGTGCTTCCAACTTCACCACTACTCTTCTCCACTTACAGCCACGTCTCCGCCTTCTTCCAAAGTTGGGATCTGGATGGTAGAGAGAGAGGGATAAGAGAGAGAGAGGGGAAATGCAGTGAAGTGCCCGAGAGCATCGAGCAAGAGCGTAGCCCGTGCGAAGGTGTCCGAGAGCATCGAGCACGGACGTAGCCCATGCAAAGATGTCGTATAATTGATGCGAAATCAGCTTTGTCAACTATTAACGTTTTTTTTCAGCCAAATAATTTGATGTTATACTATAGAGTTGGTGTCACATGCAAGAATAATTAGGTGTATTAAAATAAATAAAATCATGGAAAAGCTTCTTAGTAATAACAAAAGTTCATGTTCTGGGAGTTGATGTCACACAGGCATGTGGTCACTATTTTAAATTTAATAATGCACGAAGTCAGCAGTTCAAGAGACATATAATGTGGCCCACAGTTCATGTTCTGGGAAACCATTTCCAATGTTGGAATCTGGAAAATCATGATGCCACGTGCCATCTCTAGAGTTATGATGTCACGTGTCCTCATAACCTTAACCAGCTTCTTCTGCCTCTTAATATTTATTTTCTATAAAATTTGTTATTCAGATTATTTTTTATAACATTATTATTAAAAATATTCTGATTATTTTTTTTAATAATTATTTATTTAATTCGTATAGTTCTAAGTTTTTTTTAATAACTCCGCCACCTCCGCATCGCCCCATCTTTCTTCTCCGCCGCCCGCCTGCAGCGCCCACCACCTCCTCCTCCTCCGCCACCTCCGCGCCCACGTCCTCCTCCACCACCTCCGCAGCGCCGCCGACACTGGAGCCGCCCCTATTTCGATTTGAAAACGCCGGCGGCGGCCCGGGAGCAGCCAGCGGTGCCAGCGGGTTGAGCTTTTTCCCGATTTTGCCGCAGTTGTCCAGCCCCGACGCCGTCCTCGTCCAGCCCCGACGCCGTCCTCAGAGCTCCCTGCTGCAGCCCCGCCGAATTCTGAAACAACCGCGGATTCGCCGCGCACCGCAGCAGCTCCAGCTGGTTATCTCCAGTGTAACACCAATTACAAAAAAATAAGATTTTTCCGGGAAACAGGGAAGAAGAAGATAAAATCGGCATGGAGGAAAACAGGGGTGGGTAGTTGATCATGCCATCGATGTTTCTTTTGCTCCGATGCCGTCCTCGTCCAGCCCCGACGAAGTCCTCAGAACTCCCTGCTGCAGCCCCGCCGGATTCTGAAACCACCGCGGATTCGCCGCGCATCGCCCCCAACCCGCAGATCTCTCTCTCTTTCTCTCCGCCCAACTCTCTCTCTCTCTCTCTGCCTAAATCTCTCTCCTCTCTCTCTCCGCCTAACTCTCTCTCTCTCTCTCCGCCTAATCTCTCTCTCGTGTCCTCCAGCTCTCTCTCCGCCTAAATCTCTCTCTCGTGTCCTCCAGCGGAACTCTCTCTCTCCGCCTAACTCTCTCTCTCATCGCCTAAATCTCTCTCTCTCTCTCTCCTGTCCTCCAGAGGAAATAGATTTAGGAGAGCCATTTTTTGTTTGTTTAATGATTACAAAAATTAACGGATAAGATCTGATGGAGCTCAATCGGACGGCCAATAATAGCGTGACTAACACCAAACTGAATATTATTAGGATTGTTAAAGGCAGCCCTTATTTGCCTAGTGACAGCTCAGTGATAATGACAAACCAAGTTTTTACACAAGCAGACCAATTTGTTAATGACAGCCTATTTTTTAAAAAAAAATAAATTTTTTGAATGAGACAAAATTAAATACTATGATTTGAAGGGAATAAATTTGAAACATAGTAACGAGATTGTCCGTAATTAAATAAATTTCAGCTTGCTACAAAATGATCTCGTTTGATGAGCCAAAAGCTACAAAATGATCTTCATGTTCTGCCAAAGCGCACTGAAATTCAAAAATAAACAATTACGTCAAAATTTGAACATTTATCAAAAGTGAAATATTCAAAAGTGAAATGTTCAAAATGTACCTAAACTTCAAGATCTCATTGTCTCATTCAAAAAATTATATATATATATTTTTTAAAAATGGGCTGTCATTAACAAATTGGTCTATTTTGTGTAAAAACTTGATTTGCCATTATCACTGAGCTGCCACTAACCAAATAAGAGCTACCTTTAACAATCACCGAAAAATAATAGGATTTACTTAAAACTATTGGGCTGCCACTACCCAAATAAATTCTGCCTTTAACAATCCCCTGTTCTTATTAGTAGTTGATATAGGCCGAGAAGAGAAGCTCCATCGTTGGGCCGGAGAAGCAGCTGAAGACACCATCTGCCGCAATCAATGCCGAAGATTCCATCGGCGACGACATATTCTCCCGCTAACCCACCCCCGTCTTCTTCCTCCACCACTTCTTCAATCGATGGGCAGATCCTCCGGTTCATCCCCTTCCAGAGCTCCGCCGACGAGGGCTTCTGGAGAAGACTTTCCTCTCTCAAACTCGACACTCTCGGCCTCGACCAGTCTCCAATTCCCATCACCGGTGAGTTTTCTCCGAATAACTTCATCTCTTATTCAATCGACATTCGAATTATTTCAACACGCTTCTCCAATCTTCCTCTCTATTAATAACAGGTTTCTATGCCCCATGTTCGCATCCGCAAGTCCCAAATCCCTTAAAACTCATGGCGGAATCACTTCCAGATGATGCCGGCGAACAATCGGCATCTCCCTTCAGTCGGTTAATGGCAACAGGAATAGATGCCCCCTGCCAGGAATTCTTTACAACACCAATACACTGGAGAGCTTTCATTCTCTTGATAAGAACGCTCTTCTGAAAGCGGAAGCAAAAAAGTCATCCCTCTTGCTTTAGAAGGTTTTGACTTTGTGGATTTGACTGATAGTTCAATCATTGATTCCTACTCAGATCTATGATGATATTATAAGTGGGAAGGCTGATGATGATTGCACAGTGCTTTCAAGGTTTCTCCTTATCTCATTTGCTGATTTGAAGAAGTGGACTTTCTATCACTGGTTTGCGTTTCCTGCATTGTCGTTTGATTCTCCAGCGACCTTGATTAGTATACAATCAGCTTCAAAGACGTTCAATTTAGAAGAGGTATTCTTATTATGTTCAACTCATGCTGGTATCAATTTCTCACTTCTACAGTGTTTAAAATGTTGCTATTATTCTCATGATAGGCAAAATCTCTAACAAAAGCATGTAATCAGTGGCGAAATTCAGACATGAGAGGAGGTTGATGGTGTATTTGATTTGCGAGGATACTTCTATGAATTCTATATTTTGTTGATTTAATCCTTATTTGTGGTTGATATATTGTTTCTTGAACTGTAGGAGTTCCATTCTTTTTGGTTAGAATAACATCAAATGCACATGTTACTATTCAGCCATTGAAGGCTTGGGAACCTTTACAACATGGTGGTGAAAAGGTATATTAATGGGGATAATCTATGACATAAAATATATAATTTTGTACTTGCATTTCAGTTTGATTTAACATCAAGTTTTTCAAAAGTACAAATATGCATGGGAGTTCCACTTAATCTTTAATTCAAATTCTTTCACATTTGGAAGCTGCTCTTCGGTTTCTATGATCCGTGTAATCTTCCGAGTAATCCAGGATGGCCTCTTCGCAACTTTCTTGCATTCATTTGTTTGAAATGGAAGATAGAAAAGATTCAATTTTTCTGCTTTCGAGAGAGGCGTGGTTGATTGATTTGGACTTTTCCCTTGTTGGAGAAGCATTAATTGCGTTCCCGCAAGGTATATCATGTGTTTTTGGATAAAATCTCCATTTTGTGGTATCATATGAATCAAATAGTTCATTAATTATCATTTTCACATAATAGGTTGGAAGGACACTCATCGTGTTCCCAAAGCTGTAGGATGGGACCTTAAACCGAAGCTTATCAACCTGTCCGCATCAATGGATCCGACGAGGTTTAATGTTATAGCAATAATTTTCTTTCACATAAAAACTACATTGTTTTTGTGATATATCTTCACGCCAGAGGTGTTTATTAGTTATTATCTCTGCAGGTTAGCCGTCTCTGCAGCTGATTTGAATTTGAAGCTCATGAGATGGAGAGCCCTTCCATCTCTCGACATGAATATCTTGTCCTCTGTTACCTGTCTACTCGTGGGTGCTGGTACACTAGGGTGCCAAGTTGCTCGCATGCTCATGGTTCGTCCCAAAGCGCTCTTTTTTGCATCTTATGTTATAGATTTTTTTCCCTTATCTGTGTCAATGTTGCCAAATTTTGTCTTTAGGCTTGGGGTGTTAGGAGAATAACATTTCTTGATAGCGGGCGTGTATCAATGTCAAATCCAGTTAGGCAGTCTCTTTATACATTTGAAGATTGCCTTAATGGTGGTGAGTTAAAGGCCGTTGCAGCAGCTAAAAGTTTGAAGAGAATATTTCCAGCTGTGGTGGGGCTCAAATATCTATTTATTTTTCTTTAAAGAATTCATATACTTTCTACCACTGATTAATTATGGCTTTGCAGGAAGCTGTAGGTGTTGAGTTGGAAATTCAATGCCAGGGCACCCCGTGCCTGCTAAAGAAACCAATAATGTGATCAAAGATTGTGAGCATCTTCAAAATTTGATTTCTTCGCATGATGTCATATTTTTATTGACGGACACAAGGGAAAGTAGATGGCTTCCTACACTTCTTTGCACAAATGAAAACAAGGTGCATCTCTCTGCTAAAAATATTTGTATGCCTTCCCTTCTTATGATTTTATGCTCAGTTTTAGTTCCAACATTGGGTTGAAATTATCTAAAAGTCAGACTCTTTTTCGTGGTAAAATCGCCATAAAGTGCGTAAATGTTATTTGATCACATTTTTTGGAATTTTTGAATTTGAATCTGTACTAATTTTGCTTCTATCACTGTTATTTTGGTTACCTGTGAACTGGAAATTGAGTTGTATGGTTATTGCCTACATTAAGTTTTAAGAGCATCAGTACTTCTAATTCTATTCCAAGATTGATTCTTGGAACTAAAAGAAGCATACCGGAATGTATTGCCAATTATTTCCTGTATAGAAGTATTAATTAAATGAAATTTGACATTGAAATTTCAACAATTTGTGTATGCCCGAGTTCTTGACATAAACAGTATGCTTGTATGATTCACCTATTTAAGAAATTTAAAATACTTACTAGAGTATGGATATGTTCAGTGCATGCACATGAAAGAAATTTTTTAGCGGTAACTATGCCGACAACCATGCCGGCGTTCTCTTAAATCTTTTTCATGGTAAGCATTTCAAATTGACTTAAGAAGAAATTGTTAGCATCCAAACATCCAATCTAAATTTACTTTATTAGAGTGGAGAGGCACAAGATCTATATTCAATGCTCACAATTTTGTAGTTTCCCTATGTGGGATTATTCTCATCATGCCTCCACGTATACAATATATGTTGTCTCTAACACGTGGATTACTTTTTAAATGGGTTAAGTGGAATTGGCCATTATATCTAGCATGCTTTGATAGTGATATTATATTAGAACTAAAGTGTCCAATCTAAAACCAATTGGTTGAAGATGGAGAGGTCTGAGATCTATATTAAGTTCGTGGAAATTGGGAATAAAGTGGGCAAATATTTTATTATTCAAATAAAAATAAAAATTACATTGTACAATGAGTCTCCTTTTATAAAGCGAGAGAGAGCTCTAACCACAAGATCAAAATTTGGGACTAAAGGAGAAGCTAGAGGAGAGAGGCCTTATGGGCCTAAATATATGTGCTTTATTTATTTAGGATTTGTAACACTTCCCCGCAAGGTGGAGCGTACAAGTTGTAGGCGCCAAGATTGGAGAGGAATTGCTGATATAGTGGGCGAGACAAGTCCTTAGTAAGAATATCAAAGATTTGATCGGAAACCCGCACATATCATAAAATTCGTTTTCGAAGTTGAACTTTTTTCCGAACAAAATGACAATCAACTTCGATGTGTTTTGTTCGCTCATAAAACACAGGGTTCTTTTGATGTGAATATCAGGTTGATTTCACAAAAGAGAATAGCTGAGGATGGAAGTTTGACACCTATATCATTGAGGAGACTTTCTAGCCATGTAAGTTCATAAACCGCAACATCCATGAAACGATACTCCACTTCAGCTGAAAACCAATCAGCTACAATTTTATTTTGCTTTGCCGGGTAACCAAGTTCCCACCAAAATATGTGCAATAGCCACTTGTGAACCGACAATCGTCGAGGGACCTAGCATAGTCAACATCACAGTATGCAATGAGAGACATATAAGTAGAAGACTTATACACCAGTCTTTATCCCAGAGCATTCTTCAAGTATCAAGGAATACACTCAACTGCCTGAATACTAGAGGTCCGAGGAGCATGCATGAAGTGACTAACCACACCGACCACAAGAATGTCTGATCGTGTGACAATAAGGTAAAATTAGCTTGCCAACAAAGTGGCGATAATACTAGGAAAAAGTTGATCAGTGTCCGAACCATGAGCATAGAGTTTGTGATTGACATCCATAGGTGTATTCACATGCTTACAACCTGAGAAATCTGCTTCATGAAGTAGATCAAGATAATGGACAAAACAGACACACCTCAAAATCCGAGATAGGCCGATTGGAGGTGTGAAAGGACAAAAAATGGAGAAGAGAGTAGCAAAGTTGAGAACGATCGATAGGTGGATGTTGAGCTGGCGGGGTTGGAAAGAGATGAGGAAGTGAAGGCGGGGCTGGAGAAGGTGGTCTCTTGCTACGGGAAGGAGCTGGAAGGTCTTTGTTGGAGGAGAAGAGGGCTTGATGGGGAGGAAACTTATGGGGGTGGCTTAGGAGGGCAATGTCAGACTGCTGGGAAGGAAGGAAAAGGCTCAAACAACGAAGTTGGGCTCGAGGAGGCGGTGGAAGGTCGTAGGAATGAAGAAGAGGGGCTGTCGGCGTGATGAGGAGGGCTGGAGGTGTGGATCTGTCGGCAGGAACGATGGTTAGAGGACTCGTTGATGACTGGATGGTCTGTGGGCGATGGTCGTCACACCCCCTGGAGGAAGAACCCCACGACATTGCATCGAAGGGGATAACCGAGCGGTTCCTTCTGAACACCATAAACTCTCGTTGGCCTTCTGAACTGGTAGTTCTGGAACAGGGGGGGGGGGAGTTAGGTCAAGTATATCCAATGACTACGATCGCCCGATGGATAATTTATCATAACTACCAAAATACAAGTCCAAAACGATATAAAAATGCGAAAAAACATGTCCAAAAAAAACATAAAATGTGTAAAAACACATCCCATAAAAACATAAAAATGTGAAAAAAGTTGTGGATCTCCATAATACAGTATCTAAGATGATATGAGTATTGAAGCTTGATCTACAATATGTTGGAGCTCTAGAGGTGTTATAAATAGGCTATATACTAAATGAAAATTGCCAGGAACGCTCATCAAATAGGATAAACATGATGCAGGATCACACACAGAAAAGGACTACAAACCTTAAGCATTTGTGTAGATAGTAGTTACTGTTAGAATACTGTTTGTAAAGGCCCATTTAGAGGCCCATTATAAGTTTTTTTCTTTCTCATGTATTAGTCCCACATCTTGTATAAGAGATGATTCTCTCTCTATTCTCCCTATATATTTGTACTCATACTTGTAATTTGGTATTCAAGGAATATATACAAGGTTCCCTCAATTCTTCTACATGGTATCAGAGCTCAACTGATCCTCCCGACAGTTAACATCTTTCTGACTGTCGGCCTGGTCTCCAATCTGCTTTCCGCTTTTCATTTTTTTCCTAACCACCATCCTTTGGGCGGTCTCTTCTTTCTCTTAACCGCAATCCTTTGCGTTGTCTCGTTTTTCTTAATCGTCATCCTTTAAGCGGTCTCTTCTTTCTCTTAGCCGCAATCCTTTCTGCAGTCTCGTTTTTCTTTACCGCACTCCTTTGTGCGGTCTCGTTTTTCTCCTCCCTCCCTCTATCCCTCCTGTCTCTTCCCCTCTTCTCTCCCTTTTTTTAGGGATTTGTCTGGGCCTCACCGCTCCGGTCTAGTTTCTCTTCTCGCGAGTTTCTCTGATCTGCGGTCTTCTCCCATTCCTCTTGCGGACTGCTCTTGCTAGCCTTGTCGCGCGTTCTACCCATTGCTTGCCTTCTCTTTGTTGTTCGCTGTGGACTGACGGGTTCTCTCCTACCCGCTGCGGCCTCTTGCGGACTCGCGCGGTCTTCTTCTACCTTTCTCTTGCGCGGACTGGCTCTCTTCTAACCGTCGTCGATCTATCTCTTCTAATCGCGCAGTCTGGTCTTCTGCTCCATACCCGCTGTGCCTCTCCTCTGGCTTATGCAGGCTTGCTGCTGTTCTACCTGCTCCGAACTTGGTTTTCTACCCGCTGCAGGCTTGACCCTGTTCTAGTTGTTGCGGACATGGCCCGTTCTCTACCCACTCCGGACGTGGTTCTTCTGGCTTCTGCGGGCTTGCTGCTTGTCTACCCGCTCCGAATTTGGTTTTCTACTCGTTGCGGACTTGACCCGTTCTCTACCCATTGCGGACGTGGTCCGTCTGGCTTCTGCAGGCTTGTTGCTTATCTACCCGCAGCAGACTTGGTTCTCTAACCGTTGTTGCGGGATCGCTCTATCCAGTGTGCTTCTCTTTTAAGCTACTGCCGACCTCCTCTCTGGCCATCGACGACCTTTCCTGTTGTCCGTCAGTGCTAGTAGCTGCGACTTCTCTGGTCGCATGCCTACTGCGGTCTCTACCTTCTCTGCTGCTATCTCAGTCCGCCCGGTTACTTTTTTTCTTGCCGCAATGGGCTCAACAGTTGCTTCTTCTCTTCCCACTCGTGCAGCTGTTCCATCTCCTGAAGTTCGTGATGAACTTCGGATCACCACCATGTCCCTCAGTGGAAAACAAAATTTTGTGGAATTGATGCATTCTGTTCAACGAGTTCTCCAGACTAAAGTTATTTTTCATCATCTTACTTGGGATGCCCCTACTGTTCCCACTGATGAATGACTCCGTGATGACGGTCGAGTCCAATCCTGGATTCTCAATTCCATGGATACTGAGCCATATCACATGACCATGTATCATGAGACTGCTAAGGCGATGTGGGAAGAACTTCATTCTCTCAACTCTGGCGAAAACAGCTTATTATATTTGTTTGATATCATCTCTGCGCTTCAAACTCTGGATCCCGGGATAACAGGTGATTTGACCTCTTTCGTTGTCAAGGCCAAAACTCTGGTAGAGGCATGAATACAACATCAGCCTCCCTCCATGGGTCTTGCTACACAACGAGCGCAAAAGGAAGTTGTTGGGATTGCAATGATGATGGCCCTAGTTCCTCCTCACCTACACAGTTTCTGGGCTCAGATTCTTTCCTCCTCTACCATGCCCTCCTTGTACGATGTCTGCTCTATGTTGTTCAAAGTCACACCTCCTTTTGAGGCTCCTACAAATTTTTCACCGGCTCTCCTTCAGCAGACACTCTTACTCACTCCTGCTCCAGCTTGTGGCTCTTCAACTAGGGGAGGCCGCCACACGTCTCGGGGACAAGGACATGCTGGTTGCTCCGATTTCAAATGTATTTACTGTGGTCGAGAGGGTTATCTTGAAGCTACATGCTACCGCAAGCATGGTCTACCTCCACACCTTGCTGTCTCTACTACAGCTGCTCCTACTCCCGTAGGTGTTCCACAAGATTCTGATTCTTTTACCCGACAAGATATCAATGCTCTCCGCACGTGGCTTCAAATAGCTCCAAGGCGTCATCAGTCGCTTGTCTGGCTCGGTAGCATCTTTTTCTACTGAAGGTATATCTTGTCTCTCTCATAGCCCCCACTGGATCGTGAATTCGTGTGCTACTTACGACATTACATTCCAGAGACCATCGCAGTATATGCAGTCTGCTTATCCCAAGTTCACCACTATTGCCAATGACGACACCACTCTGGTTGCTGGCGCGACTAATCTTCGGCTTACTCCCACTCTCCCTCTCTCCTCAGTTTTTCATGTTCCGGGATCCCCCTTCAATTTGTTATCAGTTAGTCGTCTTACTCAGGAACTTGACTGTTGTATAACATTTTCTCCTTCCTCTTTTGTTGTGCAGGATTGCCGCACGCGAAGTTTCATTGGTAAAAGGCGACTGTCGAATGAGCTGTATCTCTTGGATGTTCCACCCACCATTCTCTCTGCTATCTCCACTGTTGACTGACATCGCCGCCTTGGGCATGCTCCCCTCCTGATTCTCAAGAAGGCTTTTCCTGTTATCTCCCTGCAAGAGTTTACTTGTGAATCATGTATCTACGACAAAGATCATCGTATTTCTTTCTCTCCTACATGTACCCGAAGTGATACTCCGTTCTCTTTAGTTCATTCTGATATCTAGGGACCCTATAAAGCCCCCAGTGTTTTTGGCTATCGATATTTTGTCACCTTTATTGATGATTACTTACGTCTCACTTGGTTATATTTACTTCATGATCGTACCGAACTAACATCTGTTTTTCGTACTTCTAACTGGGACGGGTACCCAATTCTCCACTATTCTAAAAATCATTCACACCGATAATGCTCGTGAATATACTGATCATACCTTCTCTAATTTATGCACCGAGTTTGACATCATACATCAAACCTCGTGTTCTTATACCTCTCAGCAAAATGGTGTGACCGAGCGCAAAATCGTCACCTCCTTGATGTTGCTCGATCCCTCATGTTTCAAATGCAGGTACCTACAGAATATTGAAACTTTGCGGTCTCTACTGCATGTCATCTCATCAACCGCATGCCTTCGTCCGTCCTTGACTCCGCCTCTCAATTTAGTCTCCTATTTCCTTCCAAGACTCTCTTCTCTCTCACACCTCGAGTCTTTGGCTGTGCATGTTATGTTCACCATCTTGGTCCATCTACTGACAAGCTCGCTGCTCGCGCCACAAAATATATATTCGTTGACTACTCCCACACTCAAAAAAGCTATGTTTGTTATTCACCTACCGACAATAAGCTGATGGTCTCGTCTGATGTAACATTACTTGAGGATCAACCATCCCTCTACTCTCCTTCTACCCCGTCACCACCGTACACTGCTGCTCGTCCTGCCGTTCCTGTCACGACTCCCTCTCTGCCCCCTCCTGGTCCCTTATCTACCTCCATCACCTCTCCGTGTCTATACTCATCGTGAGTCCAAGACTACTTCCCTGCAGCAGCTCCCCTCAACATATGACATCTTGCGGCTTGCTGATCCTGCATCAACCTCTACGGCTCACCTCTTGGCGAATTATGTGTCTCTACATCATCTCTCTCCATCACTCCACCATTTTACTGTTTCTCTTTCCTCCATTTATATTCTTAATTCTGTGCAGGAAGCGCTTCAGCACCCGGGTTGGCGGACGACCATGAATGATTAAATGACTGCCCTTTGGGCTAACCAGACCTGGGATGTGGTTCCTCTTCATCCCGGCCAGTCTTCTGTCAGCTGCAAATGAGTTTTGTTATCAAACATGCTGCGGATGAGACTATTGACCGCCTAAAAGATCGTCTTGTGGCCCGGGGGTTCACTCAGTAACAAGACCTTGATTATGATGAAACCTTCTCCCCAGTTGCCAAGTTGAATACTGTTCGAGTCCTGATCTCCTTGACTGTCCATCGCCAGTGGGCCCTCCATCAGTTGGATATTAAAAACGCCTTTCTTAATGGTGATTTGCAGGAAACTGTCTATATGCACCAACCTCCCCGATATAAGACCACGAGGTAGTCTTATGTCATCTCCGGAAGTCTATATATGGTCTCAAACAGTCCTCACATACTTGGTTTGAAAAATTCAGCAAGGTTGTTCGTGAAGTTGGTTTTACACGAAGCTCGGCTGACTTCTCTCTATTCACCCGTCATCAACCAACAAGCACTATGATTCTCCTTGTGCATGTTGATGATATTCTAATTACTGACGAAAACTCTACAAGAATACAATAAATCAAGCAACATTTGAACTCAGCATTTCAGACAAAAGACCTGAGAAATCTTTCGCTACTTCCTTGGGCTCGAGGTCGCCAGACGACCTGATGGACTCGTCTTATTCCAACGGAAGTACTGTATTGACCTCCTTCAAGATGCTGGCTACTCAGGGTGCAAACCTGCGGACACGCCTATGGATGTAAATCACAAGCTCTCTGCACATGGTTCTGATTCTAACCAACTGCTTACAAATACAGAGTACTATCGACGCTTGGTGGGGAAGCTGATTTATCTTACAGTTACTCGACCTGACATCTCATTTGTTGTGGGAGTTTTGAGTCGTTTTATGCATGCTTACTCGGACATCTCATCTTCAAGCTGTTGAGCGCATTCTCAGATATCTAAAAACTGCTACAGGACAAGGACTTGTTTACAAATCATCTATCTCTCTATTTCTTATTACGTATTCTGACGTCGACTAGCATGTTCTCTACATGACAGACGTTCCACAATTGATTTTTGTACATACTTTGGTGGACACCTTATAACCTGGTGTAGCAAGAAGCAAACCGTTGTTGCTCGATCCTTTGCTGAGGCCGAGTTCCGGGCTATGGCCGCTGTTGTATCTGAGTTAACCTTGCTTGAAAGTCTTCTTGATGATTTGGGACTCAAACTCTCATCTCCGACAACCTTATTTTGTGACAGTCAAGCAACGATACATATTGCCAAGAATACAGTCTTCCATGAACTAACAAAATATATTGAAGTTGACTGTCATTTCATTCGAGAAAAAGTTCAATCAAAGAAGATAGAATTGGAACATATCCCTGCGATATGACAAGTTGCTTACATCCTAACTAAAGCCCTCTCTCGGCCGTTATGCTATCTGTTCTTATCCAAGCTTGGCGCTACGACTTGCACGCTCCAACTTGCAGGGAGTGTTAGAACACTGTTTGTAAAGACCCATTTAGAGTCCCATTATAGGTCTTTTTCTTTCTCATGTATTAGTCTCACATCTATTATAAGGAATAATTCTCTCTCTCTTCTCCCTATATATTTGTACTCATACTTATAATTTGATATTCAAGGAGTATATACAAGATTCACTCAATTCTTCTGCAGTTACTAACATTTCATGAGAATACAGCCTAGAAACTTTCCATCCAACTATTTCAGATTAATACCTCAGCCTTTTATTTTGGCAACAAAATGAAATTGATCTTTTAACTTTTACTTTCTTGAAATCAGGCCCTTAAATTTTTTTCAAGATCTTTGTCTCTCATCTTTCCAAGCACTTCTAGCGAGGGACCAAAAATATGACCTGATTTCATTGATTTTAAAAAGTTGAGGAATCAGAATCTTAAAAATAAAAGTCAAGACTGATTTCAAAAATATGTAAAAGTTAAGAGACTGTTTTCATATTTTTGCTGTTCTTTTGTCTGACTATAATATGAACACGCTAATATGCTTATTCGCTAATGTAGTGATTTCTTGTGCAGGTTGCTATCACTGCAGCGTTAGGATTTGACAGTTACCTAGTGATGCGTCATGGAGCTGCTCCTGCTCAATTTTCCTCTGATATGCATGGTAGTACTTGCTCGAGTGCCACAGATGACGATACTAATGGAATTGTTTCACAGATCCATAAACTTTCTATGGAAGGTGATCATAAAGGGCAGCGGTTAGGATGTTACTTCTGCAATGATGTTGTTGCTCCTATAGATGTTAGTCTTAGAAATATGGCTTAAAAATCTATTTTTCGTCATTTTTTAAGATGTCATCCTTATTTGGTTTACTGAAATCGAACCAAGTTTTTTTATGCAGTCAACTTCCAACAGGACTTTAGATCAGCAGTGTACAGTCACACGGCCTGGCGCTGCTCCTATTGCCTCTTCCCTTGCTGTAGAAATGCTTGTGGGGATTTTACATCATCCTGAAGGGTAAATCAGAGTTTTATGCTATCTTAACTTTTTCATTTTTCTCTTTTTAGTTTTTAGTGAGTTTTTTAATCTTTTTTCTGATTTTTTTATAAGACATCTCATTACCTCCCGTCTAGGCCCTGTTTGGGAGAGCGGTGTGACAACTGTGGTGGTTGTGAATATAGTTTTGAAAAACGCAAGTAGTGTTTGGGTACGTATGATCATGAACGCTACTTGCTCGAAACTATGTTTTTTTGCCAAAATGTCCCCACAGTCATGTAAGTATGGTTAAACAACGGTCATCAACATCCAAACCCCATAAAATGAAAATTGGGCTAAAGAAGCTTTCATGTAAGTTAAAAATGCAAGTAAACTTCCTACACTGAGTTTACCATCACAATTTTACACCGCAACCACTTAAACACCACAACTATCTCAAATAAAGGCTAGTACTCATGAAGTGTGATGCATATAATGGAATTATTAAAAGACGGTCCATGATACGTCTTGCGAAGAAGAGCGTGACAAGATTGCATTAAACAAGAACACAGATACAATCCGGATTGAACTCCGGCCAAGATCAAGGAGGTTGGGTCCTCCAATGACCCCTCTCTCAAATGAGAGCCCAAAACCCTAATAACCAAAAGATAATCCAACACCTAAAACCACTCCATATAGATGGAGGAGGGAACCCAACAAGAAAATATAAAAAAAATTGAGTAATTAATTAATATTAAATAATAAATATTAAATAATTAATTGATACATGTTAGTTACAATAATTAATCACAACGATTTCCAAACATGCGCTCCAGTGGTCCCGGCGAGGGGTGGCTCCTCCGGTAAATGTGCGGGGGGGGGGGGGGGGGGGGTAACATTCATTCGGCCTTGAAAATCGACCTTGCCCGCAAGGTCGGGTTTGAATAGTTCGTCGAGCGCGATGTTAATTGCAATGGAGAAATAGCGGCCTAGATCGAGTGGTGACTGCTTGGGCAAGGAGGAAAATAAAAGAAAAGGATCTAATGAAATTAGCCGTGGAAGTGAAAGGGTGAAGTGAGGTGCGGATAGAAGAAGTTGAGAGTTTATGATGGGGAATTGTTGGCAGCTAGCGTGGGTCTCAAAGAAGGAAGAGGATAGTTGATGTGGGATGTGATAGGACAAGGGCAAAAAGACAAATGAAGAAGAGACAAAACAATAAGTGGGAGGGGTTGCTTTTTGCGGGGCCCAAGAACAGGAGGCTGGCGTGGGAAACGTGATAAGAAAGATGCCAGCGTTTGGCTCAAGGAGAGCCGAGTGGGGAGATGAATCACAGGGAAGAATCCGGCCGGTTTGCTGGAAGGGCTCGCGAGAGGCGAGTTTCGGGAGGTCAGCAGCCGGCTTGAGAGGCAGGGCGGGAAGTCAGTCCCTCGTCGAGCAGCGGACATCGCCGAGGGGCTTCTTGGAGGCGTGAGCAGCGTCGGCTGATCGGCATCGTCGCAGGCAGTGACTGCAGGCTGAGGGAAAAACTGCACAAGGCTCTGGAGATGTGCGCTGGGGAAAACTTCGCAGGCAGCCTCGCTCTGGGGGCCGGCATGGAGGTGTGCTGCCGCGGGCCAGGGGGCGCTGGAGACGTCTTTGCATGGGGAGCTGGCAACGTGCCCGCAGCTGGCCAAGGGGGTTGCCGCACGAAGACTGCGGTCGCCACGACGCTAGAGCAGGGCCTGCATGGAGGAATACAGGGAGTTGAGGGCGGCAGATTGTTCGTCTAGGCGACCTTCGATGGCAGTGAGGCTGCATTCAATGACGTTGAGGCGGGTGTCCATCGTGGCATGAGCCCCGACAGCTTCGAACGAGCGGACGGAGGCGGTAGGTCAATCTATTGATACGTATTGCAAAGAAAAGCGAGACAAGATTGCATTAAACAAGAACACGGATACAATCCGGGAGCAAACTCCGACCAAGATCAAGGAGGCTGGGTCCTCCAATGACCCATCTCTCAAATGAGAGCCCAAAACCCTAATAACCAAAAGATAATCCAACACCTAAATCCCCTCCCCTTGTATAGATGTGGGAGGGAACTCATACAAGAAAATATAAAAATATTTAAATAAATAGTTAATATTAATTAATTAATTGATACATGTTCATTACAATAATTAATCACGACGGTTTTCAAACACACGCTCCCGTGATCCCGGCGAGGGCGGCTCCTCCGGTAAATGTGTGGGGTTAACAGTCCATCCCGTGAAAAAGGGAACGTAATTGCAACACAATGGATGGTCAATGCATATAATTTTCTTGACTTTCTAGCATATAAAAGTTTAAGATGCATATCTTGTAAATTCCTTGATGGCAAGTCGAACATTTGAAAGTGTCCGGTTACATGATCTCTGCATGATTGCTGGATGGTTCGATGCAGCTTGAAACTTTCTTTTATTGTGGGATGCAAGTTTCTACAATTGATGTAAAATTATAGTTTTTTTTAAAAAAATTGCTACAAAACAATAACAACACTCAAGCCTTTATCCCACTATAGTGTGATCGGCTATATGGATCCTTTGTCGCCATTGTGCATTATCTTGTGGCATAATCTCACTAATGCCTAAGTACATCATGTATTTCCCTGTAGTTTCATTCCAAGTCTTTATTGGTCTACCCCTCCCTCGTTTAACATGCCTAGTGACTAGACTCTCACAACACCTGACAAGTCCCTCTAATGTTCTCCTTTGTACGTGTCCAAACCATCTTAGTCGAGCTTCTCACATCTTCTCTGCAATTGGTGTTACTCCTGTCTTATCCCTGATACATCCATTCCTAATTCTATCCAGTCTCGTGTGTTCACACATCCACCTAAGAATTCTCATCTCCGCAACTCCCATTTTTCGCTCATGTACACAATTCACTGTCCAACACTCAGAACTATAGAGCATCGCTGGTCTAATCGCAGTACTGTAAAACTTGCCCTTAAGTTTTAATGGTACTTTCCAATCACACAAGATCGCTGACGCGCCTCTCCACTTCATCTAACCCGCTTGAATTCTATGTGTCATATCTTTATCAATACCTCAGTCTTTTTGAACTATCGATCCAAGCTATTTAAAACATTCACTATGGGAAATATCTTGATCACTCAACTTAATAACGAAGTCATCCGTCCTTCTTGCACTACTAAATTTAAGTTTCATATACTCTATCTTTACCCGCTCAACCTAAAACTCTTCTTTTCTAAAGTGTCTCGCCAATATTCAAGTTTTGCGTTTACACCCTCGCGCGTCTCATTGACCAAAACGATATCATCCACAAATAATAAAAACCAAGGTATTTCTTGTTGGATATGTCCAGTGAGCTCATCTAAGATAAGGGTAAAGAGATAAGGACTTAAAGATGAACTTTGATGTAAACTAACATTGATAGAGAATTCCTGTGTTAACCTCCAGATGTCCTCACCCTTGTTACTGAATTTGTATACATATCTTGATTATGTCAATGTATGATATATTTACACCTTTCTTTTCTAAGATTCTCCGTAAGATCTCTCTTGAAACTCTATCATAAGCCTTCTCATGGTCGATAAACAACATATGCAAATCTTGTTTTCTTTCTCGGTAGTTGTCAATGAGTCTCCTCAAGAGATGTATAGCTTCCATGGTCGACCACCCTAGCATGAATCCAAATTGATTCTCCGAGATGTTAGTCTCCCGTCTTATTCTTCGTTCTATTACTCGTTCCCATAATTTCAAGGTATGACTCATCAATTTAATTCCGCTGTAATTAACATAATTTTGTATATCTTTTTTGTTATTATACAAATGTACCAAGATACTTTCTCTCTATTGGTTTGACATCTTCTTTGACTTCAATATCTTATTGAAAAAAGATGTAAGACACAAAATTCTTTTACAAAACAATCAAGACTAATATTTATTTCCATTTCCCTTATATTTTCCCCATTGTTCACTGCAATTTGTATGCGACGGGGAAGAATTCACGCTCGAGTTTTATTGCAGCACAAATTTCTATAATTTATTTAAAATTTTAGAAAAAATCATAATTTTTATTTCGTTTAAATTGCTACAAAACAATCAAGACTAATATTTATCTACATTTCCTTCATATTTTTCCCCATTGTTCATTTCAACCAAAACTGGATTGAGCATTTTGTATGTGACTGATTTTTTTTCCCCTTTAAGAACTAAATCATATGCATGTTGTCTTACAGGATAAATGCTCCAGGGGAGATTTCCAGCTCCATTATAGGTAGCAGTGATAGGCCTCTTGGTATTTTACCACATCAAATTCGAGGTTCTCTTTCTCAGTTTTCTCAGATGACACTCTTAGGTTACTCATCAAAATGTTGCACTGCCTGTAGCGATGCGGTTAGTTCTTAGTTATCCCCTTTTCTTTGCTAAGGTAACTTAACTAGTGTATTATTTTTGCATTATGTGGAACTTATCTATGATTTTAAGTGTGATTTCTGTTAGGGCATGCTGAAGTATAGGTTTATCCCACATTGAATAATTGAAAATATGTTAACATAAAATTACTTAGTTGTTGACCTCACACATAGTTTAAGCAGTTGGGTTGGGTTTGTCCATTTGTATATCGACCCGCATTCGGTATTAGAGTCCTTAACAAAATGGTATTAGAGTCGATGATTTGGCTATGGATCAAGTTTGTTTATGCAACTTGTGGTTTCCAACGGTCTTGGTGTCTTCAACAATAATTGCAATTTGACGTCAGACAAATTCATGCAGTTTATGCAAATGATACAAACGAGTCATATAGTAAATGTAAATGATACAACGCAAACGAGTCATGCAATACATGTTGGTGATCATACAACAAATGTAAATGATGAATAATAGACATGAGAAATTCCTTACCTTGAGACTCTACGATGCTATAGGGGACTCCAAAGAGGGGTACATAGTCAGGCCTCAGGTGGTGGGGTATGGAAAATTACATTGCGAGTATGATATCACTCAAATAATCACCCATGAGATCAAAAATTAGTTATGATAGTATAGTATGTCGAATGTCTCATAGAGTGGGTCCTCGCCATTGCGATCACTCAACCTCGACAGACTCATTAATGATAGGAAGGTCCCTAATGAGTGGTGGATTATTAAGAGATTTTCATGTGGAATGTAGAAATACTCGTCAAGTGTGCAACGAACATCCATAAGAAAGTCTGAGACATCGACACTAGTATACCACTCTAAATTGTATTGAATGCCTCTACATAGGGAAGATTCATCTGGTGGCTCACAAGGAGAGGTATAATAAAATTCGTCGCAAATGTGCCGAATATCAGAATAAGTTCCCAAATATATCAAGAGTGTCCTCAAAAATAGGTAATGCAGCTACTACAAGATCACCACTAGTCTCTCAACTCTTACTTTAGGCCTGTATTGTCACTACAACGTGGAGAGATTTTGAAGAGTTTATACTCATGGTGAGTTTATGTTTAAGTCAATAACTAGGTCTGTGAAGGTGATAAAGAAGGACATATTACTATAGGGGACTGAGTCACTCTTACTCGCTCTTTGTAGGAGCTATATGGTCTGGATTTGGATTCAAGTGGCATACTCCTCATTGGATATTGAACATCACTGGAGTGAGGTAACTCTGTATTAGGTGTCTCATCTTTCGAGTCCTTGGGGACACGTGTAGGCATAGTGGTGGCCTTGGACTAGGGAACACTCATCATAATGGGCCAGTCGGGGTGTGAATTTACTCGACTAACTATAGCGGATTTCAAGGATTGCTTGTAATGGAGGGTGAGCTGAAATGCTTGCTCGACATACTCTAGGGATTGATATGTTAGCTCAATTTATATCTTTGATTGAAGTCTAAAATTTTGGAAGTGTCCGCAACGAGCTCTTTAAGATGTCACTTATCACTACTAACTCATCAAATCTTGTCTTATAATCATACCGACCATAGATCCTTGTTGTAGGGAAAAAACTGCTGTAGGAGACCTTTTCTATAAAAAGTTGGAAGATACATATGGAATAATTTCCGCTTCATATCAACCCAGCTAGTAATGGGGAGAAGATGGTCATGCTTTAGAGTCCACTCTATCCTACTCCAATTTGCTCTAGCCTGATCTAGGAGTCTAGTCTTCACAAATCTAACATGACGCTCACCAATTTTCTCGTATTTATGTAGATAGTATTCAATATCTTTGAGCCAGTAACTAAAAGAATCAGAACTTGGTAAGCCATCCAAAGTTGGGGCAACTATCCAAAATCAATACTCGAGATCCTCTTTTCTATGGTACCATCTGATACGATCCTGGAGAGGAATCCAACGAGGGGAAAGGGCCGGCTGAGGTGAGGGAGAAGACGGGGATTAGGGTTAAGAGGAAAGCCTTAGGGAGCAACCCTAATTTCATTCATCCAAGAATAATCGAAACAAGTAAACGCAACCCCTTGTAGGTGCGGGATGCAAATAATGGAAAATAATGCGAATAATAATAAAGCGTACACATAATGAAAATAATATAATAAATGTAAATAAAAAGATCACGTCGGCGATGCGTCTTTGGTCTGTGTTCCTCTAGACAGATTCGTCATTATCTCCCACCACATGTGGACCTGCCACGACGTCTCGTCGGCCTGTGTATGTCCCGTCAGCATGCGCAACCGTAACAATGCTGCCGTCTGGAAAATATTCCTTGTCCCCGAGGCATTAGTCGGAGTGGCGGCGGCAAAAGTGATCCTAGGATAGCTTTGTGGCTTCAAACTCACGACGAAAAGACCCAACAACAAAGACCTCCTGCGAGCCAGAGTCCCCTTGATGGTGGTAGCGGCGACCAAGCAGCTTGGCCGGGTAGTTCAACGCTAACTGCCGTCTTTCTTCCCGACCAAATAAAGCCGGTCTGGTGGCAATCCTGTCGGAGGATGAATGACGTCGGCGAGCGCAGTAGAAAGCTCTTGGCAGTCCTTGGGGAAAGGAATAGGCACAACAGACGGGCCCGAGAGGGCCCACAGCCCCGCGGAGAGGCCGATGACCGTAGTCTGCTGGATTGTGCAGAGGGAGATCAGAGTCACCGTGGTCTACAGACCCGCCACAGCGTCTCGTTAGCGTGTGAGTGTCCCGTCGACTTGCGCTACCGTAACAATGCGCCGTATGGAAATATGCCTTGTCCCCATGGCAGTAGTCGGAGTGGTGGTGGCAAAAGTGATCCTGAGATAGCCTCTTGGCTTCAGACTCAAGACGGTAAGATCCAACAACAGGGACCTCCTGCGAGCCAGAGTCCCCCTGATGGTGGTAGCGGCGACCAAGTAGCTTGGTTGGGTAGTTCGACGCCAACTGGCGTCTTTCTTCCGGACCAAATAAAGTTGGTCTAGTGTCAATTTTGCCGTAGGCTTGATGACGTCAGCGAGTACAATATAAAGCTCTTGGTAGTCCGTTGGGAAAGAAAGAGACAATGGACTGGCCCAAGAGGGCCCACAGCCCCGCTGGATCGTGCTGAGGGATATCAAAAAGCGTAGGAGGGCAGAGTCACCGTCGAGGCAACACAGCTGACGCTCATGTAGGAATTGCATGGAAATAGTCTCCCAATTGACGCATACATCGCCGAGCGTGCGGAGCGATGCCACTCCCAGCCACTCATGGCGTCGAGACTGCCTAAGCCGAATGTGTAGAAGTCCGCGGTCACGGAATGAGACCCCAGAAAGAGAGAGACAACAGTGCAATGACCCTGAGTCGGTCGGTGACGCCCATCGCTCATACGGACCGCAACATCCGAGGAGGGAACCTAGGAAGACTGAGCTGCTGCACCAGGTGCTCAGAGATGAGGTTGTGGCTTGCGCCGCTATCCAGCATGATGATGATCAGGCGATCCTGTAATGTGCCCGAGAGCTGCATGGTCTGCTAGCCGGAAATCTTGCTCGTCGAGTCGCAAGATAACTCCAACCGGTGGAACGTAGCTGCGATGAAGTCGAGAGATGTATGCCCCGTTGAGAGCTCCAGGGCCTCAAAGTCAGCCTAGGTAACCTTAGGGTCGACGTCGCCAATGATGACGTGGAACTCCTTCACGGAGTACTCATGGTTGGGAAAGTACGGTTGGCAGCACCGAAAACAGAGACCATTGCTGCGAAGTTCATTGTAATCACTGTTCGTGAGGTGCTAAGCAGCCGGTGGGCGGCCCGGTCGGTTTCTCCAAGACGGCGACCGCAGTGGAGGAGTTGTGGCTGGCAGTTGCCAAGGTGGCCGGGGCTGGTGGTGGTTGGCCGTAGGAGCAAGTGGCTGGGGGGAGAGGTCAGCTTCCACCAAACGCGTCAAGGCCATGGTGTCGGACTGTGTAAAGGTGATGCGTGCAGTGACGAAAACAGATATGTGACAGTAAACCCTACATGAAGAAGCCCAGATAATGATCGGGCAGTAGCCCGGGGACGTTGGAGACCAGAGCGACAAACTTATCGACATAGTCGTCCAGGGCGGCTGTCCGATGAACGTCGCAAAGACACTCGATAGCGGAGGAGCCGGAATAGCGGGCGTCATACCACCAAATCATCTCCTGCTTGAGCTCAGGCCTGGAGAGGCATGAGTTGGATTGGCAGAGCCACCGAACCTAGTGGAGTACTGAGTCGTCTAGGCCAACCATTGATGAGTCCGATATTTATAGTATTTTTGGACTCATCCGAGCTAGTTTTCACGCACATGTACTACACTTTAGGTTCATTATTGCTTATATTCGACGCGAATCATATTTCATAAAAAGTGCACTATTTAGGTCCATTGTGGTGTGCATGTAACATCCGTTATCTGACGCGAAAAAAATTATTTAAAATTTGTAGGGGTAAGTCGTGATGGATTTTGATCGAGGTAGCGCGTCGTCAAGGTATAATGTTACTTTTCCTTATGATAGCGACTGTTAGTTCGTTAAGTGCGTTAATAATAGTGAGTGACGCATTTTATTTTAGTGACGCGCGCGGTGAAAATGAGTTAATTTTCAAAGGAATTGGATTGGGGTGCCAATAGCAATTTCTCCCCTCTCTTCTTTCAGTTATCAAAACTGAAAAGCATGAAATAAAATCCAGCACATCTCATTTCACGGGAGAAGAAAACCGTAGGCCGACACCCGTTCCGTCTCCCGCACGCAGCGACGCCAAGCCGACGGCCTCCCGCGAGGCTTTCTGCCGGCCGATCCTCCTCCAGAGCGCCTCTCCGACTTCTCCTCCTTCCTCTACGAGCGCCAGTGGGTACTCCTTTTCCTTCTTGGCCGTGGAAGAGCCTGGTTCAACCAGCCGGTGGTAGTGGAAACGATTTTGTTTTCGGTGAGTAGATCCCTTCCTTTTCTCGATTTTATTTTGGATAGCTTTCGTTGTGGAAGTAAGATTTAACCTAGGTTTTCATTTCCGTTTCCCTAAATAGGTTTTGGAGTTCGTGATCCTCCGCGGAATTTGAGTTGGGCGCTTTGAGAGCCTCAATCACTGCACGTAAAAGTAATATCTGAAGTTTAGCGCTTGAAAATTTTGTAACCCTAGTTGTATAGAAATTTTCCGGGAAAATCGTAAAGGGAAAATTATGAAATTAGGACTGCCCTAAATTGCAGGACTTTGGTGGGGTCGGGGCAGCATTCTGAAGGTCCCCAGCAGTAGGATTGCCTTGAGAAAAGAAAATGTCGCCGCGCCGAGTGTACGAACGCCGAAGCACTACGGTAAGGAAACCTAATTTCTGTTAGTTAGACATAGCAAATAATATATTTTATATACGCATGTGTAGGTTTGTACGAGTATCATGACCATGCATAAAAAGGTGTGGTGATAAGAAAATGGTCGCGGAAAACGTGTAGAATGACACTTTTCTCCAAGACCCAAGTAGTCAGATCAGGAACAGTAACGTTAGGTACGAAACCTTTACCCGTGTACATAAGCTTGGAATTTGTCCAACCAAGGGCGTGAATGTCCCTTCTAGTCGACCATGAGATAGTCAATGGTCGCTCAGTAGTACACCAAAAGAGCTGTCCCAAGCAGAGAGCATTTGACCAAAAGATCAGTAAGCACACTTAAGTCTTTTTGTGCTTGGTAGAGGCACACTACCTTCCTCATAGGGCATATGATATCCTATGAGTAGCAGTGTCTTGGTAGTTGACTCCCCTTGAGACAATTAGTAAATTCGAGACCGTGTCCGCGCGATATTAGAACAATTGAGTTCGTCAGATGGTCTCGGGTTGTCAGTTTCAGATGCGCGTTAGGAGCTACTCTGCCTAGAGCCTTCCTAGTAGAGGTGCAAGCTAGAGGTCACCTAGAACTCAAATATAGACCTGACGTGAGACAGTACACTAGTTAGTAAACGCCGGGACTTGAGTTAGTGAACTGAAAGTCACAAACATAAACAGGTAGATGTTTCGACCAGCTAGTGTTCTGAAGGCATGCATAACATATAGCATAAATGTTTTTAATGCACAAAACTATTTTCTAAAGGCATGCATTCATCATTCAAGAAAAAGTTTTTAGTGTCACCAGGAGGAGTTTTTTTCTTTACTCTGACCCCTCGTAGGCAATGTTTTTACAGGTGACCCAGGTGGGAAACTACGCCTAGGATGAGCGTTTGGTGGCGTCAGTTTGTATTGTTTTTCCCATTCAGTTTTCCTTTACTTTCAGGATATACTTGTAGTTGTGGACAATGTAACTTGTTAATATTTTATATGTGATGTATCAAATTTATGATATTATTACAGATTTTCCAGTCATTTCCATTCTTTTCAAATTTAGTGGCTGTGTGAATCCTAGATATTCAAGTATATGGTTACCCTTAGTTTACTTTCTTCGCTTTCGTTGTAAGTTATAAAATTTTTAGTAGCTTCTACTTTATACCATGCAGTGTATTAGTTTTAATATTATTTCCTAGTTCTCTTTATATCGCTGACCCGGCCGGATGACTGATTATTGAAAAAATGGAGAAGGGGTGTTACAAATTTGTATCAGAGCGAGGTTTAGGATCCCTGGAACCCTAGAAGGTTTTCACAGAGCCATAAGATTGTGTAAGAGTAAAGTCTTGTTAGTAGAGGAATTTAAGTTACGTTTAAGCCCTAGTTTTCACAAGGTTACGAAATAAGTTGCTAAGCCATATTTCGCAAATGCTTGATAAGTAAATAGATTTCTTTTTTATGTTCTATCAGGCACCACAAGTCAGTGAACCTGGATGAATCTTCACGTCAGGACCCTGTTCCTAACACGACTATGAAGAGATGCTGCCGTGCCACAGGTACCACCAGTTCCAGCAGCTCCAGAGGGCACTGACATAGCGTCTCAAATTTCCAAGGCGGTTACTGTTGCCTTGATGAAGTTTCAGAGAGGACTGGCTGCTGGGTTTCTAGTTCTAGTACAAGTACCAGCCCCTGCACCAGCTCCTGCCCCAGCACCCGTGGAGATGACCCTGAAACGCTATTTGAAGAACTTTAGAGAACTTCAACCTTCGAACTACAGTGGGGATGAGACCCCGATGGACACAGATGATTGGGTAGCAAACACCAGAGACCTGCTGGATGTTTTGGAGTATCCAGAGAACAAGAAGGTTCCTCTGGCAGTTTTCCTCCTCCTGAGGTGAGACAAAAGGTCTGGTGGGACAAGTACCGGGCAGATGACCCCTGCAGGTATATGGTTGTGAAATTTCCTTTACTTTTAAGAAGTGATACATTCTTTTTTAAATAGTGTGACCATACTTTTGGCCAGGTCGTACGCCAGACATGTTTACGTGGGGCGAATTTTCTAGAGCCTTTGCAAGTTGGTTCGTGCCTCCTTCTGCACGACGAGGTCTCCAGGAGAAGTACCTTAGGCTTTTCCAGGGGGACATGACTGTTGCTGAGTATGAGCGAGAGCTTACACATCTGGCTCGATATGCGGGCGTGATGCAGGGAGACCAGACTGAGAAGTGCAGCCGTTTTGTGGATGGTTTGCGTGACTCGTTGAGGCAGCCGCTGATGACTATGGTCAACGCTGATTACAGGAGCTTAGTGGATACGGCTCGCAGGCTGGAGGCTGATCAGCAGAAGGTTCAGAAGCGAAGTAATTTCCGTGCGAAGCAATCTCAGGATTCACATCAGTCACAACAGAGCAGGAATGACCAAGGGAAGAACTGGAACAAGAAGCAGAAGCTTGATGCGAGGAAGAATGGTCAATCTGGTGACAGGAGCAAGGACTACCCCCTTTGCCCCAAGTGTCAGCGTCGCCATCCAGGAGAGTGTTTGGCCAGCGTGGGCGTGTGTTACAAGTGTCGTCAACCTGGACACATAGCTCGTTTTTGTCAGGAAGTTGGTTCGAATCAGGTAATCAAAACCTAGTTGTATTTTTTGTACATTTATGAAATTACTGTAGATGACAAATGTGATTTGTTCCTGCAGTCGAAGTATGAGGTTGGTGACCCTAGCAGAGTAGACAAGAGCAAAGCTCTGATGATTACTGATGGAAGACCACAACAGGGTCGAGATTTGGTGCAGCCCAGAGCTTATGTGCTTGGTCAACAGGAGGCAAAGGATCAGGAGGATGTAGTGACTGGTAAGTGCTTTAATTTGCTTAACAAGTTTATTTAATCCTCCGTAGTGCCACTCTTTTCATTTTAAAAACCATTCATGTAGGCATCCTTATGATTCGTGATTTACCCTCCAAATTCTGTTTGATACGAGTGTCTCGCACTCGTTTATCGCAGAATCTCTAGTGCGTAAGCTGAATTTAGAAGTCTTCCCAGAGACTGTACCACTGGAAGTCATGATGCCTAATGGATCCCTTCTGCAGACCAGAGATAAGTGCAGGGTACCGGTGCAGTTTGGTGATATCGAGATTTTCGTGGAAGCTTTGCAGCTACCTATTGCAGGATTCGATCTGATCTTTGGAATGGACTGACTTTCGGCAGTCAACGCCAGGATTGACTGTAGGGTGAAGCAGATTTAGTTTGAGGGCCCTAATCAGACTGTATTTTCTTTTCAAGGCTTGAAGAGAGTAGTGAAGATGATCATCTCCGCAGTCCAAGCTAGAAGGTGCATCAGTAAGGGTTGTGAAACCTTTGTAGTACTGATGAATGCGGAGGCTAAGACTGACTTGACAGAGGTACCAGTGGTGCAGGAGTTCCCTGATGTTTTCCTGGAAGAGCTCCCTGGTGCCCCTCCAGATAGAGAGATAGAGTTCCCGATAGAATTGCAGCCCGGGGCTACACGAGTAGCCAAATCCCCCTACAGGATGGCTCCAAGGGAACTATCGGAGTTGAAGAGCCAGTTGCAGGAGTTGCTTGATTTGGGCTTTATACGTCCCAGTACTTTTCCTTGGAGTGCTCCAGTACTTTTCGTGAAAAAGAAGGATGGTAGTCTGAGATTGTCCATAGACTATCGTGAGTTGAACAAGCTGACAGTAAAGAACAAATACCTGATTCTCAGGATTGATGATTTGTTCGACCAATTGGTGGGCTCGTGCACCTTTTCCAAGTTAGATTTGAGGTCGGGCTACCATCAGTTAAAGATTCGGGACGTGGATGTTCAGACAACAGCTTTCAGTATCAGGTATGGACACTTCGAGTTCGTGGTCTTGCCGTTTAGGCTGACCAATGCCCCTTCAGTATTTATGGACCTGATGAACAAGGTTTTTCGGGAGTACTTGGATCGTTTTGTCACCGTCTTCATAGATGATATCTTGGTGTTCTCTAAGAGTGCAGAAGATCATGCCGCACACCTCATGATTGTTTTGAGCACCCTCAGGAAAAACCAGTTGTATGCCAAGTTTTCAAAGTGTGAGTTCTGGCTTTCAGAGATTGCATTCTTAGGCCACGTCATCAGTCAGCAAGGGGTTAGTGTTGATCCTAAGAAGATAGAGGCCATTAAGAATTGGCCACGACGACAGTTTCAGAGATTCGCAGCTTTTTGGGCTAGCTGGTTACTACAGGAGATTCATCAGTGATTTTTCAAAGGTAGCTTTACCATTGACCTCCCTCACTAGGACGAGTAAGGGCTTGGATTGGACTGTTGAGTGTGAGTTAGCGTTTGAGGACTTGAAGGGCAGATTGATGACCGCATCGATCTTGAGTTTACCTTCAGGGCCTGACGGGTTTCAGATTTATAGCGACGCATCAGGTCAGGGTTTGGGGTGTGGTCTCATGCAACATTGAAATGTCTTAGCCTATGCCTCGAGACAGTTAAAGGTTCATGAGAGGAACTATCCAGTGCACGACTTGGAGCTTGCAGCAGTCATACATGCTCTGAAGATTTGGAGACACTATTTCTATGGTGTTCGTTGCGAGATCTTCACTGATCATAATAGCCTCAAGTATATCTTTGATCAGCGAGAGCTCAATTTGAGGCATCGCAAATGGTTAGAGTTTCTATCAGAGTACGACATAGACATTCAGTACCATCTAGGAAAGGCGAACGTTGTAGCTGATGCCCTCAGCCGTAGAGGTTCGTGTTTCTTCCTTCTCACTCAGCAGGAGGAGTTAGTGCGGGAGCTGGAGAGACTGGATATCACCGTTGTGCCACGCTGTAGTTTTGGTTCTGCAAGGTTGAGTTGGATGGAGATCACTTGCGACATTAAGGATAGAATCAGGACAGCTCTACCGTTGGATCCAAAGATGACAGAGGTTTGGAGCTCAGTGCAGACAAGGCAGAAGGTGAGATTCACTATTCAGGATGATTTATTGTTGTTTGATGGTAGAGTGTGTATCCCCGATGTTAGTCACCTTCGCGGGGACATTCTATTTGAGGCACACAATTCCAGATATTCTATACATCCGGGTAGCACAAAGATGTATGCGGATCTCAAGGAGATAGTCTGGCGGCCAGACTTGAAAAGTGATGTTGCAGATTACGTAGGGAAGTGTGAGACGTGCAAGTTGGTTAAGGCCGAGTGCCAAAGACCTGGAGGCAAGTTACAGCCACTTCCCATTCTCAAGTGGACATTTGAGGATATATCCATGGATTTCATTCATGATCTGCCGAGATCGCAGAGTGGGAATGATTTCTTATGAGTTATAGTAGATCGTCTTTCTAATATTGCCAATTTCATTTCTCTTAAAAAGACAGATCAGGATCCCAAATTAGCACAGTTATATATAGACGTGATAGTTCAACTTCACGGTGTTCATAGGACTATAGTTTCAGACCGAGATGACAGATTCACCTCCAGGGAGTGGCGTTACGTACAGGAGCGGTTGGGTACCAGGTTACATTTCAACACTGCTTTCCATCCCCAGACAGATGGACAGACTGAGCGCACAAATAGGACTTTGGAGGATCTGCTACGGATGTGCATTTTGGACTTTGAAGGAAAGTGAGAGAAATATGTTACTCTTGTGGAATTCTCCTACAATAACAGTTTTCAGACGAGTATTGAGATGACACCGTTCGAGGCCCTTTATGGTAGACGTTGTCGGACTCCGTTATGTTGGGCTGAAAGTGAAGAAAGGTCTACCATCAGGGAGTCATGGATTGATAAGGCCACTGACAGGATTAAGCTCATTCAGGAGCGTATGAAGACAACTTAGGATCGCCAGACCAAATATCATGATCAGAAGCACAGGTCAGTAGAATTCAGAGTTGGAGACTATGTTTATCTGAAGGTTAGACCAGTCAGAGGAGTCTCTAGAATAAAGCATATGAAAAAGCTGAGCCCCAGATTCGTTGGTCCTTTTGAGGTGCTGGAAAGAGTTGGTGAGGTTACTTATAGGTTGGCCTTACCTGAGGAAATGAGTGGTGTACATGATGTATTACACGTCTCCTATCTGAGGAGAGCAGTCAGAGATTCCAGCCAAATTATGAATACCGAGGAAACACCAATCGAGACAGATCTTAGTGTTGGGATTATACCAGTTAGAATAGTGGATTCAAGGATACAAAAACTCAGGAATAGAGAGATTCGCATGGTCAAAGTCCTTTGGATGAACTGTGGCAGTCAAGAGTTACTTAGGAGCGAGAGGATGAGCTTAAGGGCAATGCAGACTATTCTTTTCTCTTCGATTCAGGTATGGTTATAAGTTTCGAGGACGAAAATCTTTGTTAGGAGGGGAGATTTGTAACATCTGTTATCTGACGCGAAAAAAATTATTTAAAATTTGTACGGGCAAGTCACGACGGATTTTGATCGAGGCAGCGCATCGTGAAGGCATAATGTTACTTTTCCTTATGATAGCGACCGTTAGTTCGTTAAGTGCGTTAATAATAGTGCATGTCACATTTTATTTTAGTGACGCGCGCGGTGAAAATGAGTTAATTTTCAAAGAAATTGGATTGGGGTGCCAATACCAATTCCCCCCCTTTCTTCTTTCGGTTATCAAAACCGAAAGGCATGAAATAAAATCCCGCACATCTCATTTCACGGGAGAAGAAAACCGCAGGCCGACTCCCGTTCCGCCTCCCGCACGCAGCGACGCCAAGCCGACGGCCTCCCGCGAGGCTTTCCGCCGGCCGATCCTCCTCCAGAGCGCCTCTCCGACTTCTCCTCCTTCCTCTACGAGCGCCGATGGGTACTCCTTTTCCTTCCTTGGCCGTGGAAGAGCAGGGTTCAACCCTAGCCGGTGGTAGTGGAAACGATTTTGTTTCCGATGAGTCGATCCCTTCCTTTTCTCGATTTTCTTTTGTATAGCTTTCGTTGTGGAAGTAAGATTTAACCTAGGTTTTCATTTCCGTTTCCCTAAATAGGTTTTGGAGTTCGTGATCCTTCGCGGAATTTGGGTTGGGCGCTTTGAGAGCCTCAATCGCTGTACGTAAAGGTAATATCTGAAGTCTAGCGCTTGAAAATTTTGTAACCCTATTTGTATAGAAATTTTCCACGAGAAAATCGTGAAGGGAAAAATTATGAAATTAGGACTGCCCTAAATTGCAGGACTTTGGTGGGGTCGGGGCAGCATTCTGAAGGTCCCCAGTAGTAGGATTGCCTTGGGAAGAGAAAATGTCGTCGCGCCGAGTGTACAAACGCCGCAACACCACGGTAAGGAAACCTAATTTTTGTTAGTTAGACATAGCAAACAATATATTTTATATACGCATGTGTAGGTTTTGTACGAGTATCATGACCATGCATAGAAAAGTGTGGTGATAGGAAAATGGTCGCGGAAAACGTGTAGAATGACACTTTTCTCCAAGACCCAAGTAGTCAGATCAGGAACAGTAACGTTAGGTACGAAACCTATACCCGTGTACGTAAGCTTGAAATTTGTCCAACCAAGGGCGTGAATGTCCCTTCTAGTCGACCATGAGATAGTCAAGGGTCGCTCAGTAGTACACCAAAAAAACTGTCCCAAGCAGAGTAGCATTTGACCAAAAGGTCAGTAAACACACTTAAGTCTTTTCGTGCTTGGTAGAGGCGCACTACCTTCCTCATAGGGCATATGGTATCTTATGAGTAACAGAGTCTTGGGAGTTGACTCCCCTTGAGACAGTTAGTAGATTCGAGACCGTGTCCGCGCGACACTAGAACAATTGAGTTCGTCAGATGGTCTCGGGTCGTCAGTTTCAGATGCGCGTTAGTAGCTACTCTGCCTATAACCTTCCTAATAGAGGTACAAGCTAGAGGTCACCTAGAACTCAAGTATAGACCTGACGTGAGACAGTACACTAGTTAGTAAACGCCGGGACTTGAGTTAGTGAACTGAAAGTAACAAACATAGAACAGGTAGATGTTTCGACCAGGTAGTGTTCTGAAGGCATGCATAACATATAACATAAATGTTTTTAATGCACAAAACTATTTTCTAAAGGCATGCATTCATCATTTAAGAAAAAATTTTTAGTGTCACTAGGAGGAGTTATTTTTCTTTACTCTGACTCCTTGTGAGCAATGTTTTTATAGGTGACCCAGGTGAGAAACTATGCCTAGGATGAGCGTTTGGTGGCGTCAGTTTGTAGTGTTTTTCCCATTCAGTTTTCCTTTACTTTCAGCATATACTTGTAGTTGTGGACAATGTAACTTGTTAATATTTTATATGTGATGTATCAGACTTATGATATTATTACAGATTTTCAGTCATTTCCATTCTTTTCAAATTTAGTGGCTCTGTGAATCCAGATATTCAGGTATGTGGTTACCCTTAGTTTACTTTCTTAGCTTCCGTTGTAAGTTATAAAATTTTTAGTAGCTTCTACTTTATACCTGCTGTGTACTAGTTTTAATACTGTTTCATAGTTCTCTTTATATTGCTGACCCGGCCGGATGACTGATTATTGAAAAACTAGGAAGGGGTGTTACAGTGCAAGTGTACACATCATTGCTGTGGGTAAGCACTTGGTGCTCCCCATTGTTTTTTCTATGCATGGTTATGTTTCTGTGAGTGTTGATGGCCTGTGCCCCAGCTGTGTTCTTCCTGTGCAGGTGGGCAGAGCCCCATTTCAGTGGAATTCTTTCATGTAGGAATCACACAGTCGTGCGTTTTTATTCACGCACGGTTGTTGCGACCGTGCGATACCTACATCATTCTGGTGTTCTGCCCCGGGTCGTGCGATTTGCTCGCGCACGGTTGTTTTGCGCGTGCGTGACCAAATCACACAACCGTCTCTTTTTGTAAAAATACTTTTTGGATTTATTGCCCGTGCGTTTTCTTCACGCATGGTTTGATTCAACCGTGTGCAACGGAAATCACACGCCCTCTGGTTTTGCCTAATTTTATTGCGATCTGACTCTGCCTGTGCGTTTTGTTCTCGCACGGGCTGGTTGCCCGTGCGTGCTCATAAACGCACGGGTGGGTCATCTTCCTGGCTGGGCATTCCTGTGCTGTTATTAATGCGTGATGTGCGCACGGTCTTGTATTCGACCGTGCGTTCCTATTTTTCTGACTGGGTACTATTGAAGTCGCAGGTTTCGCCCTATTCTGAGGATCACTTCATTTCCGCGCCCAGAGCTTTGTTTTCGCGCCACTTCGCCGCTCCACCACCGCCCATCATCCCGAGGTCCTCCGACCATCATTTTGAGCCAAATATCAAGCTAGGAGTTCCTCTCGGCCTCCTCTAGTGTTCACAAGCATCCAAAGTTCATTTTGAAGGATTTCTCTCTTGGGTTAGAGTTCTCTGGCGAGTTCGTGGCTGAAGAAGATTGACGGAGAAGACGGGTAAGTTAGGAAAGAGCGACAACTCTTCTGTACCCCGGACGACAGTCCTGGGATGAGTGACCTCCTGAAAAGTCCTCGTAGGGGTGCTTAACTGGATCACTTCTCATTGAAAGGAGGTCGGAGGATCGAGGCCGGGCAAGCGCAACGCCTCGCCAACCTCAACAACCCGCCACAAACCAGTTAAAGGGAGGTCAGCCTGGTTTGGGAGATTGACCGCACGCGGTTGTGTGGAGAGCGGGTCGGGGCCAGTGGACTGCAGTCCGGCTGGGGGCGGCCCGGGTTACTCACATGAGTGGGCCGACCCCCTTTCAACAGAGTCTTGGAAGCAGACTCTTGCAAAAATGCAGGGTAAGGTTTGCCTACATTTCACCCTTGTGATGAGACTCTTCCCCGGACCCTCACTGTGTGGGGATGCTTTGTTCGCAGGGCTGACCCTTTATCATATTATCAGATTCTTACACTAATTCTTACCACTACACAGCCGCTGTAAATTTCTGATTTCAAAAGCTTATTGGGTCTTCTGAATGGGGCCATTTCAGGTGGTTTCGGAATACAGAAGAAAAGGCATGGAGTTTGTTTTGCAGGCGATCACTCAGCCGGCCTACCTGGAGGATCTCACAGGCTTAACTGAGCTCATAATATCGGCAAAATCTTTCAGCTTGGACTGGGACGAAGATGCCGATGATTTGGCGGCCAATGTGGATGACTGAGGTAACTTGTAACCTGCTTTGCACTATGTTGCTGCAGATAATTTATGTCCATATGTCCACCAGCATAGTGCTGCTGGACATAAATTATTTTGCACTTGCATTCTGATTAACCTTATAGCAAATGCTATCCAAAGAATAATGTAAAAAATAAAAGCTTTATTATTGCCCTTGTTCTTCACTTTTATCACAAAAAATTTTCAGTTTTTTTTATAGCACTTGATCTTGACTACAGTTTTTATGTAATTTTGTTAAGGAATAATTACCAAAACTTCCCCTGAAAGTTAGCTTAATTACAGGTTGCACCCTTCTTACTTTTGAAATTACAAAAACTGTTATTTTTTTTATATATTCCTGTATTAATATATATTTTCTGGGTTTTGAAAATTCTTATAATAGAATAACAGATCTAGAAACAGGATGATAATAAAACTTGCATAAGCAAAAATGAGAAATAAAAAAAATCAGAAAAATATATAATTTTATAATCGAGCTTGGGTAAGACGTGTTGAAAGTCCACCTAATGTCAACTATGTGCACCTATGGGGGGGGGGGAATAGGTGACGTGTGGTTCTTTTGCGGAATTTACGGATGTACCTGCACAATAAAAACAAAAAGCACAGCACACAGAATACACAACAAATTTATAGTGGTTCCCCGACTTGGGTACATCCACTTTCCCCCTTCGACCTATCTCCCCAACAAGGGACGACTCGGTCACTTCTCCAACGGGATTGAAATCCAATCCCTGCACTAACGGAAGGAGCCCTTCCACACGTGAGAGTCAATACTCCCACAAAACGGGTTGCACCCAACCCTTACAACACGGAACAAAAGTTCCTTTACAACGAAATTAAATGTAGAGTGTACACGTGATACAAACTTCTTTTGGAGACTACGGTGTTCCTCTTTGTCCGACGACGTGTTCTTGAAGTCGATGAAGAGTCTACAACCTTGGTCTCTCTTGGAGAAGATCTCCCGGAACCGGCGGCGGCAATCCGAGCGGCGGCTTGGTTCGGAGTCGGCGGCAACGAAGGTGCGCTGCTGCAGTGCTTTGAGATCCAAACTTCTTTGCGAAGCAAACTAGGTCTACCAACGGTCACTCTAGGATCGGTCGTCTCGATCGATTCGGACGGGGGGGGGGGGGTTTTCCCGGTCAACAAATCGAGAGACAAGAGATCTCTGGATAGACACGTGAGACGCAAGCTTTGCTAAGCTTCTGTCGCCGGAGATCGGGAAGAGGAACGATCAGCAGCGGCGACGTATTTGCCCGAGCGCGACGGCGGCGGCGGAAAGAGTTCGCGATTTTAGGGTTTTCCTTGCTCGGCTTCTTTCTTCGTTTTCCGTCACTTTACTGTTCAAAAATACTGGAATATATATACTGTTGAATTCTCAAATATGACCGTTTGCGGGACCCACAAAAGAAATCCCTAAGTCCGGTTCAAACTAGTCCAAAGGCAGAATCCGGTCCAGCAGCATCCTGAGAAAACGCAAAGTGAAAATCGGCGAGAATCGCAGGCGATTCTCGACGAATCGGCGAGAATCACTAAGTGATTCTCGACGATTCGTCGAGAATCGTTAGTGATTCTCGCCGAATCACTTATTGATTCTCAACGAATTTTACTTTGTATGCATGAGCTGCTTGGCCACTGGTTCGGCGAGAATCACTAGTGATTCTCGCCGAATCTTACTTGGCACCATTTAGAGGTGGCCAGAAGGAGTCGGCGAGAATCACTAATGATTCTCGTCGATTCGGCGAGAATCACTAGTGATTCTCGCCGAATCTGCGAGAATCACTTGGTGATTCTCGTCGAATTTGCCTTGGACGAATTTTCGTCTTCCACCCAGGAGCTGCTCCTTGATCCTTTATGCTCCTTGTCTTCTCTTGCATATGAACGGCCCTGTATTTGAAAGTAAGTGCACTCCAATAGAGAGAGTGCATATAGGCCAACACACTGATCTGCTCAACGAGGGATTACGTCGTGCAGACTCGTGTATATTGACCTACTGCACCCTGATATTGGTGTGCACTTAGCGTGGAGGAACTGCAAGCACAACTTGAGATGTTTCATCAAATACATTGTGAATTCATCTTAGCTTGACAGGTGGCTTCCTCAAATCTAGGTAATCGTGGATACAATACCCAACACGTGTCATCACTGCCCTAAAGAAGTTGTAGTACTCTCCAACAGAGTTTTCTATCGATGCTCACTCCTTCAAAGTACAAGACCCAACTGGATTCCGAAAACTCTGATGTGCGCTGACACTGAAGAAGCACAGAGCACACAAACTCCCACTTGACGAAGCAAATGTAAAGAAAACAGAATCACGAAGAAATCTGTCGTAAGAATGAGAGAGCGAAAGCAGGTTTTTCAAAGAGCGTATCCAAAATGAATCAAAAAATCTCTTATATATGAGTCGTAAAACAGGAAGAAATTAACCATGTAATAATTACAACGGTTATAATTTGTGGGTTTTAATTATGTAGAGAAATATTAGATTTCCAACGTATATGAGTAGTTGCGGGAAAATGCGTAAAAGAAGCAGTTAGAAATTTACACGCAATGGGTGCGAAAAAAGAGGAGTCGACGCGGATTGCGTCGAGTTCTTATCGACGTAGGTCGGCTGCGTCGAGTTCATATCGGCGCAACTCCAGTCGACGCAAGTTGGGTGCGTCGAGTTCTTTTTGACGCAAGTCGACGCAACTTCAAAAAATAGAATTTATAAAGTGTCAAAATTATTGTGTACAAAAAATAGAATTCAATTCAATTATTCTCTAAATTCAAAATCCGGATCTGGTGCGTGCGTGTGGTTCATGGTTTCTCCTTATATTTTTTGAACAATTAAGGAGTGAATTTCTTTATATACTCATGAGTGAAAATAAGCACGGTGAAACTAAAAGTTTGATCATTTTCTTCATGAAAGGTTTCCTCCAAACATTTAGATTCTCTCCATTTAGTTTTGAAGCTTTTCATCAATTATGAGAAGTCAAACACCAAACTAGGCTCTAATAAAACATTATAAATTAACAAAAACCTCTCATATAAGTTTGCATTTCATAACATTCATGTACAAAAATACCCCTTTGAGTAAATATTTAGGGGGAGGTTTTTGTAATTTCAAAAATAAGAAGGGTGCAACCTATAAGTTAGCAAACTTAGAGGGGAGGTCCTGATAAATGACCCTTATGTTAAAAAATATAGTTAAGATAATAATTTATTAACCAAAAACTCTGTCCTCACTTTGTTGATGTTACAAAATAGGAATAATAACACTTAGGCCCCGTTCGTTTCGTAGGAATTGGGTTAAGGAATTGGAATTAGGTACACCAAAACTAATTTCGCTGTTCGTTTCGTCAAATTTGAACCCGGAATTGAAATTTCTTGAAAACCCATGGGTTTTGGGAGAAGATGTTTGACCAAAACCAATTCCGGTGTTCGTTTGGTGCCTTGTATGAAGGGGATTGACATTCGCAGAAAACCCATGGGTTTTGAGACTTCAAAAATCAGCATATCCCCAAAACTTACATATTTTGGTGGGTTTTGCTAGGTTTTGCGATCAAAGTAATCCCACTCGATCAGCTCCTTCGATATATGAACAATAGCTCTACCTCTAGCGACCAATTCTGATGTTTGCTAATGGCGGATCCGACAAACTCTGCCTCTAGCGAGCTCTACCTCCGGCGAGCTTCTCTTCCATGGCCGACTCTAGCGAGCTCTACCTCCGGCGAGCTACACTTCCATGGCCGACTCTAGCGAACTCTACCTCCGGCAAGCTACTCTTCCATGGCGAACTCTACCTCCAACGAGCTCTACCTCCGGCTGAGCTCTTTTTTGAGGTAGGAGTCCATCAGAAGAGATTGCAGAAGTTATGGTTGTGAGATAGGGCTGAGCTCTTTTTCGGCTGAGCTGTTTTTCCGCAGCAGTTAGGTTGTGAGAAGAAGATGAACAATAGCAAAATAGGAATTCTTTCTATCTCAAAAACTAACGCAAACGAACATAAAAATTGGTTTTTTGCCCATTTTCAAAACCTACAAAATTTCGGTTTTAACCAAAACCAATTCCCTCCAATGAAAACCCACCAAACGAAGGGGCCTTAGGGTGTGCTTGTTTGGTTGGAT
This sequence comes from Platanthera guangdongensis, assembly GCA_039583875.1. NCBI lineage: Eukaryota > Viridiplantae > Streptophyta > Magnoliopsida > Asparagales > Orchidaceae > Platanthera > Platanthera guangdongensis. The sequence continues at coordinate 162,468,821 of CM077156.1, forward strand.
TTGATTGATAGGAATTGGTTTTGGCCGAAAGCCAATTTATGTGTTCGTTTGCATGAAGGTTTTCAGCCACAATCTTTTGTAGGAACAAAAAAATGTTATACCTAACCAGATGAAGGAGGTAGACCGAAGAAGAGGAGAAGTTATAGACATTGGAGGAAGAAGATCCAAGTTGTGGTTGCTGGAGGGGAGGAACAAACAACGAAACTTCGCTCGATTAAGTCGGCCAATTAGATGCTCGACCGAATCTGAGCAAGAGAGCTTCCCTACGGGAGACGAGGAGGACGACCTTGCCGACGAGGAGCTGTGGTTACCGGAGAGGAGCAACTTGACAAACGCCGGAGTGGAAGACCTGGACGAACGCGTCGGAAAGGAAAAGGGGGTCTGTTTGGCGAATAAGCACGCGATTTCTCAGCTTTCTCCCGTCCAGCCCTCCTCAAAACCGACCAAAAGTGGTAGGATTAAAAAACAAACCATGAGTTTTGGGTGAATTTCAATTTCAGCTCCAAATATGATCAGGCGAACTAAATTTCAATTCCGATGTTCCAATTCCAGGCAAACAAAAGGCCCTGGGGCTTCATTTGATTGGGATTTCATTTTTCGCTGTGTTTAAAAATACTTGTAGGCAGATCTGCTTGTCAACTTCCTATTTTGAAATCATCAAATTTGAGCCATTTTGAAATTTTTGTGGAGTTTAAAAGAGAGAATGATTTCCAACTATATTCTTGAGTATTGTGCACTTAGTATAGGGCTCCCTTTGGCACTGTCATGAACACAGGGTTAAATTGTCATTTGTTAACGCCCACCTAAAGAACTTCATCCACTTTTATGTTCAGACGAATGATGTTTGTTTGTTAGGTGATCCTTAACGAAGGACGTTTTAACCTGTACGTTTACGATTGTCGTCATCGTGCCAAACCAAACGGAGCCTAGATCAGGGACCCTTTCACTCACAATGAACTGGTTTTAGGATTGATGCATCTGAGTTTTAAAATTATATCAGAGTAGGCTAGGCTTAACGACGAACCGCTACATCGCCCAATATATGAAGACGCGTTTTTGTTTAGAGGCGATAACGATCTATCATTGGGGGACTTGTGTAACATTCTACATAATATAAATCTTGGGCCCCTCCGGCTACACAACCAAATTGTTGACGAAGTTTAGTAAATTCAACTTTCTAATAAACAGGTTTTCTAACTTCAGGTAATCAAAAAGAGCCTTAGGCTCCGTTCGTTTGGACGGAATTGAAGATCTCGAATTGGAATTGGCGGTATCGTCACGCGATGCGAGTACTGTCATGCACACTGGAGAAAATCAGCAATGTGTGTACTGTTGCGCGTTGAACCGGGAATCCGGGATCTCCCGTGCAAAACCGCTCGTATCACATTAAAATTTATAAAAAATCGTCTATAAATTTTATTTAAATAATGTATAATAAGTTTTTCGCCGATAGCCGATCGGGGCTTAGCAGTCGACGATCGTCCAACGCTTATCGGACATAGCTGGGCGGTGGAACTTTGGGTTTGGTAGTCGATTGTCGACCAGAAAGCAATGTGTGTTTAATTTTATGATCTAAAATGAGTTTTTAAATGTAATATAAATATAGATTGGAATTTGTAATTACAACTGTGCTTCTAAGGTCTAATCTCTATCGTTCATGTTTGCTTCCATTAATTCCAGGATTTATTGCATTTCAATATTGAATTAACACATGTGCATCACATCATTATGTTTCCCTACATGTGCAATTAATATGACACAAATAAATATGGCTCAGTAAATATGGCTCAATAAATATGGGCAAAGAAATATGGCGCAAAAAATATGATTCAAAAATATGATCATAACTTTCATTCGGTTGCCCTTTTTCGGCCCAAAAATTTTGCAAGAAAAAAAGTTCGCTCACTTTGCTTATGATGTGTTTAACACACGGAAAATTCTCTCAAAATGTAAATCCCGAATACTTCGCTAGATGAGTGGCCCTTTTGGTAACCTCGGGGCGGTCGTGAACACCGTGGTTATAAACTGTCGTTCGTGAACTTCCCACCTCATCTATGGAACTCGATTCATTTTTATGTTTAAAATTAGTTTATTTTTCTTTGGGGAGGCATAACTGTCGTCATGTTAAAGATGTATTTCAGGACGATGATGATTTTGTCCAAATTCACTCGGCCAAGACGACGATGGTTCGTAACCACCACCATGTTCACGACGGTCAACACTCTGCCAAGGGGGGATTTTTAGGTCCGGAGCCCGGGGCGACAGAATTGCTCGCGTGCGAGCACTCGCGCTGCTTTGCTTTTTATCTCGCCCATTTATGTGTCCGCGCGGCAACTCCTCTCACCCGGACGGCGATTTCCAAACGGAGCCCGGACCTAAAAACTTCTCCTGCCAAAGGGACCCAAGGTTTCTCTCAATCAATTGGTTCTTTTCATATATTTGGGGTGTGGTGTAGAACAACAATCCTCTACTTTTTATCATCTACGAATTACACACACGAGCAATCTTGCACGAGATTTTTCGGTGCCCCGATAATGACGGTATCCTCACCACTCGACTCTTTCATGAATTTGTCTCCTTAAATGCAAAACGATAAATGTCGAGCGAGAAGATATTACCGTAATCGGGCATCAATCAAATGTGCCCTTAGGCTCTGTTTGTTTTTCTCCGTTATAGTTTTGAAAAAACACAAACCCTATTTTTTCATTTGAAAAACCTGTTTGGAAACGTGGATCTCCAAAAACTCCATTTCATGTACATTTTCAACTGAATGAAGGAGACCGCGTTTAGAAATGTTGTTTTATCTCCATCTCCAACCGTCGCCACCCTTTGAAACAGTCATCGAATCGGGGTGGTTGCACGATGCTATTACATTCAAAATTTGTCGATAAAATAAACGTAAGGTACTAAGATTCCGTTTGGCACGATGGCGGCGGTCATACAAAAAATGTTGGTGTATGTTTGAATATATAACGAGTTCGGATGCTTAACAAGTTTGATTCGCATACCGAGATATCTGATACCCGCCCTAACCCTAGGATTTGTCTATAAAATCATAGAGGCAACGGAGGAGATAGTTCCGATTTGAACCACCACCCGGAATACTTCGAGCAATCTAACAAAACATACATTCTATGACGGTCAAGAATTAAAGGATATAATATTACTTTTTATACTAAAGAAACAACTAAACTATAGTTTAAAATAATATTTAAATAAAATAATTATAATTGTTGCGGGCCATTTGGTTTTCCTCCGGTTCAGAGAATCGTACTACCTTAGCTCAGAGTCGAACCGGACGCGCAAACAGTCAATGCAAATCTAGTAGCAATGATAGAAGTTTTTTTTTACCGTGGAAAACCTGAAAAAGGTGAAAAATCACGTGACCGGATCTGTGTCGGACCAAAATCCATTATTTAGCCTTGTGTTTACAAGTATTGGGAGTCACCTCGGAGGGCGACAGACCAGCTCTCTGTTACAAGCTTTGAATACAGAAAGAAAGGAAAATAAACTAAGTCCACGAAGCTTGGATGAGTGCATGCACGAAGCTTGGATGAGTGCATGCACGAAGCTTGGATTGGAGCGTCCACGAAGCTTGGATTGGAGCGTCCACGAAGCTTGGATGAGTGCGTCATTGTGGAGAAAAACACTAAGTCTTTGAAGTATTCAAGTGTCTTCATGCAATCATGAGCAGGAGCGCTTTTCAGTGTCTTCTATAGAGCTCACAAAAGCGTTGAAGTGAGCGTCAGACGTTATGGACGCCAGAGAGGGAGCAGAGCGAGTCACAGGCGGAGAAACGATCTAAGTCTCATGTTCTCGCCGCAAAATCTCAGAGCTCTCTTTAGTCTCTAGAATTACTTGTCCTCAAATGAATGCCTGATGGTCTTTTTATACATTCTGTAGGGACATGCTGGTAATTGCGCCAGGTTGGATCCTGAGTCGGCGAATGACGTTGCTTCGATCTGAACATATGGATCATCAATTTTCATGGAAAGACGGGCGTGCCCCTCGGGCAGCCCGGGTAAGGTGTCCGATGACGGTGGCGGCCGACGGTGGCTAAAGGTGGCGGAGGCGGCTGCCACCTCCGCCAGAGCGCTCACATGTGTGCGCGCGCAGGGCGCACACTAGCATGAGTGCGTGGGGCGCGCACGCAGGATGCGCGTCTGGGCGCGCTTGCTGGGCCGCGCGCGCTCGCGGGCAGGCTGAGCGCGTGCGCTTCTCACGCGGGTGCGTGCCTGCTGCTCGCACACGCGGGGTTGCATGGTTGGCTTTGCCCCCCTTTCAGGTTTTTTCTGGGCCTTTCAGACAAACACGGCTTGATGTGTGCGGCTCGCTTGGTCGGATTGGCTCGCCTCTGTTTCCTTGGTCAAACTCTTTCGGGTTGGACATAGAAAATTCAGGAGGAACCCCATCAATTATAATTACCCGCATCAAAATGGCATATCACCTCTTAACCTCACCTTAATGTACTAAAACTGCTAAATAATTTTAAAAAAAGCTACTTATTGTCTTATTTCAAACAAAACATAATATTATGAGACTAATAATAATAAAAAGAAAACTTAGTCCTAAATTAACAATCTTATTTTTATATTTTGCTTTTATTTTGTTTAAGACTCTAATGTTGTGTTTGGCACGACTAATGACGGATTATTTGTTCCAGTGAGGTTGAATAAAAATGTCATTGTCATATCAAAATATTATGCCTCAAATTAGTTTCTTTGTTTGATAACAATAGTAACATTTGTCATACCAAACATACATTCTATGACAATGACGCTTTTGTTCAACCTCAGCGGAGCAAATAAGTTGCGACAAACCGTGTCAAATGCAACCTAAGGCTTTCTTTCGCACGTCATTTTTTGCTATGTATGTATATTTGGAATGATAATGGTTATGTGAGCTACCAAGAAAAAAAATAGTTTTGAAAATAAAGTGGATGAGGTTTTATAGGTGAGGTCGGGCGATTACCACGACGGTTCATAATCATCGTGTTCATGGCCGTCACTATCGCGCCAAACGAAACCATTATCATATCATTTATGTTTGACAAAACTCGAAGGTTATAACCACTACAAAGAAAATAAACTAATTGTGAGCATAAAATGCATGAATTTTTGTAGGTGTGGTCTGACATTAAAGAACCATGACCATCGCATTCATGATAGTCACCACCACGCCATACGAGGTCCGGCATTAAGACTGCTCATATTCATCTCTTCCTCTCCTTGATTTTATAAAACAAATTAAGAAGGTGATTGTTAACCGCAACCCGTTATTGGCTAGTCGCACCCCAAAATCTTCTAATTTTTCGCGTCTTTTCGAAATACGTCTTGTATATGCAATTTCAGGAAAAGTGTTCAACACTCAAGTTGTAGATCTCGACGATATCTACAACTTTCGTGTTGAACACTTTTCCTGAAATTGCATGTACAAGGCGTATTTCTGAAAGGCGCAAAATCTGGGCATATTTTCAAAGTACGCCTTGTACATGCATTTTTCAGGAAAATCGATCAACACGAAAGTTGTAGATCTCGAGGATATCTACAACTTTCTTGTTGATCGCTTTTCCTAAAATTGCATGTACAAGAAGTATTTGGAAAAGACGCGAAAAGTTATGAGATTTTGGGGTGCGACTAGCCAATAACGGATTGCGGTTAACAACCGCCATTGAAAAGACCCATCTCCTTTGCTTTCTCACAACCACGAACTAATTTCTCGGAACCACTACTACAATAAGGCTCTGTTTGGTGTGATGTTTTTGCTCCAATGAGTTTGGACAAAAATCCCACCATCATAGAATGCACGTTTGACATGATAATGGTTACCACCACAACCAAGAAAATAAAACTAGTTTTGAACATACAAATAAATGAAGTTTTTTAGATGAGGTCAGACATCCACGAACGACGGTTCATACCACGGGGTTCATGACCATCACCGTTGTGTCAAACGGAGCCTAACTCTCTCCCTCCCTCCCTCATTCTTTGGCATTCCAAGCTCTAAAAAACATGAGGAATCTCGTTAGCACCAAGCCCACAAAAATAATATGAACGAAAAAAATAATATGAAAAGAGGATAATCTTGTACGTTGGCCGCCTCTTTCGCAGTTTCAAGCGAAGAAGATTTTGTCAGCGAGAAAATAGGGTTCTCGGCTTCCCGTTCATCGATTCTTCCGATGCCATACGCCGGGAGTTCTTGAGTTTAGAAGCAATTTTGAAGTTCAGGTGATTGGCATTCTATAGTTAGGTCTAATTCGAGCCTTCCATGAGTGTTGGATAGCAATCAAGCTCAAACGGGTCACCGAGGGAGATTGCTGCATACCGTGACCGGACCATCTAGGTGTCCAGTCGGCGGTTTGACCGGTCCAGTTTGATTTTCAAAAGCTTGCATCAACGTAGCCATTGGCTTAGTTTCTCAAAATCTTTAATACTCTCATTAGCCACAATTTTCTTGTACTTATATTATTAAGAGGGATTCAAGAGGTGCCTAGAACTATGCGTGCATACTTAGGTTCCGTTTTGGGGGACTTATTTTCACCGGTCAAGCAGTTACAATTGCATGAACCGGACCATAATTAAGGTCTGGTTCATGCGGTCGTAACCGCTTGACCGGTGAAAATAAGTCCTCCCAAACGGAGTCTTAATGAATTTGATGGAGAATGATTTAAGAACTTTAATTTTCATATCCCTCTTGTAATCTTTGGTTCTTTGATAATGATTTCTTATAATTCTAGACTGAAGAAGTACTTCAAAAAAATAAAACCAATCATCTCTTTCTACATCAACTAATAATACTTCGTCGTCAAATTTCTACATACAATACAAATTCCGACACCGAGAATACGTATGTCTCACGCTGAGTACTCCTTCGAAGTAGAATACAATATTTCCAAATGAAAATCCTCCAATGCCTCTCACACTTACTCCAATGGCTCACAATTACTCAAACAAATGAATAGCATTGAAAGTATGAAACAAGGAAATGAAAAATGATTGTTATGGGCATATCATTTTTGGATAGGTGCAAATCAAATTTACGGGCAAACCAAAAATTTATATGTGCAAACCAAATTGTTACGTGCAAACCAATATAATTTTTTAAAAAAATTCTTTAGCAAAATATAAACAATAATTTAGCAACAAAATTATAAAATTTAAAGTATTATAAAAGTTTCAAATTCATTATGATTTTTTTAATGATGGGTGCAACTTTTCGACGTTCTTTTTTTTCGCTGTAGAAATACGAAAACCTATGATGAAAATGAGAAATACCAAAAGAAAGGTTTAAATATACGGCTTGCTTCAGATCAAATGCCGATCACTGCAACTTTTGTTAGAACGGCGCAGGTGGCGGCCGGATCTAAGACGTGGCGGCCGGATCTACATTGGAAACTGCCGGATCTGAGGAGCGACACCCGGATCTGCACCGGAGGCAGCCTGATTTGAGACGCGGCAGCCAGATCTGCACTGGAAGCTGTCGGATTTGAGGAGCGACGCCCGGATCTGCACTGGAGGCAGACAGATTTGAGCGCAGGAGGTAGATCGGCGCATGATATTGCAACTTCCCTCCCGATCCACGGCGGTGCATGATGTAGAAACGACATGTGTGAATCCCCTTTCTGATCTCTGCAAAAATTGCAGAAATCCCGTCGGCGAAGAGAAAACGGGCGACGATTTATGAATCCAGCGACAGATTCACAAATCGGGGGAGGCGGGCCGGGAAACCCTAGCAGAGCGCAAATGCTATTTTGTGAATGTTGGGGGAGGCTCCGCTCAAAGTATTATACATATTTTTATCAAGTTTGAAATACGTATATATAATATCTCTAACGTAGAGCCTAGTCTTAGAGCGACACGAACCCAATAACCCATTCCGAATCGGTCTCGACACGTGCATACATAAACGTAATATATCTAACACGAAATTCCTTGTGCTCATCTCTTAAATTCTATAAATTAAAACATCGTGTTCCTTCATTTGAAGAATTGAAGGGACTGGTAAATAAAGTAAAGAGTATGAATTCATGCGTCTTGAGCTTGAGAGCATCGAAAAACCTCATCGCAGTGCTCTCTTGCACCTTCACAATACTTGATACAAAATGCTTTGAGCTACCCATAGTGGGAGCCCATGAGCACACGAAGAGCGCACCCACTCATTTAGGTTCCGTTTGGCACGACGACGACAGTCATGAACATAGGGGTTAAATTGTCATTCGTTAACGCCCACCTAAGGAACTTCATCTACTTTTATGTTCAAATGGATGATATTTGTTAGATAATCATTAACAATTGACGGTTTAACCCATGCGTTTATGACCGCAGCCACCGTGCCAAACAGAGCCTTAGATTCGAAGAGTCGATGTGTATACGCAGTTCCCCAAAGCACATTCTTGATGCGCAAAAGACCCCTACAACTATTATAAAGTGAAAGTCGAGGGCGATGTTGAACCACACTTTTTACAAATATTTATGTAAGAAAAAGTTAAAATGTTATATTTCATAAATATGAATTCAGACATAAGAGAATATATTCACACAGATGATATTGAGAGTAAATAAAGAAACAGCGCAAGCGTTTGGAGTAGAGCTTTTTGATCCGCTAGAGCCGTCCCAAACAGACCCTTATAGAGGTTCCATGAGACAACAAATGCTCGAGTAGTTCTCTATTCTGCAACTGTAGGAATGTCAATCCAGGTTGCAGTCATTTCCAACTAGAAGCTCAAAAACCTTGCAGAAACCTTTATACTTGAAATTTCAAAACATCATCGCTAATCTTTTGAAGGGAGATTCAATAATTCTTATTGAGACTTTTTTATTAAGAAGCTCGCAAACATTCACAATTTTTTGAGGCAATCTTGTAACCTTTACAGTGAGTGAAAATAAGAGATACATAGAAGTTAGAAGAGAAATAATTGTATCTCAAGTTGGAGATCACAATTTACAAGAAGAAAGAATAAGAGGAGGAAGAAAAAAACTACACCCGATAAGCTGTGAATAAGGGTGCAAGTTAAGTTGAGCTGGCTTGAAAGCCCGATAAACCGGCTTGAAAGCTCGATGAGCCGGCTCGAAAAAAATTCGACTTGAGCTTGATTATGAGTCGAGCTCGAGTTCGAATAGTTCATGAGAACGCGAGCCGGCTCGCGAGTTTTTTATTTCTATTAAAAACTTATAAATATAAAAAAAATCAGGCTCATGAGCTAAAGAACTCGTGAGCAGCTCGAGCTCGACAAGCAGACATTGAGCTCGAGCTCGAGCTTGAAAATTTTGTCAAGCTCGACTCAGTTGCACCCCTAGCTCTGATTTTTTTCATTTTCAAAACATAAGAGTGCTCCACACTTAAGACTCTTTATTCTCTCTCTCTCTCTTTCTTCCTTAGTGATGGCGCAGACCCGCCACCGTTGGAAGACACGACGCCTGCGCACAATCTTCGCCCCAACATAAGGAAGTCCTACCGCGACATGCTCCGCTACAAACATTGAGTTATCTACGATTATTAATAAATATACATTGCTAGTTCTTATTTGTGATTGCGAGTCCGATCGACCAAAATGTTAGGCGGTGACGGACATTTGATTTCTCTTTTATTTCTTGCATTTATTTTGAGTTAAAAACATTTGAGTGGCTAGGATAAGATCTAGGAAATGTGTGGTTTATGAGTGCTTTTGTGGGGAGTATAAATACTCCATGTGTTGGCTTAAAACCCTAATGAAAGTTATCTTGATAAAAAAAGGGTTTCCCTCATTTCTCTCCCGTGATAGGAGTACCCGCTTTAGGGCTCGCGGATTCCGCTCGGCGCGACACCGGCGGCGAAGCCCCTCCCCTCCGGCGCGACACCGGCGGCGAAGCCCCTCACATCCGGCGCGACATCGGCGAGCATCTCCTTCTTCCCGGCCGAGCGCGATTCCGCCGCCCCGATCTCCCGGTTTTGATCCACGAGGCAGGGCTCCAGCTAGGCCCCGACGCCGACCGCCCATCCGGCGTGATTCCGGCCTCCTTGTGGTGCGACGCCACCGCTGCCCCACAATGCTTCGCAACGGCGTTTCCCCTCTCGGAAATTTCAGCGGGTCTTTGTTGGGTAACGATTCCCCTCCTCCACTCCGTGGGTGATTCATCTTAATTTTTTTGTGTTCTTGTGGTTGTGATTGAAATTGTGTGTGTTCGGAAACAACGAACGAATTGGAACGTTGAGGGTGCGTCGCTTGTCTCCAATCAATTGATCGGAGAGGGGTCATCACTCGGCGGCTAGGTGCTTGTTGGAGTTACTACTCACCGGTCGGAAATCTCCACTCCGAATTTGCGCCTCCGCTAGCCCATCGTGTAGGATTGCAGTGTGCGTGCTTTACAATCAATTTCGTACTAATCGGAGGCAGTGTCTTTTAACTCGCTCGCCCAGTGATTGAGCATTTGTCTAAATTAGCGCGCGCTTTGCTTAATTGTGCGCAAGCGTTGGTTTAGTGTTGGTCGTTTGTTTTACGTAATTTTTCTAACGATCGAGAATGAATTTGATGGAGAATGATTTAAGAACTTTAATTTTCATATCCCTCTTGTAATTTTTGGTTGTTTGATAATGATTTCTTATAATTCGAGACTGAAAAAGTACTTCCAAAAATAAAACCAATCATCTCTTTCCACATCAACTAATAATACCTAGTCGTCAAATTTCTACATACAATACAAATTCCGACACCGAGAATACGTATGTCTCACGCTGAGTACTCCTTCGAAGTAGAATACAATATTTCAAAATGAAAATACTCCAATGCCTCTCACACTTACTCCAATGGCTCACAATTACTCAAACAAATGAATATCATTGAAAGTATGAAACAAGGAAATGAAAAATGATTGTTATGGGCAAATCATTTTTGGATAGGTGCAAATCAAATTTACGGGCAAATCAAAAATTTATATGTGCAAACCAAATTGTTACGTGCAAACCAATATAATTTTTTTAAAAAAATTCTTTAGCAAAATATAAACAATAATTTAGCAACAAAATTATAAAATTTAAAGTATTATAAAAGTTTCAAATTCATTATGATTTTTTTAATGATGGGTGCAACTTTTCGACGTTCTTTTTCTTCGCTGTAGAAATACGAAAACCTATGATGAAAATGAGAAATACCAAAAGAAAGGTTTAAATATACGACTTGCTTTAGATCAAATGCCGATCACTGCAACTTCTGTTAGAACGGCGCAGGTGGCGGCCGGATCTAAGACGTGGCGGCCAGATCTACATTGGAAACTGCCGGATCTGAGGAGCGACACCCGGATCTGCACCGGAGGCAGCCTGATTTGAGACACGGCAGCCAGATCTGCACTGGAAGCTGTCGGATTTGAGGAGCGACGCCCGGATCTGCACTGGAGGCAGACAGATTTGAGCGCAGGAGGTAGATCAGCACAGGATATTGCAACTTCCCTCCCGATCCATGGCGGTGCATGATGTAGAAACGACGTGTGAATCCCCTTTCTAATCTCTGCAAAAATTGCAGAAATCCTGGCGGCGCAGAGAAAACGGGCGACGATTTATGAATCCAGCGACAGATTCACAAATCGGGGTAGGCGGGCCGGGAAATCCTAGCAGAGCGCAAATGCTACTTGGAGAATGTTGGGGGAGGCTCCGCTCAAAGTATTCTACATATTTTTATCAAGTTTGGAATAAATATATATAATATCTCCAACGTAAAGTCTAGCCTTAGAGCGACACGAACCCAAAGCCCATTCTGAATCGGTCTCGACACGTGCATACATAAACGTAATATATCTAACACGAAATTCCTTGTGATCATCTCTTAAATTCTATAAATTAAAACATCGTGTTCCTTCATTTGAAGAATTGAAGGGACTGGTAAATAAAGTGAAGAGCATGAATTCATGCGTCTTGAGCTTGAGAGCATCGAAAAACCTCATCGCAGTGCTCTCTTGCACCTTCACAATACTTGATACAAAATGCATTGAGCTATCCATAGTGGGAGCCCGGGAGCACACGAAGAGCGCACCCGCTCATTTAGGTTTCGTTTGGCACGGCGACGACAGTCATGAACATATGGGCTAAATTGTCATTCGTTAACGCCCACCTAAGGAACTTCATCTACTTTTATGTTCAAATGGATGATATTTGTTAGATAATCAGTAACAATTGACGGTTTAACCCATGCATTTATGACCGCAACCACCGTGCCAAACAGAGCCTTAGATTCGAAGAGTGGATGTGTATACGCAGTTCCCCAAAGCACATTCTTGATGCGCAAAAGACCCCTACAACTATTATAAAGTGAAAGTCGAGGGCGATGTTGAATCACACTTTTTACAATTATTTATGTAAGAAAAAGTTAAAATGTTATATTTCATAAATATGAATTCAGACATAAGAGAATATATTCACACAGATGATATTGAGAGTAAATAAAGAAACAGCGCAAGCGTTTGGAGTAGAGCTTTTTGATCCGCTAGAGCCGTCCCAAACAGACCCTTATAGAGGTTCCATGAGACAACAAATGCTCGAGTAGTTCTCTATTCTGCAACTGTGGGAATGTCAATCCAGGTTGCAGAGTCATTTCCAACTAGAAGCTCAAAAACCTTACAGAAACCTTTATACTTGAAATTTCAAAACATCATCGCTAATCTTTTGAAGGGAGATTCAATAATTCTTATTGAGACTTTTTTATTAAGAAGCTCACAAACATTCACAATTTTTTGAGGCAATCTTGTAACCTTTACAGTGAGTGAAAATAAGAGATACATAGAAGTTAGAAGAGAAATAATTGTATCTCAAGTTGGAGATCACAATTCACAAGAAGAAAGAATAAGAGGAGGAAGAAAAAAACTACACCCGATAAGCTGTGAATAAGGGTGCAAGTTAAGTTGAGCTGGCTTGAAAGCCCGATGAACCGGCTTGAAAGCTCGATGAGCCGGCTTGAAAAAAGCTCGACTTGAGCTTGATTATGAGTCGAGCTCGAGCTCGGATAGTTCATGAGATCGCGAGCCGGCTCGCGAGTTTTTTATTTCTATTAAAAAATTATAAATATAAAAAAAATCAGGCTCATGAGCTAAAAAACTCGTGAGCAGCTCCGACCGGAAATGAGCTCCGTTGGCGATGAAATGGAGAAACAAACTGAAATCAAAAAAAAAAAAATTACGGTCGGAACTCAACTGAAGAAAAACGCCCAAAGAAACTGACCCTTATTGTATTAAACTGAAATAGGATCCACGATTATACCAACATACAAAAGAAAATCTTTTATACGCCCGATCAAATCAAATATTTAATTTTTTATTTGAATTAAAGATTTTCTATCCGCAAATTATATTTTTAATCTACAATTTAAGGAATAAAGAACTGGGCTAGCTTTCAATTTCTTTTGGGAGTTATTTATGACACCACAATTTTGGATAGGTGTAACGTATTTTCTCCTAATTTTTCACGTTTTTTTGGAAATACGTCTTGTATATGTTTTTTTTAGAAAAAGTGCTCAACCCGAAAGTTGTAGATTTCGACGAGATCTACAACTTTCGTGTTGAGCACTTTTCCTAAAAATGCATGTACATGAAGTATTTTTACAAGACTTGAAACCTGAGCGTATTTCCAAAGTACGCATTGTATATGCATTTTTAGGAAATCTGTTCAACACCAAAGTTGTAGATCTCGACGAGATCTACAACTTTCGTGTTGAATACTTTTCCTAGAAATGCATGTACAAGACGTATTTCCAAAAGACGCGAAAAATTTGAATAAAGTGCGGTACACCGAATCAAAACTGCGGTGACCTTAACAACTCCCTTTCGTTTTCCTGTCATTATTTGACGTTATTAAAATAGTATATTTGTAATTGTATGAATAAATGTTTTCTATTTTAATTTTATTTTTTATTTTCAGCATTAATTTACATAAATAATAAATTTTGTTGTCTTTAGAACAGTCCTCCACAAAAAGACTGTCGGTCCGGACCGGTCTTTTGGCCGACCGTCCCGGACCGATCCCGCTTAAACCAGTCCTAGTTCGGGACTGGTTTTCCTCTTCTTGAGGGGGATTGGTTGGGACCGGCGGACCAGTCCTAGCCGGTTGCATAACCGGTCCCGGACCGATTTTTTTATTGGAACTCTGTTATTCTGAATCGATTGCAGTTCTCTTTTATTGGATTTTGTATGAATGTTGTATAGAATTAAGTTTTGGCTCTAATCTCATGTAGATTGATGAAAATGGAGAGAATTATAGTTCAAAACCTATAAATTCGAGTGTATAATGGTCTAATTAACGGTCTTTTACCGCTCTTTTACCGGTCCTTTACCGGTCCTTTACCGGTCCCAGTCTTTTACCGGTCCCAGTCTTTTACCGGTCCCTAGCCGACCTTCACCGGTCCGGTTGCCGGTTCTTTTTGTGCACAACTAGTATAATAATAATTTGTGTTGTCTATAAAAAAGCGCGAGAAGAAACCCGCAAACAAACACCTTCCCCGCGTTCTTGACCCAGGCTGGACCGCTGGATATTCCCGGCCGGGGCGCACGTTAAGACGAAGTGGCCAGCTCTCAAGCACAGAGACGCAGCAAGCCAAAGAGAAGCGACGAGCAATCTCTGCAGAATCTGCAAAATCAGAATACTAATCGGAAGAATTTCAATCCTATTTCCTCGATCTAGTAAGGTATCCCTCATCGCTTTCCGCGAATCAAATTTCGATTGATTTCAGTTCTCGCTTTGATCGGAGAATTCACGCAAAAAAAACCCTAGTCAGCGAGTCCTCAACACTTGAATTAGCTGATACAGATATTCTGTTCTGGCTATGATACCTGAATCCGAAAGAAAAGGACGGTTTAATGGCAAATTATCAAATTCTTCAAAAAAATCTCGTAGTCTGCTCTTTTTGACGATTGATGGAGAGTGTCTCCGATTACGATGCTCCTCCATATCCCTCTGATGATGGTTACCCCCTCCCGGATCGCTGCTCGGACGCTGATATTGGTGATTCTTCGCCGACTGCTTCTAATTATTCCTCTTGCGACGGATCGGATTTTGATCGGTACTGTAGCGCGAATTCTGTTTTGGGAAGTGCGAGCATCTGCAGTTCGATCGGAAATTATAGTGGGATTGGGGAAGAATTGGCTTCAGAGGGATATAGCTCGAGAGGGAAGTCTCTGAGAAGTCGTTGGAATGAATATGAATGCTTCTCAGATAGAGGAGGCGACGCTCCAGGAGCTGATGATGACAGTTCTTTGACCAGAATGAATGCAGGACATAAGCTAAATAAAGACTCCGTTGAAAGCTCCTCATCAGACTTTAGATTATGCGGAGAAGATAATCCTGAAAGATTACTGTTATCTTGCTTTGCCAAAGGCGGTAAGAAGTATGAAGAGAAGGATTCTCGGAATGAAGAATTATGGAAAGGGAAAAAGGAAACTTATTTGGATCTTAATAGTGGTAGTATGGTTGGGATTGAAGCAAATGGATATGTATTTTCTCAATCCAATCTTTCAGGAAGTGAAGATTCAATGCTTGCTTATGGCACTGATGATGAGGGTAGAATTCAATTTAGTGAAAGGAGATTCAAACTTGTTGAGGAAACTAAGCATGGCGATCTAAATCCACTTTTTTTAAGTTCTGCAGTGGCTTTTGGCTCCAATGATTGGGATGAGTTCATGCAAGACTCAGTAAACCTGGATCAATCTTTTCAGCATCAAGATGAGCAAATTAGAAAAGAATTTGAGAAGAAAGTGGGAGATATATCAGCAACTGGTTATGAGGTGGAGAGTTCAACTGCGAAGGATGTCGAAGATGGTGTTTTTTTATCAGTAATGAACCATGATGCTGTTGCGTATGATCAAACTGGAAAGCTTTCAGAATACGTTAATGCTCTTGATTTACCGAAAAAATTATCTGAAGATAATGAACTAAATTGCTGTTTAAATTCTCTGTCTGATGGTGTTGGAAGGGAGGTTGAATCATCACATGGAGAGGACTATTATGGAAAGGGCATGGATGAGGCTCTTGGAAAAACCTTAAATGGTGAATCTGAAGCCTGTGTATCTACTATTTCAAGTAGCAGAGCTTCACTGCAGTCTTACCACGTGTTGAATGGGGAGAGTGAGGAGATTAGAAAACATGAACTTGAAAAGCATAGTTTCTTATTTCCTTTGAGTAATACTAGTGATGATTCCAGCATACAAAGGGATCAGGAGAAGGATCTAAGCTCTCCACATTTAGCTAAAGCAGATTGTGAAGACAGCGAGGTCAGTAAAATGGCTGCCATCTTGATCATTTTAAATCGTGTAATAAGTAGTATCTTTTTTAAATTGGTGTTTGACCAAATATTTTCAAGAATAAGTTTGTGTCTTTTCCACAAAAGTCCAGTTGAGTGTTCTCGGGGTTTAGCTTCTCCTTCTCAATGTTCTTGATATTTATCTTCTCTATTCTCCTCCCCCTGTTTTGCACTTGGACCAACCTTCCCCACTATCGCTTGACCCGACGGAGAATGCCGAGCTGAAGCGGCGGGTTAACGATCTTCTTCGGAAGAACTTTATTCGGGAGAGCTTGAGTCCGTGTGCCGTTCTTGCCCTTCTTACTCTGAAGAAGGATGGGAGTTGTCACATGTGTATAGATAGTCGTGTCATCAACAAAATTATGGTGAAGTATCGTTTTCTGATTCCACGTCTCGACGACCTCCTCGATGCGATGGATGGTGCCCAGATCTTCACGAAGATCGACCTGCGGAGTGGGTACCATCAGATTAATGTTCGAGAAGGTGACGAATGGAAGACGGCTTTCAAAACAAAAGACGACCTGTATGAGTGGTTTTTTATGTTGTTCGGACTATCGAACGCGCCGAGCACATTCATGAGAGTGATGACGCAGATTCTTCGGCCCTACATGGGCAAGTTCCCAGTGGTCTATTTTGACGATATCCTGATTTATAGCCGAGATCGCACAGAACACTTAGACCATATTCGATTGATATTCGACCTCCTTCGGAAGGAACACTTTTACATCAATTTGAAGAAGTGCTCATTCTTGACTTCGTCGGTACATTTCTTAGGGTATATCATTTCGCAGTCCGGTATTTCGGTTGATCCCGATAAGGTCAAATCGATTCGCGAGTGGCCCGTCCCGGCCAATATCCACGAGGTCCGGAGCTTTCACGGACTCACCACCTTCTACAGGAGGTTTGTTCGAGGGTTTAGTTCGATCATGATCCCTATTACGAGTTGCCTCCGCAAGGGGGATTTTGCCTGGACCACAGCGACCACCCGAGCGTTTGAGGAAATAAAGCAGAGGCTATCGACTGTTCCTGTATTGCGCCTTCCGGATTTCTTGAAGGCTTTCAAGGTAGCATGTGACGCGTCTGGTGTGTTCATCGGAGGAGTACTGAGCCAGGAGGGTCATCCAGTTGCTTACTTTAGTGAGAAACTGAATGAAGCCCGACAAAAGTACTACAATTATGATCGAGAGTTCTACGCAGTTGTACAAACACTCCGATACTGGCGTTACTATCTCCTACACAAGGAATTTGTCCTTTATTCTGATCATCAGACCCTGCGATACCTGGACTCGCAGAAAATGTTAGGCCACCGCCACGCGAAATGGGTGGAGTTCATGCAGGAGCATCACTACATCCTCAAGCACCAAGATGGTGTTGAGAACAAGCCGGCTGATGGGTTGAGTCGTCGGATCACCATTCTCCAGACCATTAGCACGCGAGTGGAGGGATTTGAGCGTGTTCGATTTGACTACCCCGAGTGCCCAGATTTTGGCGAAATCTACTTTGCCTTGTCGGGGGATCCTCCGGAGCCCGACAAGAGTTTTAAAATTTCAGAGGGCCATCTATTCTATGGGTCTCACCTCTGTGTGCCACAGACCTCCCTTCGGGACTTCCTCGTTTGAGAGTTCCACACTGGTGGGGCCGTGGGACATTTTGGGCGCGACAAGACGATTGCGTTAGTGGAGAACCGTTTCTTTTGGCCTGGCTTGAAGAGGGATGTTACCCGGGTTGTTCGTCATTGTCGTGAGTGCCAGGCGGCAAAGGGATCCTGACAGCCCACGGGTCTATACACTCCATTGCCTATTGTCCATAGGCCTCGAGCAGATATTAGCTTGGATTTTGTATGTGGGCTCCCCCACACGCTGATGAAGTTTGACTCGATTTTCGTTGTCGTGGACCGTTTCTCAAAGATGGCCCACTTTATCCCATGTCACAGGACATATGATTCCCCCCACACGGCGACTCTATTTTTCAGGGAAGTATTCAAGTTTCATGGGCTACCTACTTCTATTGTTTCTGACCGCGATGTCCGCTTTATGAGTTATTTTTGGAAGATGTTGTGGAAGAAAACCGGTACGACACTCAAGTTCTCCACCGCCTCGCTCGCAGACGGATGGACAAACGGAAGTTGTCAACCGTAGTCTTGAGACACTGTTGCGCTGTCTTGTTCAGGATACCCCATCGACCTGGGATTCCGTCCTACCTGTCACGGAGTTTGCATACAATAGCTCGGTCAATAGGACCACCGGTCTTAGTCCATTTAATGTCATATTAGGTTACGAACCTAGGAAACCCGTCGACCTGGTAGACGTCCCGCTAGAGGCCCGACCTATTGAGTCAGCCGAGTCATTCATTCAGTATATACACGCACTACATGAGACAGTCCGGAGAAAGATTGCTACCAGTAATGAAATTTATAAAGCTCAAACTGACCTGCACAGGAAGGAACAAGTCTTTGACGTTGGAGACTAAGTTATGATCCGCCTTCGATCTGAGAGGCTCCCACAGGTGGCAGCGAAAAAGTTAAGTGCCCGTCGAATGGGCCCCTATACAGTCACTCGACGATTTGGTGCAAATGCTTATGAGGTTGACATCCCACCAACAATGGGGATTCACCGGGTGTTCAATGTGGAGGATTTAACTCCTTACTACGAGGAGCGAGTGTATGTGGACCCATTGTTCCCAGCTACCCCTGAGCCACTGCTTGCCCCACCCCCCTCTAGCACTTTGGTACCCACCTTGCCTAGGCAGGCGCAAACGATTCAGCACCGCGTGGAGGACCACACTACCCAGCCGACGACACCCCCAGCACTAGCCCCAGACGGAGATACATCGCTTCGACGGTCGTCTGCGTTCACCGGCGATGCTCTACAGATCATTGGTCACAACTTCACGACGATGGACGATCAGATGGTTCTGCGCTACCTGGTTCATTGGCTCGCTCGCCCGGTTTCTGACGACACTTGGATTGCTGCTGAGGAGCTCAAGAGACTCGCCCCGGACTTACGCCGAGAGTACGATTGTCTTCACTTACCGGAGATGAGTGCTTTCAAGTCGGGGGGAGTTGATGTCGATCGACGACCCACACACGTTTATTCCCGGAGGAGGCGGTGATCGACGACCCATTTGGGCGATCCGAGTCCGGATGGTCGCTCCGAATCTTTTTACTATATTTCTTCAGTTATTATATGTTGTATTTGGCTCCCGATCGGCCCGATCATTATGAGTCGTCCATCGGGATGCCCTAGCCTTTTTCCTCTATTTATACTCATGCTTGTGGACTTATTAGGGATCGGAGGTTGCTTGCATAGCAGCTGCTGGTCACTCTCGGTGGATTCCGTGTCGTGTCTCTTCTGTGCACCACCCACCTGGTCCGTTTCCCTCCTACCCCAGCACCTCCGGTAACCCTTCAACCCTACCCCCTCCTCCTCCTCCTCCACTCCTTAGATTCCCGACCCCGGTACAGTACCCCTCCCCCTCACTGATCCCGCAATAGCTGCTTTTGTCTCCGACCCGGAAGCAAAGCCCCTTCCCTCTCCGACCCCGTCGGCTTTCCCTCGCTCCATCCTGTGCCCTCCTCCCATCCGACAACCTCTCAAGCCCCTCCCCACCACCAGATCCACCAAACTACACCCCGACCTGCCTGTCAAAACCCACCGCCACCCCCCCCCCCCCCCCCCCCCCCTACTCACCCAGCTGATCCACACCTCCCTTAAGCCTCCCTCACCCAATACCTTGCTACCCGCAGCCCTCAAACAGCCCTAAAATTTCAGATTTGCAACCATACACCCTTCTGATCAGCCCCCTCGTGGAACCAGTTGTGTGCTAAGGCCACGGACACCGGCACCTTTCCCATCCCTATGCCTAGCCACCGCATGCATGAGTAAATTAGGTATGGATGTTGTATTTTCTCATTGAATGTTTTGGTTTTGAACTCTTGCTCTGGAATTTGATTATTATAAGTATTTGTTTCTGTTAATCGTCGTGTAATTTGAAGAGTTCATTCGGCGCACTTGAACGGAATTGCGTCTCACTTCGTTGGTTGAATATAAATGTTCTTTAGTCTTCAGGGCTTGTTAACGATTGTGCAATTAGTATTTTGATGCTTTATAATTTTAAGTACTTATTGGAAGATCTTAATTGAGGACTGTTATCTCATGTTCACACGTGCACTGCATTTAGACTGCATTTTCATTTAGTGTAATTTCTGACTGGCTACCACTGCATCAAATAGTATGTGAAGTTTTAGTTTTTTAGTTCTAAGATGGATTAGTCTCGTTTATTTGTATAACATTACCTTTTCTTTCTTATAATTGTGAAAAAGGCATTTCAATCATTTTGATACTTGTCTTTATTAGACAAAATTTCGTTTTTTAACTATATTTTGATCACAAGTTAGTTTGACCAAGATATAGAAATTATTCTGCATTAGTTTCATCGAGTCACTGTGCATAGTTTCTTGATCTAGTCGTGTGATTATTTGTGAAAAGATGAAACTTTAGTCTAGATTTCAGGAATCCGGGTGAAACCAAAAAGGACCATCCCATCAACATGCATTCATTGACTCACACATTGATCTATTCCATTCCTCCACATTACGAAGAAAATGGAAACCAACATTATGAATTTTTTGTAAGTTTATCATAGTGTGATATGCACGTGTCTATGTATTTTGTCATGTAGTGGGGTCTCCATTTATATAAGAACCCATCCTCTGGGTGTTTGGCGAGAGCTTGTCTTTCATTTGTATCTTTTTATTTCATGCAATGCAAGCTCGTGTTTTTTGTTTTAGATCTTTATATGGCTAACCCGTATCAATTGGTTCGACCTGCCACTTCGTTAGGGTTTCCTCGTGAACCCTAACCTCTACTGTCTTGGGTGCGGCTGATCCTGCAAGCGTCCGCTACGAGTTTCCGTGGATCCACTGCTCCATCGATCTTGTTCGCACCCGAGTCCCCTTCAACACCAATCCCTCTTTCGGGTCTTCCGATCCCAACATCCCAGCTAGACTCACATCCACTCCAACGCCCATAGCGGTCCTATCCGATCAACCTCGCCTCGCGTCGACTTCCACCGACGCGTCTGCGGCCTGATCCATCCAAAAATATGAGTCTCACGACCTCCAAGCACGCCACCCCTTCCAACCCAACACAAACACCCCGCTCCAGCAGCCCTCAGCATGCCACCCCTTCCAGCCCGACACAAACACCGCCGCTCCAGCAGTGTACAACGCCGCCTTTTGCGGCTGCCGTGTCCATCTGCCCCTCCAGTGACTCCGACCACATGCACTTCCCTTTACCTCCCAGCGACCCTCCAACATCCCTTATGCATTTCGTCAGCCCTTTTGTTATTCCTGCAACATTCTGGTAGCCCTCCTGCGCCTCCTGCAGCATTCAACTGGCCCTCATGTGGCTCCTACAACATTCTGGTAGCCCTCTGGTGCCTCCTACCACATTCTGTCGGCCTTCACACTCCCTTTTCGCCATGGCCCTCTTTTCGGACTCCATGCATGCTCGATGTGTTCGAATAGAAGATGCCATGGATAACCTCCTTGCCATGACTCTTGCGCTTCGTCGTTGGCTTTTTCCACATGCCCCTTACACCTCATGCCCGCCTCTTTGCTTCCCGACGAGGCTCCTCCTCCCTCCATCCCACTGCCACCCCTCAGGGGGTCTTTGACCATTGGAACCGCTGTTGCTTCCTCCTTTCCCGACACCCCCTTAGTTCTCCCACTGCCACCCCACCTCGTGGCTCGCCAACCTTTCACACAACGCCACATACTTTTTCTTATCCCCATCATTTCTTGGAGACTCTCGCCCACCTGCCAGTTCTCTTAGCTGCTAAATCCTATTTTTCAACATCTCTCAATCCCACTGTTACCCTTAACCTCATTTATTGTCACTCTCCCACTTCGATCAGATTTTCTGTCGGGTTTTCTTGCAAATCCTCACCACTTACTCCTCATCGACCTAATGTCCGGCCCCACGACCCTTGTTTAGGATCTGGATGGGTTTCGACCATCAGACTTCATAGCCTCCGGTCTCCGACCGAGGCCCTGGCCCAACTGGCATGCACCTCGCTCGACTTTGAAGATGAGATATTTTGCGGGCATGACATTGCTTCTCCTCTCGGGCTGCCCCATGCCGAGTTCTACGCCCGTTTTGGTCAACTATACTACAACTCTGCAACAACCATCCCGCCACGACGCCTCCAATCTTTTGTTGTATCACTTGATTCGCTCACTAGAGGAGCTGCCTGAGTATCGCCGACACATGCATTGGACCCTTTCCGGCTCAACCTTGGGGGCAAGGTCGCTTTTCAGGACGGGTGTATTGATACACGTGTCTTTATGTATTTTGTCATGCAGTGGGGTCTCCATCTATATAAGGAGCCTCTTAGGTTGTGATGAGGGTTATCATGAAATGTTAGTCTTTTGGTCTCTCTTTGGAGAGGGGAGAACATTGGAGGACCCAGTCTCCAGGTACTTTGCGAGAGCTTGTCTCTCATTTGTATCTTTTTATTTCATGCAATGCAAGCTCGTGTTCTTTGTTTTAGATTTTGATACAGCTTGCCCGTATCATAGTTTGAGAAATGTGAAATTCGAACGAATGAAATGCAACCCTCAAGAAGGATTGAGCAATCAAATTGGGTGCTTGGTTTTTAACCTGGATAGAAAGTCGAAACCAACTATTTCATTCCATTTAGCCTAAAAATTTTCATTCTGTTTCTTTCATTTCTTTCAAGTGCAACCAGCAGATGTTTAGCAATGGGCTTCAAGTAAAATAACTTTTTTAATTTATACTTGTTGAATTTTTTTCACCGATTATATTGTATATTTGCATCTGAACCATTCTTGTCATCCACACCTAAATATAAGGGCAAGGTTGTGTACATTTACCCCTTCCCATCCCCTCCTTTAGCTGGAGTTCTATGCACCGTGTACGTTATTTTTCCCCTTCAAGCTTCACCATAGGAATTTTTAGCTGTCTATTTCTGTTTTGAAGTAAAACTATTTAATTTGGATTCTAATTATATCTTCACTGCATTCCATTTTCACAAGTTCCTATGGTGAGCCAGAGACGGGAGTGGTTGCCCCATTGGCGACAGTGATGAACTTAGGATGCACAGAGGCCAAGTAGTGCAGAGGCTTTAGTGGGGTAATATGGTGGGTCGCTCCGGAGTCCAAAATCCATGAGGAACTTTGTACAAGACATGAACTCGCGTTATTAGAGATAGACACCACAGAGCCCAGTGGTGGGGCGATCATTGCTGAAGAGGCACACATCGTTAGAGAGAGGTCGCCAAAGACCAGGCCACAGCGGGAAGAAGAAGGTCACAGATGCAGCAGGAGCACTAAGAGGATGGCCGCAACGAGAACCAGGCCGCGGCGAGAACCAGGCCGCAGCGAGAACCAGGCCGCAGCGGGAAGCAGAGGCTGCAGTGAGAACCAGGCCGTAGCGAGAACCAGGCCGCGGCGAGAAGGACCAAACCGCAGTGGCGAGCAGCAGCGGACTGAAGCAGGAGCCCGCGGGGAAGAGGGCGAGCAAGACTACCGAAGGGCAGGTCGCAAAGCGCGATTTGAGAGAGGCCGCGACGGACTGGAGCAGTCCGCGAGCAGGGAGACCGCAGCGGATATGAACAATCCGCAGCGAGATAAACCAAGTGACCGCGAGCGAGAAGAGAGCGCGGTCTGGGCAGGGGTAGAAGCTCACGATGGAGAGAAGGGAAAGCCCGCAGGGACAAGAAGATAGCCCGCGCAGCGTGCTGGAGCAGTTCGCAGTGGACAAGCAGAGAGCAGACCGCAGCGGACTGCTACAGCAGAACAGATGAGAGCTCGCAGCGGACTGAAATAGCAGCGAGATAGGAGAGCGAGCTCACAAGGGAGAAAAAAAACAGAGCAGGGAGAAGATACCTCGTGGCGGACTGAAGCAGGGGCTCACAGCGGACATGAGAGAAGTGGAAGCCACAGAGAGAAGTCCGCTGCCTAGGGAGAAGAGCAGGGTGGAGGGCGGACTGGAAGAAAGCCCGCTGGTAGAAGAGCAGGAGGTCGCATCGGACTGTAGAGAGGCAGCGGACTGCAGAAAATACAACGGATTGAATGAGAACTGTAGGGAGAAGTGAGCCTCACTGTTCAGGGAGAGAAGTGGCTATAAGAGGCCTGAGGAGGGAGGGTGGAACCGCGGTGAAGAAGAGGAAGCGGATGCAGAAGAGCAGGCCGCTGAACAAACAGAGGTCGCAGCAGGCCGCAGGCCGCAGCGGATAGACAAGCAGGCCGCAGGAGATCAAAAAAGGCGGACAGAGTCCGGGAGTCCGCGAGAGGCAGAACCACGAAGAGGTGGAAGCGGAGTCAGAGAAATCAGGCCGCAGAAGCCAAGCGGCCTAGGGAGAAGAGCAAACCGCGGACAGAGTAGCAGGTCGCGGACTGGAGCGGTTAAGAAGGTAGGCCGTAGGTTGATCAGGAGAGGCGGATAGAAGAAAGGAGTCCGCGGGAGGGAACGACTCGCTCTGATACCATGTAGACAAATGGTCCCAAACCTTATGAATGCTTTTTCATATATTAAAAACAAGTATGAGAACATATATATGGAGAGGAGAGAGGAGAAGAGTTCTATACAAGAGATGTGAGACTAAAGCAAGAGAGAATAAATGAGCCAAATTAATAGGCCTTTACATTATATCCTATTTCTCTAACAAAATCAAAAGCTTCAGGTTTAGATGCTTTAGTTTTTTGGTCATCACGCTATTTCTCATTGTGCTAAAATGGGGCTTTATACTATCCTCTTTTTGCTAAATCTCACTAAGAGGGTCTTTGATACTTGTTTCTTTCCGTTTAATTTTCCATATCTCTATGATTTTCTTTCAGTACTTCAACATTCTAGTTAATTTGAATTACTTGACTTTATGACGTGATTATAATGTGAAACTTTTTAATTCAGGATGTTTGTTTTTGATAATGTGTAGATCAAGAAACTTGATACGAATGATTCTTATGATGAAATGGTTCTTGAGATGGAGGAGATTTTACTGGACTCAAGAAAATGTCATGGATCTATGCGTATGCAAGTAAATCAAGGCTTGATGAGGCAGCAATCACCTAATGTTGGAGATGACAGTTCAATAGCTTCGACTTCTTCCGTGAATGACATATTTCCACCTGTCCAGGTCCCTTTAAAATTTGACCGAGTAGAAGTCATTGGGGCAAAACAGAAGAAGGGAGATGTTTCTTTTGGGGAGAGATTGGTTGGTGTTAGGGAGTATACACTATATCAAATGAAAGTGTGGAGCGGAACAGATGAGTGGATGGTTGAACGTCGCTACCGTGATTTCTTCACTCTTTATTGTCAGTTGAAGGCTCTTTTTAGTGGTCATGGTCTGAATCTTCCTTCTGCATGGTCCAGTGTTGAGCAAGAATCTAGAAAAATCTTTGGTAATGCTTCTCCAAATGTTGTCATGGAAAGAAGTATTCTTATTGAAGAATGTCTACGTTCTATCCTGAACTCTACATTTCATTCTGGAACTCCTAGTCCTTTAACTATGTTTTTAACACCAGGAAAAGCAATGTTCAAACCTGGCTTGTTGCAATCTCTCGTTCCGCAATATCTGCAGAAGTTTTCTGCAGATGAAAATCCTGATTGTCACGAAGTGAATCGAGAAGATTCTTCTCTGTTGGGGACGACCATTTCACTTGTGGTTGAGATAAAGCCCTACAAGTCCTTAAGACAGTTGCTGGAAATACAGCACTATACATGTGCTGGGTGCCACAGACGCCTTGATGCCGTAAAGACACTCTTTCAGGAACTTGTGCAAACATTTGGGTGGAACAGGCCTCGGTTCTGTGAATATACTGGGCAGCTATTTTGTGCTTCATGCCATACAAATGACACTAGTGTTTTGCCAGCAAGAGTATTGCATCACTGGGATTTTACCAAATATCCAGTATCTCAGTTGGCCAAAGCATATCTTGAATCCATTTATGACCAGGTAATATGCCTGTTTGTTTTTTAATGACCGAGAAAAATTTTATTTTGGATTTCCACAATATTGTATTTCATGCTTCACAAGTTATAGCCTATTTTGGTTTTAAAATAGCTGTTCTACTGTAGTTTATTTTTTAAAAAATTAATCGCTATAATCATAAAAAAGGACTTATAAGCATTAGCGCACAAACTATTTTATTTTTAATTAACTTACTGATTATAACATATCTAAAATCAGTTCCTTTTAATGTTATGGAAGCATCTAACCTCTTTTCTGATGTAGAATATTGCTCACAATAAACATCCAAAAACTTATTTTTGTCATGTTTCATTTTCAGCCTATGCTTTGTGTGAGTGCAGTCAATCCCTTTCTGTTTTCCAAAGTCCCAGCTTTGCTTCATGTCATGGATTTCAGAAAGAAAATAGGTGCTAAGTTTCCATATGTTAACTGTCCATTCAAGAATTCTATTCAAAAAAGCCTTGGATTTCGTAGGCATCTTCTTGAAAGTAATGACTTCTTTGCCCTTCGAGATCTTGTCGATCTATCAAAAGGGCCATTTGCAGGTAGTTTTAGTTATATGATCTTGTATCATAGTTCATTTACTTACATCTGTGCTTAAAATTTGTGAATCCATGCCCAAAGAAAGGGTATCATGCTCAAGCGTGGAAGGAAAAAAAACAGTAAGGCTCCGTTCGTTTCGCGGGAATTGAGATGCATGAATTGGAATCGACTTCAATTCCGATTCCTGCAGGAATAAGAATTCAAGTCAATTCCAATTCTGTTGTTCGGCTAACTGCAGGAATTCTGTCATCAGCATTGGAATTGATAATTCTGATGTTCGGCTGTATGTCTGATTTCAAACAAGTGGAGTATTATACTTGGATAATAAATGATTTGGTAGCTACACTAAAGTTTCTATTTGATATACAAGAAAATTATTGCACAATGTTGGATTTTTTGAGAGTAAAAACCCGAAAACCAAATCTTATACTTGATGTTGGGGAAGATCTACCCATCCACGCTTGAGGAATGTGCTCCATTATGACCAAATTTTTATAAACCACCACCATTACAATCAAAAAATCAAGCAACACAAGAGAGAAAAACTACAGCGCACATCAAGAAACCGAGTGTTTATAACCAAAGCAAAACTGGGTGTTCCCCAAATCAAGAAATCAACAAAAATGATAGAACATTACAAATAGAAGAAGAAGAAGTAGTAGTAGTAGTACCTGCCGGAGCCGGAGCAGGAGCGGCGATGGGATCGGGAGCAGGAGCGGCGATGGGATCGGGAGCAGGAGCAGGGAGCAATTTGTACGGTGCCCATCTTCATGACAGGACTCCATGAACGCCTCCGCTTGGACGTGGAATTTCAGGCCCCAGCAGATCTGACGACTGCTATGAGTTTGGTTCTCATCTGCGAGAAGCGTCTGCTTTTGGATCGCCCATATCTACATCACACAAATATCGAGGTCCAGTCATACCCCGCGCCCTCTGTCATCACCCTCAGTCAGTCTCCTTGCTCCGGCCCACGATGCCAACCAGCTGGATACCATTCGCCGACTGTCTCCACAGAATACCAGTGACCGTCATGCCAAGGGCCTCTGTTACAACCGCGGCGAGGCATTTTTCCGTGGACATCGTTGCAAGCGCCTCTTCTGGTTGGAGGTAGACGGCCCGTGTAACACCCCCGATTTTCCGATGTCATTATTTGATTTGGTGTCGTCATATTTATGACGTTGGGGCGTTACCCCCCTTTGTACGTTTTGTTGATGGCGCTGCACCGTTTGTGCGTTTTTGCGTCTGTTGGGTCTGTTTGACCGGATTTTGGAATTTTGATTGTATTGAATGTTTTCCTTGAATTAAAGGATGAAGTTTTGAGGCTTTGGACTTGTCCAGTTTTATTGCGATCCGAGCATTTTGGAGTCTCGGCGCGTGTTTGAATCTTTGTGATGATTTTTGCTTGTGTAAGCATTTGATGTTGTGTCTCAAGGATGGTGCGTCGGATTCTGGTATTGTCTTCGCTTCTAAATTCGTAAAGTCGACAGTTTATCCCAAAATGTTAGTCAAATTCGAATTTCTGAAATTACCCTGCTAGGTATTTGAGATGACCATGTTCATTTCTCGAAAAGCCTGGATCTATTCCCGAGAATTGTACCCCTTGTTCTCGAGAAGAGTTGTCCTATTCCCGAGAAATGCTTTTCTTGTACTCGAGAAAATCTTCTTGCCTGTACTCGAGAACCGCCCTTCATTCTTGAGAAAACAACTTGTTGTTCTCGAGTAGTGCCCCCTTGTTCTTGAGAAGTCCATGGTCTCTTCTCGAGAAGTCTCTGCGTACTCGAGAACTACCCTTCTTGTTCTCGAGAAGATTCGCTGTACTCAAGAACTACCCTTCTTGTTCTCGAGAAGATTCTCTGTACTCGAGAACTACCCTTGTTCTCGAGAAGATTCGCTTGTACTCGAGAACTGCCCTTGTTCTCGAGAAGTTTCGGCTCTGTACTCGAGAACAGGGTTTGCTGTTCCCGAGTGGTGCTTCCCTTCGTTCTCGAGTTGTGGCTTGTTGTTCCCGAGTAGTACTCCTGCTCCTACTCGAGTAATCTTCCTTCTGTTCCCGAGAAAATATCTTCTACTCGAGAAATATTTTCTTCCACTCGAGAAATCCATGGTTTCTTCTCGAGATGTCCGGTCCAGTTAACCCTCATTCCCGGTTCCTTTCTTAGAAATGTTATAAAATTATTTTAATTATACCTTATATATATATGTGTACTTTTCTTCTCCTCCTTAGACCGATTTTTTTCCGTCTTCCCGATCCAGAGCGGCGTGAGCGAGAAAGAGAAAGTTTTCAGCGATTCTTCCGGTGGCCGCCGACGGTGCTTCCGTGCTCGAAATCTTCAACCGAATATAGATTCGGAAAGCTCTCAACGAGAGCTACGCCATCATGGTAAAATCTTCCCCATTTCTTGAGTTTTTCTCGCTAGAGTTTTCGGCCCTAACTCCTATTTTTGACCATTCTTGTTAGATTTCGATTCCTCTCGTCTTTCTTGGTCCCAATCTACGCCGAGGTGCGATTTGGTGGTTTTTTCCGGTAAAACCAAGGCAAGTGATAGTTTAGTCCTTCTCTTCCCTTCTTTCTCCCGATCTGCAGAAAATTTCTAACTTGTTGTTATCATTATTTTTCTTATATCTTGCTGAATATAGTGTTGTTTAGATCCCTTGACTAATTCTACTTATGAATGTCATGTTCTTGATTTTGCTACCTTGCCTTGTTAAGTGTTTTATGTTTTGATGATGTGGTTAAGTCCCACTATTATAACCGTTCCTCAACTTTTATGTAGAATGTGTTAAAGTTTAATTAGGATTGTAAATTTTTCCTAAATGTTGATCAACCGTTTCAAATCTAGAATTGTCTAGCAAAATCCGATGTGTCAATGTTGTCTTGAGATTTATATCATGGTTTTCTTCGTGGCGATGCCGTGGGACGAGACAAGCCGCCAGACCCCGATTGGGTTGTGGTGTGCTCCTGAGCTCTAAACTCGGGTCGTTACGGGGTGTGACTTCATGATTTTCTTTGTTGTGGGTGTTATTAGTGGGCGAATCCACCGCCACAACGTTTGATCTCTCTATTAGTACTTTATGAGACTCTACCATGTTTTTTTGGCATTTGCGGTGTATGGTAGAGTATCCAGTCTCTCCCGCAATTAGACAGATAAAATGTCTTTGGGGTTGTGTCCAGAGAGTTGATCATCTCGCCCGTGTTGTTTTTGGTGGAGTTGACCACAGGTGGCTAATAGTGGTTTGTTTTTCTTCTCGATGATTTTAATCGTGATTTTCTCCTTTTTGCCTTGTGCATTTGGGGTACTTGCTGTACGTGACGCTTCATGTAAGTGTTCCCTTTTGACTTTTGTACATTACTGTTGTACTTTATTTAAGTATTTTTCCTTTGGTCTTGTGTTGGTATCCCTTGACTTTGTTTATTTTTGGCTTACTTCTTGTCATCACTTGTACATTCTTGCTGAGTTATTCTGTTTTTGGAATGTCTCAGGTTCAGGGCTGTAGCTGATTGCGGTGCTGGTTTTGGAGTTCTTGAGCAGCAGTGTTGGTTATGGTCTTTGCCTCGTCGTAGCGAGGTAGATTGTTGTGTTTGTTCACTTTACTAGTCCAAACATACTTTGTTTTATGTGGGTTCGTGTCAGTTTGTTTACGCCCACAAGTTTGTTGGTTTTGAATACTTGCTAGCTGCTTAGTTGGTTTTCTTTCTATATATTTGGATTACTTGCTCTCTGTGATGTTTTATACTAGGATTGCATGATAGGTATTTTTTAAGTATAAAAACTACTATTACTACCTCACGCATTGCATTTTTAAAATGCTAAATCACTATATTTAACGACCATAAGAATCTAATTTCTACTTCTATTATAAATCTAGAACTTGCATACCATGAGTTGTCTTTTGGGGACCTTTAAACTCATGTAGGATGTCTAACCTTGTAAAAGAATTATTTTTCGCATCGTATAACTATTTTTCCTCGTGGACTAGATGAGCCACTAAACCGAGGGATACCACTAACTTCTACACTTAAACTAAATTTGCCTCTAAATAACTTAAAGATCTTTCTTCATGGTTGAGTAAGAGTTTTGCCTGAGCGTCCGCAGTTATCCCATGCTGACGTGGCATCATGACGCGCATTTTTCCCTTACTATGATATATCTTTAATGGCGGTGAAAAATGCGGGTTGTGATAGCCCGTCTGCAGAACGGAATGCTGACACTAACACAGGGGATCTGACGCTGACCGTCACCACAGAACAAACTTGTGGGCAAGCTTGTCGTCAGGCAGGCTGAAGATGTTACAGTCCCGCTTTGGACCCACTTTGATCGCGTATATTGCCGACCGTTATCTAGTTCTACTTTCTATTTTATTATTATGCACGCATTTGATCCTTCGTGTCTAAGCCCAATGAGGGGATATTTTGGTGTGACTACTTAATACCCGGATGGGGAACCAAGGAGGGATGGCAAAGCAAGTTTATTTTATTTTTTAATTCCTCTCTCTAACTTCTCTCTCTCTCTAACCCCTTTTACTCACCTCACCGAATCCGCAAGCCCGACGCCCTATCTGCACGCCCGGTTACGCAAATCCCGTGCCAGCCCCTCTTCGTCGCACACCGCAAGCCACCGCCGGCCGCCATAGCTCCTCCAGGCTCTAAGAAGGTTCCCTGCTCCTCTCTCGCGGACTTCTCTCCCCTTCCCCCGTGCACGCGCTCTCAATCTAGGGCACGTAACAATGTCTTTTGTTAATCGAGTTGATGTACAAGTCCGTTATGTTTTATCGTATCTTGTTGTTCTCTTTATTTTTGGGTATTTACACTCATGCCTCTTTGTAAGTCTTTAAATAGACACATTGGGTCATGTATGGATTATTAAACACATTATGAAAGTTTATATTCCTCTCTCTAGTTCTCTCATCTTCCTCAAGTTCTAGGGTCGGGGTTGAGCACGATTCCCCTTCTTCCTCTTCCCTCACATTCTCCTTGGGTAGAGCTCGACTCCCTCTTGTATCTCCGCCTCAACCGCCACCTCCTACGAAGCCCCAAAGTAGGCACGCGCGAAGGGGAAGCTACCTGGCAGAGCAGGAATCGGGGCAAGTGTGCCCGGGGACGGTCAAGGGCGATGAAATATCGGGCCATAGGTGAGCTGCGTTGAGGAGAAGCACTGGCGCCGACTGAGGAATAGTCGACGAAAGAAACAGATCAATAAAAGCTGGTAGAGCAGGTGTCCGGAGTAAAGGCTTCGAGATGGAGACCGCGGGGACTAGTGGCGGCCGTAGACACATTGGGCGGCACCACCATGTGGCTTGGAGACGACGATGCTGATGGTGTAAACTGCGGGGCAGAAACCATTTGAAGCGATGGTGGGTCATCAAGAACTGCAAAAAGCGGAAAGTTGGTATGCGTCTATTTCAGGACTTCGTCAGAGGTGCTGGTGGAGGCGAAGATATAAGGGGAGAGGAAGAAGGAGAGTCGTGCTCATGCCTAACCGTAGAAATGAGGAGGAGGACTAGAGAGGGGAGAATTTGAGAGAGAAATAAAAAAGAAATGATTTCATTGCTTGATCTCATACAACACCTAAGGGGCCTATATATAAGACCCCGATGACATGAGCGTAAAGGTCACATATAAAGAAAATAGTGTGAAACATTAAACACTAAGATACTTGATTCGACTCATACAACTTGACTCATACAACTTGACTCATACACTCAACTAATACAACTCGACTCGATACCACTCAACTCAATATTTACAAACTCATAATAATATAACCACTAGATAACCGGAAGAACGAGACCCATTACATTCCATCTGTTCTTCAAATCGAGTTTGTCTTCAAGCTCAAACGACCTTGGATGACCCGATCCTCGGGCTCTTCGATTTTCCACCAGAGGTCCATAACAACTCCTAGTAGCGCGTCGTTGTAGCGGAGGCGGCGGCGACGGCGAGCGGCGGAGCGTCAGCATGCTCCCAAGTGTCATAAAAGACTGCAAGGAGCTGGTGTTGCAGAGACACGTGTGAATCCGTGGCTTCCTGACTGAGCGAGAGTCGGGGAGAGTGTGCTCGGGGATGGTCGAGGGCGACAAAAGACCTGGCCGTAGGTGAGGTTCAGGGAGAAGCACTGGTGGTGACTGGGGAACAATCAGAGAAAGGAATACATCAGGACGACACCACTACGGGGATTGGGGGCGACAATGTCGGTGGTGTAACTGCGGGACGGGAACCACTGGTGGTGATGGTGAACCGGCAAGAACTACAGAGAGCAGAGAGATTTTTCCATCATTGGTGTGAGTGGCGACCGCTATAGTAGAATCGTCGGGGGGAGGTAGAAGCGTCTTCTGGAGATCCTGCAGGGTACAACAATGGCAGGGGTTGCAGTGGCTTATCTGGCGGCCTTGGTGGAGGAGCCGCCAATATCGATCCATTGGTGAAGTCCGCAAGAAGTTGTGACATGGAGGATTGATATGAATCCATCAACGAGCAGAGGATAGTCACGTCGGCGGTGTATATTTTTGTGTCTATCATAATTAATTGATTAAGTAATTAATTCCTCTATTATCAAATTAAGAGGGGATCTAGTTTTACTATTTACTCTCTTATTCTACTATAATAGCTAGATTGGCTGGAAGGTAGGAATATGGGAGCCTCAAATCCTTAATTTTATTATTATTTCTACTATTTTCTTCTTACATTTGTTTTTCTTATCTGTCTTCTTATGTTAATGTCCTCTTCTGTCCGATTTACTTAGAACATTTTCAATCGCGTTTTCTTAGGGCCCGTTTGTTTGGACTGAATTGGAATTCGATATTGGAATTGAATATTGATGAATATTGTGGAATTGAATATTGGTGAATATTGTGGAATTGAATATTGGTGACTAATTTTAATTCCAGCGTTTCTCTAATAAAAAATATTGGTGAGTATTGTTAAATTGATCAATTCTTTTGTTCGCTTATTAAATAAAATTCAATCTAAGAATTAAAAAATATGATGAAGAAACTAATATTTTTTCACATATATTATAAAAAAATGTGCGTTCTGGAAAAAAATGGGAGTCGAGGCACAAAACACATACCAAGAAAAAAACGGGCGCCCGGGCGAAAAACGGGCGCCCGAGCGAAAAACGGGCGCCCGGGCGAAAAACACCCCCCCTGTCGACAAAACGGGCGCACAAAACGGGCGTCCGGGAGACAAAACGGGTGTCCGGGCGGAGAACGGCCGCCCGGGCGTAGTACGCGCGCCCGGGCGGAGTACGCGCGCCCGGGCGGAGAACGCGCGCCCGGGCGGAGAACGCGCGCCCGGGCGGAGAACGCGCTCCCGGGCGGAGAACGCGCGCCGGGCGGAGAACGCACGCCCGGCGGAGAACGCGCGCCCCGGCGGAGAACGCCTGCCCGAGCGAAAAACGCACGTCATCGCCACAAAATGCGTTCCCGGTCAAAAACAAAACGCCCGCACGACAAAAAAACGCGCGGTTGCACGAAAAAAACGGGTTCCCGGACGAAAAAATCGCGCTCGAGCGAAAAACACATGCCGGGGCGATAAATGCGCTCTGGGGTAAAAATGCACGTTGGGGCGAGAAAACACGCTCGCAGGCGAAAAACGCGTCTCAGCCAGAATTATCGAATTCTTATATAGATTGAAAAGAATTATGTTTAGTTCAAAAGAAATTCTACAAATTCCAATTCCAACCTCAGGCGTGTAAACGAACGACAGAATTGGAATTAGATCTTCAATTTCAGTTCCAGGAGCTCAATTTCGTGCAAACGAACGGACCCTTAGGGATAATCTGTATGAGATTGAGGGTCATCCTGATTGTAAGATAATTTCATGAGTTCTTACTACGTCCCCTTGGATCTCTGTTATCTTGATTAATTCTCATGATCTTTTCAATTACACATCAGTAGCTTTGTCTGTGGCTGCAGCACTTTTTCCTTATGGATTCCTTCTTGGACGTACTTGTTCTCAAGGTTCCCTGGGCCCCCATACTGATGCATAATTTTAAAGTGATGATGTTCTTAATTAATTCTTCTTACATCCTTGGGGTTTGCCTCAGCAACCCATGGATAGAGCTTACAAGACAATAATTCATTGGTGTGCTGTCAAGAGCACACACCTATGGATCATCTGTAGAGGTGTAAGATTTCTATCGTTTATTTCCTTCGAAGAGGAGGGGAGAGAGACTGCTCGCTAAACATTATATTATAAACCGAAGTAATTAAAAATAATACTTACAGAGCAGAGAGACAACATGCAAAAAGAAAAATGGGTATTATTCAGGTGGATCACACAAGTTTATACAAAGTTTATTTCTCCACTCTTCCATGTTCTCCTCAGAGAATCTTTCTCCCTTTATATAGAAGGGAAGGATGCTTACATGAGAGCTAAAGAATCACCTACAAGAGGCATCTGCTTTTACAAAAGCAGCTCCACTAAAAAGAAAAAAAACAAAACATTAAACCAAAGCACTTAAAAAAATAAATGCACTCCACTCCACCAAAGCACTTAGAAAAATAAAAGCACTTCACTCTTGGTACTAAGAGATGCTCCGGATTTACCCCACAATTTTACCAGGGAGAGATTATGGTAGTGACTAAAGGGAGATAGATCCCAAGAGAATATTCCTAGGTGAGAATGGTGTCATGCTGTGCTATGGGTCGGGCATATCCGTGTCTGATGTAAGATGGGCTTCTAACGGAATCCATCCTGAGAGACTTTGAATCCATCGCGGCGAAGAAAATATTTAGCCCTATTTCCTTATGTTGTCAACCAGGCATTGTTGAGTAGGTGGCAACTAGTGCTTAGTTGGAAAATGTAAACTTCTATTTGGGGGGTAGCATTGAAGTTGATCTGGGCCAAAACTAATCTTGTTGTTGTTGTTGTTGGTATCCATCTTACAAAATTTGAATAGGTTATGAGATGTATTCTAAATACTATCTATCAGATGTATTATGGATGAGAAATGCTATTTCTTTATCAATATTACATCATGTAGTATTCAAGTACTATCCGGTTCACTATCAAATGTAGGCTTCATTTGGAAAGGTGGTGGGAGACAGGGCGGGACTCGGGAGCAAACGACGGGCGGGAGCAACCGGAGGTGCCCAAGTGAGGTTGGAGACGGGGTGGTTTCCCGGCTTTTGTGAAGGTTTGCGGGCGCAAATGCCGCCGCCCGCCCGCACGGGTTTTCTATATAGTTCAAAACTATAAATACATCAAATGTGCGCAGCGGAAAGTAATACAAGATAACCCTAAACAGTACAAGGATATTGCGATTTCATGAATCAAGAAATAAACATGTACAATGAAAGTAATGTACCTGAAGGGGATTGAGTCTCCACTCAACCAAGGTGCTCCAAAGGAATCTTGTATGTCTTGCGGCTAGAGTTCCAAGCGTAGAAAGTATGTCCACTCCTCTACGGGTATCCACACAAGCTTGGAGAACCCCAAGGCACCTGTCACACAAGTGTCTAGTTGGATGAAGGAAAGCCCTCTACGTCTTCACGGATTGCTAAATCCGTTAATGGAGAGGCAGCGATGACGAAGACGAAGTTATTGAAACACTTTCCAGACGACGGCGACGGGTCAGAAGGGCTTGCTGTACAGGAGGGCCGATCGCGATCTTCTAGGGTTCGGGATTTTCCGTCGGGAAGAAGATGAAGACGGCTCTTCCTGTCGTGTTGTTATGTCTGGATGTATCGATACACAAGGTATATATACGAACCGTAGAGGAATCGTGAGGGCCCCACCCGCAAAACAGACCGACAGGGAACTTACGGAAAAACAGATCTACGTCAGTTCGTCGAGAACAATTCGTCGAGTATACACGACGAACGACACATCCACTCGATGGATTCGTCGAATATCAGATTCGTCGTAACAGATTTGTCGGGACCAATTCATCGAGTATACTCGACGAATAGAAAGAACTCTTGAAGGATCCATCGAGACCGTCTCGATGAACACAACCCGTCACGTCGAATTCGTCGAGTGTACTCGACGAACTCGTCGGGAATACTCGACGAACTGACTTACCTTTTCGATAATTTCCAGAAGGCCCCTTGAATTCACAATTCAGGTCCTTTGGCTGATCTAGTTTCAAGTACATGTCAAAAGGCTTAACCCTTCACTCATATCACATATGAGCCAGGCCAACACGGTCCTTTCCAACTTCTTCATAACTGTTATGTGCGACCTCATAGGCTCATATTACGTTGGCAACAAGACTAGCTATTTGACTATCTCAGATCATAACGGAAGAACTCCAACAGGTAACAGGGGCGCAAACAATAGTACCGGGCGTGAGCATGAAAGCGATTTCTGATGACTACAGTTGCACTTGAAGAAGACCAATGGCGGCGGTGATGCGGGGGGAGCATGTTGAAGATGACGAAAGGAGTGTCTTTGATACCAAGTTGTTACGGGCTTGTCTGTAACTTGTCGGTAGGGTTGCTGAAAGATGGCCAGAGGTGGGGATGACGGTGGGGAAGGATACCATGGAGCCAGAGGCACGACTGCCTAGGCGGGGTGTGCTCGGGAGGAGAGATCTACCACCATCTCTTAACAAGGCAAGGGAGAAGAAACTTTTGGATGCTCCATTCCATACAAAATATATCTTTAAACAGACTTACAAAAACCTCATAATGATAATGTTGAACCAAAATCCCCTCTGTCCTAATTCGGGGTCACTGAAAGGGTGACCTCACACCTACTAACAACTCGACGAGAAACGTCACGACCGGAGACTTAGGAGACTATGAACAGACTCTCTTCTAGCACGGAGGTACCCAGATCAGAAGTGGAGGCTACCTGAGCTCTTCCCGTCCATTACCAAAAAGGGCTAGCGGGCGCCTTGGAGAGCTCTCCATACTCTACCAAGAAGAGCTAAGGGTAGGA